>CM068387.1:53989974-54612990 GCA_034770075.1 Aralia elata | reverse complement strand
TGTATTGCACAATAGGCCTTTTTACCCTCAAATGATCTCACACTCTTGCCTTTAACCACTCTAGATTCCCTCGTATAGGTTCTTTTTGAATTCACCAAACAAATATCACAGTTTTCTTTTTAATTCACATAAGACCTTATCACAAAACAAAATATAGCAAGTGTGACGTACGATAACCACCAAAATTTCACGATCACCAATAAAAATTCCTCTTGACTGAAATCCCAATATCCTCAACATTCACCAATTCCAACAATAGAACCAAATGATAGCTTCTTCAATATACATACCCAATATTCACTAAATTTATGAACACCCAAGCAATTGCAACAATTAATAATTTTTTCCCCTCTTTATTTTTACTCACAAATTTTTTAAGACTCACAAATTCAAAGCGAACAAATTAAAGATAGATACTTAGCTAGAAAAACGCAGCATTGATACCAAATGATAAGACTCACACTCACGCACCATTGCGTGAGGTGGTCGACCCCCCGAAGCGTTTCTAGCAAGCAAATCGATGGACCTCTTTCGAAATCTTAACCTAACGACTAATTTGGAGACGAGAATCTTGATATATTCCAAATTAAGCAATTTGAAGGTATGAAGGATGAAACACCAACAACACTTTGAGAAACCCTCGTATAATTCAAACGATATCTCTCCGTATGATTGAATGGAATGCAGTAGAAGTTAGAATTACGCCACACACAACTTATGGTTTGTTGTATGATAAGTTAATATATGAATCTCAAATTATAAAAATTATGAAATTAGCTTAGAAACTTCCTTTCAAAGAACCAAAAAGTAGCAGAATAAACTCTCAAATTATATAAACTCTGATTTAAATAAATGAAATTGTTGATCTCAATTACAAGCCATAAAACTTATTTATACTAATAAAATGAAACCCTAATCCTATATGGAAATAAGAATTTGAATGGAAATAGAAATCCTAATCTAATAAACTTCCTAGTTACAATTAGAATAGGAAAAGGATCCCCAAAAGATTGCATTAAAACTGATCAAAACACTTCCTTGGATCCGGTGCCCAGGCTCCTTCCTAGCGCTCTAGGCGCTCAAATTTTGTACGGCTGGAGCGCTATTAGGCGCTTGAGCTTGCAGAGGTCTTCACATTTGGCAAGCTCTCTTGGCGCTGGAAATACAAAGGGCTGGAGCGCTGTAGAGCGCTTCATGTGTTTCCTGCCGCGTCGTCCTTTTGAGAAAAATGGCCATAACTTTTGATGCGGAAAGAGTTACGGGACCTACCAACCTTATTAAATCGAAGATGCTCGACGGAGATCTACTACTTTTTATTCTTTGTGATTTGCGAGATTCCTAATTTGGATCAAGGTCGAAAACTAAAGCTCGAAGTGACAGCTGTGTAAAATGGCCATCTCCAAACTCCCTCAATCTCCATGACCAATCATCCCTTGAACCAACCTTTCCATTGTTCCGTACATTGCATGACTATGCCGTTTGGCTTTTGCGTTGATTTTGGCCATTACAAAATAGATGGTATTCCATAGGTAATCCCAAATCACATGATCTGTTCATTCTCTTCACCGTTCATCCATGAATTTAGCTCCAATAGTACGCATCCTTGAATGGCATTATCAATCCAATCACTCTGCGACTAACTGATTGTATACCTCTTGAACTCGTAGTTGATATGAATGTAGTTCGACTGCAGAGCCTGGTCAGGATTGTATCACAACCTCGATCACGTACACAAAATGTGCAGCTTTTTTCCAGGTTAGCAAATAACTTTTCTTCTCTACGCTTATCTAAAAACAGTTTTTTTTAAATGCAACGGCATGCTCCACCCATGTTTTTTGGCTAGTGTTTAAGAATATCATCCAAAATATACCACCAACAAATTTCCCAATGGAATGGAATGCGAAACATGATTCATTAAATGCATGAAAGGTACTGAGGAAGCATTAATTAAACCGGAAAGGTAACACTAAACCACTCATACCAAACCATACTTCGTTTTAATAGAGTTTTCCATTCATACACCTTCTTTAATCCCCCTTTAATAAAAAAAGTTGGCATGATTATCACCCTTTTAAAGTCAATTTTTGAAATACACCACTTGACCCCATGTATTTCATTTAATATGTCATCTAAGTCCGAGTGAATGGTGATGTCGATATTTTAACCGTAATTTTATTTACCCGCACGACAATCAATGTCACATTCGCCACCTTCCATCCTTCTTTGGCACTAAAAATCAACCGGAACCGCACATGGACTCATAGCTCTCCCTCATGAAAACCTTTCTCTATTAGTTTCACAAACTTGCGCTTTTGCAAACTCCTTCGTCTCCTTCGGATATTGCTTCCGATAAGTTGGTCGGTTTGGAATTGGTAGCACACCGGGTACGAAGTCAATTTGATATTCAAATTCCCCGAATTGGGGTGGTAATTCCTTGTGTTTAATTCCTTGGGAAATACGTCCTATACCAATCTCCTCTTGGCCCAATGGTAAAAAGATAACTACTCATAAGGCTTGGGCTGCATGAGGTCTTGGGAGTCCATTCCTTGCCAAAAGCAAGAATGTTACAATTTGTCTGCTAAAAATTAGCAAAAAGAAAAAAAAAGAAATATGTCCGCATAATCCTGCCATAGAGATTGAAATAACAATAGGCAAAACTGAATCGTTAGCGTTTAGTAGTTTAAAACTCCCTACTTATAACCGGAAGTATAATCATCGGCACTTTAGAAACCACTGCTTCCTCCTCACATCACTCCTTTTTGCATAGGGGGATATTTGTTTTTTCTTTCAACATCCTTTATCCTTTTCTCTCTTTCCTTGTTTTCTCCCTCTTTGTTTGGCCCCTCTGATTTTTTCTTTACTTTCGCTCTCTTTTTGGGGACACTTCTCATTTGCAAATGAATTTAGATCCTCATGCACTTGTTGTGGTGGAATAGGACACAAAGTAAACTTTCCTCTTTTATTGTGTTGCAAATGGAATATTTATTAGTAAAAACATCCATGTTTAACCCTTATCTTATCGAACTGCCATGGCCTACCAAGTAACATGTGTTGCCCCCCGCTAATCGGGCTTCGGGAACGCGGGTGGCAAGCCGTTATGAAAAGCCCTGACCCTCGTGGTGGGGAGATTAGTCCGACTACTGCGGTTTTGGGAAAACTCCACATTTAATAAAAACAAAAAACAAGTGTCCCCGCTTGCATAGGAACCAACATCACACAATATCCTCTTCAACATATCGACCAATAGAAAAATGGAACCAACACCTGTTTTGGTCCCCTTTAATATTAGCCACTGTCATTAAGCCCATTGTAAACGATACCGGTCGTGGAATGCTTGGATGTTGTCAGCCCCAATTTATCCTTCATGGTAGTACTTGCCCACGTTAGTACAAATCCCTCCATGTATACACAACACATACAAATCTGCCCGTTCAACCATACAACGTGTATGATACAGATTTTTGCCTTCCGTTGCCACTATTTCACTACTTTCTTTCTATTCATCTTTCACCTGTGTACTATGGTCCTCCTTGTGACTAAAATCTCACCATGTATAGCATACCGTTCCCTATCATTTACCTCCTCTAATGGTGGCATATAATCTGATGTCACTATCTTCTCCCTCGGTTTTCCCACCTCTCCATTGTCCAAGGAACAACATAAGTTTCTTATGATTTGGACATTGATTTGAAAATATGTCCCTGCACTTAACATTTTAAACATTTACAATATCCACGAGTTCGGACTAAAAGAAGGTTTTTCCCAATTTTTTCCTTATGTTCCACACGATTTGTGGTTTCTGGTTTTAAACCTCCACTGTCGGCTGGTATCATTCCCCCGCTGGTCTTTCCTCTTGCCTTCTAAGATTAGGTATGTCACGGATGATGTTGTAGTAGAATTTGATTCGTTGGCCACACCTCTCCTCTTAAGTTGCTTACTCAATTTTGCTAGCCAATGTGCACCATATCTTCCAACACCATATAATGTTTGTCGTTCCACAAACATCTCTGCAATGTCCCAATTTAACCCCGCTGCGAATCGAGCCATTGGAGCCTCATTATCCACTCAAACCATGTTAGCCATAGCCCTCAAACATTTTCCAATCTGCCTTGAAGTCAATTCCTCTACACCTTTTTTACTATCCTTGCTTTCAAATTCTGCAAATTACAAAACAAATCTCGGTGATAATGGCTAGGCACAAACCGCTTTCTCATTAGCTGCTTTCATTCCTTCCCAAGTCCACAATCGGTCTTTCTTTTCACCACACCTCCTATCGATTGGTCATCAATTGAGCCCACACCAAGTAACTGCATAATCTGAAAATTCAGGTGGCACAGCAAAGCTTAACATTCTTGGAAGCTCCGAGTAGTTATGGACAATCAAATACCCACTCCATTTTTCATTCCCATTCATGATAAAGCCTCACAGATCACTCCTTCCTTGAAAACCGCTAGAATTGTTCGATCTCTAATGCTGTCCTCCAAGATTGGTTATCCTCTCTATCTCGACCTCCTCTTTCTCTTATGCACCCCTTGTTTTGTCTTCGATTATATGGAATCAGCCTCACGTTCTTCCTCCTCGCTAAGTTTCAACATCAAAGTAAGTCTCTGGCTCTGTTCTAGATTTCCTTTTGCTTATAGTCCATGCCCTTTTGGTCTCCCACCAATAGGGTTTTTGAGCAGGATTCTCCTCGGGTGTCACCTTTAATTGATTAATGCGTTTCGTTTGGTTACTCGTTCCATTGCTATTCCCAATTGTCTAGTAAATTCTTCATTAATCATAGCCTCCTTCATAAATTTTGGGAATCACAATTTAGATGTTGGGCTCTTCAAGAACAGTTTATATCCTTTGCAATTGAGGAACATAAATTTCCTACACAATAAATATTTAGTATAAAACCCAATTTCCTCGACCACTCCTTACGTGTTTCTCTCAAATTAAGGGGTACCGCTCGTGGTTTTGTACTCAAATCGGCTGTTTACCCTCAATTCTACGCTCACTTTGGCCTTTTAACCTCTACACTATTTTTCCTCTCTAAACAGAATTTCTGTTTGAATTCAGCTAAATACTATCAATGGGGGTTTCCAATTCAGTTCAATGAAACTAACTTATCACAAACAATTACAATCAAAATTAATTCCCTCTAAACAAAAACTTATTTAATAGGCTGTGAACCTCCAAATACCACACATCCACGATTAAGGGGAATTGACAATGAATATTAAGGAAAGAGCTAATCGCTGCTCTGGATTTTTATAGCGATAAAACAACAATTAGAAATAATGTAGCAAAACAAAAAAACAAAAGAAATAATGTCAGAATTTTTTGTCACTTTTTTGTTTAATTAATTTTTTTTAATGTTTTTTTTTTTTTAGAGAAGTAAACCCAGATCCAAACAAATTAAGGATAGATTTTTTTTTTTTTGCTAAATTTAATAAGTTTGTATAACAATAGAAAACCCATAAATAACAATGGCAAAAAGGGGCATACCCCAGACCCAAAAGGTCATTATGAGACAGGCCCCATAATGGAACCGAAAAAGAGAAAAATCATCCCATAAAAGAAATAGAGTCAAACACGCATAACAAGCTAAACAAAGCAAAGCAAATTAGCAAACCCACATTACAACCAGTTATAGCAATGTTATAACATTTTTGAAACTTGGCCTGATGGAACTTCATATGTAACTGGAGAGAGGCGTGGAGCCCTTGATCAAGCTGATGATCTCCTTAGATAGGGCATGAGGCGGGAAGGAAACATGGTACCCTTCAAGATACGCATAGAATTCCGAGATCCCCATATCTTCTTTAAAGGCATGCTGGTATAGAATAAGCTTCAACAAATTTCAGCGGTGCCATTTTTCACCCTTGGACACTGCTGAATATAGGCAATTAGATTATCCCAGTCAAAATGGAATAATTATGCCACATTTCCCATTGCCAAGACATTGGTAAACACTCCACACGAATAAGGACAATTAAAAAACGAGATTGGTTTAAAAGTTTCAGTTGGCAGCCAATAGACTTACATAAGGGCCACCTCAATAGGGAATAGCTAGAGTAAAAAACATGAAAGCAAGATCATTAACTAGGTAACTCTTTTGTGTAATGCACAGCAAGCAAAGAAAGAGTAAAAAAGAGGGGTCAATCGGGGGATGTAATCGCTTGTGCCAAAAGGATTTTGGCCCAAGAGACAAGGCTTTTTCTTGCCTCGGTGACGGATGGACTCCCCAAATTTTTGTT
Source organism: Aralia elata (assembly GCA_034770075.1). Lineage (NCBI taxonomy): Eukaryota > Viridiplantae > Streptophyta > Magnoliopsida > Apiales > Araliaceae > Aralia > Aralia elata. The sequence continues at coordinate 54,606,748 of CM068387.1, read as the reverse complement.
TTGCTTTTTAAGAGACGGCAATATTCAACAGAATCCCAAGTAGATATGGAGTCATCATTAAGTAGAAGGAGATGGCAGCATCTATGAAACAGACTGCCCGAAACTGCACAAACATCATGGATGGTTACTCCTGGGTGAAGGACCCAATTTTGGAGTGAGAAAAACCTTTTTTTTTTAATGCTAATTAAAAAGCAGGAAGCATTGTGTTGGGATCCCCGTCAGTTGGTTCGCCAAGTAAGCATTCGGGAGATAAAAGGTTGGTCGGTTAAGCCCACGGATCAGTACCATAGGCTTAAACATGGTTCCCCTACCAACACGATAAGAAAGAAAGGATTGTGTTTTAGGGACCGAACACTTTAAGAAACTTTACGCCAAATCCAAGAGCCGGTCAGTGGAATGTTGATATGCCAAAAAAAAATTTTGTTTGAGAACAGGCATGGCTCTGGATTCAATAAGAGAACCCGTATGGGAGGAAGGGATTGAACTTGGATAACCTTGGTTAGGTGTTGGATAATTGGAGAAGCCTTAATTTCCAGTCTTCAAGGTCCTTAACCCCCAAACCACCTTCAGAATATGGCAAAGAAATTACCTTCCAAGAGATAGATTTTGCTAGAGAAACTTAGCTTTGATACCAAATGATAGACTCCATGGCACGCTTGCGTGAGGTGGTCGTCGCCCAAATCGTTTTCTAGCAAAAAATTGGATGGTGGATTGCTTGCAACACCCTCAACCCCTCCCCTATATGAAGACGGTAATCTTGGTATAATTGCTCACGTTTAGAAATCTGGCGTTACAATGAACACCAACGACACCTTGACCCCTCGCTTATATGTAAGCAGGTAATCTCGGTACAATCGACGCTTGATGTGGTAGAGGACGCCACACATAACTATGGAATGTTGTATGATAAGTCAAAGTTTGAATTCTCAAAGAAAACTAAGGAAATACTTAGGAATCCTTCAAAGAATCAATAGTAGAGAATAACTCAAAGAGTTTGATAACATCTGAAAATATGAATGTTGCTGCCTCCATTATAATCATAAAAGACTTATATATGGAGGCTAGGGTGGTGGCTATGAAACCCTAAAATCTGAACAAGGAAAAGGAAATAGCAATTAATTTAGAGTTAAATCCCATCTAGGATTAATTTTATTACAAGGTAACATAAAAATCTGCTGCAAAGTGCTGAATAAAAAGAAAGTGCTGAAACATGAGGGAATCCCATGCCAAAATGTGCTACAGAATATTCAGCAAATGGCTTGGAATTTAGCTTCTGAATTGGCTCATCCTTTTGCAACACAATTGGCTTGGAATTTAGCTTTTAATTTGGCTGATGCAAAATATTCAGCAATTGGCTTGGAATTTAGCTTCTAAATTGGCTGATGCAGAATATTCAACAATTGGCTTGGAATTTAGCTCCTAAATTGGCTCATCCATTTGTAAACACATTCACGAACTTGGAATCTGTCATACTCAGTTTTTGAAGTCATTCCAAACCTTGTTCCAAATTATTTGAATCAACCCATTGAGTCCCTCCTTGAAGCGTTTAGCCCGAGCTCTTGTTACGGGTCCAACCGGGAAGCGAACTGAATCTGATGTATACCCTCGATCACTCCCGAGCTAGGGATTGTCCTCATCACTAGCCAACTCGTTAAATTTCGCAGCATATTCCGGTTACTGTCATTGGTACCCTGCTTCAGCTCCAGGAATTGAATCTCCATTTGATTTTGCGAGCTAGTCGGAAAATACATCTTTAAAGAACATCTCCTTAAACCTCTCCCACGCGATTACACTCTGACCTCCTCGCACCTTATTCGCTCGCCACCAGTAACTGGCCTCTGACTTAAAGCATGAACGTTGCAAAGGTTGTCTTTTGATCCTCACTGACCCTCAGCAACATCAAATACTTTCTCCATTTCCATCACCCAGGTTTGTGGCTTCAATCGGGTTCAGGGAACCCTCTAAATTCTGGCGGTCCTACCGCTTTGAAGTCTTTAAATGACGTCACTGGTGGAGCTTGCGACTGATTCACAAGTGCTCCAGCCAAAAGGTTCACCAACTGTTGTACATGATTAGCATTGGCGTCGTTGTTGTTATTGGTAGAGCTCTCCTGAGCTTGTGATGTAGTTGGTGTCTTGGCGGCATTTGCTGTTCAAGAATATGCGCTTATTAGATCATCACTCTGTCGACGCCGGTTTTATCCGCTTGTCCTTTTTGTCTTTTCCAATTTAGCCTTTTGGTTTAGATGATTTTTGGAAAAGGTCGGCATTGAGATCGACGGGGGTTTGAAAAGATCGTTTTTTTTATGATGAGACCGATTAACCAGAGTCGCCAGTTGGTATATTTGAAAATGGATGTACCAACTCATCCGAGTTTTTTTTATTATTTTTTTTATAAATCAGCTGGCTCATATGTGGACTCCGAATTAACTGGTCTGCGAATCGAGATTCATAGAGTTCGGGGGCTTGCTTTAAGTGAGGGAAAGGTGTTAGGCAACCCCTCGACTCCCGTGAAACACGGTTACCGCAATCTTGATACTCTTCCTATCCTTTATCTCATAAAATGTGTATGTGTGCGTAGTGTGTGTTGTTGTGTGTGTGTCTGTGTGCCTGAATGAATGTTATGGTGAGTTCTGTATGGAAGAAATTCTTTCGGGTTATTTTATGAAAGAGGCAGGCGTGCTTTATTTTGAAGAGTGCTTTAGGATGTCTTTTCCTTTAATACGAGAAAACTTTATTTTTTTATGAGAAAGATTTTGATTTTAAATCGTCAAAAAGCCATGGAATTTTCATTAGGGGTTTGTTTGTGGCAAAACAAGAGTTTTAAACCTTCATCAAAATAGGAATCAAGATTTATACGTTGCTTTCGTAACTCAAATGATGGGCAACTTCTAGGATCTCTTTCACCCTATGCACAACGGTTTAATAAAACGTTTCGTTCTTTTGTAAGATCCATTTTTTTTTTTGACATTTGAAAATAACCTCTTTTAGCTTTTTCCCCGTAGGATAGGAATCGACCTTCGTTAGCGTTTCCCAAATTTTTAGCCTCGTGATGCTAATATCCTACTTTGATTGATTTTTAGAAAAGATCCTTATCGTTTAATCTTTTTGAAATCCTTTTGGCGCCTCAAAAATCTAATCAAGTATAAACATGCGTCGGGGCTATCCATGGGCATGTAAGCCATCAAAATATCCCCGAACGCCAACAATCACATATTCCACTAATACGGGGCCTTAAACCCGATTCTCGCCTTAGCGTCGTTTTAAGGCCCGACAGTTACATATTACAAAACAAGCATCTTGAATCTATTACATACACCAAAACGTCCATCATCGGATTTGAAACCACGGGGTCGCTTTTCCTAGGCTCACAACCACGATTACTACATACTCCCAAAATGAATACTACAATAACAACAACGTAGATTGCCTAACACATCCTAAAAATACAATCAATCAAACTACGCCTAATATATATCCATAAATAAGCTAGAAATTTCGTCAATTAGATATCATCGGATTATTGGGAAGAATCTCGTTCCAATGGAACCCTCACCAATAATCCCTAATCCATGATTTTTTCAACAATATTCTTGAAAATTGCAATTAAATTTAGCCAAATGACATGATAGAAGTTGCAAAAATAATGAGATTTTCACCTTGCAAATGATACCAAAATTGTGTAGAAACTTGTGTATTTGATTGAAATATGAGATATATTGATATAATCTAACAACAAAGAAACTTCCTCTCTTTTTTCTCTCAATTGTTGCAAGAATTTGTGCTATTTCTCTCTATTTCTGAGCTAAAACTGCTGCTGATTTTCTTCTTCTTCCGCCAAACTGCTCCACCTCTGTATACTGTCCGAAGCTGAGTTTAAATAGGCTGGCCAAAGCCAGCCGCAGATCTATCTCGTCGGGGCCGGGTATCGTCGCCGGTCACCCATCTCGTAACCCCCGGTTATCGTCGCCGGTTGGTTATCTTGTCGGAGCCGGTTATCGTCGCCGGACATCCATCTCATGATCGCCGGTTATCGTCGCCGGTCGATCGTCTCGTCGGGGCCGGGTATCGTCGCCGGTCAACCCATCTCATAACCCCCGGTTATCGTCGCCCGGTTGGTTATCTTATCGGAGCCGGTTATCGTCGCCGGGACATCCATTCTCATGATCGCCGGTTATCGTCGCCGGGGTCGATCGTTCTCGTCGGGGTCCGGGTATCGTCGCCGGTCACCCATCTCGTAATCTTTTTTTACTCAGCACGTCAATTGGCTGCAAGGGAGCAAGGTGGGACCCACCAGGGCCAGCCGCGGATGGATCTGCGGCCAGCAGCAGATTGATCTGCGGCCAGCCGCAGATACATCTGCGGCCAAGATCGGCATGTTTAAGCGGTTCCCCGCTTCCAGATCTGTCACTTTCAACTTCCAATTCACACCTATTTCTCGCGATTTTTGCTTGTTCGCAAGGGCTTTTTGTCGATTTTTCAACTTTCCTGCAAAAACTGCTCCGGTAGGATTGATCTACACGCTACAGGTAACACTTTGACCGGTCACTTTTCAATTTCTTCAATGTTTCGCTATACATTTGACTATTTGCATTTTTAGAGATAAAATGTATGCTTTACAATGCTATGTAATGTACTATCATATATACATGCTGTGTCTTAACTGTGTGGGTCCTATTTTATGTTCATAAGGCGGTCCCACGTATACGTTTGCTCCTTTTTGAAAGAAAATCATGCATTTATGGTATTTTACATGCTTTATTTACATGTATGAATGCAAATATGATCTGTTGGGGCCTGAGTTCTTTGAAAAACCTGCTTGGATATGCATGGGATGTCCATTTTACAAACGGAACTCTGCCTTTTTTTTTTTTTTTTTTTTTTTTTTTTTTTTTTTTTAACCATGCATCATGTTGCATTAATTATATGACGAGGCTAGAAATTTAGAATATTCATTACATAATTTTAAAAGGGAACTTACCTTCTTTCTCGCCCGTTCCATTCCAGTCATGGATCCCGATGCTCATAGTAGTTCCTCCGTGTCACGGACCTCGGGTGTTCGCCGTCGTAGGGCTGCACCCGCTCCTGTTCCTCCTCGGACCCGTCAGGCTCGTCGTTTGGCGGGAGGCTGTCATTCGCCCTGGTCCTCCGGACGTTGAGGAGGCTGCTCCTCCGGAGGTCGCGGCAGAGGGGCCATCCTCCAGCATACCGGCTCCATCTACTCATCAGGCTTCTTCTGGCGCCTCTGTGCAGATATCCGATCTTTTGGGTCGGGATCTCAGTCGTCACCCTTCAGCATCTCTCGTGGCTAACGAGGTATATTCAGTTCTATTCTGATTTTATTCTCAATTTCTCAATTCTCCTTTTATCCGGACTGACCCCTTGGTGATTGCCCCAGGTTCCCGAGTTTACCCAGCCGAGGGGCAACTGGTTCAACATCTACTCCCTCTACACGGCTCTGCACAGCGACTACCGGGCTATGGTGGATTCTTGGGGCCTCCGTCATTTCTTCACTATCATCCCCCGGCAGTGTCCCTGGGGTTACATGAGGGCCTTATCCGAGCGCTGGTTCCACCAGACGCAGTCTCTTCACCTTCTTGACTGCGAGGTTGTGCTGACCCCATGGGACTGGAGGTACATTACGGGCATAGAGTTTATCCGGGTCCCGCGTTCCTCTAGATCTCGACATCACTCCGGCGGAGGTCCGGGCTCTATTGGGCTTTACCGCTGAGGACCGGGTCTTTAAGGCCCGCAGTATTCGATCCGGTGCCTTGGCCGTCGATGCAGTCGGGGGTCTCTACGCGCTGCCCATTCCAGCGGATCAGGGTACCCGGGACATCTTGCTCCGACGCTTGTTCCTGACGATCATGAGGGGTTGTTTCCTAGGGAACAATTCCTCCACCATTCATTTCAGCATCGTGGGAGCGGTCAGAGACGTGGATCGCATCAGTGACTATGACTGGGGGTCATTTACCTTTGCCTATTTCCTCCATGGTATGCGTCTACGCTCGGAGGGCCAGACAGACGCTTAGCTTGGATTCTATCATTTTCTGCTGGTGAGACTTCTTTCTTTTTTCTTAATGTATTTCCCGTCAATTCATTTCTTTTCTTTCTGCGTCTGTCGGTTTCTCATGCTTTTCACTGTTTCTGTTCGCAGTTCTGGGCCTACGAGCGTCTTCCATGCCTGAGGCCTGTCACTACTCTCGGCCTTGATACTTATCCCCGGGGCCGACGATGGCATCACAGCACTCTAGAGGAGGTCCCGATATCAGGCAGCTTTGCACACTGCCGCATCCAGCTGGAGCTGATCACGGCTGCCGGGGTCGTCTGGAGGCCTTATCTTTCTGAGCATCTAGATGTGGGGTTTATAGATGGATATCCTACCGGCCCGGAGTTTGCACTTTCCACCCGTCGCCTCACTTTGCAGAGTGTTGGAGGATGGGTTATGTACCTGGGGGAGCGCGCCTTCAGATGCGTTACTGGAGAGATCCGCATCCCGTACTCCCCTCCTTTCGCTACCTCCTGGCCACTAGATTCTCCGCCTTCAGAGATCATGATTGCGGGGGATGACGGCCGGATGCTTTCGACGGGTCCCAGCACGAGTGATGCCTTCCGTACCTGGTGGGTGCCCCGTACCATCGGTCCTCAGACTCGGGCCACTTTCTTTCTTGGAGACATGGTTCCAGGCTCGGTGACGATGACCGATTGGGCTGCCTGTGTTCGGACCCCTACCCACGCTGAGCAGATCGCCACATTGACCCGTCAGGTAGATCAGTTGTCGCTGTTTGTTTGTTCGGTCGTTGGGCCGGACCCCGGAGGAGGCTTACGTCTATGATCCAGACGGTGCGGGTTATGATGCAGGCCCGAGTTCATCTGATGCCACAGCGCATCCCTACATTCCTGACATGAACTTTGATCCTCCAAGCTCGACGACCCCAGGGGATCAGTTCGAGGATCCTTCCTTCATAGATGATACCGATTTTATTTAGATCAGGATAGGATAGGGTCTTTTGTACCTGTACCTGTTTATATTTCTTTTTCATTTACGCACTATGTACTGAACTCATTTATTTATTTATGCACAGTTCTTTTTCATCTTTATGGGATTCACCTGCTTCATTATTAACTGTAGATGCATGCTTTTTATTTATGGGTAGAGAAATGACCCCTGTACAGTCTTTTTTGATACTATTTTTTCCCAGATGTCGTCCTCAGATGCTGTGGTTCGTTTGGATTCCACTCCTCCCACAGGGGTGGTGGGCAGCCTCCTCCGCTGGTTGGACAGTTTACTGCCGGCAGAAAGGATTACCGCAGAGGGTCTTTTGGGTCATTCTTGGTCCTTATTGACCCTTCAGGTGCCAGCGGGCTTCGTGGATGGTCTTCTGAGCTATTGGGCCCCTGCCCGTCAGGTGTTTAGGTTAGGGACAGTAGAGCTGACCCCCACCCTCGAGGAGTATGCTCGCTTCACCGGCCTGCCCCTGGATAGACCTTGTGCTAGGGTCACAGTTGGTTCCATGCGCCGTCAACTCTTGACTTTCACTGGTTTGCGAAGGGCTGTCCTGTTGCCGGTGATCACATCAGACCATATGGTTCCCCTTCAGTTCTTTATTGACTGATTTGGCTCACCTGATGGTTTTCGACTTTTCTTCGGTGATTTTTCCGTGTCCGAGGAGCGCTGGGGCGCCTTGAGAGTGGATGTCCTGATGGCCTGTGTCATCTCAGTTTTGTATTTACCTGCAGGACCCGATCATTTGGACATGCGGATGGTGGCGGCCGTTAGAGCCCTTCAGGAGGATCACCACCATTCTTCCTATGATATTGGCGGATACCTATATGTTAGCCACATATTGCCAGTCTTTTCGAGGCAGAGCCTTCAGAGGGAGCTCGGCTTTGTTATACGTGTGGTTCATGAGTCATCTTAGTCCCATCGGCCACTTCCGTCGCCAAGGGTTTTGCTTCAGCCATGACATAACCACGCAGTTTTCGCTTCGTCCCGTGAGCTGTACTGATGTGGCCTCCTGGACATCATTTTTGTCTGTCATTGAGGATCCCTTTCACCTATTGGTCTACTCGGGCTATTGCTCCTTCATGAGCTTCTTGACTCATGTGCCCGACCTGGATTTCATCCCCATTGCTGGGTTGAGGGGCGTGACGACCTATCATCCCCTGGCGGTTATGGGGCAGTTTGATCAGACGCAGGATTTACACCCCTTCGCGGGTGCAGCCGCATACCAATTCCTTATATCATCCTGTACGGAGAGGGATCTATTGCAGGTATACGAGCTTTGGGATTGCAGGACCCTTGCCGAATATAGTGAGAGCCGTCACATCCAGATGTTTGCTTACGTACAGTGGTTGCGCGGAGACTTGGAGTCGGCTAGTTTGAGTCGGACTTGGGCCTTCGATGATTCTGGAGTGATTTTCCCAGAAGATACCACAGACCACCCTATCTCAGCCGATTCTGCCCCGAGTCGGGTTACTGAGGATTCCCAACTCTGCCTGGCCCTGATTGCTACTGAAGCCGAGAGGGATGCCGCCCTTGTCGAGAGAGATGAGGCCATTCGGGCTAGAGACGCTGCCATTGCCGACAGAGAGGCCATTGTATTTTAGACCAGGGCAGTGGTAGATGCTCATTTTGGGGCTGTCAGCCGAGCTACTGCTTTACTGGATCGTATTGATATGATGGGGCAGCAGATTGCAAGAGATGCTGATGCTTCAGATCTGTCCACCGCCCTGTCCATCCTGCTTCAGCTAGTTTCAGATTTGTAGATTATTTTATTTCCTGCATAGACTATGTTGGTTTCATCAGTTATTGAAAGAGAAATCTCGTAATAAAACGACTTATATATATAGACATGCATTAAAATTTAGTCATTTTTCCCCTTTTGTCGTATCATTGCCTTCCATTGGATCATCATTTTATCCAATTGACCATGATTTTGACATTTCGCCTTCTTTCTTTTCTCAAGACTTGATGGAGATTTGACAGATATTGCCGCACACCTTTTGATTTCATCGGATTGAATCTCAGATTTTGGATAACTGTTTGGTTGGATCAGGGTATGTATTTTGGGGTGAAACTGGTTAGGGAGTTGGTTTCGGGAAAGTTTTGAGGGGGTAGGAAGGTTTTATCTGGTTATCGAAAATTGGTTTTGGTTAGGGAAAGGATTATTTTTAAAGGATCGGACCGCGCCATGATGGCTGCCTACGTACCCCCACAAGTTGGGAGATCAGGTCCTACGTAGTTCGCTATCAAGGAAAAAGGACCTGATGATTCAAGCATAGAACTGCTTCACCGAGTCAGAATTGAGGGGTTGTGGAAATACCTCACCATCCATTTCTTGCAATATGAGGGCTCCTCCGGATAGCACCTTCTTAATCGCAAACGGCCCCTCCTAGTTTGGGGCGAACTTCCCTTTGGCCTCGTCTTGACAAGGCATGACTCTCTTCAACACCAAATCATTTTCTTTGAACTTCCGAGGTCTCATCCTTTTGTCATACGATCGAGATATCCTTTGTTGATATAACTGGCCATGCCAAACAGCAGCCACCCTCCTTTCATCGATTAGGGCCAATTGGTCGTATCGACCTTGCATCCAATCCTCCTCACTTATCTGAGCATCGATCATTACTCTGAGGGATGCCATCTCAACCTCAACTGGTAGAACAGCCTCCATTCCATATACCAAGGCGTAAGGGGTTGCCCCTGTGGAAGTACGCGTTGACGTTCGGTAGGCTAGCAAGGTGAGGGGTAGCAGATCCGGCCATCCTCGATGATTAGCAGACATTTTTGCCATGATCTTCTTGATGTGTTCTTGTTTGCCGCTTCCACTGCCCCATTCATCTTGGGACGGTAAACAACAGAATTGAGGTGCTTGATCTTAAATTGGTCGCACAGCCCCTTTATGAGGGCGTTATTCAAATTCTTGGCATTGTCGGAGACCAAAACCTCAGGTTGCCCATACCGACAAATGACATTATTCCTGATGAAGCTGACGATGACCTCCTGAGTTACTTTGGGGAAAGAAGCTGCCTCTACCCATTTGGTGAAATAATCGATCATGACGAAGATGAATCGATGCCCGTTGCTTGCTTTGGGCTCTATTGGTCCGATTACATCCATTCCCCACATTGAAAATGGCCACGGGGAGGTCATACAGTGCAATTCATTGGGAGGTGAGTAAGATCACGTTACCGTGTGCCTGGCATTGATAACACCGTTTGACATGATCGTCGCAGTCGGTTTTCAGCGTTAACCAGTAATGCCCTGTCCTCAAAATCTTTTTGGCAAGCATCGGTCCACTCATATGGGGCCCACACACTCCACCATGTATTTCATTCATAATCTTTCGGGCCTGTGTTTCATCTACGCACTGCAACAGTCCCAACCCAGCATCCCTCCTTGTAGAGTGAATCCCCACTCAGGTAAAATTTCATTGCCATCCTTTGAATTCTCATCCTCTCAGTTCGACTCGCCTGGTCGGGAATGGTCCTATCTCTCAGATATTCCCTTATGTCGTGATACCAGGGCTGCTTTGGCAACACCACCTCGTCTGATAACACTGCCACATGTTCCTCATATGCCGGGGCATTCTGTACGGCTATCTCGATCTGTGGAATGTCCTTCCTTTTGATTATATGGATTAAGGAAGCCAGGGTTGCCAATGCATCTGCAAAATCATTCCGCCCCCGGGGAATATGTCGAAAAGCGATATCTTCGAACTCTTGCATCAACTGGGTAACATAACGATGGTATGGAAGTAACCGAAGCTCCTTAGTGTTGTACACCCCGATTGCCTGTTCTGATTACCAATTCCGGAATCCCCAAAACACCGCTAGTCTTTTCACTCCCATGTCGCGGGCCAGGCGAAAGTCCCAAGATACATCCCTCGTATTCAGCGGTGTTGTTTGAATTTCTGAAATGCAGTTTAGTGGCCACAGGGGTACTGTTCTCCGGTGATAGAGACTAGGACCGCTCCGGCTCCTGCCCCCTCGGCATTCATGGCACCATCAAAATACAGCTTCCAAAAATTGTCCCTCGTCATCACATTTTTCGCGCGATACCCAAAATATATCTCGCCCGGGAGAGGAGTTTCTAACGGCTCCATCCCTCCTGCCGGGGCTTCTGCCAACTGATCTGCAATTCCCTGCCCTTTCATGGCCTTCTGGGTCACGTACACCATGTCAAACTGTTGTAAAATTAACTGCCATCTTGATAGTCGACAATTCAGCATGGGCCCTTCGAAAATATATTTCAGGGGATCCATTCTTGATATCAGGTACGTTGTATGCCCATGGAGGTAGTGCTTTAATCTCCCTGCAGCCCAGGCCAGAGCACAACAGGTCTTCTCGATGGGAGTGTAATTCTGCTCACATTGGCTAAATCTTTTGCTAAGGTAATAGATGGCCTGTTCTTTACCTGCCTCACTCTTTTGTCCCAACATACATCCCATCGCGATGGTGTTGACGGATATATACATAAACAACGGGATCCCACCCTTCGGGGGTACCAGCACTGGTGCCTCCGTCAGCTTTTTCTTAATGATCTGAAAAGCCCTCTGACACTGCTCATTCCATTCTTGGGAAGCACCCTTTCTTAACAATTTGAAAATCGGCTCACACGTAGTCGTCAAGTGGGATATAAAACGGCTGATGAAGTTTATTCTCCCTAGGAATCCCCTTATCTCCTTCTCTGTGCGAGGTGCTGGCATATCCACAATGGCCTTAATCTTTGCTGGGTCCAACTCAATGCCCCGATCACTAACCAGGAAACCCAAGAGCTTGCCCGACTGTACTCCGAAAGCGCACTTGGCTGGATTGAGTTTCAAATTATACTTTCTGAGCCGATCGAATAGCTTTTTGAGATGAGTTATATGATCGGATTCTACCTTCGATTTCACAATAATGTCATCCACGTAGACCTCTATCTCCTTGTGCATCATATCGTGGAACAAAGCCATCATGGCTCTCTGATAAGTAGCCCCTGCATTTGTGAGACCGAAAGCCAGTCGTCTATAGCAGAAAGTGCCCCAGGGGGTGATGAATGCGGTCTTTTCCCGATCCTCCACTGCCACCATTATCTGATGATACCCCGCAAAACAATCAACAAAAGAGTACATCTCGTACTGGGCCGTGTTATCCACCAGGATGTGTATGAAAGGTACCGGGAAATTATCCTTGAGACTGGCCTTGTTTAGATCTCTATAGTCTACACATACCCTCACCTTTCCTCCAGGCTTAGCCACTGGGACTACATTAGACAGCCATTCTGGGTAAGTGGACACCATAATGATTCCCGCCCTGAACTGCTTGATGATCTCTTCCTTCACTTTTAAGCTCAATCAGGTTTCAACTTTCTTAGTTTCTGCTTGACAGGCCTGAAACCCTCCTTGATGGGTAACCGGTGCACCACAATGTCGGTGGACAATCCGATCATATCCTCGTGCGACCAGGCAAAGACATCCTCATATTGGCTTAGCAACTCAATTATTTCGGCTTTATGGCTGGGGGTAAGGTCTGTCCCTATCTTGAGTTCTTTTGGCTTGTCAGGGGTTCCGATATCTATAGTGATGGTTTGGTCCAAATTGGGTTTGGGTTTATCTTCGACCCATCCTTTGATCTCATCAGGTGCGTCATCGTAATCTGTCTCGTCTTGCTCAATGCCCATTAAATCGAAATCCAGCTCAATGTCAAAATCATAATCATCATTCAAATTTGAGAGACCATTTGTTAGGCAAGGATTACTCAAATTGGTACACCTGACATGAAACAAAATACTTGTCATATATAAATCATTTTTCACGACGATCGCTTTTTCAAAATAACACGAAGAAACGACATAATTATGCAGAAATAAAACAACAACAAAAATAAAACTTCTTCATTCCCCCATCCTCTGGGGTCCACCACCCTGACGTCGGGTTTTACCCTTGCTTGGATATCACTGGTTTCATGGTCCAGTTGTCGACTGTTAGGTCGGGCGAAATGCGCCGAATGAAAGGCGGCTTCACATCGGACACTTCCCCGATGACTACGGCTATATCGCCTGAGTCCCCTCTCTTACCCTCATCGGGAATCATTAGCTCCGCCCAATTGATGATAGGCATAACTCGCTGGGCCCCCGGTGGCGTGACAACATCCATCCCCTCCTTGCTGTTTGTTGATTGTCCGGGGAGATAGCATTTGGTTTCAAACTCTTTTGCGACCTCCTGCAGGAAACTTTCCCTCCGGGCGGACTTATTACGTGCGGGGGTTAATTTTTCATTCCCTGCCCCAATCACAGGCCCGCTGATCCCCTGCTCATTACCGACTTTAGTCACTGGACTGCCAGCTAGTCGAATCGGAGTCGCATCCTGACGGTATCTCCGTGCTGCGCCCCCATGGTATCCTAACCCTGCTTTGCCTATCTGCTGTGGTAGGTGGATGGGCTCAACGATTCCCTGATTGCTTTTCCCCAGTCCCTGTCCAGGCTGGAAGTTCATTTTTATCATTTCCTTTGCCACAAAGGTAAGTTCCGGAGAGATCCTAGGTTTCACAGCTGGAGCTTCCAGGCGTCCATAATGGGGAGTGCTAATCTCTAGTGCTTGAAAGCTGGCAGGTGCTGCTGACTCATCCACATTGATCACTGGTAGGCCACTCCTGGGATGAGAAGGGTCATCACATTCGGCCGAGATTGTTACCAGATTCCCATCGATGATCAGCTTGATTTGTTGGTGGAGCGTGGAAGGAACTGCCCCGGCCATGTGTATCCACGGCCTCCCTAACAGCAGGTTGTAGCTTGCCGTAATATCTAGGACTTGGAAGGATATATCAAAAGTACAGGGCCCTATCTCCACTGGCAATTCTATCTCTCCAATGGTATCCCTCCGGGATCCGTCAAAAGCCCGAACCACCACCTGACTGGCTCGGAGGCGTTTGGAACTGATGTTCATTTTCTTTAGCGTACTGAGAGGACATATTTTCAATGCCGATCCCCCATCGATCAGCACCCCATTCATGACATATCCTGAAGAGATTACCGCAATGTGTAGCGGTTTTCGGTGCCCTCTTCCCTCCTTGGGAATGTCCTCATCCGTAAAGGATATTGCATCGCCTTCCAACAGGTGGCCCACCAGCTGGCCGAAACCCTCCTCACTAATTTCTTTGGGCACGTATGCCTCTTCCAGAACCTTTGTCAGGGTTCTACAATGCTTACTGGATGACAACACCAAGTCCATGACTGATGTTAGGGTTGACTCCTCATTTAAAATCTGGATCCCCCTTGTTTCTGGATGATCCATCCTTTTCAAAAATTCGACGGCCCTTTCCTCGGAAACCTCCTCATTTTTCCTCTTTTGGCTTTCAAGGACTCGTCCGGGAAGATATAAGGGGTTCCCTTTTGTCGTCACGGAAGCACAACTGGCCGTTTCCTCTGGCATTCCCCCATAATTCCAGGGTACAGTCTTCAGACTACTGATGGGGAGTTGCGGCCTTGCCGTAAGGATGATGGACCTCGGAGCTGTCAACTTGACCGGTCCCTCCGTGCCGTTCGTACTTACCCCTATCAACCTGATGGGCGTTCCCCGTGCACTCCCATGATCATGTATCACGTTGATCATTTCCTCAATTTTCTGCACATAGTTCAGTCTTGGTGGCCCCCCCAGCCTCATTTGCCTCCGTCACATTGACTCCCCCCCCATCATGTCTTGGCAGGGGATTTGCTTTAACATTCGGGGAGTCTGGTTGTTCCACCACAATTTCCCCATTGTCGATCATGTTCTGAATTATATGTTTCAATGTCCAACAATCTTGTGTATCATGCCCCGGGGAACCCGAGTGGTAGGCGCACCGTTTGCTTAGGTCAAATCTCCTCCCTTTCGGGTCACTTGGGGGAGCCAAATTGATTATCTTCTTTTGGGCCATCAATACCGCCAAAATCCGCTCGAGAGGCTCCCCGAGTGGGGTGAATACTCGATTTTGCGAGGCCTCGTATCTTCTTCGCCCCTCTGCCCTTTGATCTGTGAAGTTTGGCTGTCGGGATGGCCCAACCCTTTGAACCTGTACCGGAAGATGGCTTTCCGTTTTTCTGGACGACCCCTGTAGGATGAGGGAGACATCCTCCTCCTTTTTCTTTTGGACCCTCCGGGAAGTGCTGCCGTAGTTTCCATTCTGTATTTGCTCGGCAGCAGTTTCTAAAGCAGTAAGATCCCGGATTTTACCCGATTTCAACCCCATGTCAACCATCTCTCCATGTTTAATCATTTTAGCAAAGGGTCTTCCAATCCCCGAGATGACCCGCTCATAATACGGTGCCTCCTGAATATCTACAAAGGTCATTACCATCTCTGATTCGCTCATCGGGGGGGTTACCTGTGCGGCCATGCCCCTCCATCGTTGCGCATATTCCCTGAAGGATTCCCTAGGCTGCTTCTTGACTTTTGTCATTTGGTACCTGTCAGGGGCCATCTGGGCCTGAAAACTGTATTGGGTTAAGAAAGTATGGGCCAATTCCTCCCAGTTGTGGATTCGGGCGTTGTCAAGGCGGGCATACCAGATTCTTGCCTCCCCTGTTAAGCTTTTCTGGAACAGCTGCATTCTTAGCCCTTCGTATTCGGCATAAGACCCGAGTTCTCCAATGTATATTTTCAAGTGTGTATAGGGGTCTCCCTTTCCATTGTATTTCTCAAACTCGGGGACCTTGAACTTTTCTAGATATCTGGCTCCGGGGAAAACACATAGATCCGAATAATTAACCCTGCCCAGGGAGCCTATGCCCCTTAGAGATTGGATGGTCTCCTCCATGTGTTTCATTTTTTCTCCGAAAGGTCGTCATTGTCCCCTTCTTCTGGGATAGTAATCACTGTCCTGCTAGGTATGGGAACGGCCTTTGGGATGACTGGCTCGTCCTTGAGTCGGGGTTGGTCCTCTTTAAGCAAGTTTGTACCATTTTTAGGAGGATTCTGATCATCCCCTGGTGGTGGAATATTATGCGATCCCTGGTTTGCCGGATCCTGTCTGATTAAGAACTGTTCCTTTAGCATTGTGGCCATTTCCATCATCTGTCTTTTAAAATCATCAAAACTCCTCCCGAGATATGGAACTATGATTGGGAAGATCAGCCATTTCAGAGGTAGAGACCTGGGCTTTCTTAGACTGCGAACGGGTTTGAGGAGCAATCCTACAGAGACAATGGTTCGAAGTTTAGTCCTGGGGAAATGCAAAATGGATGCATGCTAAAACTGTAATTTTTTTGTGTGTGTTTTTTAATCTTTCCCTGTAAAACAGAAAGTTAGTAGTCCTTTAATGCAATAACCAATGCTAAACATGCTTTATTATGCTCCCCCAACTATTCCCTGCAATTCACAGAGGTTAGTAATCTCTTTTGACACAGAAAAGGGATATGTGAATATTGAATGAGATCATGACATTTAGACATATAAACGTAAAAAGGCATGAAGAGACTTTTCCTGCGTAGGGTTAATCTGAGGCTGACCTATCCTAGGGTTACTCTCACGGGCTTTTCGGCATGAAGGTCCCCAAATCTTCGCAATCTACTCGTTTGAGCCCTTTCGATTGGAGCAGATTTGGGTGGTGCATTTCCTGAGCCATCTCCGGGGAGCAGCCCCTTCGAGTCCAGTAATAAGCAACCGACAGGTTCGCCTCAGGAGGAGGTACTCTCTCAACATACATTCACATTCATCGTCCTCCCCCGTATGCAAATGATTACTCAAACGTAAAGCAATTCCATTCAAATCATTCATCTATTCGACAAAACACGCATTCGCACAACAAAAGTAAAAAATCAAAATATCGCATGCACACACATTTTATGAATTTTAAAGGATAGGATAGCATCACGATTTAAACGCAGCTTAAGCCCTCTAAATGTCCCCAGCAGAGTCGCCAGCTGTCGACGCTGGTTTTATCCGCTTGTCCTTTTTTGTCTTTTCCAATTTAGCCTTTTGGTTTAGATGATTTTTGGAAAAGGTCGGCATTGAGATCGACGGGGTTTTGAAAGATCGTTTTTTTATGATGAGCCGATTAACCAGAGTCGCCAGTTGGTATATTTGAAATGGATGTACCAACTCATCCGAGTTTTTTTTATTATTTTTTTTATAAATCGCTGGCTCATATGTGACTCCGAATTAACTGGTCTGCGAATCGAGATTCATAGAGTTCGGGGGCTTGCTTTAAGTGAGGGGAAGGTGTTAGGCACCCCTCGACTCCCGTGAAACACGGTTACCGCAATCTTGATACTTTCCTATCCTTTATCTCATAAAATGTGTATGTGTGCGTGTGTGTGTGTGTGTCTGTGTGCCTGAATGAATGTTATGGTGAGTTCTGTATGGAAGAAATTCTTTCGGGTATTTTATGAAAGAGGCGTGCTTTATTTTGAAGAGTGCTTTAGGATGTCTTTTCCTTTAATACGAGAAAGCTTTATTTTTTTATGAGAAAGATTTGATTTTAATCGTCAAAAGCCATGGAATTTTCATTAGGGGTTGTTTTGGCAAAACAAGAGTTTTAAACCTTCATCAAAATAGGAATCAAGATTTATACGTTGCTTTCGTAACTCAAATGATGGGCAACTTCTAGGATCTCTTTCACCCTATGCACAACGGTTTAATAAAACGTTTCGTTCTTTTGTAAGATCCATTTTTTTTTTTGACATTTGAAAATAACCTCTTTTAGCTTTTCCCGTAGGATAGGAATCGACCTTCGTTAGCGTTTCTCAAATTTTTAGCCTCGTGATGCTAATATCCTACTTTGATTGATTTTTAGAAAAGATCCTTATCGTTTAATCTTTTTGAAATCCTTTTGGCGCCTCAAAAATCTAATCAAGTATAAACATGCGTCGGGGCTATCCATGGGCATGTAAGCCATCAAAATATCCCCGAACGCCAACAATCACATATTCCACTAATACGGGGCCTTAAACCCGATTCTCGCCTTAGCGTCGTTTTAAGGCCCGACAGTTACATATTACAAAACAAGCATCTTGAATCTATTACATACACCAAAACGTCCATCATCGGATTTGAACCACGGGGTCGCTTTCCTAGGCTCACAAGCACGATTACTACATACTCCCAAAATGAATACTACAATAACAACAACGTAGATTGCCTAACACATCCTAAAAATACAATCAATCAAACTACGCCTAATATATATCCATAAATAAGCTAGAAATTTCGTCAATTAGATATCATCGGATTATTGGGAAGAATCTCGTTCCAATGGAACCCTCACCAATAATCCCTAATCCATGATTTTTTCAACAATATTCTTGAAAATTGCAATTAAATTTAGCCAAATGACATGATAGAAGTTGCAAAAATAATGAGATTTTCACCTTGCAAATGATACCAAAATTGTGTAGAAACTTGTGTATTTGATTGAAATATGAGATATATTGATATAATCTAACAACAAAGAAACTTCCTCTCTTTTTTCTCTCAATTGTTGCAAGAATTTGTGCTATTTCTCTCTATTTCCGAGCTAAAACTGCTGCTGATTTTCTTCTTCTTCCGCCAAACTGCTCCACCTCTGTATACTGTCCGAAGCTGAGTTTAAATAGGCTGGCCAGCTGGCTCGCCACTCAGCCCGGTTTTCGGGATCTGACTTTCCAGAAAGGCGCACTCATTTGGCCGCAGATCTATCCGCGGCTGGCGGGCTTGACTTTCTCGATTTTCGTGCCACGCCTCGATTTTCGTGCCGCAATGTCGGTTTTCGCTGACAGGCTCGTATTTCGCAGTCCGGGAATTTCCGGGAAGCGCGCCACACCTTCCGAGAATGCCAAATTCGGATAGCCCTGCTGTCATGTCGATTTCGGCTGCAAATTATCATGGTGGCGTCGAGTGTTCGTATTTTTTCCATCTTTTGCTCTCGCAGGCCGATCCATTTGACGAATTTGCCCTCCTGTCAGGGTTAGTATACGAAGTGCAAAATTTGGGTGTCTACACACTCAATTTCTTAAGTGCTCAATATTGAACTCAAACAATTCAGGTTAAACATTTAACACATAACATCTTCAAATAAAATTGATATTTCATTCATTCAAAAGTTTTAAACATAGAAAGATAACATCATTGCTATATACATCAACTATCCCAAGATCAAACAATCTTTAGGATTAAATAGTCATATTCCATTGTGTATAATCACGCTGGAATTTACATCATTAACTACCATAAATATTTACACATATACTTTAATACATCTCCTATCACGGCCTACAAAGGCGTCGAACCGCCTTTCTACGTTCTTCCTCCATGATACGGAGCATCGTCCTGCGATCCAACATGTACCATGGCAAGTCCTCGAACTGAATTGGATAGTGGAGGACTCGATCCTGGGCCCTATCAATCGCTGTCTGAAAAGTATTGTCTGTCTCTTCAATCCTACCCTTCTTTGCCCGTTCACCTTCTTCGGAAATCTCTGCACGTCGAGCGGTGTTCGTCCAAGCATCCTCTACTCTAGCACGTTCTGCTGACTTCTCACTCAGATCGTCCTTCAGTTTCTAAATCTCAAGTTTCATCTTCTCATTCTCAGCTAAAAGGTCTTCCTTTTGGCTTTCTGCTTGAACTAACTTCCATTCCACGTCTCCAAGACGTATATTAAGATCCTCAATTTTCTCGTTCTTCTGGTCTATAAGAGTCTAGCGTCTATTTGCCAGTCCCTCCAAGTCTCTGACTCTATCCTACAACTCTATGGTACGATCATACAATGCATCATACATCTCAACATCGACAGAGGTAAGGGGTACCTCCTCGGGATCCTCATCATCCTCCTCAGCCTCTGTCTCAACATCCTTAGAGTCCTCCTCTGAATCAGTCTCAAGCTCATGTTCCTGACCCACAACATTGATCAATGAAGATGGCTCTTTCTGTATCAACTGCTCCCGGATAACATGGATATCACGGGGCTCCTCCTCACCAGCCACTCGGGGCTCAATCTCCTTAGGCTAACTGAATCCTCTAACATCCGACATCCTGCCAACAAAGTTTAAATTTTAATTAATACTCGATACTAGTCGCATCACATAGGTTGTTAACACATAAGCACATAGCACATAAAGTCTTTCATTATCTTTAATGAATTCCTTAATTCATTCCTTAGAACTCGATAAGAGTTTATCACCACTATGTTCTATATCTCTTAAAAGGCTACTACCCTAAGGTTTCCCCACCTAAGGTTCTTAACCTACAGCTCTGATACCAACCTGTGACACCCCCAAATCCGGGTACTTCATTTTCTTAGGATTTGGTGTTCACTATCCAAATACATCACATCACATCTAACTACCCATTCAAATATAAACGAAAACTCTTAATTAAATAAATAGAAATCTCCCATTAAAGATGCGACCTCACCAACTCTTCCTACCAAAACGAATCTTCCCTTTCCAGGGAGATACTTTCAAGAAAATGTAACTACCAGACTCAAACTCTCGATTCTTACAATGTTGATCGGCATATTTCTTCTGTCTATCCTGGAGCTGCTATCAATCTTGTCCTGATTACTTTGACGATTTCTGCGGTCTGTTGTACCCGTTCTGGTCCTAGCAATTGCCGTTCGCCAACTTCATCCTAACATAATGGAGTTCTACACTTTCTGTCGTACAACGCTTCGTAAGGCGACATGCCAATACTCGCGTGGTAACTGTTGTTGTAAGCAAATTCTACCAACGGTAGATTATCGTCCCAATTTCCTTTGAAGTCCATAATGCAAGCCCGTAATATATCTTCCAATGTCTAAATTGTTCTTTCACTCTGTCCGTCTGTCTGTGGATGATATGCTATACTCATACGTAATTGCAATCCCATGCACTCTTGTAGTCGTTTTCAGAAGTTTGATGTGAAGAGTGGATCCCTATTTGAGACAATAGATATTGGAACACCGTGTCTCGAAACAATCTCCTTCACATACAACTTTGCCAACTGATCTAGGTTGAATCTGATCTTGATCGGTAGAAAATGTGCTGATTTCGTCAGTCGATCTACGATAACCCATACTACGTCGAAACCTTTCTGAGTCGTCGGAAGACCTACTACGAAATCCATGGTGATGTGTTTCCATTTCCATTCTCAGATTTTTAATGGTTGTAATAGCCCACTTGGCCTCGATGTTTTGCTTTAACTTTTTGACATGTCAAACACTTGGCTACAAAATCAGCAACGTCCCTCTTCACATTCGGCCACCAAAAATGCTGTCGGAGATCTTGGTACATCTTTATACTTCCTAGATGAATTGAATATCTTGAATTATGAGCCTCGTTCAAAATTTCCTCCTTAACCTCTGGTACTGGCGGAACCCAAATTCTTCCCTCGAATCTTAATACTCCTTCGTTATCAATTTTGAATTTCATTTCACTACCTCCAAATATTCTTTTCCTGATTTTCTCACATTCTTCGTCCTGTATTTGTGCTTTCTTAACCTTATCCACCAAAGTTGAACCGATTCTCAATTGAAATAATTTTTCGTCACTTTCCTCCAGAAATTTTACCTCCAACTCTAGTTTCGCCATTGCTGCAATTAGCTCCTCCTGAGCAGTAATCATAAACAATTTCTCCTGTCCCTTCCTGCTTAAGGCGTCGGCCACAACGTTCGCTTTACCCGAATGGTATAAAATTTCGCAGTCATAATCCTTTATCAATTCCAACCATCTCATCTGTTGCATGTTCAGATCCTTCTGTGTAAAAATATATTTCAGACTCTTGTGGTCCGTATATATCTCACACCTCTCCCCGTAAAGATAGTGCCTCCATATCTTCAGAGCAAACACTACCGCGACCAATTCCAAATCATGGGTAGGATACCCCTTCTCATAGTCCTTTAATTGTCGTGACGCATACGCAATGACCTTACCGTTCTGCATAAGCACACAGCCTAGTCCTTTATGCGACGCATGTTAGGTTTGTATAGCGCGAACATGCAATCAAATTACATAAATAAAGCGGAAGCGTGACAAAATCAGATTTTAAAATTTTATACAAACCATCACCATGATCTTTCTTTATGCACAATTATTAATTAAACGAAAGAGATGGAAAATAAGAACTATACCCTTGTAGAACAAAGCTTCCTCAGGTACAAGTTCAACTCCTAGTCCTTCGAGTTCCCCTTGAATTCAACGGTGTGATTCTTTCCTTTGATCAATGTTAGCCACCCAAGTGTTTGGCCTCTAGAGGTGATCCACCAAGGAAGAACAAATATTCAAGAAGTTGGGTGTTTGGCAAAACCCTAGTTTCTATCTCTATAGAAATTGTAAGTACTCTCCACAATCTAATGTAAGAGTGTGTAACCCTAATCTATGATAAGACTTCTCTTATTTATAGATGTAGGAAAACCCCTTCCCTAAACTATTTAGGATTAGGGTTTCTATTTTAATTAAACTCCTTTAATTATATTCCTAATCCAATTAGGAATTAATGAGAGAGAGTACTTCTATTAATTAATTCTCAATCCCTATTATGAATTAAATAATAGTTATATTAATTAATTCTCAATCCCTATTAGGAATTAAATAATAGTAATATTAATTAATTCTCAATCCCTATTAGGAATTAAATAATAGTAATAGTAATAATAATAATAATAAGACTCCTCTTATTAATTTATATTTAATATTTCTAAAATATTAAATAATAAATATTATGCTATTTAATTTATTCTATCTCCATAGATTAAATTAAATACACTTAACTTATTATTACAATTATGTCATTTACTTCTTAAATAAATATTTTTCTTTTGCGGTGTGACCCTTTAGGTTCTTCATATTAAACCGGTTGTGAATAAATCAATTAGAACAATTCTAATCTTATTTAAATAAATAAATTAAACTATTTAATTCATTTAAATAAATAATATTTATTCTACAATAAGGGTAAGCCCCCTTAGCGATCAACGACTTTCCAGATAATATAGATTTGAACATTAATCACAAAAGAACCTTTGAGTAAATAGTTACCGTACAATTCAATCCTTCTACCATACAATGTCCCAATTAAATATAAGACATGGAATTTCTGTCAAGTCTTATTTTATTTAATTATATGTATTTTGATTCCCAAATGCACAACTCTAAATAATGCAAATTAGAAACTCCTTTCTAATTTCATTCTGCCTTGGCCAAGGACTACTGAGTTATCATTTATCGAATCACATAGGACATTCACATCTTTTACTAGACGTGGTAGATTCTTTGTTGATCATTCACCTATCTCCATGTACAACTTATTATACCCAATCATAGCCTTTGATATACCCTAAAGGTCTTAAGGGACATGTCAAAGTATAACTTATCATACACAAGATACTATGATGATCTCAAGTCTAAGGATCACTTGTACTACTATCACTAGAGGAATTCCTATTGACAGTCGAGTAAAACTCCATTAGGTATTCCTTAGCGAGTCACGTTCAGTGAACTTATTCTCCAATAAGCACCTACATACTTGCTTTAGTGTCTCCACACAAATGATTATGAGATAAATCATCCTCTTCATAAGAGCAAGCAACGTATGTACTAATCTATCCGGATTCACTAATCCCCTTTTTAGTAATCCAACGATTAGGAACGATTTTAGTTTGTGAGCTATCTAGAATTTAGATCTCATTAGCATGATCACCATCATGATTCTAAAAGCATTGCTCAAAACTATGGGTTTATCACATTTAATATAACAGCACTATGTAGATAATATAAAATGCCTTTTAAGAAAATCAATTCTTTTATTAATAACCGAATAAGATTACAAAGTATATGTTACATCATATCAAATATGATTGGCTTGTGTGCATACTACTTTCAATGCATCACTATACACCACAAAATTACCTGTGCTATCCGGTAGAGACAACACAGGTGCCGTACTTAACCTCTTCTTTAATTCTTGAAAACTTTCCTCACACTTCTCTGTCCAAATGAAATTCACCGTCTTCCTAGTCAAATTCGTTAAGGGAGTAACGATTTTGGAAAAATCCTGAATGAATCTCCTATTGTAACCTGCCAATCCGAGGAAACTCCTTACTTCCGATGGTGTTTTCGGCTGATCCCAGTTAAGCACTGCTTCAACCTTTGACGGATCCACTGAAATCCTATCCTTGTCAATCGCATGTCCAAGAAATTGCACTTGCTCTATCCAGAATTCACATTTTGAAAATTTAGTGTACAACTTCTCTCTTCTTAATGCTTCTAATGTCGCCTTCAAATGTTCTACATGCTCTTCTTTGGCTTTAGAGTAAATTAGGATATCGTCAATGAATACTACTACAAACTTGTCCAAAAAACCCTGTTCATTAAGTCCATGAATGCTGCAGGAGCATTCGTTAGACCAAATGACATCACCAGAAACTCGTAGTGACCATAACGAGTCCTGAACGCTGTCTTCGGTACATCTTCTTTCTTGACCTTCAATTGATGATACCCACTTCTCAAATCTATCTTCGAGAAATATCTAGCTCCTTTCAATTGATCAAACAAGTCGTCGATTCTTGGCAACGGGTATTTATTCTTAATCGTGACCTTGTTCAACTCTCTGTAATTAATGCAAAGTCGCATCGATCCGTGTTTCTTTTTAACAAACAATACTGGCGCTCCCCACGGCGATACGCTCGGCTGAATATACTTCTTATCTAAAAGTTCTTGTAGTTGCACCATCAATTCTTTAATCTCTACTGGGGCCATACGGTACGAAGCTTTTGATATCGGGGCAGTTCCTGGCGCCAAATCGATTACGAATTCAACTTCTCTATCTGGCAGAAGTCTTGGCAAATCGTCTAAAAAGACGTCTACAAAGTCCCTTACGACAGGTATCTCTTCTAATTTCGAACTCTCTTTTCGAGTATCAACTATGTAGTCTAAGTATCCCACATAGCCTTGTCTTAACAACTTCCTGGCCTGTATCATCGTTAGACAACTCACTTGTCTAGGTGATTTACTACCGTAAAATACTACCTTTGACGGAGTCATAAGGTCAATACGTTTCTTTTGGCAATCAATTATCGCTCCATAATTGAATAGCCAATCTATACCCAAAATAACGTCAAATTCCCCAAGTTTGATTGGGATCAGATCTACTGTCATCACGTTTCCCTTAATATTCACTCTACATTTCTTGTGTACGTACCTAACAGGAATTACCTCCCTATTCGCAATTTCTATGTTTAAAGGGTAATCTAATTCCTCCTTAGGCAAATCTAAGTTCTTAGCAAAGTCATTAGATATAAATGAACAAGTAGCACCCGAATCAAACAATGCATAAGCATCTATATTATTGATCGGAATGATACCTGACACCACATCGCGAGACTGCAAGGCATCTTGCACGGTCATGTTAAAAGTCCTGGCGGTAGGTCAGTTTGTTGGTGCTGATCCGGTTATGGTTAATGTATTACTACCACTGTTCCCTTTGTTTCCTCCTGTTCCTGCTCCTCCTGCTGCCTTCTTGGGACAATCCCTAGCCAGATGATCTTTCGATCCGCAAGTGAAACAAGCGCCCTTCTTCGGATTCGGACAATTTGGTGCTATGTGGCCTTCCTGACCATAATTGTAGCAAACCCTCTTCCCCTTCAGGCATATCCCTATATGATTCTTCCCGCAGGTAACACACATCTCCACCTTCTTCTTCTGACGTCCCTATTGATTTCCAGCAGATCCATTATTATTCCACTTCCTCTTCTGGTTGTGACCTCCACTGTTACTACCACTCGCTTTGTTATTTTCATTTTCCCCTTTCTTCTTCTTTTACTCCTGGTTATACTTAGTCAGAGCATCACTCCCACCTTCGGCGATAATCGCCTTCTCTAAAACTCCGGCAAAAGTGTTCAATTGGAACATTGACACCTTGTTGTACAACCACGGCTTCAACCCTTGTTCAAACCTTCTCGCCTTCCTCTCATCGGTGTTCACCTGGTAGGTTACGAACCTAGCCAACTCGTTAAATTTCGCAGCATATTTTGGTATAGTCATGGTACCATGCTTCAGCTCCAAGAATTGAATCTCCATCTGATTTCGCGAGCTAGTCGAAAAATACATCTCAAAGAACATCTCTTTAAACCTCTCCCATGCGATTACACCCTGACCTCCTCGAACCTTATTTGCCTACCACCAATAGCTGGCCTCTGATTTAAGCATGAATGTTGCAAAGGCAGTGTTTTGGTGATAGACTCCACGACACGCTTGCGTGAGATGGTCGTCGCCCGGATCGTTTCTAGTAAGCAAATTGATGGACTCTTTTGAAATCTTAACCCAATGTCTAATTTGGAAACGAGAATCTTGATATATTCGATCAAGTAATTGAATTCGCGTAGGATGGAACACCAATAACACTTAGACCCTCGTTTAGATGGAAAACGATAATTTCCGTAAGATTGTATGATGCGATAGAATAATGCCACACACAACTATGGTTTGTTGTATGATAAGTTAAATATGAATCTCAAAAGAAAAACTAAGAAAACTACTTAGAAATCCTTCAAAGAACCAAAAGTAGAGAATAGCTCTCAAGTATGAATAAACTCAGAATATTATTGAATTGTTGTTGAATTACAAGCATAAAACTTATTTATACTAACTATGAAACCCTAAAATCCATAAAGGAAATAATAATTGATCTGGAATCAAAATCCTATCTTAAAAAATATCCTAATTACAATAGAATTATGAAAATATACTGAAATCCCTAAAATTAAGGAAAAGAAATCTGATAAAATCTTCAAAAATGTGTCTACCTCGAAAAATGTGCCAACTAAATTCGACTGTTCTCGCCGGGGCGAGAGATTTGTACTGAAGTTCTTGCCGGGGCGAGAATGGACAGAGAAGTCTTCGTCGGGGCAGCATCATTTCAGGCCGGGGCGAAATATTTGGCCTTGATGTTCTCGTCGGGGTGAGAACTCTGCAAGTTGGAACTTTTCGTCTTCTCTTGTTTCCATCGTTCCCAACCTTGGCGTGTTTGCTTGTATCATCATGACCAAATGCAAAGCCTTAGAATCCTGCTCCTCGAACTCTACACTTGATCTATCCTCGCTCCACATGCCTTGTATCAACCCATGAAGGCCCTCCTTGAAACGTTTAGCCCGAGCTCTTATCACAGGCCCATCTGGCATGCACATAGGATCCGCTCTATGATTGTCATTCGTTCCCGAACCAAGGATGCCCTCATCATTTGGTCATCACTAACCCTAGCAATGTCAAATACTTTCTCCATTTCCATCACCGAAGTTTGGGCTTCGATCAGGTTCAGGGAACCCCTAAATTCTTATGGTCCTACTGCTTTGAAATCTTTAAATGACGTCATTGGTGGAGCTTGCAGCTGATTCGCAAGTGCTCCAGCCAAAAGGTTCACCAACTGCTGAACAGGATTAGCATTGGCGTCGTTGTTGTTATTGGTAGAGCTCTCCTAAGCTTGTTGACGTGGTTGGCGTCTTTGCGGCATTTTCTGTTCAAGAATATGCGCTTATTAGATCATCACTCAATTTCTTAAGTGTTCAATATTTAACTCAAACCATTCAGGTTAAATATTTAACATATAACATCTTCAAATAAAATTGATATTTTATTCATTCAAAAGTCTTAAACATAGAAAGATAGCATCACTGCTATTTACATCAACTATCCCAAGATCAAACAATCTTTAGGATTAAATAGTCATATTCCATTGTGTATAATCACGCTGGAATTTACATCATTAACTACCATAAATATTTACACATATACTTCAATACGTCTCCTATCACGACCTACAAAGGTGTCGAACTGCCTTCCTGCGTTCTTCCTCCATCATACGGAGCATCGTCCTGCGATCCAACATGTACCATGCAAGTCCTCGAACTGAACTGGATAGTGGAGAACTCGATCCTGGGCCCTATCAATCGCCGTCTAAAAAGTGTAGTCTGTCTCCTCAATCTTAGCCCTCTTTGCCCATTCGCCTTCTTCAGAAATCTCTGCACGTCGAGTGGTGTTCATCCAAGCATCCTCTGCTCTAGCACGCTCCGCTGACTCCTCACTCAAATCGTCCTTCAGTTTCTGAATCTCAAGTTTCATCTTCTCATTCTCAGCTAAAAGGTCTTCCTGTTGGCTTTCTGCCTGAACTAACTTCCACTCCACGCCTCCAAGACGTATATCAAGATCCTCAATTTTCTCGTTCTTCTGGTCTATAAGACTTTGGCGTCTATTTGCCAGTCCCTCCAATTCTCTGACTCGATCCTACAACTCAACAGTATGATCGTACAATGCATCGTACATCTCAGCATCGATAGAGGTAAGGGGTACCTCCTCGGAATCCTCATCATCCTCCTCAGCCTCTACCTCCTCAGGATCCTCCTCTAGATCAGACTCAGGCTCATACTCTTGACCCATAACCGTGATCAATGGAGATGACTCTCTGTGTATCAACTGCTCCTAGATAACATGGATATCACGGGGCTCAATCTCCCTAGGCTGACTGAATCCTCCAATATCCGACATCCTGACAATAAAGTTTAAGTTTTAATTAATACTCGATACTACGCGCGATACATAGGTTGTAAACACATAAGCACATAGCACATAAAGTCTTTTATTATCTTTAATGAATTTCCTTAATTCATTCCTTAGAACTCGATAAGAGTTTATCACCACTACATTTTCTAACTCTGAAAAGGCTACTACCCTAAGGTCTCCCCACCTAAGGTTCATAACCTATAGCTCTGATACCAACCTGTGACACCCCCAAATTCGGGTACTTCATTTTCACGGGATTTGGTGTTCACTATCCAAATAAATCACATCACATCTAACTACCCATTCAATCATAATGGAAATTCTTAATTAAAATAGAAATCTCCCATTAAAGGGGGTTTTTTTTGATGATGTGGAGTTTCCGGGTCGCAACCCGACTAATCTCCCCAGCCCGGTGCCAGTGTTTTTTTGCTTCCCAGCTTGCGCTTAAGGGGGACCGTGGCCAGCGTTACCTTTGCAGGCTTAACAATTGTTGCAGGTGGGACTCGAACCCAGGATGTCCGGGTTTACGGTTCATCCTAGGGCTAAGCTTAAACCACTGCGCCAACTGCCGCTGGTTCATTAAAGGGGTTACAACATCTTAACAAATAAAATCCCAGGTCATCTAACCTTAATAAAACATCAATGCGGAATCATAAACAAGTCTATTACATAATCATCATATAAACAAATATAACAAGTCTTCATCACTTGTTTGCTTTGCCTTTGCCCTTACTAATGGATGGTTCATCAACTCTTTCAACTTTAGCTGCAATGTTATTATGAAAGGGTGAGCAATGATTGCCCAGCAAGTACGTGAGCATTCCACCTTCATAACTTGCTGAAAACGATCCGGGTGACGACTACCTCATGGAAGCGTGTCGTAGAGTCTATCATTTGGTATCAAAGCTAAGTTTTCTAGCGAGTTACTTATCCTTTATGTTTCTTGTTGATTAGCAAAAAAAAAGAAAAAAAAGAAAATTGAGTATAAAAATTATTATTCGTTGCAAATTGCTTGGTATCCGTAAGTTTCGAGTTTGTTGGGAAGTCATTCAAGAAGGGTATAATTGGCAATTGTGAATTTTTGCTGCTTATCATAGTCATACCTTCTATGTTTGTTCTTGATAAGTTATTTTTGAATTGAATAATAAACTATGAAATTGTTTGGTGAATTCAAAAAGAACCTATAAGAGAGAATAACGAGCGGAAAAAGGCAAGAGTAATGAGATTATTAGAGGTTAAAAGCCAATAGAGTGAAGCACGAGCGAATTCATAATTGTGCGATACATTGTTTGAGTGAAACACGTAAGGGAGTGTGTGAGGAAATTTTTATCTACTAACATTTGTTTTGCAGCCAAACATGTATGGTTATGATTTTGAAAGTACCTATGAAGAGTCATTGAAAAGGAAACTAAGAGTTCGAAGGGATTCTTTCGAGGATGAATGAAAGAGAACATGGGAGAAAGATTATAAGAGGTATCAAAAGCTTTTAGAGTATAGTATAGAGCGAGTGCAACCGAGGAAAGTTAAGGACGATCAAGCGGTCCATAAAGAGCCGTTGGTGACAAGAAGGGTTACAAGTGTGCAAGCTCAAAAGGAAGAAATAATGCAGCAAAAGGATATGTTTTATACTAGGTTTCTAGTAAAAGAAAAGGTATGCATTGTGAAAATTGATTGTGATAGTGGTACTAACATTGCTAGCACTACAATGGTGGAGAAACTAGGATTGTCAACAGTTGCATATCCTCGACCTTACAAATTGTTAGGGATCATTGGTTTTGAAGAGGTGATGGTGACTAGATAGGTTTCAATTTCTTTTCACATTGGTAGATATGAAAATGAAATAGTATGCGATGTAGTTACAACACATACTTGTCATTTGTTACTTGGGAAGCCATGGCGACACAAAAGGCGCGCAAAGCATAATCGATGTACGAATGAGTATTCATTGGTACACAATCAAAGAAGAGCTACTCTTCGTCCTATGACACCCGAGCAAGTGCATGAAGATCAGCTACACTTACAAAAAGATCGTGATCAAAAGCGAGAAAGTGAGCTACAAAAATAAATTGTTCAAAAGATTGAGTGTAAAAAAGAAAAAATTAAAAAAAGTGAGGATGAAAACAAAAGAGAGATTGAGAAAAATGAAAATTAAAAGAATAGAGAGATTGAAAAGAATGAGAGAGAAAATATTCGAGAGATTGAAAACAAATGAGAGAGTGAGCAAAAAGAAGAAGAGAGAAAAATAAGTGACTATGAAAAAGAGAGTGAGAGCGAAAGAGAGTTGTATTTTGAAAAGCCAATGAATGTACATTCGTACAAGACGACGGTTTTGGATACTAACTAGATTAACTCTGTTTTATCTAGTTCTATTGTTTCTCTTATACAGGTGAGTGAATGCATACCAGTACTATCGTTC
Organism: Aralia elata; assembly: GCA_034770075.1. Classification (NCBI taxonomy): domain Eukaryota; kingdom Viridiplantae; phylum Streptophyta; class Magnoliopsida; order Apiales; family Araliaceae; genus Aralia; species Aralia elata. Next base: position 54,575,868 of record CM068387.1, on the reverse strand, counting down.
CATACCCATCAAATTATGGTGTTCTTGAGGAGACAAAGGAGTCACCGAGGCAGGTTGGAGAGTTGATAAAGAGAGGTATCATGGATGAAGTCATGAGTGCATGTGTTGTTCATGAGACCATACTACCTAAGTGGGATAAGATGTCGAGCTTGTGCATTGATTTTCAATTGGTAAACAAGTATCGTTGTTATTTTTTTTGCTTAGATAATATGTTTGATAAATTGCATAGTTCTTTTATTTTATCTACATTTGAAGATGATCATGTGATGACAATGCCTAATCAATTTAGCTTGGGAAATTGTGATAAATGGGAAATTGTGTTGACATGTGTTTTGTATGTGTGGATAGTTATTTTGGTTCGATTAACTAATGCATCTAGTGTTTTCATGAGTTTATTAAAATATGTTTTGCATGCTTCCATGGATAAATTTGTGTTTAGCTCTTTTGATGGTAGAATCATCTTTGTCATAAACTATGGAGGATATTTGATATTTGTTGAGATAGTTTATGAGCATGAGGTATATTCTCGTTTTCATTGTTCTTACTTGCATGAAATTCATTCTAGGGTTTCTTATCCATATGTTGAGTTAGGTTTTCATGCTATTCAATCTTTACATGAGTTATCATTAGTTGATAGTGGTAGTAATCATGAATTTCCGTTAGAGCAATCTTCTTTGCATGATTTACTATCATTTGAACTTGATGTGAAAAGTGTTTATCATCGGATTGGAATGAGATATGATTTACATGCGTGTTTAGTTAGATCATTTGGACTAGCTAATGCAATAAATGTTTTCAAATTAAATCATATTTTGCATTCATTCATGGGGAAATTAGTTATTATCTGTTTTGATGATATTTCGAATTTTGTCAACGCTTGGGAAAATTCTTTAGCATGTATTGAGTTTGATTGTGATCGTCGTAGTATTGGATATGCTATTGAGTTTTCGTCTTGTGATGTTGATAGTGACCTTTTGATTCTATTGATGCGATTATTTGATTTTGAATGTGTTAATGTCAATGGAAAGGGAAAGGTTGAGTTTGTTTTGCAGATTCGAGATGGATTCTTACTCATCGAGGGGAAAAGTTTGGATTGTTGGGTAAATCCATTCGGACAATGCATTAGGAGTCTACAAGGAAGTGTTTTGATTTTTGTTCTAGTAGAGTATGCATATAAATTTGAGTTATTTGATTTCTTTGTGATTAGACAAAAGGAACTTATTGATTTGTTTTGTTTTGTGTTTAATCCAGGAATTCAAGTATGTTTGCGATTACGCCATGGAAAGTTTCGAAGATTGCTATTTGATCCCGGTGCAACGAAATGGGAGTTTGTACGAATGATCGAGATCATAAGATTCACTTTTGATCCGAAAATTCGTCAATGGGTATATTTACGAATGATCGAGATCGTCAGATTGATTTTTGATCCGGGAATTCGTGAATGGTGAAAGTGCAACGTGAAGAGTTCTTCATGCTGATTTTTGATCGAGGAGGAGATAGAGCTTTTCATAGTTTTATTTACATTTATTTTATTATATATGCGTTTATGTCATTAGATGGAAATTTTGATTGCATTTTTGTTTTCGTTACTAAATTAGTTTATTTTGTTCTAGTTAGCATTGTAGAAGTATTTGGTTTATGTGTGGAAGAGCATCGTGTTGATGTGGACAGGTTCTTTGTAATACCCCAAATATTTATGAGGCTTATAAATGCGATCGTATATGTTTAGAATTAGAACGTAGAACCTAAAACTACGTATCGAGAAATTTAAAACCTTAAGCCCTAATGAGATTCAAAATTTGTAACATATCTGCTTAATAAAAATCGAAATGATATTTTGAACTAGGTGTTTTGTGATTTTATAGTGTAAACGATGAATTAGGTTAAATAATTTTTTTTTCAAGCTGCTTAGTCGTGCTTACATTAACAAAATGATTTATCGTGCTTTCCACGATTTCTCCGAGAAGCATGCTGACAAATCATTTTTTTGACAAGTTGCTGTGTCGTGCTTAGAAATGACAAAGTGATTTGTCAAGCTTGGAAGATATTTTCATTGAGGAGAGCTTAGAAGATAGGTTCAATTGCAAGCTGCATTGTCGAGCTTGGAAGATATTTTCAGTTGCAAGCTATATTGTCGAGCTTAGAAGATATTTACAGTTGCAAGCTGCATTGTTGAGCTTGGTAGATATTTTGAGGGAATATGCCAGGAATATGCCAAGAATATTCCAAGAATATGCTAGGGCAAAATAGTAATAAGCCATGGTTGAGATGAAAAATGACCAAAATGCCCCAACTCTCGGTTTTCTATAAATGGCAAGCCATTCTCTTCTAAATTTTTACGAATTCACAAGTATTTCAAGAGCTTGAGAAGCTATTATAATCTTCAGAGAGAGTTCTTGTGAGTTAAAGTATTGAAGCCTTGCAAAGAAATAGTTAAAGCTTGCAACTTCAAGAGGTGATCATCTTAGTAGTTATAATGTTCGATTTCAATTCGTAGTTATAGCTAATTATGTATTTTACAAGCAGTTATAATGCCCAAATTATTTTATGTATATAGTAAAAAAGTCCTATTTACAAGCAGTTATAATGTCCGATTTATTTCTCTTATAAAGTTAAAAATATACTTTTATAAGCAGTTATTATATCTGATTTTCTTCAAATATTTAGTAAGAATATTCATTTTATAAACAGTTATAATGCCTGAATTATTTCAAATATAATAGCCGAATATTCATTTTATATGCAGTTATAATGCTGAAATTATTTGATGTATAGTAGAAGGAGTCAGCGGTTATAATACCCGAAATAAAACATAAAAGATTTAATCGTTAAACGCTTATTTGTCTACATGAACTTATAATCGTGTAGGATTTATAACGAACGTTTAGACCGTTATATTAACTGTAAAAAGATATACGAGGCAAGTTTTTCATTCCTTTAAACTATGTGCAAGTATTCTAACTCTTATGTGTTATTTTTACAAGTTATATATATATATATATATGGTTTATACGCTTTGTGTGACAACTTGATATAAACTGTTGAATGAAAAGTTATTTGTAATATCAAATTGATATATGTGATAAGTCAAGGCATGTTAAAGTTTATATTAAAGCATAAACTGTTTATGTGTTATTAGTTAGACTTGCTGAGCCGTAGTGCTCATTCTTGTGAATAAAACTTTATTTGCAGTTAAGAAGAATGATAAGAAGATCATGAACGTAAAGAAAAAGTGGAGACTAGGTTTCATGTTTTAATTACTTGTTATTTGTATTAAGTCATAATGACTGTTGTAATACGAACAAGCAAACCTTGTAACCGAATGTTCTATCAATGATATTGTTTATTATCATGAAATGGTGTTATGTCTTTACTTTGATATAACTTAGAATTGTTAAAGATCTATTAATCTGAATGAGAGTATTGGTAATATGGACTGATCATGTTATGTCGATACTCTGAACTTCGGATAAATAGTAAAGCATTAATACAATGTTGATAAAGAACTATACATCTGAGTGAGGGTATTGAATGATATTGAGAGTTCTGTAAGCACTGAGGTTACACTTAATGAGCACCGGTAAGGTGCTACCATTACCGGAATGCGCCCCTCGGTTCTAAGAACAATCTTATCATTAATACTGTGAATTTCAGATAGATAGGGAATATCGATATAAAGAGATATCTCTATAACGATATGTATTCAAGTGAGGGTATTGAATAATACAGTATGTTCTGTAAAGAAAAGGAATTTTATCACGGATAAAGATGCAAACATTTATCGCAAGATTCTTCTGTTCTCAAGAACCATCCTATTATTAATGTTGTGAACCTTGGGTATATAGAAGTATAGAATGTTTAAATCATAAGGTTAAAAATTTGACCGATATATATATGGTGTTATCTATATATACGAATGAACTATAAGTTGATACTTGTAGAAAGAATGAGATCGAGATCAAGTTAAGATCCAGGGATGAAGTTAAGGAAATTTATAATTTTATAGTCTGTAATAGACTAATTCAACCAATATGATTATGGGATCATTGGTTAAGTTACGATAGAAGTACGAGTTAAACGAACCCTTGTTCGGGCGGCTAACGCTCGAATTCGGGGGAGTGACATTCTTGATTAAAAGAGATCGAAAGTTTAAGTTTCTAGGTGGTGGTACGAAGAGTTTGCAGTGTGTTATGATATGTCACGCATCGCTTGGAAGGAATTTTTTAAGAGTTGTTCTTGTCCATACAAGGGAAATGCTAGATGTTGTTGTGTTCTTTGCAGGAGATGAAGTTTTTGATGATTCTTTTCATATTCTTATTTGCATTGTTGATATTACTTTCATATTTCTTTTGCAAAGTGAGAATTGTGATTATGTTTCGTTTGATGCTACTAATTTGATTTGTTTTTATATAGGTTCAGATTTGTGGGTCAATCCTTTTCAAGAGGAGGGGATGTCAGATTTGAGGACAAATCCTTTTCAAGAGGAGGGAAATGATGAGATCTTGACCAGGCTCGTATCGAACAACATTCACTTAACTCGAGTTCGAGAGGTTCAACGAATGATTTCAAGTAATAGGGCTAAAGTTTACTCTAGGGTGTTACATTGGAGCTCATTTCAAGTGGACTACGAGAAGAGGATCAATGCATGCCGAGTCATCAATTCTGTGTTCATTCGTATCGTCTAATAATCGATAAAGCTACATTTCATTTCATGGGAAGATTAGCATTCACGCGACATTGTGAGTGTCCAAGTATGTCCAAGAGATTACAATTCATCACGCGACAACACAAGGTTACGATGCACGAAACAATGGAGAAGAGTTCAAGCTTTACAACAAGGAGTTCGTTATGGTGAAGGAAATAAAGGATGGACTAAGGATCAAGTTTGGGAATTAAAAACAATGAAGAAACGATTCTGGTCCAGCAGTGCGCTCCGCACCATTTTTGGCCTAGAGTTGGCGCGCCCCGTGCTAGGGAAGTAGAAGTTCTGCAGGAGCAGCGCGCCCCGCGCCACTGCGAGGCATATTCCGGCGCGCCCCGCACCAGTCACGCGGCACAGATTCCAAGAAATACGTTTTTGGCAAATTTGCTTCCAAATTTGTAGGGATTTTCATATCTTCCATAATTCTATAGTAATTAGGATATTTGTTAGATAAATTTGATTCCTAATTACTTTTTTTTGCTAGTTCCTAATTACTTGATAACTAGTAATTCTTATTCCTTTAGGATTTAGGGTTTCTTTTTTTTTGCTAAATTTAATTTGTATAAATAAAAAAAACAGTACAGAGCATGGGTAAACCCCAACCAAATATACCATTACCATCATAGGACATGCCCTATGATGACATAGGTATATCAGACGAAAGAGCAATGACTAATACATTAAAGTACAAGAAGATCAAAATACAGAGTCGTACATGTATAAGGCTTAAACCCCATAATAAGGAAATGAACAGTAGTAAAAAGGACCCACAACAATTCCGAAGAAGCACAGCAGCCAGGATTCCCTTAAGACAAAAACAATGCAGACCCGTAAATTCAGTTACCAGCCCAAAGTGAAAAGACCTAAGAAGAGCATATAAGCTGCACATTAAACATAAACATGAATCACCAATGGCACAGTGACAATCGGTAAGGCAGTCCTTCGTCACAGTGGAATGGGACCAAAGCAAGTCATAAGGGGCCCGACCCAACCATGAGTCCCCAAATAAGGAGCAAAGAGCCAGCAAATAACCAGCGACCACAGGGCAATAACAGTTTACATCGCCGCAACAGAAATCAACTTATAAAATAAGGTGGCTGAAATTAGCTCTAACACGGTAAAAGACAAAATTAGAGTGTAGCCTACACTTAACCAAATTCAGCGAGTTATGAATAATGGACCCGACTGGAAGAGCAACATTGTCATGCAACCTAGCATTACGCTCTTGCCAGATATTATAGACAACAACGGCTAAACCAAGATGAAGAAGGTGGTGACGAACTTTACCACACGAATTGGGGCAGAGAAATCTGGAAATGTCGAACCAACAGCGACTAAAGCCTCTCCTACCGCAGACTCTTAAAACAGAGATAAGGATTCTGAAGGAGAAAGGGCATTGGAAAAGCAGATGGTCAAAAGATTCTGGAGCTACGTTACATAAAGAGCAGGCGGGGTCTATAGTAATACCAAAGCTAATAAGACGATCCTTCGTTCGCAATCCTTTATGATAGACCAGCCATAACAGGAAGGAGAACCTTGGGGCTAAATTTTATGCCACACAGTCTGGGACCAGTCCGTGGAAGGCCCACGCTATCTGATGGTGCCCCAGATTGTGGCAACAGAAATCTCATTTATGTTGGTAGATTCCCAAGATATAATGTCCTGAGTGGCAGGATTGCATAACGTTAAGAAATCAAAAGACTGCCGAAATTCAATAACAACATAATGATTGGAAGAAGGAAGAGACCAGGTTGCATTCAGAATGATAGAGCTGACTTTCGCAGAGTGGCTCAGTCCGGAGTTGGTAATGAGAGGATGAAATTTTGTGGAGGCCAAAGGACGCCTAGCAAGCCACGGGTCAAAGCACATATTGGTGGAGTTGCCATTTCCAATGCTATACATAATGTACTGCAAAGCTACAGACCGCAAATTCAAAATTTTCTGCCATATCTAGGAGCAGTCAGGTGGAACATAAGTACACCAAAAGTATTTATCCTTTAGGTGGAACACCCTAACCCAAGTAGCCCAGAAAGAGGATTAATAACTTTCAGCAGGAGCATAAGCAGCAGAGCTCTATTACAATCCACAAGGAGCTTGATAGCCAACCCACCTTCAGAGAGAGGCAAGGTGATTTTACTCCATGCAACCTTAGCACCATACTTCTGAAAAGAAGGCCCTTTCCAAAGAAATCTACTCATAATGGATTGGATGTCTTTTAGCACAGCAGCCGGCAACGCAAAATGAGCAGACCAGTATGCTTGAATTGAAAAAATGACAGACTTAATGTCATGCCCGTGAATTTTGAACGTCCTTATTAATTAAATCTAATTTAATTTAATGAGTTAACGTTGTGTTCTATTTAAACCAACTTGGGTTAATTGGTGGCAGATGTATAAAATGTGTCTATACTTGTGTTGGCAGGTATGATATAACTATGGTTAAGAAATAACCATATGTGAGTCAAGTGTAGGAATTGGTGTGTAATGGCTAAAATGGCCAAAAGTGGTTAATAACCAAGGTAATTATGAAGGGGCAATAACCATTGTATATCCAAGTGGTTAATAACCAATGTAATTATGGCGGGATAATAACCATTGTGTTTAAACAATATAATTATGGCAAGATAATAACCAATGTCTAATAACCAATGAAGAATGGTTAATAACTAATGGATAATTAAGATTTTGCGAAAAGACTATTTTAACCTTAAAAGAAGTTGGGTAATGATTAAAATACCCTTGAGGAAGTTGCTAGGAAGCTTCCTATTATTGATGAAGTGATCAAATTGCCCTTGCCTAGTAATGATTAATGACTATTTTGCCCATGGTCTCTACTTTCCTATAAATAGGACCCCTCACCAATGATAGTAGGGGTTGGTTCATTTATTATTCACCAAGCAAGAACATAGAGTAAGAGCTTAGAGAGAAAAAGAGAGTGAGATTAGCATAGTTCATGCATCTCAAGTTCATCACATACTTTGGTAGATCAAGGAAAGTAACCACAAGATCAAGGTGAAACCCTAAACCATTTCCTTCTTTCTTACTTTGTTTTATTTTCATAGTTTTTGAGAGATTTTGTTCTAACACTCAAGAATCATTAGATCTTCATGCTTCATGTATAGATCTAATCCTCTTGAGTATTAGAATGGAGATTCAAAGGAAGAAAAGGAACTTATGTTCTTAAAGGGTAAAAAATCCTAGCTTTTCTTCACTTGGATCACCCATAACTTGAGATCTACAACTTGGATTTCTGATCCGTTGAAAGGGAGTGCTAGGTACATGAGTTAGCTAGTAAACCCAAGTGGTAGAACACAAATTGAATAATATTTGAAGCCTTGGGGACTATTTTCCCAAAACAGTCCAGTTATAAAACTTAAAGCTTTAAAACCCTAAAAGCTTGTTGTCCTTGTTTTTCTAAAGGTTGTTTCGGCCAGTTATGGATCTTTTAAAAATCTAAAAAAACTCACAGAGGTACCTTAAGAAGTATCTACAACTAGGAAAAAGAACGAACACGTTTCGATGTGTAGTTTTTGTGTAATGGCTTTTACCGTGAAGGACTCCTAAATATTCATACTCGGATTTCTCACTGTGTGTACCTTGAAATAATATGAAATTTTTACAGTATATTTATATACATTATGAGAGTGTACCCTGAACATTTCAGAATTTTCTGAGCAAAACTTGATTTATGAAAAATATAACAAGATTCGGAGGTTTTGAGTACTTTAAAAATAGTAAATCACTTTCTAAAATTCCAGGAAAATTTGTGGGTTATTTTTGGATCATATACTATCCAGATCCAGAGGATAATAATTTTTAGAACCTATTTGCTATTTTTCATAATAATGTTATAGTTATGGTTAAAAGAAAATAAATGGTTAAATGATGTCATAAATAAGGAAAATGTGATTTTTAAGCTTGGATACTCCTAATATTATATATTATGACTATTGAGGGGTATTTTAGTAATATTTAATGAGAAATAATATTTATGACCTTGTATGAGTAGTAAAGGAGTTGTTTAATAAAGGGTAAAACAATTAGAATAAATTATTTATTCGCCTAATAACTTATTAAAATATTACTATGATATTTGTAATATAAGAATTCGATATTTTTAAGTAAACAAAGAAATATTAAGATTAAAACTTTATGAAAATATTATTGAATGGGTAATAATATTTATTTTAAGCATTAATAAATGATTAAGATATTATTAAAATGGCTAATAATATTAGATTAAAATATTATTAATGATATGAGAATTAAAATATTATTAAGAGATTAATAATATTAGATTAAAGTATTATTGGATGATTAAAATATTATTAAGATGTTAATAACATTAGTAAACGAATAAAAGTGTTATTAGTGGACTAATAATACCAAGAGGTGAATTAAATATTATCAAGATTGATAATATTAAGTGTCTTATAGGATTTACGATAGTTTATTAACTTATGTGTGCTATGTGATTTGCTTAATTGTTAAATAAATAGCATAAGTAAGCGTATCGATATACAACTACGCAGTACTAATTGATAGATCGACATTATCAATGTTAGGTTCTTCAATGTCAATTAGTTAAAACTAGATTATTTGTAGCTGAGCAGACAGGCAAGTTCCCTAACTCAAACTCGAGTTATGATTTTTGAAGCATGTTAGTGAATAATTATTGTTGATTATTCACATCTATACTGGTTATTGAGATTCGCACCTTGTGCAATTGAATTCCTATTCTATTGTTATTGAATTGTGAATTAGATTAAAGTTCTTGCAAGCATGAACTGTTTATGAGATAGATCTATGCTATTTGTATCAGCTAGATCAAGCATGTCTAAATTTGTGAAATCAAATGTATTTTAAAAGTTGTTCTTATTAATTTGTTATAGGAAGAACTCTTAGCTGAGAAAAGGATAAATTTGATTAAGGCATGATATCAATGCTAGTTTATTAAGTGTTTATGCATAAATCACGGGGTATGAAAGACTGATCCCCTTGATTACCAAAACATATTAAGAGGTCCAGTTTAAATTCTGAGAACCTTGGCAAATGTCTATGGTTATTTTCAACCACTCAGTAACTGTCATTCAATTATTCGAATATTCAATTGTCGACTATTAATTCATATTTCTTCACAATTTTATACTGATGTTGAACATTGAAAGCGAAACTTCCTTCTATTCATGATATATCTCCCTTGTGTATAAACTTGCTAAGCAAATTAGTTGCTTACCCTTGCTATATCATGATCTTTATTTCAACTAAGGCAGAAACGTCTAAAGGGGACAAAGGAAAAGGGAAGGTGCAAGAGTAGTTGCCTGATATGGCTTATGTACTTGTTTATCTTAAATGTTATTTGGTTATGTGAACTCTTATTGTATTAAGGGTATATTTTAAGTTAAGGTTAAAGAACCTTGGGACCATGATTGTAAGATTTTATTACTATTTCGATAGACATTGTATGTTTATTATTCCGCATTAGTTAGAAAGTATGTTTGTTGTTGAGTATCGTGAACACCGAATTCGAGGTTAGAAAACCCGGATTTGGGGGTGTCATAGGTTGGTATCAGAGCTGTAGGTTATAAACGTTAGAAATGAGAAACCTAGGTTATAACCTTAGTAGAAAACTCATATAGAGTATGTAGGTGATGGATTGAGGAGATTCATCGAGTTCTAGTTGTACCGAATAAAATATTATTTCATTTTATCAATGAATATATTTTATTGTGGTACTGATGTTGATTATTGTGTGGTGTTTGTAGGATGTTGGACGAGAGTCAAGATAGCTGTTCAGTGAACCAGGAACCCATAAGGCCTGAGGTGATAGGAGATTTGCTGGCGAGGGACGCCGAGCTAGAGGTTAGGGCTGAACAACTAGAGACACAGGACCACACCCTCCAGATTACTGAGCAGCAGTACAAGAACGCTGCTTACCAGGCCCAGGCTGAGTTAGCCGAGTTGCGAGGGAGGCTACAGCAGAGAGAGCTACAGTTAGGACAATTGAGGGATGAGGTGAAAGCTAAAGAGGTGAAGATATATGATTTGGAGCGAGCCTTAGACATCGCCTTTATGCAGTTCGACGCCAAATGGATGGAGCTGCCCTCCAGTAGCGAGAGCAAGCGTTGAGTTGTCTTCACGTTGTGATCCTTATAGGATAGTTGGAGGTGGGCAGTTATGCCTTGAGCAGTGATGTTGGTATTACTTTTGATTTACTAGAGTTTGTATTAACCTCAGCAGGTGCGAGGTAGTTCGTATGTAGGATGTACTTCCATTTATGTAGGAAGAAAAGAATGGTCTAAGTGAATCCCTGTGACGCCCCCCAAATCCGGGTTACCTTATCCACGAATTCGGTGCATCACTGTGCAACTCATTCTAAACCTGTCAACAACTTATTGCGGAATAATAAAAATATTAACATTGATATAATATAAATATTGTCGTCCCAAGCCTCGAAACCATAACTAAAACATGATTTTACTACATGAAAGTAATTACAAGATTGTTACAACATGTTCCCATCTATTCTCAGGTACAAAGACCTTAATTAATACATCATTTAATAATCATTACAAATTTAATACTACTCTTGTTGTATATATAACAGTCCATATCAATACAAGCATTAACGATTATTACCTCAAACCCTTCTCAATCTCAGGTTTTGTAACATTTAACTAAAACACTTATGATCAAGGTTGAATAAATACCATTGATCATTTACAAAGTCTCTTATGTGTGAACGCAAGGTTCAGATTCTGACTTTATCCTATCCTTGAATATTCGCAAGGTTATTCAATAACTATACATTCGTTATAAAAATGTCTTTTATACATTATTGTCATCCTTGTAGTTTACTATAACAAGTAACTAACATAATCACATCATAAATACTATAATGGATAACCTTCATTTCTAACTCAAGGTTTACATAGTCAAATTTACGTACATCATATACCTTCATCACCGCTAAATAATTACAATAAAGAAACATTTAGCAACCTTCTCGTATCCCTGCGCCTCTAATCTTTATCATCATGATATCAAGATAATTGCATTGCATCATAAATCTTTAAGCGTTCCTTGCCAAATTATGATGGCTCGTCCTTCAAATATCCTCTTGAATGATTCTCCTTGATGCTACTAGACTCTACAAGAGCTTGAAGCTCTCCCTCTCTCTTCTCCTTGGCCTCCCGAGCTCCTCCTTCTTCTCCCCTTCTTTCTCCCGCATGCTTCTTCTTCTCTTCTTCCTTTTTCCGGCGACTTTCTCCCTTTTCCGGCGACTCCTTTCCTTCTTCCTTCAAGCTTTTAGCAGCTCTCTCTCTCTCTAAACTCTGCAGTTCTCTCTCTCTAGTTGCTGATGGTTTGGTTTGAATGAGGTGCAAGAGAGAAATCAAATGGTTTGAATGGGATTGAGAGTGGAGGAGTAAATTTGGGAAATGGGTTAGGAGCTCTATGAGCTTGCCGGCAATCTCCTCCCCATGCTCTCATTTGATTGGTCCAAAATGAGGGATTGGTTCCCTCTTGGGGTGACAAGCCAAAATAAATACCCAAAAACACCAAAATTATATCCGAAAACTCTCACTTTTGTACCAAAATTGGTAAATAACTCTACCCAAAATTAAAATGGGCATTACCATAAATATTGGAACACATAAAGATAATTATTACGGGGTTTGTCCATTTATTCGGAACAGTCTTATTATACATTTCGTATACGGATGAAATCACGTATCAGCTCAAATAAAATTTCTGACACTTGAAAAAATTATTCGTACGCATACACGTATTTATGAAATCATTCAACATCGAAAAAGACACAAAAATTTTATGGCGTGAATAGTGCCTCGGGAAACGTGCCCCGTGAATAGTAATTTTGCGATCTTTCGCAAAATCAATTATTCACTCCTACGATTCAATAACGCATAAAACTTCATACATTGACATCATCCAGGTTATAAAATAGCCTTTAAACACGTCACCGAAAAATAATATTTAATCCGTTAATACTATTAATAAACCCAAATTACAAGGGTATTCACGATTCGCGATCGCTACTCTTTCCGATTAACTCCCCATAATCATATACATCAACGTACATATATCTCACCCATATTTTGGGTTAGCTCATTTACAACAAATAACTCGTCCAATAATATTATCCTTCAACTATTTATTTAATCCAATAAATAGTACTCTAGCGATATTTCTCGAATCCGCCAAATTAGCTAATACGAAAACTTTCATACTTACTAATCATCGTCTATACATAATCTAGGTTATAATATAACCTTTAAACACTTACCACATAATATTATCAATAAAAGTCTATTTTATTCAATAATATTCATAAGCTCGAATTACCAAGCTACCCATGACTCGCGATCGTTACAATTATTAACTATTAACTCATTCATTCTGTATCTATGTATATATATTACATTGATATATATACATATTAAGCTCACCAAATAAATCACATAAATGTATATAACACATATATATTTAAACTCGACTCATAATAAGAATTATTCTATATTCAATTCTTATTATAATTATTCTCGAAAATTCGGGTTGTCACATCCTTTCCTCCTTATAAGGATTCCGTCCTCGGAATCACAAATATCAAACCTCTTACTCGATTTTTGTCTAATTTCTTCCGAAATTTTATCGTTGAATAATTTCAACGTATTACTATAACATAGGTTTCATATTACCTATTTAATCTCTGAGTATTATCCTATGTTTAACCCATAAATTTCCTTTTTTAAGGATCATTGTATGCCACAATCATCATAATAATTTAATATCATGATTTACTAACTCATAAACATTCGGGATATTACATTTACCCCTTCTTCTAAGAATTTCGTCCTCGAAATTACAGCTTACTCATACCTGCTCATTCTACTCATCATTATCTCTAAGAAATTCACTTCTTCTTTTTAGAGTTTCATCCGCTTCTTCTAGAAAAATATTACTCCCATAATTACTATCATGCTCATGTCATTCCTTCATACCTACTTTTAACAAAGCTTTACGCTTTCCTCTTCCAAGGATTCATTTAGAATCGTCACATTCTATGACTACTTCTCCTTTGGAAAATCACCCTTTCCACAATTAGTTTCCCCAATAATAGGAACCTTCAACAATTGTTTAATAATTGTGAAGTAACTTGAACAAATAGGAAATAAAATATTCCTTAAAAACTTTTCACATTATGCTGAGGGGTCATAAAGACCATGAACGACATACTCGGTTTAATGGTATTTCCACCATAAACCTAGAAGTTAACAATCACTAGGACTGTAAACATTCTTTACTAGGCCCGCTTACAGTCATAAAGACAGCAAACCACCTCTGCTAGGTCTGTTTATAGTCATAAAGACAGTAAACTACCTCTGCTAGGTCTGTTTATAGTCATAAAGACAGTAAACTACCTCTTGGTTGTACTTTAGGTGATCAGCCTGTCGTACGTTTGCGTTGTGCACAACTCTCTAGCCAAACAGTCGGGGTTTTTCCGACATAAAAGACCCCAATATTAGGGTTGTTCACCTCAGCTCAAAAAAAACATTCAATAAAACATTTCAATATTTGTCTAGCCGAATCAAATAGCTTAGACTCACATCAACGGTTCGGACATCAATCGAAATATTTTAGCCAACTCAATTGGCACACTTTTTCATACTTTAAAGAAAACAAAAATCATTTTATGACGTCATAATACTGCACTGTTGCAACAGTGTGTTAGGATTCCGTCATTTTCTGACTTTGTCATACTACATCATACCTTAGTGGGTTGACGATCCTATGATCACATCCAACACTAGGTTAATCTGCATTGATGACTCCATCATCTGTCATTCTACACCAGGTTCCATGATGCATTGATGACAATTTAAAAAATACATTTTGATATTTTCAAATCAACTTTGTCTAGCCGAAACTATTAGCATAGACATATGAATAATAGTACATTTAAAAACCCTTGGTCCAGAAATCTGGCCCCATACATTTTTCGAAGAGCAAAAGTGCAAATGTCAGCACGAAGTCAATAAATTTCGAAGTCTAGCATAGCTAGAAGATTTGGAATATCCATGTCTCCTCATCAACTTCAATTTCTCTTCAATACATCATTACTTAATAATTCTATCTATTTCAAACATCACTAATGCTTATCATTTTGAGAATTCATAATCTCGCTCTACAACTTTCCTATACCCCAATATAGTTCATCAACTTACCACACATTATGAGTTCAGGAACTTGCCACAATAATATGAGTTTAGGAACTTGTCCTAGCAATACGTAGTCCAAGAACAAATCAAGGACTGTCCATACGCTGAGGGGCTCAAAACATACCATATGATTATGAGTCACGAACTTACCATAAGTATGAGTTTCAAGAACTCGCACCTACCATCAAATATAGATATGAGAAAAGAATCACCTTCTCATCATACGTATACCGATAGCGCGATACCAGGTTCCAACGATTATCAATATAGGAAGCTAAGTGATTGTCGAACCCATCACAATCCCCTGCCCATACAAGGAATCGATCAACTCGGCCACTAATCAATATAGGAAGCTAAGCGGTTGTTACACCAAGCACAAATTCCCCGCCCATACAAGGAATTGTTCAACTCAACCACTATACCGATATAGGAAGCTAAGTGGTTCTCAAACCAAGCACGAATTCCCCGCCCATACAAGGAATTGTACAACTCAGCCACTAACATGAGTCCTCAATTGAAATCACCCCCAATCCTAGCTTACTCGTTGCTCAACAAGAATTTAATTCGTGTTTCATCATCCATAACTCTTTCTGAGTTTTACTCGTACTATCTCATAGTACTATCTATCTATAGCATTGAGCTAAAATTTTCAATCATTCAATTGATCATCTCTCATTCTATGACTTAATCCAATCACTTAGTGATCTTACTCTACAATCGTTTTATATTACGATCTTCTTATCCTACGATCGTTTCATCTTACGATCTCTTGTACTCTTCTCTTTAATCACAATATATGATTTTATTGCATCTTTACGCCTTATAGACCTCGTCTATTGATCAATACTTATCATCTATATCACTGGAGTCAGGTAACTCCCAATTCTCATCTTTTATAACGCATCGAGATTCTTCTTTGAATCGTCTTATATATATATCTCAACTCTTACTATGAATTTTCTAAATTCATTTACTATCAATTAAACTCTATTTGAGTTTTATCTATTCACTATCTTCATCATTATCATCTTCCTTCACTATAGTTATAGCCTAAGGTACTCTTACCTAAGGTTTATAACCTATCTGCTCTGATACCAACCTGTGACGCCCCCAAATCCAGGTTACCTTATCCACGAATTCGGTGCATCACTGTGCAACTCATTCTAAACCTGTCAACAACTTATTGCGGAATAATAAAAATATTAACATTGATATAATATAAATATTGTCGTCCCAAGCCTCGAAACCATAACTAAAACATGATCTTACTACATGAAAGTAATTACAAGATTGTTACAACATGTTCCCATCTAATCTCAGGTACGAAGACCTTAATTAATACATCATTTAATAATCATTACAAATTTAATACTACTCTTGTTGTATATATAACAGTCCATATCAATACAGGCATTAACGATTATTACCTCAAACTCTTCTCAATCTCAGGTTTTGTAACATTTAACTAAAACACTTATGATCAAGGTTGAATAAATACCATTGATCATTTACAAAGTCTCTTATGTGTGAACGCAAGGTTCAGATTCTGACTTTATCCTATCCTTGAATATTCGCAAGGTTATTCAATAACTATACATTCGTTATAAAAATGTCCTTTATACATTATTGTCATCCTTGTAGTTTACTATAACAAGTAACTAACATAATCACATCATAAATACTATAATGGATAACCTTTATTTCTAACTCAAGGTTTACATAGTCAAATTTACGTACATCATATACCATCATCACCGCTAAATAATTACAATAAAGAAACATTTAGCAACCTTCTCGTATCCCTGCGCCTCTAATCTTTATCATCACGATATCAAGATAATTGCATTGCATCATAAATCTTTAAGCGTTCCTTGCCAAATTATGATGGCTCGTCCTTCAAATATCCTCTTGAATGATTCTCCTTGATGCTACTAGACTCTACAAGAGCTTGAAGCTCTCCCTCTCTCTTCTCCTTGGCCTCCCGAGCTCCTCCTTCTTCTCCCCTTCTTTCTCCCGCATGCTTCTTCTTCTCTTCTTCCTTTTTCCGGCGACTTTCTCCCTTTTTCGGCGACTCCTTTCCTTCTTCCTTCAAGCTTTTAGCAGCTCTCTCTCTCTCTCTAAACTCTGCAGTTCTCTCTCTCTAGTTGCTGATGGTTTGGTTTGAATGAGGTGCAAGAGAGAAATCAAATGGTTTGAATGGGATTGAGAGTGGAGGAGTAAATTTGGGAAATGGGTTAGGAGCTCTATGAGCTTGCCGGCAATCTCCTCCCAATGCTCTCATTTGATTGGTCCAAAATGAGGGATTGGTTCCCTCTTGGGGTGACAAGCCAAAATAAATACCCAAAAACACCAAAATTATATCCGGAAACTCCCACTTTTGTACCAAAATTGGTAAATAACTCTACCCAAAATTAAAATGGGCATTACCATAAATATTGGAACACATAAAGATAATTATTACGGGGTTTGTCCATTTATTCGGAACAGTCTTATTATACATTTCGTATACGGATGAAATCACGTATCAGCTCAAATAAAATTTCTGACACTTGGAAAAATTATTCGTACGCATACACGTATTTATGAAATTATTCAACATCGAAAAAGACACAAAAATTTTATGGCGTGAATAGTGCCTCGGGAAACGTGCCCCGTGAATAGTAATTTTGCGATCTTTCGCAAAATCAATTATTCACTCCTACGATTCAATAACGCATAAAACTTCATACATTGACATCATCCAGGTTATAAAATAGCCTTTAAACACGTCACCGAAAAATAATATTTAATCCGTTAATACTATTAATAAACCCAAATTACAAGGGTATTCACGATTCGCGATCGCTACTCTTTCCGATTAACTCCCCATAATCATATACATCAACGTACATATATCTCACCCATATTTTGGGTTAGCTCATTTACAACAAATAACTCGTCCAATAATATTATCCTTCAACTATTTATTTAATCCAATAAATAGTACTCTAGCGATATTTCTCGAATCCGCCAAATTAGCTAATACGAAAACTTTCATACTTACTAATCATCGTCTATACATAATCTAGGTTATAATATAACCTTTAAACACTTACCACATAATATTATCAATAAAAGTCTATTTTATTCAATAATATTCATAAGCTCGAATTACCAAGCTACCCATGACTCGCGATCGTTACAATTATTAACTATTAACTCATTCATTCTGTATCTATGTATATATATTACATTGATATATATACATATTAAGCTCACCAAATAAATCACATAAATGTATATAACACATATATATTTAAACTCGACTCATAATAAGAATTATTCTATATTCAATTCTTATTATAATTATTCTCGAAAATTCGGGTTGTCACAATCCCATCTTTTGTTATATTAAATGGGATGGTAGCAATTATAGTAATATACCTGTGACGGACGTGTAAGGTGCTAAAGTTGGTATATGAATATAAATGCATTATTATGGTATGTGTTTGAGAATTCTACTTGGTAAACCGTCTATTCAATGATTATGTTAATTCAGTAAAACTGAATCGGTATTTTAGCAACTTAAATCACTAATCGGGGAAAGCAGAATTCCCGAGGT
The DNA here is from genome assembly GCA_034770075.1 of Aralia elata. Taxonomy (NCBI): domain Eukaryota; kingdom Viridiplantae; phylum Streptophyta; class Magnoliopsida; order Apiales; family Araliaceae; genus Aralia; species Aralia elata. The sequence continues at coordinate 54,557,328 of CM068387.1, read as the reverse complement.
TGGGTAAGCTAGAGCTCACACACGATGGTCATGCGATTGTTCAAGTACAATATTGTATTACATGCTAAATACTGATATGTTAATAAAACCCGAGTAACGTGTTAAGACTTTGTTTAATTAGATAATGCCGCCCAGACGAATCCTACGGAACCAAGGGATCGAAGAGTCGGTTAACAATGCAGAGGGAACTCAACCAAACCCAATGCAAGACTTTATCAACATGATGGCCGAAGCTCTGCGGAATCCCGAAATTCAAGGCAGTAGGACCGCCGGAGTTTAGGGGAACTGCGGACCCGATAGAGGCCCAGTCGTGGATAAAGGAGATTGAAAAGGCCTTTGTCATCGCTAGAGTCACCGAGGAGCAGAAGACAGTTTTTGCTACTTACTTAATGAAAGGTGAGGCTAACTTTTGGTGGGAAGCCAATCAGAGCAAAGCTGGAACTGGAGTCGTGGCGTGGGAAGCATTCAAGACGCTGTTTTTCGAGAATTACTTTCCTGAGAGTACGCAGGCAAAAATAGAGATCAAGTTTTTAGAACTGAAACAGGAAAATTTGTCAGTGTCAGAGTACGCTGCAAAATTCAATGAATTGGCTAGATTCGCCCCACATCAGGTGGACACTGAGGTGAGGAAGGCCAGAAGATTCGAGAATGGATTAAAGCCGTGGATCTACAGCAAGGTAGCGGTTTTACAAATTACGTCGTTCTCAACTTTGTTGGAGAAAGCTCTCATTGCTGAAGGTGAGAGTGAAGCGGTTTCAAAATATAATCGGGAGAAGAACAAGAAAAAAGTAGAAGGTGGAAATGGGAATGTTAGCAGTGGTGGCAGCAACAACAGGAAGCTTCAATGGAGCAGTGGGGGTAGCAATTCTGAAATGCAGCAAGGGAGCATGCAGCAGAAAAGGCAGGTATGTGGAAATTGCGGAAAGGGTCACTCGGGAGAATGTATGAAGGGAAAAATGGTCTGTTATACCTGTGGAAAAGAAGGGCATATCTCGCCCAATTGTCCTAAGGCGAAGAAAGGAGGTTGTTTCAATTGTGGAAAGATGGGACATCGGAGCAAGGACTGTCCCCGGAAAAAAAACATGGATGGCGGAAGCGGCAATAGGGGCAATAACTCGAAGGCAGCCAGTGGGGGACCAGCCCAGCCAAATAAGCCAACAGCGAGGACCTTCAACATGACAGTGCAAGATGCCATGGCATCCAGGGAGGTGGTGTCAGGTATTATTCCAATCAACGACATAAATGCCTATGTGTTATTCGATTCGGGAGCTTCATGTTCTTTTGTATCTGATGAATTTGCTCAAGGATTTAATTTACCTAGTGAACCATTAGAACACCCGATGAACGTAGAAGTAGCAAACAAAGAGATTATCCCCATAAATTACATTTATAGAAATTGTTGTGCTGATTTGAGAGGGTTTAAGCTTAACGTGGATTTGCTACCGATTCGTCTTAGAGAATTTGATGTAATCCTTGGAATGGATTGGTTAGCGAGTCACGGGGCGGTCATTGACTGTAAGAAAAAGTGCGTACACCTGAAGACTCCGAGTAAGTCAAAAGTGCTGTTCTATGCTAGTAAATCGCCGAGACAATCTTGTTGTCTGACGATGATACAAGCAAAGAGATTGCTTCAGAGGGGTTGTATAGGTTATTTGGCTCACGTGGTGGACACTCGACGGGTCGAGGGTGAACTGAGTCAAATACCTGTCGTAAGGGAATTCGCAGATGTCTTCCCAGATGAAATTCTGGGATTGCCGCTGGATAGAGAGATAGAATTTGTGATCGACTTGGTACCCGGGACGGCACTGATATCCAAGGCGCCTTACCGAATGGCACCAGTAGAGATGAAAAAGCTGATGGTTCAATTGTAGGAACTGTTAGACAAGGGTTATATCAGACCGAGCGTGTCACCATGGGGAGCGCCAGTTCTGTTCGTAAAGAAGAAGGATGGCTCGATGAGGCTTTGTATCGACTACCGCGAGTTGAACAAAGTTACGATTAAGAATAGGTACACGTTGCCCAGGATAGACCATCTATTTGATCAACTCAAGGGGGCGAAATACTTTTCAAAGATTGATTCGAGGACGGGCTATCATCAACTAAGGGTGAGACAGGAGGATATCCCAAAGACGGCATTCAGAACTCGTTATGGACATTTTGAGTTTCTGGTTATGTCATTTGGACTGACAAATGCACCAGCGGCATTCATGGATATGATGAACAGAGTGTTGAAGCAGTACTTGGACAAGTTCGTGGTAGTATTCATCGATGACATCTTGGTGTATTCAGTGACAGAGGAAGAACATGCTGAACATCTAAGGATTGCTTTGGAGGCATTGAGAAGGGAGAAGTTGTACGCGAAGTTTTCGAAGTGTGAATTTTGGTTACAAAGGGTGCAGTTTCTAGGACACGTCATTGACAGGAATGGTGTTTCAGTAGACCCAGCAAAGGTGGAAGCCATTATCAACTGGGAGCAGCCGAAGACGCCAACGGAGATCAGGAGTTTCCTACGGTTAGCAGGATACTATCGAAGATTCATCCAAGATTTTTCGAAGATAGCATCACCGCTGACCAATTTAACTAGGAAAACGGTAAAGTTCGTTTGGACGGAGAAGTGCGAGGAGAGTTTCATGGAGCTGAAGAAGAGACTTAGCCAAGCACCAGTGTTGGCTTTACCGGACGACACTGGAGGTTTTGTAGTATACAGTGATGCGTCACACAAGGGCCTTGGTTGTGTACTAATGCAGCATGGCAAGGTCATTGCGTAAGCTTCACGTCAGCTGAAGGACTATGAGAAGGGATACCCGACTCATGATCTGGAGTAAGCAGCAGTAGTGTTCGCCTTGAAGATTTGGAGGCACTACTTATATGGAGAGAGGTGCGAGATATATACAGATCACAAGAGTCTGAAATATATCTTCACTCAGAAGTAGCTGAATATGAGGCAGCGCCGATGGTTAGAATTGATCAAGGATTATGACTGTGAGATTCTGTATCATCCGGGCAAAGCAAACGTAGTGGCAGATGCCCTGAGTAGGAATGGCAGAGAGAAATTGATGAGGCTTACAACTTAGGCAGAGCTGATAAAGGAGTTCAAACGTCTGGAATTTGAGGTTAAGTATCTGATGGAGACGGATGGGAAACTGTTTATAGTGACAGCAAGCCCGACCCTGTTGGATCAGATTAAGGAGGCTCAAGAAAAGGATGAGGATGGTGATGCAATAAAGAAACGAATTGACAAAGGCGAGGAGCTTAAGTATAAGATTGATAGCACTAGATTGCTAAGATTTGAAGGGAGAGTCTGGGTACCGTTGGATCTGGAATTGAGGGAAGAAATCCTTCAAGAAGCTCACAACACGAAGTACTCAGTACATCCTGGAAGCACAAAGATGTACCAGGATTTGCGACGAAATTTTTGGTGGCCGAATATGAAACGCGAAGTGGCGGAGTGCGTCAGCCGATGTCTGACATGCCAACGGATTAAAGCAGAGCACCAACGACCGAGCGGATTACTTCAACCGTTAGAGATTCTGGAGTGGAAGTGGGAGCACATCACAATGGACTTCGTGGTGGGACTACCACCAACTCATAAGGGTTTAGACGCTATCTGGGTAATCGTGGATCGTCTAACCAAGTCTGCTCATTTTCTGCCAATCAAGATACGGTACAATCTGGAGCAATTAGCAAAGCTTTATATGAAAGAGATAGTATCAAGACATGGAGTGCCGGTATCAATTGTATCTGATAGAGATCCGCGTTTCACGTCGAATTTTTGGAAAAGTCTGCAGGCAAGAATGGGGACGCAGTTGAGGTTAAGTACAGCGTATCATCCTCAAACCGACGGCCAGAGCAAGCGAACGATTCAGACCCTAGAAGATATGCTTCGGGCAGTCGTGATAGATTTAAAGGGCAGCTGGGATGGATTTAAAGGGCAGCTGGGATGACCATTTGCCACTAGTGGAGTTTGCTTACAACAATAGCTATCACGCCAGTATCGGCATGCCACCGTACGAAGCGCTATATGGAAGGAAATGTCAAACCCCGATGTGTTGGGACGAGGTCGGGGAGCGAAGATTGTTGGGACCAGAAATGGTGTAGCAGACTACAGACATCGTGCGGCTGATCAGAAACCGGCTAGTAGCAGCTCAAGATCGCCAGAAGAAATATGCCGACTTACATCGTCAGAAGCGGGACTTTGAAGTTGGTAGCTTTGTATTTTTGAAGGTATCTCCTTGGAAAGGAAAGATCCGGTTTGGGAAGAAGGGCAAATTGAGCCCTAGGTTCATAGGACCATTCGAGATTTTGAGGCGAATCGGCGAGGTGGCGTACGAGGTAGCGTTACCTCCTGAACTTGAGCACATTCACAACGTATTTCATGTGTTAGTGTTGCGGCCGTATAAACCAGGCTATAAGCACGTTATCTCCTATGAACCAATCCAAGTCGAGAAGGACTTAACGTACGAGGAAGTTCCTGTCCAGATTCTCGATAGAAAGGAACAGAGGCTGAGAAACAAGACCATCCATTCCGTCAAAGTTCTCTGGAGGAATCACGCAGTCGAATAAGCTACGTGGGAACTCGAAGAGAAAATGAAAGTGAATTATCCGTTTTTATTTGAGTAACCCTATTTTTGCAATTCCGACGACGGAATTTTTATAAGGGGGGAGGGATGTAATGGCCGTGAATTTTGAACGTCCTTATTAATTAAATCTAATTTAATTTAATGAGTTAAAGTTGTGTTCTATTTAAACTAACTTGGGTTAATTGGTGGCAGATGTATAAAATGTGTCTATACTTGTATTGGCAGGTATGATATAACTATGGTTAAGAAATAACCATATGTGAGTCAAGTGTAGGAATTGGTGTGTAATGGCTAAAATGGCCAAGAGTGGTTAATAACCAAGGTAATTATGAAGGGGCAATAACCATTGTATATCCAAGTGGTTAATAACCAATGTAATTATGGCGGGATAATAACCATTGTGTTTAAACAATGTAATTATGGCAAGATAATAACCAATGTCTAATAACCAATGAAGAATGGTTAATAGCTAATGGATAATTAAGATTTTGCGAAAAGACTATTTTAACCTTAAAAGAAGTTGGGTAATGATTAAAATACCCTTGAGGAAGTTGCTAGGAAGCTTCCTATTATTGATGAAGTGATCAAATTGCCCTTGCCTAGTCATGATTAATGACTATTTTGCCCATGGTCTCTACTTTCCTATAAATAGGACCCCTCACCAATGATAGTAGGGGTTGGTTCATTTATTATTCACCAAGCAAGAACATAGAATAAAAGCTTAGAGAGAAAAAGAGAGTGAGATTAGCATAGTTCATGCATCTCAAGTTCATCACATACTTTGGTAGATCAAGGAGAGTAACTACAAGATCAAGGTGAAACCCTAAACCATTTCCTTCTTTCTTACTTTGTTTTATTTTCATAGTTTTTGAGAGATTTTGTTCTAAGACTCAAGAATCATTAGATCTTCATGCTTCATGTATAGATCTAATCCTCTTGAGTGTTAGAATGGAGATTCAAAGGAAGAAAAGGAACTTATGTTCTTAAAGGGTAAAAAACCCTAGCTTTTTTTAACTTGGATCACCCATAACTTGAGATCTACAACTTGGATTTGTGATCCGTTGAAAGGGGGTGCTAGGTACATGAGTTAGCTAGTAAACCCAAGTGATAGAACACAAATCCAATAATTTTTGAAGCCTTGGGGGCTATTTTCCCAAAACAGTCCAACTATAAAACTTAAAGCTTTAAAACCCTAAAAGCTTGCTGTCCTCATTTTTCTAAAGGTTGTTTCGGCTAGTTATGAATCTTTTAAAAATCAGGAAAAAATCACAGAGGTACTTAAGAAGTTTATCTACAAGTAGGAAAAAGAACGAACACGTTTCGATGTGTAGTTTTTGTGTAATGGCTTTTACCGTGAAGGACTCCTAAATATTCATATTCGGATTTCTCACTGTGTGTACCTTGAAATAATATGAAATTTTTACAGTATGTTTATATACATTATAAGAGTGTACCCTAAACATTTCAGAATTTTCTGAGCAAAACTTGATTTATGAAAAATGTAACAAGATTCGGAGGTTTTGAGTACTTTAAAAATAGTAAATCACTTTCTAAAATTCCAGGAAAATTTTTGGGTCATTGTAGGATCATATACTATCCCGATCCAGAGGATAATAATTTTTAGAACCTATTTGCTATTTTTCATAATAATGTTATAGTTATGGTTAAAATAAAATAAATGGTTAAATGATGTCATAAATAAGGAAAATGTAATTTTTAAGCTTGGATACTCCTAATATTATATATTATGACTATTGAGGGGTATTTTAGTAATATTTAATGAGAAATAATATTTATGACCTTGTATGGGTAGTAAAGGAGTTGTTTAATAAAGGGTAAACCAATTAGAATAAATTGTTTATTCGCCTAATAACTTATTAAAATATTACTATGATATTTGTAATATAAGAATTCGATATTTTTAAGTAAACAAAGAAATATTAAGATTAAAACTTTATGAAAATATTATTGAATGGGTAATAATATTTATTTTAAGCATTAATAAATAATTAAGATATTATTAAAATGGCTAATAATATTAGATTAAAATATTATTAATGATATGAGAATTAAAATATTATTAAGAGATTAATAATATTAGATTAAAGTATTATTGGATGATTAAAATATTATTAAGATGTTAATAACATTAGTAAACGAATAAAAGTGTTATTAGTGGACTAATAATACCAAGAGGTGAATAAAATATTATCATGATTGATAATATTAAGTGTCTTATAGGATTTACGATAGTTTATTAACTTATGTGTGCTATGTGATTTGCTTAATTGTTAAATAAATAGCATAAGTAAGCGTATCGATATACAACTACACAGTACTAATTGATAGATCGACATTATCAATGTTAGGTTCTTCAATGCCAATTAGTTAAAACTAGATTATTTGTAGCTGAGCAGACAGGCAAGTTCCCTAACTCAAACTCGAGTTATGATTTTTGAAGCATGTTAGTGAATAATTATTGTTGATTATTCACATCTATACTGGTTATTGAGATTCGCACCTTGTGCAATTGAATTCCTATTCTATTGTTATTGAATTGTGAATTAGATTAAAGTTCTTGCAAGCATGAACTGTTTATGAGATAGATCTATGCTATTTGTATCAGCTAGATCAAGCATGTCTAAATTTGTGAAATCAAATGTATTTTAAAAGTTGTTCTTATTAATTTGCTATAGGAAGAACTCTTAGCTGAGAAAAGGATAAATTTGATTAAGGCATGATATCAATGCTGGTTTATTAAGTGTTTATGCATAAATCACGGGGTATGAAACGTTGATCCCCTTGATTACCAAAACATATTAAGAGGTCCAGTTTAAATGTTGAGAACCTTGGCAAATGTCTATGGTTATTTTCAACCACTCAGTAACTGTCATTCAATTATTCGAATATTCAATTGTCGACTATTAATTCATGTTTCTTCACAATTTTATACTGATGTTGAACATTGAAAGCGAAACTTCCTTCTATTCATGATATATCTCCCTTGTGTATAAACTTGCTAAGCAAATTAGTTGCTTACCCTTGCTATATCATGATCTTTATTTCAGCTAAGGCAGAAATGTCTAAAGGGGACAAAGGAAAAGGGAAGGTGCAAGAGTAGTTGCCTAATATGGCTTATGTACTAGTTTATCTTAAATGTTATTTGGTTATGTGAACTCTTATTGTATTAAGGGTATGTTTTAAGTTAAGGTTAAAGAACCTTGGGACCATGATTGTAAGATTTTATTACTATTTCGATAGACATTGTATGTTTATTATTCCGCATTAGTTAGAAAGTATGTTTGTTGTTGAGTATCGTGAACACCGAATTCGAGGTTAGGAAACCCGGATTTGGAGGTGTCACACTTAATGAGCTGTAATCTGCCTGCATATGATAAAAAATTGTTGGTCCAAGAACTGATCTTGCGTTTGATTCTTTCCAAGAGGGGATGATAGTCAGCCAGGCTTAACTTTGTAGTAATAAGGGGAACACCAAGAAATTTAGCAGGAAATGTACCCAATTGAAAGTTCAAGCATGATAGGATAGCAGCGGATTGATCATCAGGAACATTAGACAAGAAGCATAAGCTTTTGGAGGCATTAACATTCAGACCAGACATAGTAGAGAACTGGTCCAAGCATAGCTTGAAAACAGCCGCAAAATTGCAATCCCCATGGCAGAAAAGAAGCAAGTCATCCGCAAAACTGAGATGGGTAAGATTTAATTGCTTTGTCTTCTAGTGATGCCTAAAATCCGTGGACTTAGAATTCTTGAGGATGATAACAGAGAGCACCTCCATAGCAATAACAAAAAGATATGGGGATAGGGGATCACCTTGCCTCAACCCTTTAGCCCCTTTAAAGTAGCCACATAGCTCCCCATTGACCTTCACAGAGAACCAAGGAGATATAATACAAGCTTTAATCCAGAAAATAAATTTAGGGGGAAATTTGAAAATAGTCAGAGCATGGAGCATGAAGTCCCAAGAGACAAAATCAAAGGCTTTCCTCAAGTTAATTTTCAGGGCACACCTCGAAGGACCAGAAGACCTTTTATAACCCTGGAATAACTCTTGAGCAAGTAGGATATTATCACTTATTCTCCTTCCGGGAATGAAAGCAGCTTGACAAGGAGAAATGATATTAGGAAGAACCCTCTTTAATCTTATGGAGATTATCTTGGAGATGCACTTATATGTAGTGTTTTTTTTGTTAAATTTAAACTGTATTAAAAGAAGGAGAATGTACAAGGAAATGGGGGAATACCCCAACAGAAAAGCAAGACATCATAGGACAGGCCCTAACGATGGCAAGACAATAAAAAAAAGCACCTACCAAAAGATAAGCAAAGAACTTGACATGCCCAAGAAGTAAGGACAAACAACAACAAAATAAGCCATTTGCCAACCAAAATATAACCAAAAAACCTAACCAATCAAAACGGGACGATAATCATTCATGGAAGAAAGGTTATGGACCTTAGGCACAAGGGCAATAGCAGTTGAATTTGTACCACTTAGGAGGCAGCCTTGCTGGAAGAAAGACTGGATAGCACTAGCGAAGTCCCTACCCACATTATCCCAGGAATGAAGGAAGAAATTTACATTAAAGCCATCAGGCCCAGGGCTTTTGTTTTTCTTCATGGATTTCAAGGTGTCAAGATTCTCAGTCGCAGAGACCTCCCTTTCAAGGAAAGCAGCTTCCGGGGAGGAAACAAACTTGGAAACAGAAGGGGCCAAATTCATGAGGCCAGACAAATCAGATGGAGGGTCCGAAGAGCCCACGAGCTGCCTGAAATGGTCCACAGCAATCCCTTTCACCTCATTATGGCCAGACATAAGCACACCATTAGCATTCTCCATTGAAAGAATTTTGTTCTGGTTCCACCTATTCTTTACTTGGCTATGAAAGTAACTAGTGTTTCTGTCCCCCTCCTTCAGCTAAAGAATTCTAGATTTTTGCTTGAGAAGGGCTTCCTCAAGAGAAAGATCATCCCGAAGGATAGCGGATTGAGACTTCTGCAGGCTTAGAAGGTTGGGGTCACCTGGATGGAGGGCTAAAGCTAACTGAGTAGAGTGGAGCGACTCCCTTGCCTTTGCAACATTAACGGAAAGATTACCCATAGAATGATTTAGGTTGATAAGAGCCACGTTGACAGATTTCAGCTTAGCAGAAAGAACTTGCAAAGGGTTGCCAGGGACCCGAATATCCCACGCGGACTGCACCACCGATTGGAAATTATCCAAGTTGAGCATAAAGTTAAAGAATTGGAAAGGCTTAGGAATGTGAGGAAGATGCAGACCAGTCCTAACCACAGCAGGCCAATGATCAGACAATTCTCTTGGACAGAACATAGACTCAGAATTCGGGAAAGACTGCAACCAGAGCTCATTCACCATAACTCTGTCGAGTTTTTTGTATATGGGGTTTGCTTCTTGAGAATTCCACCATGTGAACACAGGCCCCACAGCCCTAAGGTCAATAATTGAGATGTCATCAAAGCAATCTCTAAGATCCTGCATGCCATGATCCCATGAGGTATCACCCCCATTAATCTCTGTGGGAGAAATCGCCTCATTAAAGTCACCAAGGATGCACCACGGTTTGTCAATGCTCGCAGCCAAAATTCTCAGATCCTTCCATAGAACCTTCCTTTCCCTCGGAGTATTAAACCCATAGACAACAGTAACAAAAAACTGTACTTTAAGATCAAAAGACAAAATAAGGCAATGAATATATTGAGATGATTTCGCAACAAAAGTAACATCCCAGAGCACAGGGTCCCAACCGAACCAGATTCTGCCATTAACATGATGCTCATAATTTAAAAACCATTGCCATCTCCTATTAATAGCATTCGCAATTCTAGTAGCTTTACGCACTTTAACTCTGGTTTCAACCAAACCAACTAAGGAGAGCGAATGCTTACAAATGAGGTCCCTAACACTGGCCTGTTTAGGCCTTTTATTTAAACCTCTAATATTAAGAGAACAAAAATTAACCATACAGGGATTTGGTTAAGACAAGGACTGGGAGCCTCCCGCTCCTTTGCTTTTCTTCTTTGGCTTCTGACCTTGATTAGGATAACCTTTGGCTTTAGTCTTGAGCTCCCTGCCCTCCTTTTCATCAATCATTTTCAGCCTATCAACAAGAGGGTTGGGCCGAGGAGAAGAGTCCACATCAGAACAGGGGGTACAAACTACAGCCGCAGCAGGGGAAATGGGGAGGAAAGAGTTGCTCATGACAGGAGAAATAGCCCCTAGCTCCATAGCAGCCTTAGAATGGGAGACAAATTGCTTGGCACCCTTGGAGATCATAGTCCAATCATCTACTGGCACGTCCAGGGGAATAGAAGGAACAACATTCTCAGAGACGCCACCACCCTTTAAAGGATTGGAGAGTTGAACACTTTCAGAAGGTGCTGGAACTACTTCTGGAGTCTTATAGGAGTCTTTAGGAACCCATTGAAAGTTAGCCTGGGGGCATTTAAGAAATGAATGGCCAAAAGACTTACAGTGGGAACAAGATTGGGGCATGCTCTGATATTCCACCCTAACCTCAACAATTTTCTCAGAATCAGAGTCCTCATCAAAGACAACCAAGTCCAGCTTGTCAGGAAAAGCAGCTGTGGGAGAAATTTCAATACAAATCCGAGCGAAGTTTATGGGTTCAAGCTTTTCAGTTAACTTATCAACAAATAAGGGCTTACTAACGCCACTAGCAAGGTAGCTTAATCCCTTAGGAGTCCAATAGGATAAAGGGATTTGGTGAAACTTTACCCACACTGGGGTTTTTAAACATGCCTCCGAGAGGACATCCACACCGTCTTTCCATTTTTGGAGTATTAAGAGCTTATTGGATATATACCAAGGACCTAACACCAAAACGTTATCTCTATCTTCAGCTTTTGCAAATTTGAACACAAATAGACCTTTGTCTTGCAAGAAGACTTTTTGCAGACCATACTTGTCCCACATGTTGTGAACAATGTCAGCAACCAACTTAAATGGTAACCGAGAATGCATAAAACCCCCAATCAGGCAAGTCTGTCAAAGTTTATTTCCTTGTTTAAGAATCTCAGCAGGTGGTTTAATAGTGATGGGACCATTATCAGAAGATGGGGGAGACGGAGGAAAATAGTCAAGACTAAAGCTCGCCTTAGGCTCTTCATGGGCAACCACCGAGCTCCATGATTTCAAGGCCTTAGGAGGAGAAATCGTTGCAGGCAGATCGGCATTCGGAACCACATTAACAGATGGGTGTAGAGACACATCTTCCTCCAAAACTTTGTCGGGGCTAGGAGAGCAAGGGAGTACAGGGGGAAAACCCTCATGCACAGAGCTAGATCGATTAGGGCTTACTAAACCACCAAGAGTGCAGATGGGGGCTACTGCTGGACTAGGACTATTAACAAACACGTTGGGGGCCTTTCTAGAGCTGGATGAAGCACCATCCCTAACAAATCTGTTCACATCTTGAATACAATAGCCCTTAGCCAAGATGAAATTGAGCAGATCATGGTTTTTCTTACGCTCATCCATAGCATCAAGACGGTCCTTTTGGGTAAAGTACTGCGCCGCGATGAAGATATTCTGCAAGTCCGACCCATAGCCGGGGACTAAATCAACATCCAGGCCATTATTGGATGAGGACTCGTCAGAGAGAGGGCCTAGGGCCAGAGGGTTAGGCTCAGTATCGAACGAATCATGTAGAGGAACATGGTCTGACTCAACCATATCAAGAGATTTAGGGATAAAAACCCCAAACTCAGCAAAAAGATCCCTAGAATCAATGCTTTTAGAGTTCCCAGCCGAGAGATGGGAATGGCTAACCATGAGGAGAGAAGAGGAGAGAGACAGACAGAGAAGAGGAAAGAAGAGAGGAGACAGAGAGGGAGGAAGAGGGGGAAAACGGAGGAGAAGAGAGAGGGGGAAAAATGAAAGAGGCACGGCAGGCTAAGGCGGGGAGTAGAAAAGAGAAGCTGAGAATCTAGAGAGAAGGGGGAGCGAAAATCCTAGAGAAAGAAACATGGCTCCGTCGTGGAGTCTAAAGAACCACAAAGTTAGGGTTTCTTTAAGGTTTATTCTATTAGTATAAATAGAATACATGGCTTATGTAATAGGAGATAACATTTTTTTTGATTAATAAAATTATTATGAGACTTTTCTCATCTTTTGGTTCTTTAAAAATTCCTAGACTAGTTCTTAGTTTTCTTAAGATTAAATTTGACTTATGTGTGGCGTCTTTCTATTATGCATCAATCGTCGATTGTACTTTTAGTTCTTGTCTCTTTATAGACATTGGGCCAGGGTGTCGTTGGTGTTCCATTCAACGTAAGCTTCCTAGCGCAAGCAATTATATCAAGGTTCTCGTTTCAATATAGGTGAAGGGTTGAGGTGTTGTGAGCGTTCCACCTTCATAACTTGCTGGAAACGATTCGGACGAGGACCACCTCACGTAAGCATGCCGTGGAGTCTATTTGTAACGACCCCCAAAATCTGGACAATCTCATCTCTGACTTTGCTCGTTAACAATATATTTACAATGTTCCTTTACATCATTAATCAATGTTATAATTAATAAAAATGCGGATAAATTAAAACTTTTATACTTTTCTTTTTTTATTCCCTGAATCACAACCTTTACGATTACATAACTTGGAATCATGTTTAATTTATGATTCACTTCATCAGAATTATTATATAAGATTTCACGTCATAATATAATATCCTTCATATATCGGATAATTCATTGTTTGCATCCTGACATTAAATACACATCATAAATTGCCAATTACATACGTTAAAAACCCTCAGCGAGGTTCAAAACAATTTCTAGATAAATAAAATTTATTTTCTTGCACGTCTTCTGATCCTTATCATCTAGATGGCAGATAATGTCACATTGTATCCTTAACCTGCAAAAAGTTTATTTTTGCAAGATTAAGCTCGACAGCTCAACAAATCTAACAGTTTTCTTTTTTTTTTGCTAAATAATCTAACAGTTTTCATGCTTCACATAGCACATAAGATCATGCTCAGTTCATACATCATAATTTTTCTAGTATACATAACATACATGCTGCATTTCACATACCAAATATAAAAACTGAGCTCCTTAGCTCAAGCAACTTAGTCATAGATTGACTTTTGCAATTTAAAGTGCATCACATGTAATTCAATATACTTATTGTAGTTCAGATTTCAATCAATCAGTTATCATATTCAGATAGCAAATAGAAACTGAAAGACTTGCCTTGCGAGTTGATTACAACTACCGCTACCTGCGCTTCACGAATCCTACATAGTCGTTTCATCACACATAAATACACATCAGTCATATAATCCTTTTCAATTTAGCTCATATTTAACTTAAGGTAAAAACCTTTGACCAACTTTTAACACTTAATCCCCTTCTTACTCATAGCTTATTAGTTCGACACATAAACATGTCTATAAGTCTAATTCCAGATTTCATACATCATCACTTAGATTTTCTCAAAATCTTATTATCTTATAATCTAATCTTATATTTAATCTTTGCTTGACATAGTCAAAACATTCTTGAATAGGCAATTTGTTAAGTAACATATGTCCTGCTACTTAAGAGACCCTATTATACATGCCCCATACTTCAGCTCTTCAATAAACTACTACACGTTCAAGTCACATTGATACATAGATTAGTCATGAAATAATATTCACTAATCGCATACATTAATCCCATTCCATGACTCATCATTCTTTAATTATCACATTATATCATCTCATGTGATTAAGACTTGTTATTATATCTCATTATATACTTAATGTTTCATCACATTAATTCACTAGAATAGGTTAAGAAACTATCCTCTGATCTTTGCATTTAAACCTTCTTTACTAGGTTTGTTCTACTACCGGCGCAGCTGTGCCACTTTTGTACTAGGAAATCGCGTAGTTGCGCTGCTCAGCGCAGTAGTGCCTAATTTAGGCTATTGTCCAGCGCAGCTGCGCTAGACACCAGAATCAGTTTTTTCTGGTTCAAAATTTCAGACTCTATTCAAGCCAAAATTCATATATTCTTCACTTAAGATCCAAATTAACCAATTTCAAATGCTATAAACTTCATATAATCAAGACCCAACATGTATCTAACCATTATAACCTCAAGACAACATTAAACAACCAAATTAAAGATTTAAAAATCACCGTTCACGGTAATTTCTTCATATTTCAACATGTTTAGCGAATCATCTCTTTTCAGATTCGTTTCTTGACCAATCTAAAACTCAAATTCTTCTTCTTTACATATAAACATGAATTTGATGACTACAAAATCCATTATAGATGATATATAGTATAACAAATTGTACATGTAACAACCCGAATTTTTCAAGAAGAATAATTATAATAAGAATTTAATAAATCAAATTCTTATTATGAGGTGTAGAGGGTTGAATGTAAAATATATATGTGCTATATATATATATATTTACGTAAGTTATGTTATAAGTGAATAAATATATGTATTATATATTTATTATAGATTAAGCAATGAAATGAAGTCTAATAGTTGGTCAAAGCTAATTAATTTAATTAGTATAGACTAACTGGCGAAGTGTGTAATAGCATAGAAGTAAGAATATAACGATCGCGAACCGAGAACACCCTTGTAACTTGGGTTTATTAGTAGTATGGGATGTATTGAATTTTTATTCTTATGTGATGTGTTTAAAGGTTATATTATGACTTAGATTATGTTAACACATGGATTTTATGTGTCGTAAGATTTGCATAAGCGAATAAATTGATTTAGCGTAATATGGCTCAATCATTATTCACGAGGCACTATTCACGCCAAGAAGGCTATTTATTGATTAAAATAAATAGTTTGATGAAGATTATTATTTGAATAATTTATTTGGTGTAAATATGTTAACCAAATATATGTGGGTTACATGTACATTTAGGTACATGATTTTGGTAAGCTAATTGGTTAGTAGATAACTAACCTATATTAAATAAATCCATTAATGGACTAAATTAGTGTGTTAATAAATGACTAAATGAATGTTATATTATTGGTAAAACCCAAGTGTAGAATTTTGTAAGAGTCCATTGAGGATTTTAATTAGTAGCCCAAATGGTTGCTATGGGTGGCCCAACCCCAGATCCATTATTTTTGCCCAAATCCAAGACCCTATATTTGACCCATGTGATATATGGGTAAAGAAATTAGCATTTTGGTAATGAAAGGAGGGAGTATACGGGTGATGTAGAGAGAGAGAAAAACCAGATGAGTGGGATGAGTATTTTTATTATCCAATGAAGAGGAATGAGGAGACATATAAACATTTCCAACTAATAAGAATTGAGAAAGGAGGGAGTGGTCGACAAGAGAACTCAAATGGCCAACATTCTTCTCAAATCTAATTTCAAGGGGGGCTCGAGTATTACAACTCCATCCTCCCATATCATTCCATCCGATGCATTGTCTTCCCCATTCAAACTCCAAGTTCAGCTCATGAGCAGAGAAAAGGGAAAGAGAAGAGAGAAGTTACAGAAGAAAGGAGAAGAAGAAGTAAGAGAGAAGAAAGAGAAGAGAAAGCTGCAGAAGAAGAGAAAGAAGAAGAGAGCTCAGTTGAAGCTAGAGAGAAGTAGAGAGAGAAACCCATTTTAGAGAGAGAAAGAAGTGGGTGAGAGCTTAAGCTTGAAGAAAGGGGTTCAAGGCCAACCAAAAAGGAAGAAAATGAAGTTTTAGCAAACTCCAGAGGAGTTTTAGCATCTAAGGAAGGAGAATTAAGAGGTAAATCATCAACTCTAGACTTTTCCTTCACCATTTCAAGTTTTTCTTCCTTCCGATGCTTTTACCTCGTTAGGTTAAACTTATTGTTGTTGTAGTTGTTGTTGGTTGTTCATGAATGGTTAAGGACGATTGTTAAGGCCTTATGAACATTCTTACTAACATGAAAGTAGAATAAGAATGAAAGAAATCCGAACCTATACGTAATGGATGAAAAGATGTCTAGAGGACTGTTAATGGACTGTCCATGGACTGATTTAGAGACTTTTATGTCTACGTATCATGTTTGAAAATTTAGTTTAGAAGTAATATGTTATACTCATATGGGTTATGAAAATAACCCAATTGGAATGAGTCGAAAAGAAGCTAAAACGAAATTGTAGTAAGAGATTTGGTAAAACATATTTAGAGAATGAAGAATTGATGAACAGTGACCTTAGAATCAATTCTGGTATTAGTGTGTTGCTTGTAAAATTATGAGCTTCTGGAGTAGTATATAGTACACTGAATTAGGAAGCCACGGGCTTTGGAATGAACGCATTTCAACCTCGGATGAGGGAGATATAGCGATTTTAAGAAAATGTGTTAAAGCTGTCAAGAACACAGAAAATTGGTGCGACTAGACTCTTTGGAGCCACTGTTTTGATTTGTTAATGAATCTGAAAAGTTATGATTTTTTGATATGTTATAGTTCATGTTACAAGCTTTCCATGGCCTTAAGAATGGACTAATTCTGACTTAAAATGAAGAAGTTATGATGTTTGGTAGAAGGTGCTACAAACCTGTCAAGTATGAAATCATAGAGTAGAAATCGTAGAATGGAAATTTGGCCAAGTATGAGGTCGTAGAGTTGTCTCGACCATCACAGAGTTCAGGTCGTAGAGTTGTCTCGACCATCGTGGAGTGCAAGTCGTAGAGTTGTATTGACCATCGTAGAGTTCAGGTCGTAGAGTTATCTCGACCATCGTAGAGTACAGGTCATAGAGTTGCCTCGACCATCGTAGAGTTCAGGTCCTAGAGTTGTCTCGACCATCGTAGAGTTCAGGTCGCAGAGTTGTCTCGACCATCGTAGAGTGCAGTCGTAGAGTGGCATCGTAGAGTGCCATCGTAAAGTGCCATCGTAGAGTGGTCTCAGCCATCGTAGAGTGGAAAAAATCACAGTATGCACAACTTCAACACCCTTTAGTAAAATGGGCATAACTTTCTCATACGAACTCCGATTTAGATGATTCAAGATGATCCGAAAAGTTCAGGCGTAGACTGCAACTTCCACCATTACGAATTGAGAGTCATTGCCTGAATTAAATTCAAAATTGGGCAGTTTGGTGACGTTGGGCTTGTCAAACATTCGAATCGTTGCAACGTGCAATGCTTTCAACTCTAAGTTATATTCTTCTATGTTATAAGTTCTAAAACCTGATCATTATAATTTATAATGATGGTTAGCCTCAATCAATGATGAATTAGATAAATATATGAGCATACTAAGCATGTACAAATGAGACGAATTAGGCGTGTGACGTATGAACGTCAAAACGTTGTGTGAAGTGTTGATAAAGTTTAATAGTGTTTCGATTCAAATGAGACGAACATTATAAGATATTGTGATGCCCCCAAATTCTGTACACTCCCTATAGCAGATTTGGTGCTCACGTGAAACTATACAACTATAAATATTTTATAAAATATGACTTTTATCGATCCAAGGTTTACAGTATCCCATAACAGATGATAAGTGTTGCCAGAACGTTATCTGTGTTTGGATACCCTCACTTGGATGTATAGATTCTTATCTTATGAATATCTCTTTCCTATCAATATTCCCTATCTATCTGACATTCACAATATTAACGATAAGATTGTCTATAGAACTGAGGGGCGCATTCCGGTAAAGGTGACACCTTACCGGTGCTCATTAAGTGTAACCTCAGAGCTTATAGGACTCTCAATATCATTCAAATACCCTCATTCAAATGTATAGTTCATATAGATATTGTATTTACTTAGTACCACTATGCTAGACAATTTAAAGATCAGAGTATAACGCATTCGATATAATAAAGGATGATAATATATTTCATATCATTAAATTCGGTTACATCGTTCTCAGTACTAAGTTATTACAATAAAGCCTTTAAAAGACTTGAATTATTCAAAACAGAAATTAAAACTAATTAACATGGCCTTTTCCTTTGTCTGTCCCAGAAGTGCCGGGATTATCATTTAAAACTGCAAGAGAAGATATATGCAAGAATGAGCTACAAATGCTCAGCAAGTTCATTTGAAAATGTAAACACAATGTGTTTGATTTGAAAGATGTCAACGATGTATAACTGAGGGTTCTGTATGTGAACCATGTGTTTCAATCAGTTCTATCAGTCTTCAATGACTTAGAAAAGCTTGATTTCGGATATCTGGTAGGGGATCAGCCTAACCCATATCCTAGGAGTATGCATATCATCCTACAATTTGTGTCAATATATAATCAATATTTATCACCTTATATCAAGGTGTTTTAGTTCACCTTACATCAAGGTGTTCCATTTTCTCAGTATAAGATGTCGTACCAAAATAATTTGGTTTGACACAACAATTTAAGCTTCATCAAGCAATATATGAATAATGATTCATTTCTTAAGTTATGGCAATAACTTCACAATAAATGATAGCAAGATGTAATATACTTGCTTAAATGTAACAAGGTTAGAAGACTTGCCTTAGCGTAGTAAGTTTCACGCTGTTTATCAACGTTGGGTAGTCTAGTTATGTCTATTCATATCAATAGTAAACATTAGAATCTATAATAATACTTATCTAATTAAACTAGACAAGTTTCATTAAGGTTCGACGCCGATTTGGTATCTCGGTCGCATTATTAGATAGCTAAACATATAGGTTTATCAATAAAACTTCATTTGGAAGCTTAAATATTAGCTTAGATAATGTAATTATCATTTATAATATTTTTATAAGCTTAATATTATTTTTAAATAATTTTTACAATCTTGGTAATATTTTTAAATAATTTTACAAGCTTAGGAGTATTTTTAAATGATTTAATTATCATTTAGAATATTTTTAAAACATTAATATGTTATTTAAATGATTTAGTTATCACTTAGAATAATTTTAGATGCTTAAAATATTATTTATCATTTATAAAATTTTTAGAAATATAGAATATTATTTAAATGATTAATTTTATCATTAATAATATTTTTAGAATTTATTTTATCATTTAAATGATGTAATTATTATTTATAATAATTTTTAAAACTTAGTTTAATATTTAAATGATTTGATTATCATTTATAATATTTTCAAATACTTAGTATATTATTTAAAATAATTTATTTATTATTTACAATAATTTTAAAAAGTTAGTAATATTTTTAAATGATTTAATTATCATTTAAAATAATTTAAATACATTAATATCATTTTTAAATCATTTATTTAATATATTTATTAAATAATTTAATATTTAATTAAATTAAATAATTATAAAATTTTTTATCAAAAATATTAAAAATTTATTAAATATAATTAAAAATAAATTTTTTATATTTAATTGTTAATTAATATGAATTTTTAATATTTATTTATAATTTATTTAATTATTTTTGTTAATTTTTATTTAACACCGTCGCCAAAAGGCTTTAGCGACGGACTGCATATAAACTTAGTTTCTGGGAATGAGGATGAAGGTTGTCGCTAAAGGTGTTCTTCATGATGAACAGTTGGTCAATAACGGGCAGCGACTTTTGATCACAACTTTCTCTTTGATGCTTTAATATTTGTGTTTGATCTTTGTTTCTTGTTATAGCCAACATGGCAGAGTAGAACGACATGTATCAAACTAACACCAATTATAACACATGAGCAAGATTTGATTAAGTCAAACTAGCCGGATCAAACTATTCTTGAGTTTCTGGGTTACCCAAAAACTTAGTGGTCATAGTCGGTCAACGCGTTTTGACTGGTAATAACTTTCGTTCCATGTTAGCTTTATGTGATTTGTTGATTTATACTTGTAGATTACATGGCAAAGAACAGATACAAACCTTAAAATCTCATAAATTATCTCATGTGGTCAAGATCTAGGCTGGTCAAAATCTTGTCAGACACTGTCAAAGCTGTTCTTCGCTTTTCTGGTTTACCAGAAACAGAACGCTCATGGTCGGTCAATAAGTTTTGACCATTAATAACTTTCATCCTAGAGATAATTTAGACATCCTACCAATTGGATATTATAGTTAACAAGACATACTACCAATTCATGCTTTAAAACACATCAATTAAACATTTTAAGCCGATCAAAATCTCTGACAAAAAGTCTTGTCAGACTGTTCTTGACTGCCAAGAACAGTTAGCTATTTTTGCTTAATTTTGATATCTAGATGTTATGAAAACATGATTTAACCGCCTAGATCACTTAATAACATATTATTAAGCATTCCAAAACACTAAAACATAACATCTAATTAAACCTTAAAGATCTAGCATAAAATTAGGTTTGTTGCACCTTTTTCTTCAATTTTTGATTTCTGACTTCTGATTTTGATCTTACACTTGCAAAGGCTTAATATGGTACGATTATAAGTGTTTAGGCTTTTTAAATTCGTAGGTCTAATGGTCAGTTTGATGTTCTATTTATAGCATTTGCAAATTAGGGTTTCTTTAGCCTTTATTCAATTTTGCCCTCCAATTATTTAGCAAAAAAAAAAATAAAAATTTTTGCCCTCCAAAATATCTAGCCTTGATACTTGTGCTGCTATGGTCTGATCCTAGTGCCCTATTTGTGCTGGAGAATTGAACAAATATCTGATCTTGTGTTCTTATCCTCTTTTGATTGGTTTAAACTTTTATTTTTGATTTATTTCCTTACTAATTAAACTTAGATTTTTACTAATCATGTTTAGGATGTTTAATTAGGTTTAGTAATACCTTAATTAAGGTTATATGTCATAATTAAGATTTAATATTCCATAATTTAAAGTTTAGATAACCTAATTAGAATTAGGGTTTCATAATTAGATTTTATGGTTTCCTAATTCGTGAATTAGGATTTAAATTTTCAATTAGGGTTTTAATCTAAGTTAAATAATTCCTAATTAATGTTATGATTTATTACTTAGAATTTAATTATTTCAATTAAGATTCTTGTGTAATAAGTAGGGTTTTGATTTACCAATTCGGACAACTTTTACCAATTAGGGTTTTCAAATTAGGGTTTCTAATTCAGTTTATCATTTTAAACCCTATTTAACTTATTTTAGATTTTTATCAGTTAATATATTATTATATTAACTCCAAAGCACGACAAATCACTTCGTCATTTCCAACCACGACACAGCAGCTTATAAAAATAATTTGCCAAGACGCTTCTCGGTGAAATCGTCGGAAGCACGACAAATCATTTTGTCCGTGTAAGCACGACTAAGCAGCTTCGAAAATATTTTTATTTGATCTAATTCTTTAATAAAATATACAATCACATAACACAAAGTTTGAATAAGAAATTTCATTTAATAAACACATAATTTACATATACAAATCTTATTAGGGTTCGGAATATTACAGATATAGAGTGGGGTTTTTATAAACAAATGAGGATGGATGATGATGATGGTCGTAACATTTTCGAATGACGCGACGCCGAGAGATGTTTTAGAGTTAATCGCGTTTATTAATTTATAATACACGAATAATATGAAATAAGAATTATTATATTGTGAACCAATATATGTGAAGCCTTTTTGTGGTTAATTGGTATTTTTATTGTTAAATAAATTGTGTAGGATATGTGAAGGACGAATGATCATAGCTTAGCAAGGAGCGCTTAAGGCAAGTTTTTTTAGTAACTTGTTGACTTGTTTAAATGTATTGATATACATGAGATGATTGTTTAAATCTTCCACTGTTATGTCAATTATATGCGAGCATGATTAAAGTGTGCACGTTGTGCAAATATGTGATTATATTGTTCTATGTGAAACTTGAGTTATTGTATACATACAATATGGGATGCATGAGGTATGCTATGAGACATATGATGCAAATAAAAGTTGCACGTTAAGAGATGTATGATGCATATATATAGATGCATTGCATAAGATTTATAATGCATGAATAAAGTGCATAGTATGAGAATCATGATGCATGAATAAAATACAAACTTATGTGTTACGTGAAGCATGAAATGTAGAAACTGTTAGTTCTTGCTGAGCCGTCGTGCTCATCCTTGCAAATAAAACTTTTGCAGATTCTGGATGCGAAGAAATTCTCTTGTTATCATGTTGATAAAGATTAGAGGCGCATGGAAAAAAGAAAGTTGTTTATTTTCCTCATTGTAATTATCTAGCCGCGAGGACGGTATGGAATGTATATGAAGTAGAGTATGTAAATTTTGAATTAGAAACACCGGCGACCTTTGGCTTAGTTGGTATGTCTAGCCTCTTGCCTGGCAAGAGGTCTAGAGTTCGAATCCCCCCACCCCCAAACTTAGCAAAAAAAAAAATTGAATTAGAATTAGAAGGTATCCATTTCGGATCAAGAAGTGACTACATAAGTTACTTTGTATGATAGAGTAGTACGTTGACAATGATGCATACAGGACATTTTTATAACGAATGTATAGTTATTGAATAACTTTACAAATATTCAGGATTGACTAAAGTCAGAATTTGAACCTTGCGTTCACACATGAGATATTGTAGAGGATCATGGTATTTATTCAACCTTGATCATAAGTGTATTATTAAAGGTCTTCGTGCCTGGGATTAGATTAGTATATGCTGTAATATTATTATAATTGCATTAATGTAGTAAGTCTATGTTGTGTGGGTAGTACCGTGACGAGCCGGAATCGGGTTCAAGGTAAGACCTGAATTTCGGGGGCATTACAGTACACACCCATAAACACATATATACCAATTCTCATCAAATCATTCATCAAAATCCGCTTTACAGTGAAAACTTAAAGAAACAAAGATAAAGGAATTTAGGGTTAATTTATACCTCTTAATTCCTTCTTAGACTTAGTTAGATGATGAGAATTGTTGATTGCTTCTTCTTTTTTTCCTCTTAGGTTCTCCAAAGCTTCTTCTCAATTTCAGAGTACTCACTCTCTCTCACCACCCTCTAAACTATGTGGTTTTTTTTAACTTTGCAAGCATGAGAGAAAGAAAATAAATTGATGAAGGTGACTTCATTAGGCTTTATTTTACGTTAAAAAAATAACTCAGCTGTTACAGATACAAAAGGGTCTCAAGGCCATATTTGGGTAGAACCCATTTAACCTCTTTTTCTCTTTATTTTAATATTCTTCTTATTATAAGGTACCTTGTCACACTTAAATTTAATTAAATTTATTTTATTAATAAATTCAATTAAACCTTACTAATAAAATTATAATTTCTATTTAGCCATCCATAATTATAATTTTATTTAATAAATCATTAATCCTCTAATTTAATTATTTAATTAAATTAAAATATTACCATAACCCTCACGTAATAAAATGCGCACCAATTATAACTCAAAGCCATGTTTATCATCAATTTACTTAATATCATCATACTTAAATAAATTATTCCACAATAATTTCCATCAAATATTTATTTTATTCGATAAATATTTTTAACTATTTACGAAATTCACAATTGTATTACATTAACATAATACATTTTCTTAGAACAAACATATTTACATTAATTCATTATTTTAATTAAGTGAATTGCTCTCATTATTTATGAAGTTTAATTCATAACAACTCCATTGCCAACAAGGCATAACAATCAAATTATTTCATAATATAATTTTCAACTTAATTAAATTAACTAATAATATTCAGTTAATTTTCTTTCCGTAACAATGTCATTTACTTTCTTCAATAGCTGCATTCACTATTAAATCTCATTTTTCCAATATATAAATATATATATTTCTCTTCAATATTCATATTTAATCTCTTCACACTAAATATATAACACATATATATATTTATTCAGTTCTGACATCTCTCATAATAAGAATTTTATTTATTAAATTCTTATTTAATAATTGCTTAAAATTCGGGTTGTCACATCCTTCCCCTCTTATAAGGATTCCGTCCTCGGAATCACCGGAACCCTCCTTACTCGGTTTTCGTTAAATCTCTTTCATAAATTATCATTGACCAACTCAACACATTCCCGTAATATAGGTTTTATAATTTCTACACCACCCATTTTCTCAATAAATTATTGTAGGTTCTACTTCGTAATCTTTATTTGAACTCGATACTATTCCAAGTATTACATATTCTTTAACCCGTTTATTACCTCTTTCTAAGGATCATCGTCATAGGCTCAATTTCGTAAACACTCGGGATACTACATTCACCCCTTCTTCTAAGAATTTCGTCCTCGAAATTTTAACTTACTAATCTTCGTTCATTCGATATATCAAAATAAACTTTATATTAATCTTTATTCATTTACTAGGTTCTATGATCAAATTTATTCTCCAAGGATCTTTCTAAGATCATCTTCACACATTTATCTCCAAGTGTTCACCTTTTTCTTGATAGCTTCACCCCCCTTCTCCTTTCAAAATTTCATTTCTTACTTACTCAATTTACTCATTACCACTTGTCGCATTCTACAACTTACTTCTTTCTAAGGAATATCCTCCTTACTATATTCACCTTTCAAAATAATAAGAATCTTCCATAATTGATCAATAATTGAAAACAATATGAATAACTAAGGAACTTAAGAGATTCCTTTAAGAACTTTCAATATCATGCTGAGGAGTCGTAGAGACTTGAACCTTGTCCTAAGTTAACATATATTTCAACTGTAACCTTTAGCAGTTAAAAGACTATATATAGACCATCTTTTCTCGTACTCCAGGTGCTCAGCCCTTCGTACTATGTATTATGCACATACATATTATTGCTATTGCGTAGCTCGGAATTATAGTTTTCGATAACATTTCTCCCATTACAAGGTTGGTTCATCTCAGACTTAGTACAATTTCGCACCAAAACAATCTGGTTTGGCACAAATTCTTAAAGAACGCTTGAATTTCATAAACATCTTTCAACAGTTGTCTAGCCGAATCAACTAGCTTAGACATTTAGCAACAATTCAGACATCTATCGAAATATTTTTTTTAACTAACTTAATTGGCATATCTTTTCATAGTTTGTTTGTTTTTTTAAAAAAAAAATTCTTTTATGACGTCATGATACCGTACCGTCTTAATAGTACGTTGAGGATTCCATCATTTTATGACTTTGTCATACTACATCATACCATAGTGGGCTGACGATCCTATGATCACATCCAACATCAGGTTCAATTGCATTGATGACTCCATCGTTCAAAATACATTTTAATAATTTCAAATCATTTTTGTCTAGCTGAAACAATTAGCATAGACATATGAAAATAGGACTTTTAAAAACTTATTGGTTCAACAATCTCATCAATTTTTTTTCCGAAAATACAACAGTGCGAATATCAGCACGATATCAATAAATTTCGAAATCTAACATAGTTAAAAGATTTGGAATATCTATTTCTCCTTCATTAATTTCATCTTTCTCCATTACTCCACTATCTAATAATTCTATCTATTTCTGGCACCATTAATGCCCACTATATTGAAAATTCTTAGTTCTCAATCGACAATATTCTTATATCCTAGTACAGTTCATCAAACTTAACACACATTATGAGTTCAGGAACTTGTCACAATACTATGAGTTTAGGAACTTGTCCTAGCAATACGTAGTCCAAGAACCAATTAGGGACTGTCCATACGCTTAGGGGTTCAAGAACATACATACGATTATAAGTCACGAACTTATCATAAGCATGAGTTTCAAGAACTCGCACCTAAGAAATATTATTTTTATTTTTATATTGGATATGGATGGTTTTGATATTATAATAAAGAACAACAATTGTCCTATTTATAATAAAAATGTTCTATATGGTGTTGGCAATTAACTGAATGGACTTTATATATTTGACTTGCATGAAAATATACTTCAAATTGAACAAACTAAGAAAAGGAAAAAAGATGATGTTAATTATACTTTTATGTGGCACTGTAGACTCGGTCATATTAATGAAACAAGATTAGCCAAGTTGCATAAAGATGAGATTTTAGAGCTATCTGATTACAAATCATATCCAACTTGTGAATCTTGTCTCATGGGTAAGATGACCAAATCTCCTTTTAGTGGAAAAGGAGAAAGAGTTACAGAGTTGTTAGCATTGGTACATACAGACGTATGTTGACCTCTGACAACAACTGCACGAGGAGGGTATTCTTATTTTTTTACTTTCACTAATGATCATTCAAGATTTGGATATGTGTATTTGATGAAATACAAATCTGAATCGTTTGAAAAGTTCAAAGAATTCATAAGTGAAGTAGAGAAGCAAACTGGCAAGAGTATTAAGATTCTTCGATCGGATCGAGGAGGGGAATACTTAAGTAATGAGTTTCTCAATTGTCTCAAAGAAAATGGTATAATCTCACAATAGACTCCACTAAGGATGTCACAATTGAATGGTGTATTTGAAAGGAAAAATCGAACATTGTTGGACATGGTTCGTTCCATGATGAGTTTTACTGACCTTCCAGTATCTATCTGAGGTTATGCCCTAGAATCGGCTGCATACCTACTTAACAAGGTACCTACCAAATCCGTCACAAAGACTCCATATAAAGTATGGACATGGAGGAAGCCAAATCTTAAGCATGTTAAGACTTAGAGTTGTCCAGCTTATGTCAAAAAGTTTGAGAATGATAAGCTACAGAATATATCCGACAAGTGTAGATTCATGGGATACCCTAAAATGTTTGTTGCGAAACATGCTGCCTTCTTGGAAAAGGAGTTTATCCTTGAAGGGGTCAGTGGGAGTAAGATATATCTTGAAGAAGTTCAAGAACCACAAAATACTAAGGATCAAAGTCAGGTACCTGACCAAGTGGAAGAACCTACTGTACCACACTCTATTCGTAAATCTAGAAGAATACTGAAGATACCCAAAAGGTATGGATTCATCATAGTGGATGATGATGAGGTGAACTTCATAGATGATGATGATCCATTGACTTACGAAGAGGCTATGAGGAGTAAAGACTCAGAAAAATGATTAGAAGCCATGAAATTCGAGATGGACTCCATGTATGAAAACCAAGATAGACTTTGGTTTCACCATATAAGGGCATTAAGCCTATTGGGTGCAAATGGGTTTTTAAAAGAAAGACTGGAAACGGCAAGGTAGAGACCTATAAGGCCCGACTGGTTGCAAAAGGTTTCAAACAAAAACAAGGTATTGACTATAATAAAACATTTTTAGTAGTAGCTATACTCAAGCCCATTCGGATTTTTCTTGCAATTACAGCTTATTATGCCTACGAAATCTGGCAAATGGACGTGAAGATGGCCTTCCTCAATGGGAAACTTGAGGAGAATGTATATATGATACAACCAGAGGGTTTTGTTTCAACGGTTGGAACAAATCAAGTTTGTAAGCTACAACGATCCATTTATGGATTAAAGCAAGCTTCTCGAAGGTGGAATATTCGTTTTAATGAGATAATCAAAGAGTTTGATTTTATCAAAAATGAGGATGAACCTTGTGTGCACAAGAAGGTTAGTGGGAGTGCTGTTTTATTCCTAGTATTATATGTTGACGATATACTACTGATAGGAAATGATGTTCCTATGCTACAGTCAATCAAAATTTGGTTATCTAAACACTTCTCCATGAAGGACTTGGGTGAAACATCCTATAATTTAGGGATAAAGATCTATAAAGATAGATCTAAAAGGATGCTTGGCTTGTCCCAAGGAACGTACATTAACTCGATGCTAAAGAAGTTTTGCATGGAAGATTCCAAGAGAGGACTCATGCCGATGAGCCATGGAATACATCTCTCCAAGAAATAAGCCCCAAAGACACCTGAGGAGAGAGATCATATGAGTAAGATTCCTTATGCTTCAGCAATAGGATCTCTCATGTACGATATGATATGTACTAGACCGAATGTTGCTCATGCACTTAGTGTAACAAGCAGATATCAGTCGAATCCAGGAGAAATACACTAGAAGGTAGTGAAAAATATCATAAAGTACTTAAGAAGAACTAAGGATGTATTTCTTGTCTACGGTGGGTCTGAATTGAAACTAGAGGGTTATACAGACTCAAATTTTCAAACGAACCAAGATGACAGTAAATCCGTTTTAGGGTATGTGTTTACCTTAAATGGTGGCGTAGTGAGTTAGAAAAGTTCCAAGCAGCAAATAGTTGCTGATTCAGTGACTGAGGTAGAGTACATAGCTACAAGTGAAGCTGCAAAGGAAGCTATTTAGATGATGAAGTTCATAACTGAACTTGGGGTGGCTTCTAGCATTAAAGGAGTCGTACGTTTGATAAAGGAAGTGAAAGAATAGCAAGACATTAAGTTCGTGACTTAAAATCAGATAAAGAATCTTTGTTGTCCACCTGGCGCGCCCCACGCCAGAATAGTGCTAAGGCCAGCGCGCCCCGCGCCAGGTAGGTGGGAGCTTCTGTAGGTGCAGCGCACCCCGCGCAGCTGCTAGGCTCAGGCCGGCGCGCCCCGCGCCTGAGCGTCAGATTGTTCAGCATGTTTTTCGAGGCAATGCGTTTTTCAAAATTTTCCAAGATTTACTTCCATAATTATAGAACTTTTTCATATCTTTTAGATTTCTAATGTAATTAGGATATTTATTAGATATGATTTAATTTCCATATTAATTAGTTAGGTAGAATTTGATTTTCAATTGGATTTCTATTCCTTTTAGGATTTAGGGTTTCTTCAAGGTTTATTCTATTAGTATAAATAGAATACATGGGTTATGTAATAGATACATTAGACATTAGATTACTTTTGATTGATAAAATTCTTGTGAGATTTTCTCATCTTTTGGTTCTTTGAGAATTCCTAGATTAATTTCTTAGTTTTCTTGAGATTCAATTATCGACTTATCATACAACAATTCAGAGTTGTTTGTGGCGTCATTCTATCATACATCAAGCGTCGATTGTACTTTTGGTTCTTGTCTCTTTATAGACATTGGGTCAAGGTGTCGTTGGTGTTCCATTCAACGCAAGCTTCCTAGCGCAGAGCAATTGTACCAAGGTTCTCGTCTAAATATAGGCAAAGGGTTAAGGTGTTGCGAGCGTTCCACCTTCATAACTTGCTGGAAACGATCTGGGCGATGACCACCTCACGCAAGCGTGCCGTGGAGTCTATCATTTGGTATCAGAGCTGAGTTCCTAGCAGGTTACTTATCCTTAATTTTTCTTATTAATATATATTAAAAAAAAGAAGAGGAAATTCGTGAGTACAGAAAAAAAATTCAATTTATTTCAATTGATTGCTATTATTGGGGAAAATTATTGTAATTACATGTGACGCCCCCAAATTCTCTACACTCCTTGTAGCAGATTTGGTGCTCACGTGAAACTATTTAACTATAAATATTCATAATATATAACTTCTATCTATCCAAGGTTCACAATATCCCATAACAATTAATAGTTCTCGCCAGAACTTCAACTGTGTTTGGATACCCTCACTTGGATGTATAGATTTATAACTGATGAATATCTCTTTCATATCAATAGTTCCTATCTATCTGACATTCACAGTATTAATGATAAGATTATTCCTAGAACTAAGGGGCGCATTCCGGTAAAGATGGCACCTTACCGGCGCTCATTAAGTGTAACCCCAAAGCTTATAGAACTCTCAATATCATCTAATACCCTCATTCAGATGTATAGTTCATATGGATACTGTACTAACTTAGTACAACCATTCTAAACAATTTAAAGATTAGAGTATAACGCAATTAACATAATAAAAAGTGATAATATATTACAATATTATTAAGTTCAGTTACATCATTCTCAGTACTGTGCCTTTATTACAACAAAAGTCATATAAGACTTGAAAACATTCACAACAGTAAGATAAAACTAATTAACATGGCCTTTTTCTTTGTTTGTCCCTGAAGTTTCGGGGTTACCATCTATAACTGCAAAGAAAGATGTACGCAAGAATGAGCTACAAATGCTCAGCAAGTTTATTTGAAAATAGAAACATAATATGTTTGAGTTGAAAGATTTCAAAGATGTATAACTGAGGGTTCTGTACTTGAACCATATATTTCAATCAGTTCTATCAGTCTTCAATGACTTAGAAAAGCTTGATTTCGGATATCTGGTAGGGGATCAGCCTCACCAATATCCTAGGAGTATTCATATCATCCTAAAATTTATGTCGATATATAATCAACGGTCACCACTTTATCTTAAGGTTTTCCAGTTCACCTTACATCAAGGTGTTCCATTTCTCAATATAAGATGTCGTACCAAAACAATTTGGTTTGACACAATAATTTATGCTCGAATAAACAATATATGAATAATGATTCATTTCTTAAGTTATGCTGAACAAGAAGCAATAACTTCACAACAATTGATAGCAAGATATAGTACTTGCATAAAGGTAACAAAGTTAGAAGACTTGCCTTGGTGTTTTAGGATAATAAACACTGAGCTCAAACTTGTTAAAATAACCCTACACAATCATTTAGTGCATAAGCGGTTAGATTCATCGTATAATATTACTTCATATGTCATATAATAACTTGACTTAACTATTTTCATAGGTGTTATAGGCTCCATAACACCCTAGCTCAAAAACTCATTTTTAAGTCCTTAAACCCGAGAGCCTCTAAGAAATTTTCAGCTTTGACGTCCTTTACAGAAACTGTCATAACTTATTCGTTTCAAAACATTTTTAGCTGATTCTTGAGTCTAAATTCATTAGAATTTCCCCCTCTACAACTTTATTTATATTACAGAAGCAGATTTGTACTTTAAAATTTCAGAAAATGGGCAGAAAGGTCTGTGAGCCTACTTTGATCAAAATATCTTGGGTTAACCATGTGAAACATGGTACCACTAGCATTAATTTGTTAAGATAACATGTTCTAAGACTCAATAACACTTCATAACATAAAAATACCAAAATCATAAACCTACTAGATAGACTCCACGGCACGCTTGCGTGAGGTGGTCGTCGCCCGGATCGTTTCCAGCAAGTTATAAGGTGGAACGCTCACAACACCTCAACCCTTCACCTATATTGAGACGAGAACCTTGGTATAATTGCTCTGCGCTAGGAAGCTTGCGTTGAATGGACACCAACGACACCTAAACCCCGTGCTTATAAGAAACAGGAACCTCGGTACAATCGACGATTGATGGTTCGGTAGAATGACGCCACAAACAACTATGATATGTTGAATGATAAGTCGATAAATGAATCTTAAGAAAACTAAGAAAATAATCTAGGAATTCTTAAAGAACTAAAAGATGAGAAAAATATCACAATAATTTCATTAATCAAAAAGTGTGTGTCTCTATTACATAAGCCATGTATTCTATTTATACTAATAGAATAAAACCCTAAAAAACCCTAAATCCTAAAAGGAATAGAAATCCAATTGGAAATCAAATTCTACCTAACTAATTAATATGGAAAAAAATCATATCTAATAAATATCCTAATTATAATAGAATTCTAAAAGATATATAAATCCCTAAAATAAAAGAAGAAATCTGCCAAAAACCGCGTGCCTCAAAAAACGTGTCAGGCAAATTTGCCTGTTCTCGCCGGGGCGAGAAAATGTGAACTAGAATCCTCATCGGGGCGAGAATGGCCAGAGAGGTCTTCGCCGGGGCGGCTTCAGTTTGGGCTGGGGCGAAAATATCCAGAGGAGTTCTCGCCGGGGCGAGAAAAATAGCCTTGGAAAGCTCGCCGGGGTGAGATCCCTGTTTTCCATCCCGAATAATTTTCTTCGATTCCTTCGCTCCGAGCAACCTAAACTCATCATGCTTGAACATCCACCATGTAAGAACTCTAATCCCTCCATGAATTGAAATCTAACTTTGTCGATGATTAGACGATACAAACGAACATAATGAACATGAACTCGAACGCTTGACTTATATTGATTTGGTCTTACTACATAGGTTATATCTAGCAATCCCAAATCACATGAATCATCCTCTCCTCGATGTTCATATAAATTGAGCTCCAATGTAAGCATCCTTGAGTAGATTCTAGCCCAATTACTTGAATTCGTTTGTTGAACCCTCGAAGCTTGAGTTGAGTCGATGACGCTTAATGCGAGCCTGATCAGGATTGTATCATTCCCCTCCTCTTCAAAAGGATTTGTCCTCAAATCCAGCATCTCCCCTTGAAAAGGATATATCCACAAAACTGCTCCTACATAAAAACAAACTAACTTAGTAGCATCAAACAAAACATACTCCCAAATCTCAACTTGCAAAAGAAATATGAAAGCAACATCAACAATGCAAGTAAAAATATGGAAATAGTCATCAAAAACTCCAACTCCTGCAAAGGACATAGCAACATCTGGCAACTCCCACGTATCGACATGAACAACTTGTAAACATCTCTTTCCAAGCAGTGATCGAATCAGCATAACACCCTGCAAGCTCCTCGTAACACAATTTCGAAACTTAATCTTTCGATCTATTTTACTCAAGAATTTGTCCACATCAACACAATGTTTTTGCACATGTAAACCAAATTCTTCCAAAATGCTAACTAAAACAAAACCAACTAAATTAGCAATTAAAACAAAAACACAATCAAAGTTTCTACCTAACGACATAAACATAGAAACAATAAAATAAATACAACTAAAATTATGAAAAGCTCTATCTCCTCCTGGATCAAATATCAGTATGTAGAAACCTTCACACTTCATCAACTTCCATCCACGAATTCCCGGATCAAAAACCAACGTGATGATCTCGTGCATTCGCAAATACTCCCAACGACAAATTCCTGATCAAAAGTAAACCTTATGATCTCGATCATTCGTACTAACTTCCATTCCAATGCACCTGGGTCAAATATCAAAATTTGAAATTCAACTCGTTGCATTCGCAAGTGCTCTTGAATTCCTGGATTAAACACAAAACCAAACAAATCAACAAGTACCTTTTGTTTAATCACAAAGAAATCAAATAACTCAAAATCACATGCAAAGTCTACTAGAATAAAATCCAAATAACTTCCCTTTAGACTTTCCATGCATTGTTCGAACTGATTTACAAATCGAATTAAACCTTTCTCCTCGATGAGTATGAACCCATCACAAATCTACAAAACAAATTCAACCTTTCCCTTCCCATTGACATTAACCAATGCAAAATCAAATAACGACATCAATAGAATTGAAAGATCAAAACCAACACCACAAGATAAAAACTCACTAGCATACTTATGATACTCACAATCAAACTCAACATATACCAAAGAATTTTTCCAAGTGTCAACAAAAGTCGAAGTATCATCAACACAGATATCAGCGAATTTTCCCATGAAAGAATGCAACACATGATTTAACATGAAAACATTTAATGCATTAGTTAATCCCAATGATTTAACTAAACATGTATGTAAACCATATCTTAATCCAATCCGATGATAATCACTTTTAAAATCAAATACCAAATGACAGTAATTCTTTCCCATTCAAGACAACATTCTCAAAATCATGCAATGATAACAACTCTAATGGAAAGACATTACCAAATGATAGTAAATCATGCAATAAAGATCTCTCTACTGAAGAATCATGATCACTACCATTATCAATTAACGACATGCCATGTAAAGATTGATCAAAATCTAATTCAACATGTGATTGAAAAACCATAGAATGAGTTTCATGCAAGTACATATGTTGAAAACGAGAATACCCACAATAATCACTAGAATAAATTCTACAAAGATATGCACTTTAACATTGAGAATTTACCAAATGACAGTAGGAATATTTTTTTTTTTTGCTAAGTTTGGTTTGTATTAAATGTGACCAAATATACAATGACAAAGGGGCATACCCCAGACTATAAGTAGGTCATCTCAAGACAAGCCAAGAGAGGAGCTAACTATAGGAAGGTAACAACAAACAAATTACAAAATCCAATTGCAGTAATAAGTACAAACAGAAGTTGCCTTATGAAACGACTTTGCAGAGGAGAGTCTAGATTTAATAATGTTAACCACCTCTTTTGCAAGACTCGAAACAGGGATGAGATTACTTCTATGAAGTTTAGTGTTTCGGGCTTCCCATATTTTGTAAAAAGAAGTAGCAAGAGACAAGTAAAGAATATTTTGGGTGAGCTTGCTGCCTTGGAAGTTGATGACAAACGCAGTAATCCCGCTCCAATCCGTAGGAATGTTGTCCCATTCCCTAATATTAAAAGCAGTTCTCAGTATGTCACTGGAGTATGCACAGCTGAAGAAGAGATGATTAAAGCTTTCAGGACAATGTTGACATAAAGGACATAGGATATCATTGCCAGATCCATAGTGCTTTGTGATATCATTGGTAGGAAGTTTCTGCAGGAATCCTATCCAAAGAGAAAAGGAGTACCGCGGTACATGCAGTTTGTGCCAAAGAATTTTGTGCCACTCGACTTCTTGGTTCCTCTGTCTTATGCAATTCCATATATGCTTGGCTTTAATTGTGGTAATATCCAAAGAGTTCCATAAGAGGCTATCATCACAATTAGGGGGAACAGGAAGAGATTCAATTTGTCTTCGCATTATAATGACCTCATGATGATTACTGTGAGGTAGCTTCCAAGTAGAATTATGTAGAATGTCACTTACAGTAGCAGAAGAAGGAAGCCCCAAGTTTGAAAGCAAAGTGTTACTAGGACATAATGAAGATCTATTGAGCCATGGGTCAAACCATAAGTTTATTTGGTCCCCCTTCCCCACCTTGTATGTAATATGATCAAGAGCAATTGGCCTAAGCTTAAGAATTTGTCGCCAGATCCAGGAGCAATCATTTGGTATACCAATCTGCCAGATGTTTTGTTTTTTGAGAATTATAGATTTAGCCCAAGTGGCCTATAAGGAAGATGGTTTAAATTGAAGAACCTTTGTGAGCTGTAGAATCAATAGAGATTTATTCCAGTCAAGCAGGCTTTTGATACCAAGTCCTCCTTCATTTGTAGGAAGAGATATAGTAGACCATGCTACTTTAGCTCCATAATTTACAAGAGTAGGACCTTTCCCTAAAAATCTGCTCAGAATTGATTGGATGGATCTTATAACAGCTTTAGGCAAAAGGAAATGAGAGCTCCAAAATGCTTGAATAGAAAAGAGAACAGATTTAATGAGTTGGAGTCTTCTAGAGTAAGCAAGCACTTTTGAGGTCTAAGAAGTGACCTTCTTTGTTATTCTGTGCAATAGAGGAATGCATTCATTGTAAGAGAGTTTGGATGAGATAAGAGGTACTCCCAAAAATTTAATTGGTAGAGAACCAATTAGAAAGCCAAGAAGAGAAAGGATGCTTTGCTTTGTGTCCGGATCAATGTTAGCCATGAAGCACTGACTTTTCTGAATGTTCGGCATGAGCCCAGAGAAGAGGGAGAAGGATTGTATGCACGGCTGGATAATGGAGACAGTTTGCAAATTACCGTGACAAAAAATGAGAACATCATCCGCAAAGAAGAGGTGAGTAATTTGACATTCCTTTGTTCTCCAATGAAATTTGAAGTCCTGTTGCATAGATCCTGCATTCAGTTCTAGAGATAGCATTTCCATGATCAAAACAAAGAGGAATGGAGATAAAGGATCTCCTTGTCTTAGACCTCGCGAACTGCCAAAATAGCCAGCTAGGGATCCGTTAACTTTGATAAAAAACATGGCTGAGGTAACACAAGCATGGATCCAGTCAATATAGATCGCTGGAAATTTAAAGATTTCCAGAATTTTGAATAGAAACTCCCAGCTAACAGTGTCAAAAGCTTTGCGAAGATCAATTTTGAGAGCACATCTAGAAGGACCATAATTTCTATGATAGTTCCTGAATAGCTCTTGGGCCAGCAAAATATTGTCACTAATGTTCCTTCCTTTTACAAATGCAGATTGGGCTTTATCGATTAAAGAAGGAAGAACAGCTTTGAGCCCATTAGATAAAATCTTTGCTATGCATTTGTAAATGGTATTACAATAGGCAATTGGTCTAAAATCTGCCATAGATGAAGGGTTATCACATTTAGGAATGAGGGCAATAGCAGTAGAGTTAATACCTTTTGGCATCCGACAAGAGGAGAAAAAGAATTTAACTGCCTTTATGACATCCTGACCAACTATGTCCCAACATTGGATAAAAAAATTCACATTAAAGCCATCCGGGCCTAGGCTCTTATTTCTTTTCATAGAGGAAAGAACAGAGTAGATTTCGGCATCAGTGATTGGAGTAATAAGAGCTGCAGCTTGGGAGGAATTAAGAGTTCTGGAAGGAGTTCTAATATTCCCATAATCAGCAGGAGGAGAAGAAGTGCAGGGGTTAAACATGTCAGTGAAGTAATTGACAGCAACAACTTCTATTTCATGTTGTTCATGGACTATTTCCCCTTCTTTGTTTTGAATAGAGAGAATTTTATTTACATTCCATCTACATTTCATCATATTAGCGAAGAATTTGGAGTTTTTGTCCCCAAGAGCCAGCCATGAAGATCTGGACTTTTGTTGTAGTAGGATTTCCTCCATAGCAAGATCAGACCAGAGGGTGTGAGAGCAACTATCTTCAAGAGCTATTAGATCAGGGTTAGAAGGATTTGCATGGAGTAGAGCTTGGGTATTATGTAACTCCTCATTTGCAATTTTTACCCTAGTGGAAAGATTTCCAGCATCTTTATTAAGAATAATCAATGCCCTTTTAGTTCTCTTCAACTTATCGGAGAAAATATGGAAAGGATTTCCAGGAGAATTGTGGTTCCAAGTAGATAAGACACAATCTCTAAACCCATCAATCTAAATAAGGTGATTAAAGAATTGAAAGGGGCGTTTAGGAAGCAAGAGAGTCAGCCCAGTGTTGAGGATGACCGGAGAATGGTCAGACAAACCTCTGGGACCATAGGTAGCATAAGCATGAGGAAAAGAATGGAACCATTTAGCATTACCCATAGCCCTATCAATTTTCCGGTGGATAGGATTTTCTTTTTGACAATTCCACCAAGTGAAGTGAGGACCATGACCACGGATGTCCTCAGCCCCAATAGAGTCCATACAAGCCTTTAAATCCTCCATACCAGAATCCCAATTAGTATCAGTTCTGTCAGATTCAGATAAACACTTGATGGCATTGAAGTCACCAAGAAGGCACCAAGGTTGAGACAAGGAAAGAGAATCAATGTCCCTCAACTGTCGATGCCGGTTTTTCGTCTTTTCCAATTTTTAGCCTTTTGATTGAATGATTTTTTGTAAAAGGTCGGCATTAATGTCGACGGGGTTTTGAAAGATCGTTTTTTATGATGAGCCAATTAACCAGAGTCGCTAGTTGATATATTTGAAATGGATGTACCAACTCATCCGAGTTTTCGTTTTTTATAAATCGCTGGCTCATATGTGACTCCGAATTAATTGGTCTGCGAATCGAGATTCCTAGAGTTCGGGGGCTTTCTTAAGCGAGGGGAAGGTGTTAGGCACCCCCCGACTTCCGTGAAACACGGTTACCGCAATCTTGATACTTTCCTATCCTTTAATTCATGAAATGGGTATGTGTGCGTGTGTGTGCCTAATGAATTGTTGTGGTGAGTTTTGTATAAAAAGGAATTCTTTTTGGTGTTTTATGAAAGAGACGTGTTTTATTTTGAGAGTACTTTAGAATGTCTTTTGGCTTATTCGAGGAAGCTTCATTTCTTTATGAGAAATGTTTGATTTTAATGGGCAAAAGCTATGAGATTTTTAAGTGTTGTTTTGACAAAACATGAATTTGTTAAACCTTAGCCAAAATAGGAATCGAGATTTATACGTTGCTTTCATAAATGATGGGCAATTTCTAGGATCTCTTTCGCCCTATGTATCAAGGTTTAGTAAAACGGTTATCTCTTTTTATAAAACCATTTTTGTCATGACATTTGGAAACAACTTCTCTTTAGCTTTCTCGTAAAATAGGAATCGACTTTCATTAGCATTTCCAATTCTTAGCCTCGTGATGCTAATATCCTACTTTGATTGATTTTAGAAAAATCTTTATTGTTTTAGCTTTGAAATCTTTTGTTTGGTGTTGCAAATCAACTTAAATATCAAAACGCGTAGGGGGCTATTCACGGGCATGTAAGCCATCAAAATATCTCCGAACGCCAACAATCACATATTTCACTACTACGGGGCCTTAAACCCGATTCTCGCCTTAGCGTTGTTTTAAGGCCCGACGATTACATGTTACAAAAACGAGCACCTTGAATCTATTACATACATCAAAACGTCCATCATCGGATTTGGACCACGGGGTCGCGTTCCTAGGCTCACACCCGAGATTGCTACATGCCGGCAAAATGAATACTACAGAACTAACCAACCCAGATTTATCTAATACACCATGATATCCGAAAATGATAATCTAAATAATTTACGCCCGATACATCACCCTAAACAAGCTAGAAATTTCACCAATTGGATATCCTCGGGTTATTAGGAAGAATTTTGTTCCGATGGAACCCTCACTAATAATCCCTAATCCATGATAGCTCAACAATATTCATGAAAATTACATCTAATTTAATCAAATAACATGATATAAATTGCTATAACAAAGGGAATTTTCACCTTGCAAATGATCTCAAATGGATGTAAACTTGTGTATTTGAATAGGATAAGAAGTATATTTGATACAATCAAAATCAAAAGAGTATAAATCCTCTCTTTTTTCTCTCTTTTCTTCCTATTTGATTGCAAAATTTGTTATTTTCCCCTCTATTTCCGTGCTGCTGCTACCGCTGAATTTTTCTTTCCTTTAAATCTGCTGAACTCTCTGTATGCTGAAGAGGGAATGAGCTGAAATAGGCCGCAGATCAATCTGCGGCTGGCCGCCTGCCTTCCACTCACCAAGTTTTGAGTTCCGTGTTTCGAGTTCCGTGTTTTCAAAAGGCGCACTTATTGGCCGCAGATCAATCCGCGGCTGGACGGTTTGACTTTCTCGATTTTCTTGCCACGCCTCGACTTTCGTGCCGTAACATCGGTTTTCGCTGACAGGCTTGTATTTTGCAGTCCGGGAATTTCCGAGAGACGTGCCACCTCATTCGGGAATGCTCGTTTCGGACGGCCTTATTGTCACGTCAGCTTTGGTCGCCAATCATCGCGGTGGTGTTGAGCGTTCGCACTTGTGCCCATTCCTTCGCTCTCGCAAGCTGGTTCAATTGACGATTTTATCCTCCTGTCATAGTTAGTATAGGAAATGCAAAATTTGGGTGTCTACAGCTGCCCCTCTTTATCATGTTTATGCAATGTTTAAATGAAATGAACAGGATAAAGAATAGACACTCGATGCATGAATGACAGTGCACAAGGATGACAATACATACGTGATACAACACATATGACTTATGATGCAACGTAAGATGCAATGGATGCAAAAATATTCGTAACAGGGTGTCAATGCGGATGATCGTCTCGTCGGGGTCGGGTTTCGTCGCCGGCCACCCATCTCGTAATCGCCGGTTATCGTTGCCGGTCGATCGTCTTGTCGGGACCGGGTTTCATCGTCGGTCACCCATCTCGTAATCGCCGGGTATCGTCGCCGGTCGATTGTCTCGTCGGGGCCGGGTTTCGTCGCCGGTCACCCATCTCGTAATCGTCGGTTATCGTCGCCGGTCAATCGTCTCGTCGGGGCCCGGTTTCGTCGCCGGTCTCCCATCTCGTAATCGTCGGTTATCGTCGCCGGTCGATCGTCTCGTCGGGGCCGGGTTTCGTCGCCGGTCACCCATCTTGTAATCGCCGGTTATCGTCGTCGGTCAATCGTCTCGTCGGGGCCGGGTTTCGTCGCCAGTCATCCATCTCGTAATCGCCGGTTAACGTCGCCGGTCGATCGTCTCGTCGGGGCCGAGTTTCGTCGCCGGTCACCCATCTCATAATCGCCGGTTAACGTCGCCGGTCGATCGTCTCGTCGGGGCCGGGTTTCGTCGCCGGTCACCCATCTCGTAATCGCTGGTTATCGTCGCCGGTCGATCGTCTCGTCGGGGCCGGGTTTC
Source organism: Aralia elata (assembly GCA_034770075.1). Classification (NCBI taxonomy): domain Eukaryota; kingdom Viridiplantae; phylum Streptophyta; class Magnoliopsida; order Apiales; family Araliaceae; genus Aralia; species Aralia elata. The sequence goes on along the minus strand of CM068387.1, from coordinate 54,516,824 downwards.
GTCGCCGGTCACCCATCTCGTAATCGCCGGTTATCGTCGCCGGTCGATCGTCTCGTCGGGGCCGGGTTTCGTCACCGGTCACCCATCTCGTAATCGCCGGTTATCGTCGCCGCTCGATCGTCTGGTCGGGGCCGGGTTTCGTCGCCGGTCACCCATCTCGTAATCGCCGGTTATCGTCGCCGGTCGATCGTCTCGTCGGGGCCGGGTTTCGTCGCCGGTCACCCATCTCGTAATCGCCGGTTATCCTCGCCGGTCGATCGTCTCGTCGGGGCCGGGTTTCGTCGCCGGTCACCCATCTCGTAATCGCCGGTTATCGTCGCCGGTCGATCGTTTCGTCGGGGCCAGGTTTCGTCGCCGGTCACCCATCTCGTAATCTTCGGTTATCGTCGCCGGTCGATCGTCTCGTCGGGGCCGGGTTTCGTCGCCGGTCACCCATCTCGTAATCGCCGGTTATCGTCGCCGGTTGATCGTCTTGTGAATGCCGGGTCTCGTATCCGGTCACTCGGTTGAATTGAGAAGCCGTGTTCGACACCTGATTCATCAAAATCTCGTATTTTATTATCACATTATGAGTAAAATGGGCTTTAGAATCGATTAAGCTTGCAATGGACCAAGGGGGGAGCACTGGGCCCAGCCGCAGATGGATCTGCGGCCAGCCGCAGATTGATCTGCGGCCAAGATCGGGCATAAGAGCGGCCAGCCGCTTCCCAAATCTGTCACTTTCATTCGTACCCCATACGGCTTTTGCACCTTTACGCGTCTTTTCCTCCAAAATTTTCACCCTTTTTGCAAAAACTACTCCGGTAGGACCGATCTACGCGCTACAGGTAACACGTTGACCGTTTGTTTTTTCAATTTCGTCAATGTTTTGCTATACATTTGGCTATTTACATGCTTGGAGATAAAAATGTATGCTTTATAATGCTATGCTATGTATTATTGTATATATATGCTATGTATCAATTGTGTGAGTCCTATTTTATGCTGATGATGCAGTCCCACATATCTGTTGTTCCTTTTTTGAAAGAAAATCATGCATTATGGTCCCTTTACATGTTTTAATTACACATATGAATGCAACTTTGATCTGTTGTGGCTTGGATTAATGGAAAACATGTTTGGCTTGTGCCTGGGATGTCCATTTTACAAACGGAACTCTGTCGATTTTTTTTTTCTCTTTTTTTTTATTTATTGGGCATGCATCATGCTGCATTAATTATATGATGAGGGTAGGAAATTAGAATATTCGTGACATAATTCAAAAGGGAACTTACCTTCCTCTTCGCCTGTTCTATTCCAGCTATGGATCCCGATGCTCCCAGTAGCTCTTCTGCATCTCGGACTTCGGACGTTCGCCGTCGTAGGGCTGCACCTGCCCCTGCTCTACCTCGGGCCCGCCAGCCTCGCCGATTGGCGGAGGCTGTCATCTGGCCCGATTATCCCGACATTGAGGAGGCTGTTCTTTCGGACATTGCGGCAGAGGGGCCATCCTCCAGCACACCGGCCCCATCTCCTCACCGCGCCCTTTCTGGCGCCTCTGTGCAGATACCCGATCTATTAGGTCGGGATCTTAGTCGTCACCCCTCGGCATCTCTTGTAGCTAACGAGGTATGCTTAAAGTACTCCTCTGAACTTATTCCCAAATTTTGTTTAGATCTGGACTGATCCATTCATTTTTTGTCACAGGTGCCCGAGTTTACCCAGTCGAGGGGTAACTGGTTCAACATTTACTCCCTCTATACCGCTTTGCATAGCGACTACCGGGCGGTGGTGGATTCCTGGGGCTTCGGTCACTTTTTCACTATCATCCCCCGTCAGTGCCCCTAGGGTTACATGAGGGCCTTATCCGAGCGATGGTTCCACCAGACGCAGTCTCTTCATCTTCTTGACTGCGAGGTTGTGCTGACCCCCTGGGATTGGAGGTACATCACGGGTATAGAGTTTACCGGGTCCCGTGTCCCTCTGGATCTTGACATTACTCCAGTGGAGGTCCGGGCTTTATTGGGCTTCGCTGCTGAGGACCGGGTCTTTAAGGCCCGTAGTATTCGGTCTGGTGCTTTGGCTGTCGATGCTGTCGGAGGTATATACGCACTGCCTATTCCAGCGGATCAGGGCACTCGTGACATTCTGCTACGGCGCTTGTTCCTGACCATTATGAGGGGTTGTTTCCTAGGGAACAACTCCTCTACCATTCATTTCAGCGTCGTAGGAGCTGTCAGAGACGTAGACCGGATCAGTGACTACGATTGGGGGTCGTTCACCTTTGCTTATTTCCTCCACGGCCTGCGTCTACGTTCGGAGGGACAGACAGATGCTTGACTCAGATTCTATCACTTTCTGCTGGTGAGGCTTCTCTTCCTCTCTTCTTATTGGACTTTCCTTCATTTATTTCTCTTTTCTGCATTTGTCGGTTACTCATGCTTTTCACTGTTTCTGTTCGCAGTTCTGGGCCTACGAGCGTCTTCCATGCCTGAGGCCCGTCACTACCCTCGGTTTGGATACCTATCCCCGGGGTCGGCGGTGGCATCACAACACTCTAGAGGAGGTCCCGGTATCGAGCAGCTTTGCACATTGTCGTATTCAGCTGGAGCTAATCACGGCCGCTGATGTCGTCTGGGTTCCCTACCTCTCCGAGCATCTGACTGTGGGGTTTGCCGATGGGCATCCTTCTGGCCCAGAGTTCGAGCTTTCCACCCGTCGCCTCACTTTGCAGAGTGTTGGAGGATGGGTGATGTACCTGGGAGAGCGCGCATTCAGATGCGTTACTGGAGAGATCCGCATCCCGCATTCCCTTCCTTTCACTACCTCCTGACCGCTGGATTCTCAGCCTTCGGAGAGCATGCTCGTAGGGGAGGACGACCGGATGCTTTCTACGGGTCCCAGTAAGAGTGAGGCTTTCTGTACCTGGTGGGTGCCCCGTACTATCGGTCCTCAGACCCGGGCCACATTCTTCCTCAGGGATATGGTCCCCGGCAAGGTGATGATGACCGATTAGGCCGCCTGCGTTCGGAGTCCCACTCACGCTGAGCAGATCGCCACTTTGACCCGTCAGGTGGATCAGCTGTCCTTATATCTTCGGGTGTTAGGCCGGACTCCAGAGGATGCTTACGCCTATGATCCTGACAGTATGGGTTATGATGCAGGCCCGAGCTCATCTGATGCCACAACGCAGCCATACATTCCTGACATGAATTTTGGTCCTCCGACTTCGACGACCCCAGGGGATCAGTTCGAGGATCCCGCTTTCATAGATGACATTGACTTTGTTTAGATCATGCTAGGATAGGGGTTTTGTACCTGCACCTGTTTAGATTTATTTTTTCCCTTTTTTATCATTATTACATGCACTATGTACTGAACTCATTTGTTTTATTTATGCACAGTTTTTATCTTTTATCTTTATGAAATTCATTTGCTTTATTATTAACTATATGATGCATGCTTTTTTATTTATGGATAGAGAATGACCCCTGTACAGTCTTTTTGATACTATTTTTTCACAGATGTCGTCCTCAGATGTCGTGGTACGTTTGGATTCCATTCCTCCCACAGGGTTGGTCGGCAGTCTCCTCCGTTGGTTGGACAGTTTATCGCCGGCCGACAGGGTTATCACAGATGGCCTTTTGGGACATTCTTGGTCCTTATTATCCTTTCAGGTGATGTAATGCCCGTAAATTTTGAACGTCCTTATTAATTAAATCTAATTTAATTTAATGAGTTAACGTTATGTTCTATTTAAACCAACTTGGGTTAATTGGTGGGAGATGTATAAGATGTGTCTATACTTGTGCTGGCAGGTATGATATAACTATGGTTAAGAAATAACCATATGTGAGTCAAGTGTAGGAATTGGTGTGTAATGGCTAAAATGGCCAAGAGTGGTTAATAACCAAGGTAATTATGAAGGGGCAATAACCATTGTATATCCAAGTGGTTAATAACCAATGTAATTATGGCGGGATAATAACCATTGTGTTTAAACAATGTAATTATGGCAAGATAATAACCAATGTCTAATAACCAATGAAGAATGGTTAATAACTAATGGATAATTAAGATTTTGCGAAAAGACTATTTTAACCTTAAAAGAAGTTGGGTAATGATTAAAATACCCTTGAGGAAGTTGCTAGGAAGCTTCCTATTATTGATGAATTGATCAAATTGCCCTTGCCTAGTCATGATTAATGACTATTTTGCCCATGGTCTCTACTTTCCTATAAATAGGACCCCTCACCAATGATAGTAGGGGTTGGTTCATTTATTATTCACCAAGTTAGAGAGTTTGTGAGCTTAGAAAGAAAAAGAGAGTGAGATTAGCATAGTTCATGCATCTCAAGTTCATCGCATACTTTGGTAGATCAAGGAGAGTAACTACAAGATCAAGGTGAAACCCTAAACCATTTCCTTCTTTCTTTCTTTGTTTTATTTTCATAGTCTTTGAGAGATTTTGTTCTAAGACTCAAGAATCATTAGATCTTCATGCTTCATGTATAGATCTAATCCTCTTGAGTGTTAGAATGGAGATTCAAAGGAAGAAAAGGAACTTATGTTCTTAAAGGGTAAAAACCCTAGCTTTTCTTCACTTGGATCACCCATAACTTGAGATCTACAACTTGGATTTGTGATCCGTCGAAAGGGGGTGTTAGATACATGAGTTAGCTAGTAAAACCAAGTGGTAGAACACAAATCCAATAATTTTTGAAGTCTTGGGGGCTGTTTTCCCAAAACAGTCCAGCTATAAAACTTAAAGCTTTAAAACCCTAAAAGCTTGCTGTCCTCGTTTTTCCAAAGGTTGTTTCGGCCAGTTATAAATCTTTTAAAAATCTGGAAAAAATCACAGAGGTACCTTAAGAATTATCTACAAGTATGAAAAAGAACGAACACGTTTCGATGTGTAGTTTTTGTGTAATAGCTTTTACCGTGAAGGACTCCTAAATATTCTTACTCGTATTTCTCACTGTGTGTACCTTGAAACAATATGAAATGTTTACTGTAGATTTATGTACATTATGAGAGTGTATCCTGAAAATTTCCGAATTTTCTGAGTAAAACTTGATTTATGAAAAATGTAACAAGATTCGGAGGTTTTGAGTACTTTAAAAATAGTAAATCACTTTCTAAAATTCCAGGAAACTTTGTGGGTCATTGTTGGATCATATACTATCCAGATCCAGAGGATAATAATTTTTAGAACCTATTTGTTATTTTTCATAATAATGTTATAGTTATGGTTAAAAGAAAATAAATGGTTAAATGATGTCATAAATAAGGAAAATATGATTTTTAAGCTTGGATACTCCTAATATTATATATTATGACTGTTGAGGGGTATTTTGATAATATTTAATGAGAAATAATATTTATGACCCTTTATGGGTAGTAAAGGAGTTGTTTAATAAAGGGTAAAACAATTAGAATAAATTGTTTATTCGCCTAATAACTTATTAAAATATTACTATGATATTTGTAACATAAGAATTCGATATTTTTAAGTAAACAAAGAAATATTAAGATTAAAACTTTATGGAAATATTATTGAATGGGTAATAATATTTGTTTTAAACATTAATAAATGATTAAGATATTATTAAAATGGCTAATAATATTAGATTAAAATATTATTAATGATATGAGAATTAAAATATTATTAAGAGATTAATAATATTAGATTAAAGTATTATTGGATGATTAAAATATTATTAAGATGTTAATAACATTAGTAAACGAATAAAAGTGTTATTAGTGGACTAATAATACCAAGAGGTGAATTAAATATTATCAGGATTGATAATATTAAGTGTCTTATAGGATTTACGATAGTTTATTAACTTATGTGTGCTATGTGATTTGGTTAATTGTTAAATAAATAACATAAGTAAGCGTATCGATATACAACTACGCAGTACTAATTGGTAGATCGACGTTATCAATGTTAGGTTCTTCAAGGCCAATTAGTTAAAGCTAGAATTATTTGTAGCTGAGCAGACAGGCAAGTTCCCTAACTGAAACTCGAGTTATTATTTTCGAAGCATGTTAGTGAATAATTATTGTTGATTATTCACATCTATACTGGTTATTGAGATTCGCACCTTGTGCAATTAAATTCCTATTCTATTGTTATTGAATTGTGAATTAGATTAAAGTTCCTTCAAGCATGAACTGTTTATGAGATAGATCTATGCTATTTGTATCAGCTAGATCAAGCATGTCTAAATTTGTGAAATCAAATGTATTTTAAAAGTTGTTCTTATTAATTTGCTATAGTAAGAACTCTTGGCTGAGAAAAGGATAAATTTGATTAAGGCATGATATCAATGCTGGTTTATTAAGTGTTTATGCATAAACCACGGGGTATGAAAGGCTGATCCCCTTGATTACCAAAACTTTTTAAGAGGTCCAGTTTAAATGCTGAGAACCTTGGCAAATGTCTATGGTTATTTCCAACCACTTAGTAATTGTCATTCAATTATTCGAATATTCAATTGTTGACTATTAATTCATGTTTCTTCACAATTTTATACTGTCGTTGAACATTGAAAGCGAAACTTCCTTCTATTCATGATATATCTCCCTTGTGTATAAACTTGCTAAGCAAATTAGTTGCTTACCCTTGCTATATCATGATCTTTATTTCAGCTAAAGCAGAAACGTCTAAAGGGGACAAAGGAAAAGGGAAAGTGCAAGAGTAGTTGCCTGATATGGCTTATGTACTAGTTTATCTTAAATGTTATTCGGTTATGTGAACTCTTATTGTATTAAGGGTATGTTTTAAGGTAAGATTAAAGAACCTTGGGACCATGATTGTAAGACTTTATTACTATTTCGATAGACATTGTATGTTTATTATTCCGCATTAGTTAGAAAGTATGTTTGCTGTTGAGTATCGTGAACACCGAATTCGAGGTTAGAAAACCCGAATTTGGGGGTGTCACATGAAAGTAGTATGCACACAAGCCAATCATATTTGATATGATGTAGCATATACTTTGTAATCTTATTCGGTTATTAAAGGCATTTTGTATTATCTACATGGTGCTGTTATATTAAATGTGATAAACCCATAGTTTTGAGCAATGCTTTTAGAATCATGATGGGGATCATGCTAATGAGATCTAAATTCTAGATATCTCGCAAACTTAAATTGTTCCTAATCGATGGATTACTAAAAAGGGGATTAGTGAATCCGGATAGATTAGTACATACGTTGCTTGTTCTTATGAAGAGAATGATTGATCTCATAATCATTTGTGTGGAGACACTAAAGCAAGTATGTAGGTGCTTATTAGAGAATAAGTTCACTGAACGTGGCTCGCTAAGGAATACCTAATGGAGTTTTACTCGCCTGTCAATAGAAATTCCTCTAGTGATAGTAGTACAAGTGATCCTTGGACTTGAGATCATCATAGTATCTTGTGTATGATGAGTTATACTTTGACATGTCCCTTAAGACCTTTAGGATATATCAAAGGGTATGATTGGGTATAATAAGTTATACATGGAGATAGGTGAATGATCAATAAAGAATCTACCACTTCTAGTAAAAGGAGAGAATGTCCTATGTGATTCGATAAATGACGACTCAGAAGTCTTTGGCCAAAGCAGAATGAAATTAGAAAGGAGTTTCTAATTTGCATTAATTAGAGTTGTGCATTTGAGAATCGAAATACATATAATTAAATAAAATAAGACTTGACAGTAATTCCATGTCTTATATTTAATTGGGACATTGTATGGTAGAAGGATTGAATTGTACGGTAACTATGCACTGAAAGGTTCTTTTATGATTAATGTTGAAATCTATATTATCTGGAAAGTCGTTGATCGCTAAGGGGGCTTACCCTTATTTTAGAATAAATATTATTTATTTAAATGAATTAAATAGTTTAATTTATTTATTTAAATAAGATTAGAATTGTTCTAATTGATTTATTCATAACCGGTTTAATATGGAGACTAAAGGGTCACACCGCAAAAGGAAAATATTTATTTAAGAAGTAAATGGCATAATTGTAATAATAAGTTAAGTGTATTTAATTTAGTCTATCGAGATAGAATAAATTAAATAGCTTAATATTTATTATTTAATATTTTAGAAATATTAAATATAAATTAATAAGAGGAGTCTTATTATTATTATTACTATTACTATTATTTAATTCCTAATAGGGATTGAGAATTAATTAATAGAAGTACTCTCACATGAATTCCTAATTGGATTAGGAGTTCAATTTAATTAAAGGAGTTTAATTAGAATAGAAACCCTAATCCTAAATAGTTTAGGGAAGGGTTTTCCTACATCTATAAATAAGAGAAGTCTTATCATAGATTAGGGTTACACACTTTTACATAAGAATTATAGAGAGTACTTACAATTTCTATAGAGATAGAAACTAGGGTTTTGCCAACACCCATCTTCTTGAACAAGTATTATTCCTTGGTGGATCACCTCTAGATGCCAAACACTTGGGTGGCTAACGTTGATCAAAGGAAGGAATTTAATCGGTGGAATTCAAGGAGAACGCGAAGAAATTAAAGGTGAACTTGTACCTGAGGAAGCTAGAATTCTATAAGGGTATAATTCTTATTTTCCATCTCTTTCGTTTAATTAAAATTTTATACAAACTTTATACAAACCTAACAGTGGTATCAAGAGCCAAACTTTATGCGAATTATTAATTGTTTTGATTCGGTATATACATTGATATGTGTTTAGAACAATTTAATTGGGCATAATTGTTTGTGTAAAATTATTTTATTATTTTTTTATTTTGATTTTATTTATTTTCAATTAAGATAAAAGGTTTATTTTAATTGGAATATAATTAAAATTAAAAGTTTTATTTTAACTTGGAATGTGATTCTACGTTAACTAGAATAAAGGAGTTTATTCATATATGGAATAGGATTCCATGTTTCCTAGAATAAAGGAGTTTATTCATATATGGAATAGAATTTCATGTTTCCTAGAATAAAGGAGTTTATTCACATATGGAATAGGATTCCATGTTTCCTAGAATAAAGGAGTTTATTCACATATAGAATAGGATTCCATGTTTCCTTAAAAAATAAAGATGTTTATTTTGATAAGGAATATGATTCAACATATTTTATTTTCCAACAATTTTAAGTTAAAAATAAAGGTGTTTATTTTAAACTTGAAATTGGTTTCCATATTAATTAAAATAAAGGAGTTTATTTTGATTTGGAATTTGATTAAAATAAAGGAGTTTATTTTTATTCAAAAAAAAATTAAATTAAAATAAAAGAGTATATTTTGATTTGGAATATGATTAAAATAAAGAAATTTATTTTAATTGAAATTGGATTTCATGATAACTAATTAGAGTTGGAATTGGATTCCATGATAACTAATTGGAGTTGAAATTGAATTTTATACTAACTAATATTGCCCATTAAATGATATCAATGCATATATGGAATGGTTTTATTATTCATGGGATGAATGTTATTTATTGATACATATAGAGATATGTATGATAATAAATAGGGATTGATTATGGACTATTGACCAATGTGTGATTGGATTTATTTTAGTGGATGCTTGAATGTATGGGTTTTTATAAATGGGGTCTGCGTACCTCGTCTTCTCTAATTTTTCTTAATGTAATTTCTATCTCCCTCCTATGTATTTCCCCTTTACTGCTGATCAAGGTTTCTATTTATTGTAAATAGTTTTTGTAATAGGACTAGTTAGAATTAATTTTGAAGAATTGAAGACAAAGAAGCAAGGAGCGCTTGAAGACCCATTTGTAATGGAGCCCGGGTTTAAATGTAATAGTTATATTTAAATTTAATTCTTGCACCCTAGGTTTGACCTTTTGGTTCACTTGGTGGCTCTAGTGAACCAAACTAGAATAAAAGTCCATAATCAATCCGGGTAGAATATAGTATTCTATATGTGCATGCTTACTATGTATAAATTATATATTATACAATATGCTTCGCATGTCAAATAATATGACGCGTATTTTATATATATATATGTGCATGCGCGCTAAACAAGATGAGACTAATAATAACAAACCCCTCAACAAATTATATTAAGTCCTAAGCGTTCAAAGATATTAGGAATATCGAACGTCGCCTTCTAACATGGTAAAACAATAGAGTATTAAATATTTAATATGAGTTTGTTGTGCACACACAAGGCGAGTATTAAATATTTAAGATGTTGTTTTATCACATTTGATGCTTATAAATAGACTGAACGATGCTGTTTTGTTGTGCACACACAAGGACAGTGTTTTTCTTTCGAATATATGGAAGTGCTAGGTTGGACTTAACTTAGATTATTTTAGTTCGGATGTGCACACACTTGACCATTATAATCTAAGAGGCAAAATACAAGGAGTTACATAGTGATGTAATTGACAATAGTTGTCTACCTATTTATTTATATATAGTTTGTTGTGCACACACAAGGCTATATACATTTAAAATGGGATCGTTATTCTCACTAGCAAATCTTTAATTAGATTTACGAACTGTATATTAGGGTAATATAGTTTGATGAAAATAGTGGGAGATACCAATTTAAAATAAAGACCTAATTTATTTTGGTAATTAATTGAAAATGAATGTATGCTGAAATGTTGTTAAATTACAAATTCATTTATAGAATTTTACAATGTCTAATTTACTATCACTGCGGAGCATATTAGATGCTAATTAACTGGACCAAATAACACGGAATAGTTAAGAAATTTGAGAATAGTTCTCAAGGCTGAAAAGATATCTTATATCCTTAATATGCTTATCCCTGCAATGGTTGCAGACAATGCCTCTGAGGAAGAGATTGCTACTTTTAGAAAGTGACAAGATGATGCACAGTTGGCTCAATGCAACATGCTCGCATCCATGAGTAACGAGCTTCAGCGTCAGCATGAAACTATGGATGCTCCTACTATACTCTTGCACCTTCAAGGAGTTGAAGGGTGAGGAAAGTAAGACTATTAGATATCAGATATCTAAGGAGCTCTTCCGATCTAGAATGACCGATGGCACTACAGTATAGACAAATGTCCTAAAATGATCAATATGATTGAACAATTGGGACAACTGGGTTTTAATGGATGGAGAGTTGATCCAAGATTTGATCTTGCAATCACTTCCGGACTCTTTCTCACAAATTGTTGTGAATTTCCACATGAACAAGCTATATGTCAGCCTGCCTGAGTTGCTTAAACATGTTGAAAACTGTAAAGAGTCACTTTCCAACCAAGAAAGACCAAGTCTTACTGGTAGATGATTCTTCTAGGAAGCAGAAGAGGGCTAAAGGATCTTCTTAAAAGAAGAACAATTCAAAGAAGGTAAAAGGAAAGGCAAAAATAAAGGACAATAAGAACAAGACTGATGCAGATAGCAAAGGAGTTTGCTTCCACTGCAATAAGCCTGGATACTAGAATTAAAACTAGAGGGTAACCAGAAGAAGCTCAGTGAAGCTTCGGTTACAAATATGGGTTTGTTCATGATTGAAATAAATTTTTCTATAAGTCAAGGTTCTACTTGGGTATTGGATACCGGCTGTAGTTCTCACGTATGCAATCCAATGCAGAGACTAAGGAGAAGTAGAAAGCTAAACAAAGAATAAGTAATTTTACGCGTGGAGAATGAAGCAATGGTTGCTGCATTAACCGTAGGAACTTATAGTTTAGCATTACCTACGGGCAAGTCTATTAAGTTAATAAGTTGTTATTATGTTCCAGTTCTCTTTAGAAACATTATTACTTCCGTTGTTGGACAAGGAAGGTTCTGGTATTATATTTAAGAACAATTGTTGTTCTATTTATAATGATAATGTTTTGTTTGAAACTGGAAGATTACTTGATAGACTTTGTATACTTGACTTACATGAAAATTATTTTGCAAATTGAACAAACTAATAAAAGAAAAGGAGATGGTCATTCAAAGAGTTGCATATGTGTATTTGATGAAATACAAGTCTGAATCATTTGAAATGTTCAAAGAATTCAGAAGTGAAACATATTGACAGAGTATTAAGATTCTTTGATTAGATCGAGGAAAGAATACTTGTACAATGAGTTTCTAGATCATCTCAAAATGGTATTTTCTCATAATGGACACTTCCTGATACGCAATAATTGATTGGTGTATCTAAAAGGAGAAATTGTACCTTGTTGGACATGGTGCAGTCCATAATGATTTTTACCGACATTCTAGTATCCATCTGGGGTTATGCCCTAGAAACGGTTGCATATCTACAAAATAAGGTAACCTCAAAAATTCGAGCCCAAGACTCCATAAAGGTTATGGATAGGAAGGATTCCTACTCTTAAGTATGTTAAGATAAGGGGTTGTCCAGCTTATGTGAAAAGGTTTCAAAGATAAGTTTAGGACAAAATCTGACAAGTGCAGATTTGTGGGATATCCTAAAGAAGTTTAGGGTACTATAATCCTACATGCTACCTTCTTAGATAAAGGTGTTTATCATTGAAGGAGCTAGTGGGAGGGTAATAGATCTTGAAGGAGTTCAAGAACCACAAAGCACTTTAAGTCGAACCGAGGAACCTGTAGATAGACCTATTGTACCACAACCGAATCGTAAATCTGGAAGAGTATCGAAGATACCTGGGAGGTATGGATTCATCATAGAGGATGATGATGAGGTACGCATCATAGAGGATGATGATCCAGTTATATACGATGAGGCTATGAGTAGAAGACACTCAGAGAAATGGAAGATGGCCATAAAATCCGAAATGGACCCTATGTATAAGAACCAAGTATAGACTCTGGTATATATGGGTGTTTAAGAGAAAGACTAGGGCAAATGGCAAGGTAGACACCTATAAGACCAGACCTGTTTAAAAGGTTTTTCAAGTCAAGGAGTTGACTGTGATAAAACCTTACTATCGGGTAATGCTCAAGTCCATTTGGATTTTGCTTGTGATTGTAGCTTATTACGAAATCTGACAAAATGGATGTGGAGACGTCCTTCCTCAATGAAGGCTTGAGGAGAATGTATGTATGATACAGCCAGAGGAATTTGTTTCAAAGGTTGAAGCAAATCGTGTTTTAAGCTACAATGATCCATTTATAGATTGAAACAAGCTTCTCAAAGATGGAACATTCATTTTGATGAGACAATCAAAAGAGTTTGATTTTATCAAAAATGGGAATGAACCTAGTATGTACAAAAGGGTAAGTGGGAGCGCTATGACATTCTTGGTATTATATGTTGATATACTACTGACAAGGAATAACACACTAATGCTACAATCAGTAAAGATAAAATTGTCTAAACATTCCTCCATGAATGCCTTGGGAGGAGCATCCTATAAATTGGGGATATAAATCTATATAGATAGATTTAAAAGGATGTTCGGCTTGACCCAAGGAACGTATATTCATTTGATGCTAAAGGCGTTTAGCATGGCAAACTCCAAGAGAAGTCTCATGATGATGAGTCATGGAGTGTATCTCTCTAAAATTGTCTCCAATTAAAAGAGAGATCGCATGAGTTACTATCATGTATGCAGTGAATATACAAGGCCTGATGTTGATCAATCATATTCTGGAGATGATCACTATAAGACAGTGATAAACATCTTTAGGTACTTAACCGGTACTGAAGATGTGATTATGATTCATGGTAGGTCTGAATTAAAACTAGAGGGCTAAACAGACTCAAGTTTTTCAGACTGACCAAGACGATAACAAATCCACTTTAAGGTAAATCGTTACTTTGAAAGGTGGTGCAGTGAATTGGAAACGTTCCAAACAGGAAAGAGTTACCGGTTTAGTGACAAAGACAAAGTATATAGTTATAAATGAAGCTGCAAGTTGATTGTTTGGATAAAAAGTTCATCACAGAACTAGAAATAGTTCCTAAGTCTCATCTTAGATTCAAACATGTGTTGCGGCACTTTCATTTGATTAGTGGAATCATTGAAAGAGGATAAGTCACTATAGAGATAGTGGACTCTCAATAACAACATTGCATATCCATTTACTGAAGCTTTATCCAAACAGCAGGATGATCGTCACTTAGAGAAGAAGGGTATTAGATACCATGACGATTGGCTTTAGTGCAAGTGGGAGATTGAAAGTAGTATGCACACAAGCCAATCATATTTGATATGATGTAGCATATACTTTGTAATCTTATTCGGTTATTAAAGGCATTTTATATTATCTACATGGTGCTGTTATATTAAATGTGATAAACCCATAGTTTTGAGCAATGCTTTTAGAATCATGATGGGGATCATGCTAATGAGATCTAAATTCTAGATATCTCACAAACTTAAATTGTTCCTAATCGATGGATTACTAAAAAGGGGATTAGTGAATCCGGATAGATTAGTACATACGTTGCTTGCTCTTATGAAGAGAATGATTGATCTCATAATCATTTGTGTGAAGACACTAAAGCAAGTATGTAGGTGCTTATTAGAGAATAAGTTCACTGAACGTGGCTCGCTAAGGAATACCTAATGGAGTTTTACTTGCCTGTCAATAGGAATTCCTCTAGTGATAGTAGTACAAGTGATCCTTGGACTTGAGATCATCATAGTATCTTGTGTATGATGAGTTATACTTTGACATGTCCCTTAAGACCTTTAGGGTATATCAAAGGGTATGATTGGGTATAATAAGTTATACATGGAGATAGGTGAATGATCAATAAAGAATCTACCACTTCTAGTAAAAGGAGAGAATGTCCTATGTGATTCGATAAATGACGACTCAGAAGTCTTTGGCCAAAGCAGAATGAAATTAGAAAGGAGTTTCTAATTTGCATTAATTAGAGTTGTGCATTTGAGAATCGAAATACATATAATTAAATAAAATAAGACTTGACAGTAATTCCATGTCTTATATTTAATTGGGACATTGTATGGTAGAAGGATTGAATTGTACGGTAACTATGCACTGAAAGGTTCTTTTATGATTAATGTTGAAATCTATATTATCTGGAAAGTCGTTGATCGCTAAGGAGGCTTACCCTTATTGTAGAATAAATATTATTTATTTAAATGAATTAAATAGTTTAATTTATTTATTTAAATAAGATTAAAATTGTTCTAATTGATTTATTCACAACCGGTTTAATATGGAGAACCTAAAGGGTCACACCGCAAAAGGAAAATATTTATTTAAGAAGTAAATGGCATAATTATAATAATAAGTTAAGTGTATTTAATTTAGTCTATGGAGATAGAATAAATTAAATAGCTTAATATTTATTATTTAATATTTTAGAAATATTAAATATAAATTAATAAGAGGAGTCTTATTATTATTATTACTATTACTATTATTTAATTCCTAATAGGGATTGGGAATTAATTAATAGAAGTACTCTCACATGAATTCCTAATTGGATTAGGAGTTTAATTTAATTAAAGGAGTTTAATTAGAATAGAAATCCTAATCCTAAATAGTTTAGGGAAGGGTTTTCCTACATCTATAAATAAGAGAAGTCTTATTATAGATTAGGGTTACACACTCTTACATAAGAATTGTAGAGAGTACTTACAATTTCTATAGAGATAGAAACTAGGGTTTTGCCAACACCCATCTTCTTGAACAAGTATTATTCCTTGGTGGATCACCTCTAGAGGCCAAACACTTGGGTGGCTAACGTTGATCAAAGGAAGGAATTTAATCGGTGGAATTCAAGGAGAACGCGAAGGAATTGGAGGTGAACTTGTACCTGAGGAAGCTAGAATTCTACAAGGGTATAATTATTATTCTCCATCTTTTTCGTTTAATTAATAATTGTGCATAAAGAAAGATCATGGTGATGGTTTGTATAAAATTTTAAAATCTGATTTTATCGCGCTTCCGCTTTATTAATGTAATTTGATTGCATGTTCGCGTTATACAAACCTAACAGTGGTATCAAGAGCCAAACTTTATGCGAATTATTAATTGTTTTGATTCGGTATATACATTGATATGTGTTTAGAACAATTTAATTGGGCATAATTGTTTGTGTAAAATTATTTTATTATTTTTTTTTATTTTGATTTTATTTATTTTCAATTAAGATAAAAGGTTTATTTTAATTGGAATATGATTAAAATTAAAAGTTTTATTTTAACTTGGAATGTGATTTTATCGCGCTTCCGCTTTATTAATGTAATTTGATTGCATGTTCGCGTTATACAAACCTAACAGTGGTATCAAGAGCCAAACTTTATGCGAATTATTAATTGTTTTGATTCGGTATATACATTGATATGTGTTTAGAACAATTTAATTGGGCATAATTGTTTGTGTAAAATTATTTTATTATTTTTTTTATTTTGATTTTATTTATTTTCAATTAAGATAAAAGGTTTATTTTAATTGGAATATGATTAAAATTAAAAGTTTTATTTTAACTTGGAATGTGGTTCTACGTTAACTAGAATAAAGGAGTTTATTCATATATGGAATATGATTCCATGTTTCCTAGAATAAAGGAGTTTATTCATATATGGAATAGAATTCCATGTTTCCTAGAATAAAGGAGTTTATTCACATATGGAATAGGATTCCATGTTTCCTAGAATAAAGGAGTTTATTCACATATGGAATAGGATTCCATGTTTCCTTAAAAAATAAAGATGTTTATTTTGATAAGGAATATGATTCAACATATTTTATTTTCCAACAATTTTAAGTTAAAAATAAATGTGTTTATTTTAAACTTGAAATTGATTTCCATATTAATTAAAATAAAGGAGTTTATTTTGATTTGGAATTTGATTAAAATAAAGGAGTTTATTTTTATTCAAATAAAATTTTAAATTAAAATAAAAGACTTTATTTTGATTTGGAATATGATTAAAATAAAGAAGTTTATTTTAATTGAAATTGGATTTCATGATAACTAATTAGAGTTGGAATTAGATTCCATGATAACTAATTGGAATTGAAATTGAATTTTATACTAACTAATATTGTCCATTAAATGATATCAATGCATATATGGAATGGTTTTATTATTCATGGGATAAATGTTATTTATTGATACATATAGAGATATGTATGATAATAAATAGGGATTGATTATGGACTATTGACTAATGTGTGATTGGATTTATTTTAGTGGATGCTTGAATGTATGGGTTTTTATAAATGGGGTCTGCGTACCTCGTCTTCTCTAATTTTTCTTAATGTAAATTCTATCTCCCTCCTATGTATTTCCCCTGGACTGCTGATCAAGGTTTCTATTTATTGTAAATAGTTTTTGTAATAGGACTAGTTAGAATTAATTTTGAAGAATTGAAGACAAAGAAGCAAGGAGCGCTTGAAGACTCATTTGTAATGGAGCCCGAGTTTAAATGTAATAGTTATATTTAAATTTAATTCTTGCACCCTAGGTTTGACCTTTTGGTTCACTTGGTGGCTCTAGTGAACCAAACTAGAATAAAAGTCCATAATCAATCCGGGTAGAATATAGTATTCTATATGTGCATGCTTACTATGTATATATTATATATTATACAACATGCTTCGCATGTCAAATAATATGACGCGTATTTTATATATATATGTGCATGCGCGCTAAATAAGATGAGAGTAATAATAACAAACCCCTCAACAAATTATATTAAGTCCTAAGCGTTCAAAGATATTAGGAATATCGAACGTCGCCTTCTAGCATGGTAAAACAATAGAGTATTAAATATTTAATATGAGTTTGTTGTGCACACACAAGGCGAGTATTAAATATTTAAGATGTTGTTTTATCACATTTGATGCTTATAAATAGACTGAACGATGCTGTTTTGTTGTGCATACACAAGGACAGTGTTTTTCTTTCGAATATATAGAAGTGCTAGGTTGGACTTAACTTAGATTATTTTAGTTCGGATGTGCACACACTTGACCATTATAATCTAAGAGGCAAAATAGAAGGAGTTACATAGTGATGTAATTGACAATAGTTGTCTACCTATTTATTTATATATAGTTTGTTTTGCACACACAAGGCTATATACATTTGAAATGGGATCGTTATTCTCACTAGCAAATCTTTAATTAGATTTGCCGAACTGTATATTGAGGGTAATATAGTTTGATGAAAATAGTGGGAGATACCAATTTAAAATAAAGACCTAATTTATTTTGGTAATTAATTAAAAATGAATGTATGCTGAAATGTTGTTAAATTACAAATTCATTTATAGAATTTTACAATGTCTAATTTACTATCACTGCGGAGCATATTAGATGCTAATTAACTGGACCAAATAACACGGAATAGTTAAGAAATTTGAGAATAGTTCTCAAGGCTGAAAAGCTATCTTATATCCTTAATATGCCTATCCCTGCAATAGTTGCAGACAATGCCTCTGAGGAAGAGATTGCTACTTTTAGAAAGTGGCAAGATGATGCACAGTTGGCTCAATGCATCATGCTCGCATCCATGAGTAACGAGCTTCAGCGTCAGCATGAAACTATGGATGCTCCTACTATACTCTTGCACCTTCAAGGAGTTGAAGGGTGAGGAAAGTAGGACTATTAGATATCAGATATCTAAGGAGCTCTTCCGATCTAGAATGACCGATGGCACTACAGTATAGACAAATGTCCTAAAATGATCAATATGATTGAACAATTGGGACAACTGGGTTTTAATGGATGGAGAGTTGATCCAAGATTTGATCTTGCAATCACTTCCGGACTCTTTCTCACAAATTATTGTGAATTTCCACATGAACAAGTTATATGTCAGCATGCCTGAGTTGCTTAAACATGTTGAAAACTGTAAAGAGTCACTTTCCAACCAAGAAAGACCAAGTCTTACTGGTAGATGATTCTTTCAGGAAGCGGAAGAGGGCCAAAGGATCTTCTTAAAAGAAGAACAAATCAAAGAAGGTAAATGGAAGGGCAAAAATAAAGGACAATAAGAACAAGACTGATGGAGATAGCAAAGGAGTTTGCTTCCACTGCAATAAGCCTGGATACTAGAATTAAAACTAGAGGGTAACCAGAAGAAGCTTAGTGAAGCTTCGGTTACAAATATAGGTTTGTTCATGATTGAAATAAATTTTTCTATAAGTCAAGGTTCTACTTGGGTATTGGATACCGGCTGTAGTTCTCACGTATGCAATCCAATGCAGAGACTAAGCAGAAGTAGAAAGCTAAACAAAGAATAAGTAATCTTACGCGTGGAGAATGAAGCAATGGTTGCTGCAATAACCGTAGGAACTTATAGTTTAGCATTGCCTACGGGCAAGTCTATTAAGTTAATAAGTTGTTATTATGTTCCAGTTCTCTTTAGAAACATTATTACTTCCGTTGTTGGACAAGGAAGGTTCTGGTATTATATTTAAGAACAATTGTTGTTCTATTTATAATGATAATGTTTTGTTTGAAACTGGAAGATTACTTGATAGACTTTGTATACTTGACTTACATGAAAATTATTTTGCAAATTGAACAAACTAGTAAAAGAAAAGGGGGTGGTCATTCAAAGAGTTGAATGTGTGTATTTGATGAAATACAAGTCTAAATCATTTGAAATGTTCAAAGAATTCAGAAGTGAAACATATTGACAGAGTATTAAGATTCTTTGATCAGATCGAGGAAAGAATACTTGTACAATGAGTTTCTAGATCATCTCAAAATGGTATTTTCTCAAAATGGACACTTCCTGATACGCAATAATTGATTGGTGTATCTAAAAGGAGAAATTGTACCTTGTTGGACATGGTGCAGTCCATAATGATTTTTACCGACATTCTAGTATCCATTTGGGGTCAAACCCTAGAAACGGCTGCATATCTACAAAATAAGGTAACCTCAAAAATTCGAGCCCAAGACTCCATAAAGGTTATGGATAGGAAGGATTCCTACTCTTAAGTATGTTAAGATAAGGGGTTGTCCAGCTTATATGGAAAGGTTTCAAAGATAAGTTTAGGACAAAATCTGACAAGTGCAGATTTGTGGGATATCCTAAAGAAGTTTAGGGTACTATAATCCTACATGCTACTTTCTTAGATAAAGGTGTTTAACATTGAAGGAGCTAGTGGGAGGGTAATAGATCTTGAAGGAGTTCAAGAACCACAAAGCACTTTAAGTCGAACCGAGGAACCTGTAGATAGACCTATTGTACCACAACCGAATCGTAAATCTGGAAGAGTATCGAAGATACCTGGGAGGTATGGATTCATCATAGAGGATGATGATGAGGTACGCATCATAGAGGATGATGATCCAGTTATATACGATGAGGCTATGAGTAGAAGACACTCAGAGAAATGGCAGATGGCCATAAAATCCGAAATGGACTCTATGTATAAGAACTAAGTATAGACTCTGGTATATATGGGTCTTTAAGAGAAAGACTAGGGCAAATGGCAAGGTAGACACCTATAAGACCAGACCTGTTTAAAAGGTTTTTCAAGTTAAGGAGTTGACTGTGATAAAACCTTACTATCGGGTAATGCTCAAGTCCATTTGGATTTTGCTTGTGATTGCAGCTTATTACGAAATCTGACAAAATGGATGTGGAGACGTCCTTCCTCAATGAAGGCTTGAGGAGAATGTATGTATGATACAGCCAGAGGAATTTGTTTCAAAGGTTGAAGCAAATCGTGTTTTAAGCTACAATGATCCATTTATAGATTGAAACAAGCTTCTCAAAGATGGAACATTCATTTTGATGAGACAATCAAAAGAGTTTGATTTTATCAAAAATGGGAATGAACCTAGTATGTACAAAAGGGTCAGTGGGAGCGCTGTGACATTCTTGGTATTATATGTTGATATACTACTGACAAGGAATAACACACTAATGCTACAATCAGTAAAGATAAAATTGTCTAAACATTCCTCCATGAATGCCTTGGGAGGAGCATCCTATAAATTGGGGATATAAATCTATATAGATAGATTTAAAAGGATGTTCGGCTTGACCCAAGGAACGTATATTCATTTGATGCTAAAGGCGTTTAGCATGGCAAACTCCAAGAGAAGTCTCATGATGATGAGTCATGGAGTGTATCTCTCTAAAATTGTCTCCAATTAAAAGAGAGATCGCATGAGTTATTATCATGTATGCAGTGAATATACAAGGCCTGATGTTGATCAGTCATATTCTGGAGATGATCACTATAAGACGGTGATAAACATCTTTAGGTACTTAACCGGTACTGAAGATGTGATTATGATTCATGGTAGGTCTGAATTAAAACTAAAGGGCTAAACAGACTCAAGTTTTTCAGACTGACCAAGACGATAACAAATCCACTTTAAGGTAAATCGTTACTTTGAAAGGTGGTGCAGTGAATTGGAAAGGTTCCAAACAGGAAAGAGTTACTGGTTTAGTGACAAAGACAAAGTATATAGCTATAAATGAAGCTGCAAGTTGATTGTTTGGATAAAAAGTTCATCACAGAACTAGGAATAGTTCCTAAGTCTCATCTTAGATTCAAACATGTGTTGCGGCACTTTCATTTGATTAGTGGAATCATTGAAAGAGGATAAGTCACTATAGAGATAATGGACTCTCAATAACAACATTGCATATCCATTTACTAAAGCTTTATCCAAACAGCAGGATGATCGTCACTTAGAGAAGAAGGGTATTAGATACCATGACGATTGGCTTTAGTGCAAGTGGGAGATTGAAAGTAGTATGCACACAAGCCAATCATATTTGATATGATGTAGCATATACTTTGTAATCTTATTCGGTTATTAAAGGCATTTTATATTATCTACATGGTGCTGTTATATTAAATGTGATAAACCCATAGTTTTGAGCAATGCTTTTAGAATCATGATGGGGATCATGCTAATGAGATCTAAATTCTAGATATCTCACAAACTTAAATTGTTCCTAATCGATGGATTACTAAAAAGGGGATTAGTGAATCCGGATAGATTAGTACATACGTTGCTTGCTCTTATGAAGAGAATGATTGATCTCATAATCATTTGTGTGAAGACACTAAAGCAAGTATGTAGGTGCTTATTAGAGAATAAGTTCACTGAACGTGGCTCGCTAAGGAATACCTAATGGAGTTTTACTCGCCTGTCAATAGAAATTCCTCTAGTGATAGTAGTACAAGTGATCCTTGGACTTGAGATCATCATAGTATCTTGTGTATGATGAGTTATACTTTGACATGTCCCTTAAGACCTTTAGGGTATATCAAAGGGTATGATTGGGTATAATAAGTTATACATGGAGATAGGTGAATGATCAATAAAGAATCTACCACTTCTAGTAAAAGGAGAGAATGTCCTATGTGATTCGATAAATGACGACTCAGAAGTCTTTGGCCAAAGCAGAATGAAATTAGAAAGGAGTTTCTAATTTGCATTAATTAGAGTTGTTCATTTGAGAATCGAAATACATATAATTAAATAAAATAAGACTTGACAGTAATTCCATGTCTTATATTTAATTGGGACATTGTATGGTAGAAGGATTGAATTGTACGGTAACTATGCACTGAAAGGTTCTTTTATGATTAATGTTGAAATCTATATTATCTGGAAAGTCGTTGATCGCTAAGGGGGCTTACCCTTATTGTAGAATAAATATTATTTATTTAAATAAATTAAATAGTTTAATTTATTTATTTAAATAAGATTAGAATTGTTCTAATTGATTTATTCATAACCGGTTTAATATGGAGAACCTAAAGGGTCACACCGCAAAAGGAAAATATTTATTTAAGAAGTAAATGGCATAATTGTAATAATAAGTTAAGTGTATTTAATTTAGTCTATCGAGATAGAATAAATTAAATAGCTTAATATTTATTATTTAATATTTTAGAAATATTAAATATAAATTAATAAGAGGAGTCTTATTATTATTTTTACTATTACTATTATTTAATTCCTAATAGGGATTGAGAATTAATTAATAGAAGTACTCTCACATGAATTCCTAATTGGATTAGGAGTTTAATTTAATTAAAGGAGTTTAATTAGAATAGAAACCCTAATCCTAAATAGTTTAGGGAAGGGTTTTCCTACATCTATAAATAAGAAAAGTCTTATCATAGATTAGGGTTACACACTCTTACATAAGAATTGTAGAGAGTACTTACAATTTCTATAGAGATAGAAACTAGGGTTTTGCCAACACCCATCTTCTTGAACAAGTATTATTCCTTGGTGGATCACCTCTAGATGCCAAACACTTGGGTGGCTAACGTTGATCAAAGGAAGGAATTTAATCGGTGGAATTCAAGGAGAACGCGAAGGAATTAGAGGTGAACTTGTACCTGAGGAAGCTAGAATTCTACAAGGGTATAATTCTTATTTTCCATCTCTTTCGTTTAATTAGAATTTTATACAAACTTTATACAAACCTAACAGTGGTATCAAGAGCCAAACTTTATGCGAATTATTAATTGTGCATAAAGAAAAATCATGGTGATGGTTTATATAAAATTTTAAAATCTAATTTTATCGCGCTTCCGCTTTATTAATATAATTTGATTGCATGTTCGCGTTATATAAACCTAACATCACAGGTGCCAACGGGCTTTGTGGAGGGTATTCTGAGCTATTGAGCCCTTGACCGTCAGGTGTTCAGATTAGGGACAGTAGAGCTGACCCCCACTCTCGAGGAGTATGCTCGCTTTACCGGCCTGCCTTTGGACGGTCCTTGTGCCAAGGTCACAGCTGGTTCCATGCACCGTCAATTCTTGACTTTCACCGGTTTGCGGAGGACAGTTTTGTTATCGGTGATCACATCAGACCATATGGTTCCCCTTCAGTTCTTGATTGACCGATTTGGCTCACCCGACAGTTTTCGTCTTTTCTTCGGTGATTTTTCCGTGTCCGAGGAGCGCTGGGGCGCTTTGAGAGTAGACGTTCTGATGGCTTGTGTCATTTCAGTTTTGTATTTGCCAGCCGGACCCGGTCAGTTGGATATGCGAATTGTCGCGGCCGTTAGAACCCTTCAGGAGGATCACACCATTCTTCCCATGATATTGGCAGATACTTACATGTCAGCCTCATATTGCCAGTCTTTCCGAGGCAGAGTATTCAGAGGGAGCTCGACTTTGCTGTACGTGTGGTTCATGAGTCATCTCAGTCCCATCGGCCATTTCCGTCGCTAAGGGTTTTGCTTCAGCCATGACATAGCCACGCAGTTTTCGTTTCGTCCCGTGAGCTGTACTGATGTGGCCTCCTAGACATCATTTTTGTCGATCATTGAGGATCCCTTTCATCTCTTGGTCTATTCGGGTTATTTCTCCTTTATGAGCTTCTTAACTAACGTGCCCAACCTGGATTTCATCCCTATTGCTGGCTTGAGGGGCGTGACGACTTATCATCCCTTGGCGGTTACAGGGCAGTTTGATCAGACACAGGATTTTCACCCTTTCACGGGTGCAGCCGCCTACCGATTCCTTATATCATCCCAGACCGAGAGGTTTCTACTGCGGGTTTACGATCTTTGGTCTCGCAGGATCTTTGCCGAATATAGTGAGAGCTGCCACATCCAGACATTCGCTTACGTGCAGTGGTTGCGTGGAGACTCAGATCCGGTTGGTCTGAGTCAGACTGGTGCCTTTGATGACTCTGGAGTAATTTTCCCAGATGATACCACAGATCATTCCATCTCAGATGATTCTGCCCCTAGTTGGGTTACCGAGGATACCCGACTCCGCCTGGCCTTGATTACTACTGAAGCTGAGAGGGATGCCGCTCTTGTTGAGAGAGATGATGCCATTCTGGCTAGAGACGCTGCCATCGTGACATAGATGCCATTGTATTTCAGACCAGGGCAGTTATAGATGCTCATTCTGGGAGTGTCAGCCGAGCCATTGCTTTATTGGACCGCATCGACATGATGGGGCAGCAGATTACAGGGGATGTTGATGCTTCAGATCTATCCACCACTTTATCCATCCCGCTTCAGCTAGTTTCAGATTTGTAGATTATTTTATTTCCTACATAGACTATGTTAGTTTCATCGGTTATCGCAAGAGAGATCTTGTAATAAAATGACTTATATATAAAAGACATGCATTTAAATTTAGTCATTTTCCCTTTTTGTCGTATCATTGCCTTTCATTGGATCCTCATTTTATCCAGTTGACCACGATTTTGACATTTCGCTTTCTTTCTCTTCTCAAGTCTTGATGGAGATCTGACAGATATTGCCGTACCCCTATCGATTTCATCGGATTGGGTCTTAGATCTTTGGCCCACTGTTTTGGTTAGATCAGGGTTATGCCATCTGGGATGAAGCTGATTTGTCGGCTGGTTTCGGGAAGGTTTTGAGGGTGTAGGAAGGTTTATCTGGCTGTTGGAAATTGGTTTTGTTTAGGGAAAGGATTATTATTTTTTAGGGATCGGACGCGCCATGATGGCTGCCTACGTACCCCCACAAGTTGGGAGATCAGGTCCTACGTAGTTCGTTTCTCAAAGAAAAAGGAGAACTGATGATTCAAGCGTAGAACCGCTTCACCGAATCGGAATTGAGGGGTTGTGGAAATACCTCACCATCCATTTCTTGCAATACGAGGGCTCCTCCGGATAGCACTTTCTTAATCACAAATGGTCCTTCCCAGTTCGGGGCGAACTTCCCCTTGGCTTCGTCTTGACAAGGCATGACTCTTTTTAGCACCAAATCATTTTCCTTGAACTTCTGAGGTCTTATCCTTTTGTCATATGATCGAGAGATCCTTTGTTGATATAACTGACCGTGCCAAACAGCAGCCACCATCCTTTCATCAATTAGGGCCAATTGGTCGTATCGACTTTGCATCCAATCCTCCTCGCTTATCTGAGCATCGATCATTATTCTGAGGGACGCCATCTCAACCTCAATTGGCAGAACAGCTTCTATTCCATACACCAAACCCCTGTAGAAGTACGCGTTGACGTTCGGTATGCCAGCAGGGTGAGGGGTAGCAGATCCGACCATCCTCGATGATTAGCAGACATTTTTGCCATGATCTTCTTGATGTTCTTATTTGCAGCCTCCACTGTCCCATTCATCTTAGGACGGTAAATGACGGAATTGAGGTGTTTGATCTTAAACTGGTCGCACAATCCCTTCATGAGGGCGTTGTTCAAATTCTTGGCATTGTCGGAGACCAAGACCTCAGGCTGCCCGTATCGACAAATGACATTATTCCTGATGAAACCGACGATGACCTCCTGAGTTACTTTGGGGAAAGAACCTGCTTCTACCCATTTGGTGAAGTAATCGATCATGACGAAAATGAATCGGTGTCCGTTGCTTGCTTTGGGCTCTATTGGTCCGATTACATCCATTCCCCACATTGAAAATGGCCACGAGGAGGTCATACAGTATAGTTCATTGGGAGGCGTATGGATCACATTACCGTGCGCCTTGCATTGGTAACACCGTTTGACATGATCATTGCAGTCAGCTTTCAGCATTAACCAATAATGCCCCGTTCTTAGAATCTTTTTGGCCAGCATCGGTCCACTCATGTGTGGCCCGCACACTCCACCATGTATTTCGTTCATAATCTTTTGGGCCTGTGTCTCATCTACGCATTGCAACAGTCCCAACCCAGCATCCCTCTTGTAGAGTGAATCCCCACTTAGGTAAAATTTCATTGCCATCTTTTGAATTCTCATCCTCTCAGCTCGGCTTGCCTGGTCGGGAATGGATCTATCCCTCAGATATTCCCTTATGTCGTGATACCAAGGCTGCTTTGGCAGAATCACCTCGTCTGATAATACTGCAACATGTTCCTCATATGCCGGGGCATTCTGTACTGCTATCTCAATCTGTGGAACATCTTTTCTTTTGATTATATGGGTTAAAGAAGCCAGGGTTGCCAACGCATCTGCAAAATCATTCTGTCCCCGGGGAATATGGCGGAAAGCGATATCTTCGAACTCTTGCATCAACTGGGTAACACAACGATGGTATGGAAGTAACTGAAGCTCTTTAGTGTTATACACCCCAATGGCTTGTCTGATTACCAGTTCTGAATCCCCGAACACCGCTAGTCTCTTCACTCCCATGTCGCGGGCAAAGCGGAGTCCCAATATACATCCCTCGTATTCAGCTGTGTTATTCAAATTGCTGAACTGCAGTTTAGTGGCCACAGGGTATTGTTCTCCGGTGATAGAGACCAGGACCGCTCCGGCTCCTGCCCCCTCAGCATTCATGGCACCATCAAAATACAGCTTCCAGAACTGTCCCTCGTCATCACATTTCGTGTGTGATACCCAAAATATATCTTCGCCCAGCAGAGGAGTTTCTAACGGCTCCATCCCTCCTGACGGGGTTTCCGCCAACTGATCTGCAATTCCCTGCCCTTTCATGGGTTTCTGAGTTACGTATACCATGTCGAACTGTTGTAAGATTAACTGCCATCTTAAAAGTCGACAGTTCAGCATGGGCCTTTCAAAGATATATTTCAAGGGATCCATCCTCGATATCAGGTACGTCGTATGCCCATGGAGGTAGTGCTGTAATCTCCCTGCAGCCCAGGCCAGAGCACAACAGGTCTTCTCGATGGGAGTGTAATTCTGTTCACATTGGCTAAATCTCTTGCTGAGGTAATAGATGGCCTGCTCTTTACCTGCTTCATTTTTCTGTCCCAGCATACATCCCATCGCGATGGCATTGACCGATATATACATAAACAGAGGGATCCCGTCCTTCGGGGGTACCAGCACTGGTGCCTCTGTCAGTTGCTTTTTAATGGTCTGAAAAGCCTTCTGACATTGCTCATTCCATTCTTGGGAAGCACCTTTCCTTAACAATTTGAAAATTGGCTCGCATGTAGTCGTCAAGTGGGATATAAAACGGCTGATGAAGTTTATTCTTCCGAGGAATCCTCTTATCTCCTTCTCTGTGTGAGGTGCCGGCATATCCACAATGGCCTTAATCTTCGCTGGATCCAACTCAATGCCTCGATCACTAACCAGGAGTCCCAAGAGCTTACCCGACTGCACTCCGAAAGCACACTTTGCTGGATTGAGCTTCAAATTATACTTTCTGAGCCGATCGAATAGCTCTTTAAGATGGGTTATATGGTCAAATTCTACCCTTGACTTCACGATAATGTCATCCACGTAGACCTCTATCTCCTTATGCATCATGTCGTGGAACAGGGCCATCATGGCTCTCTGATAAGTAGCCCCCGCGTTTGTGAGACCAAAAGCCAATCGTCTATAGCAGAAGGTGCCCCAAGGGGTGATGAACGCGGTCTTTTCCCGATCTTCCTCCGCCACCATTATCTGATGATACCCCGCAAAGAAATCCACAAAAGAGTACATCTCGTACTGGGCTGTGTTATCCACCAGGATGTGTATGAAAGGCACCGGGAAGTTATCCTTGAGACTGGCCTTGTTTAGATCTCTGTAGTCTACACATACCCTCACCTTCCCTCCAGGCTTAGCCACTGGGACTACATTGGACAACCATTCTGGGTAAGTGGAGACCATAATGATTCCGGCCCTGAACTGTTTGATGATCTCTTCCTTCACTTTTAAGCTCCACTCCGGTTTCAACTTTCTTAATTTTTGCTTGACAGGCCGGAAACCTTCCTTGATGGGCAACCAGTGTACCACAATGTCGGTGGATAATCCGATCATGTCCTCATGAGACCAGGCAAAGACATCCTTATATTGGCTTAGCAACTCAGTTATTTCTGCCTTCTGGCTAGGGGTAAGGTTTGTCCCTATTTTGAGCTCTTTGGGTGCGTTAGGGGTTCCAATATCTATGGTGATGGTTTGGTTCAGGTTGGGTTTGGGTTTATCCTCGACCCATCCTTTGATCTCGTCAGGCGCGTCGTCGTAATCTGTCTCGTCTTGCTCAATGCCCATTAAATCGAAATCCAGCTCAATGTCAAAATCATAATCATCATTCAAATTTGAAAGACCGTTTGTTAGGCAAGGATTACTCAAATTGGTACACCTGACATGAAACAAAATACTTGTCATATATAAGTTATTTTCCACAACGATCACATTTTCAGATAACATGAAGAAACGACATAATTATGCAAAATACAAAACAACAAAAATAAATTTCTTCATCCTCCCATCCTCTAGGGCTATCACCCTGACGTCGGGTTTTACCCTTGTTTGGATATCACTGGTTTCATGGTCCAATTGTCGACGGTCAGGTCAGATGAAATGAGCTGGATAAAAGGGGACTTCACATCGGACACTTCCCCGATGATTACGGCTATGTCGCCTGAGTCCTTCTTCCTACCTTCTCCAGGAATAATTAGCCCTGCCCAATCGATGACAGGCACACCCTGTTGGGCTCCCGGTGGCGTGACAACATCCGTCCCCTCTCCATTGCTTGTTAATTGTCCGGGGGTATAACACCTGGTTTCAAACTTTTGCGCGACCTCCTATAGGAAACTTTCCCTCTTGGTCGACTCATCACTTGCGGGGGTTAATTCTTCATCCCCTGACTCAATCACAGGCTTGCTAGTCCCCTGCTCATTGTTGACCTTGGTCACCGGACTGCCAGCCAGTCGAATCGGGGCCACGCCCTGCCGGTGTCTCCGTGTTATGCCTTCATGATATCCCAACCCTGCTGGGGTAGTTGAACGGGCTCGGTGACTCCTTGGCTGCTCTTTCCTAACCCCTGTCCAGGCTGGAATTTCATTTTCATCATTTCTTTTGCAACGAAGGTAAGTTCTGGAGAGACTTTAGGTTTCACGGCTGGGGCTCCCAGGCATCTGTAGTGGGGAGTGCTAATTTCCAGGGCCTGAAAACTGGCAGGTGCCGCTGACTCGTCCACATTAATCACTGGTAGGCCATTCTTGGAAGGAGAAGGGTCATCACACTCTGCCGAGATCGTCACCAGATTTCCGTCGATGATAAGTTTGATTTGCCGGTGTAGCGTGGAAGGAACTGCCCCGACCATGTGTATCCACGGCCTCCCCAATAACAGGTTATAACTGGCTGCAATGTCTAGGACTTGGAAAGAGATATCAAAAGTACAAGGTCCGATTTCCACCGACAATTCTATCTTTCCAATTGTATCCCTCCGGGAACCATCGAAGGCTCGCACCACTACATGACTGGCCCGTAGGCGCTTGGGATTGATGCCCATCTTCTGCAATGTACTGAGGGAACAGATATTCAACGCTGATCCCCCATCAATCAGCACCCCATTCATGATATAACCTGAGGAGATTACCGTAATATGTAGCGGTTTTCGATGCCCCCTTCCCTCTTTGGGGATGTCGTCATCCGTAAATGATATTACATCACTCTCCAACAGGTGGTCCACCAGATGGCCGAAACTTTCTTTGCTAATTTCTTTGGGAACGTATGCCTCCTCCAGGACTTTTGCCAGGGTTTTGCAGTGATCACTGGACGATAACACCAAGTCCATGATTGATGTCAGGGTCGACTCCTCGCTTAATACCTGGATCCCTCTTGCTTCCGGATGATCCATTCTCTTCAAGAATTCTATGGCTTTCTCCTCGGAGATCTCTTCATTTTTCTTTGTTTTGTTCTCAAGGACTCGCCCAGGCAGATACAAAGGATTCCCCCTTGTTGTCACAGAAGCACAACTGGTCACTTCCTCTGACACCCCCCCATAATTCCATGGTACCGTCTTTAGACTGCTGGCAGGGATTTGCGATCTCGCTGCAAGGATGAGGGGTTTCGGAGCCGCCAACTTGACAGGTCCCTCCGTGGTATTTCTACTTACACCCATCAACCTGATGGGCGCTCCCCGAGCACTCCCGTGGTCACTTATCATGTTGATTATTTCATCAATTTCCTTCACATAATTCAGCCTTGGCGGCCCCTCAGCTTCATTGGCTTCTACCACATTGACCCCCCTCCATCATGTCTAGGCAGGGGATTGATTTTAACATTTGGGGAGTCTGGCTGTTCCACCATAATTTCGCCATTATCAATCAAGTTCTGAATTCTGTGCTTTAGCGTCCAACAGTCCTGTGTATCATGACCAGGGGATCCTGAGTGGTATGCGCATCGCTTGCTTGGGTCAAACCTTCTTCCCTTCGGGTCACTTGGGGGTGCCAAATTGACTATCTTCTTTTGGGCTATCAATACCGCTAAAATCCGCTCAAGAGGATCCCCGAGTGGGGTGAATACTCGATTTTGCGAGGCCTCGAATCTCCTTCGCCCTTCCGCCCTTTGATCAGTGAAGTTAGGCTGTCGGGATGGCCCCACTCTCTGCACTTGTACTGGAAGATTGTTTTTTGCCTTTCTAGATGACCCTTGAAGGATGAGGGAAACATCCTCCTCCTTTTTCTTTTGCACCCTACGGGAAGTGCTGCCATAATTTCCATTCTGTATTTGTTCTGCAGCCGTTTCCAAAGCCGTGAAATCCCGAATCTTACCAGACTTCAAACCCATATCCACCATTTCTCCGTGTTTAATCATCTCGGCAAAAGGCCTACCAATCCCTGATATAACTCGTTCATAATAAGGGGCCTTTTGAATATCCACGAAGGTCATCACCATTTCTGATTCACTCATTGGGGGGTTCACCTGTGCGGCCATACCCCTCCACCGTTGTGCATAATCCCTGAAGGATTCCCTGGGTTGCTTCTTAACTTTTGTCATTTGGTATCTATCAGGGGCCATTTGTGCTTGGAAGCTATACTGTGTTAAGAAGGTGTGGTCCAATTCCTCCCAATTGTGAATTCGGGCATTGTGAAGACGGGCATACCAGATTCTCGCTTCTGCCGTCAAACTCTTTTGGAAAAGTTGCATCCTTAGACCCTCGTCTTCTGCATAAGATCTCAGCTCCCCAATGTAGATTTTCATATGGGTATAAGGATCCCCCTTACCATTGTATTTCTCAAATTCGGGAATTTTAAATTTCTCCGGGTATCTGGT
The DNA here is from genome assembly GCA_034770075.1 of Aralia elata. NCBI lineage: Eukaryota > Viridiplantae > Streptophyta > Magnoliopsida > Apiales > Araliaceae > Aralia > Aralia elata. The sequence goes on along the minus strand of CM068387.1, from coordinate 54,485,036 downwards.
TCTGGGGAAGACACATAGATCCGAATAATTAACCCTGCCTAGGGACCCTATGCCTTTCAGAGATTGAATAGTTTCCTCCATTTGTTTCATCTTCTTTCGCAGGTCATCAGTGTCTCCTTCCTCTGGGATAGTAATCACTGTCCTGTTAGGTATGGGAATGACCTTTGGTACGACGGGTTCGCCTTTAGGTTAGGGTGGATCCTCCTTAGGTGGATCATGTCTAGGTACCAATTGCTCCTTCAGCATTATGGCCATCTCCAACATCTGTTTCTTAATGTCATCAAATTCCTCACGAGATATGGCACCAGAATTAGTAGGTGGGAGATCAGCCATTTCAGATGTAGAGTTTTGAGCCCTTTTAGATTGCGAACGTGTTCGAGGAGTAATCCTACAGAAACAAGGGTTCAAAGTTTAGTCCTGGGTAATGAAAGGATATGGATGCATGCTAAAGCTGTAACTTTTGTGTTTTTGGGTTTTTTAATCTTTTCCTGTAAAACAGAAAGTTAGTAGTCCTTTAATGCAATAACAAATGCTAAACACGACTTTATTATGCTTCCCCAACTATTCCCTGCAAATCATAGAGGTTAGTAATTTCTCTTGACAAAAAGGGAGGCATATATGAATGGGATCATGACATTTATATGCGTGAATGTAAAAGGGCATGAAAAGACTTTTCCTGCGTTGGGTTAATCTGAGGCTGACCTATCCTAAGGTTACTCTCACGGGCTTTTCGGCATGAAGGTCCCCAAATCTTCGCAATCTACTCTTCTGAATCCTTTCGATTGGAGAGGATTTGGGTGGTGCGTTTCCTGAGCCATTTGCGGGGAGCAGCCCCTTCGAGTCCAGTAATAAGCAACCGACAGGTTCGCCTCAGGAGGAGGTACTCTCTCAACATACATTCACATTCATCATCCTCACCGTATGCAAATGATTTCTTCAAAGTAAAGCCACTCCATTCAAAAATTCATTTATTGGACAAAACACACATTCACACAACAAAAGTACAAAAGATCAAAATATCGCATGCACACACATATTCATGAATTTTAAAGGATAGGATAGCATCAAGATTTGAACGCGGCTTAAGCCCTCTAATAATCCCCAGCGGAGTCGCCAGCTGTCGACGCCGGTTTTTCGTCTTTTCCAATTTTTAGCCTTTTGATTGAATGATTTTTTGGAAAAGGTCGGCATTAATGTCGACGGGGTTTTGAAAGATCGTTTTTTATGATGAGCCAATTAACCAGAGTCGCCAGTTGATATATTTGAAATGGATGTACCAACTCATCCGAGTTTTCGTTTTTTATAAATCGCTGGCTCATATGTGACTCCGAATTAATTGGTCTGCGAATCGAGATTCCTAGAGTTCGGGGGCTTTCTTAAGCGAGGGGAATGTGTTAGGCACCCCCCGACTTCCGTGAAACACGGTTACCGCAATCTTGATACTTTCTTATCCTTTAATTCATGAAATGGGTATGTGTGCGTGTGTGTGTGCCTAATGAATTGTTGTGGTGAGTTTTGTATAAAAAGGAATTCTGTTTGGTGTTTTATGAAAGAGACGTGTTTTATTTTGAGAGTGCTTTAGAATGTCTTTTGGCCTATTTGAGGAAGCTTCATTTCTTTATGAGAAAGGTTTGATTTTAATGGGCAAAAGCTATGAGATTTTTAAGTGTTGTTTTGACAAAACATGAATTTGTTAAACCTTAGCCAAAATAGGAATCGAGATTTATACGTTGCTTTCATAAATGATGGGCAATTTCTAGGATCTCTTTCGCCCTATGTATCAAGGTTTAGTAAAACGGTTATCTCTTTTTATAAAACCATTTTTGTCGTGACATTTGGAAACAACTTCTCTTTAGCTTTCTCGTAAAATAGGAATCGACTTTCATTAGCATTTCCAATTCTTAGCCTCGTGATGCTAATATCCTACTTTGATTGATTTTAGAAAAATCTTTATTGTTTTGGCTTTGAAATCTTTTGTTTGGTGTTGCAAATCAACTTAAATATCAAAACGCGTAGGGGGCTATTCACGGGCATGTAAGCCATCAAAATATCCCCGAATGCCAACAATCACATATTTCACTACTACGGGGCCTTAAACCCGATTCTCGCCTTAGCGTCGTTTTAAGGCCCGACGATTACATGTTACAAAAACGAGCACCTTAAATCTATTACATACATCAAAACGTCCATCATCGGATTTGGACCACGGGGTCGCGTTCCTAGGCTCACACCCGAGATCGCTACATGCCGACAAAATGAATACTACAGAACTAACCAACCCGGATTTATCTAATACACCATGATATCCGAAAATGATAATCTAAATAATTTACGCCCGATACATCACCCTAAACAAGCTAGAAATTTCACCAATTGGATATCCTCGGGTTATTAGGAAGAATTTTGTTCCGATGGAACCCTCACTAATAATCCCTAATCCATGATAGCTCAACAATATTCATGAAAATTACATCTAATTTAATCAAATAACATGATATAAATTGCTATAACAAAGGGAATTTTCACCTTGCAAATGATCTCAAATGGATGTAAACTTGTGTATTTGAATAGGATAAGAAGTATATTTGATACAATCAAAATCAAAAGAGTATAAATCCTCTCTTTTTTTCTCTCTTTTCTTCTTATTTGATTGCAAAATTTGCTATTTTCCCCTCTATTTTCGTGCTGCTGCTACCGCTGAATTTTTCTTTCCTTTCAATCTGCTGAACTCTCTGTATGTTGAAGAGGGAATGAGCTGAAATAGGCTGGCCGCAGATCAATCTGCGGCTGGCTGGCCACCTGCCTTCCACTCACCTGGTTTCGAGTTCCGTGTTTTCAAAAGGCGCATTTATTGGCCGCAGATCAATCCGCGGCTGGACGGTTTGACTTTCTCGATTTTCGTGCCACGCCTCGACTTTCGTGTCGTAACGTCGGTTTTCACTGACAGGCTTGTATTTTGCAGTCCGGGAATTTCCGAGAGACGTGCCACCTCATTCGGGAATGCTCGTTTCGGACGGCCTTATTGTCACGTCAGCTTTGGTCGCCAATCATCGCGGTGGTGTTGAGCGTTCGCACTTGTGCCCATTCCTTCGCTCCCGCAAGCCGGTTCAATTAACGATTTTGCCCTCCTGTCACGGTTAGTATAGGGAACGCAAAATTTGGGTGTCTACATCCACAATTCCCGCCTCTCCATACTAGTATTAAGAACATACACAAAAGATACTAGAAAGTCATTAATATTAATATTGAGTTGCTGAACTTTACAATAGATAAGTTTGGAGGAAACAAAAATAGGATCCACCTTCCAAATAGCTGGATTCCATCCTACCCAAATTCTCCCATTATAGTGGGATTCATAATTAAACATCCATTTCCAATTCTTACAGATAGCTTTAGAAATCCTAGAAGCCTTATGCTCCTTTACCCTAGTTTCAAGCAACCCAACAAAAGAAATATTGTTACCGACAATAACCTGCCTTACATAAGCCTGCCTAGGCTTTTTATTTAATCCCCTAACATTATAAGTTGCTACTATTGACATAATTAGTTAGAAGGAGAGGTTCCTTTGCCCTTGTTCCTACGCTTGGCATCCTGATGATGTACATTCCCAGCTTTATCTTTTTCTTTCTGCTTGAGGTCCTTTCCTTCTTTCTCATCAATAACCTTGAGCTTTTTGACAAGAGGGTTGTTGGGTATTGGCTCAGAACTGGGAGAGCTATGATTATGGCCAGAGAAATTGGCAATGGGAGAGAAGGAATTGGACATGGGCATTGGAGAAGCAGATAGAGATTCTTTTGTTTGAGCCTTATTCCCTTTAGAGATAGTAACCCAGTCCTCAGATGATTTTGATTTATTCGCAGCATCATTGACCGTATCATGTTGATCAGAATTAACCAAGTGAGGTGTTACCTTTTTGGAGCCTAGAATGTCAGCTGATGAATTAGTCACCTTTTTAGTTGCTGGATTTGGCATCTCTTTAGGAACCCATTTAAAGGAGGCTTTGGGACATTTGAGGGGAGAAGGACCAAACACTTTACAAGCAGGACATGACGGAGGTCTACTTTGATACTCAACAGTAACCGACACAATAATATCCTCAGTACATTCATCATTAATAACAACAACATTGATAGAAGTTGGAAATGAGCAGGTAGCATTAACCTCAATGCAAACTCTAGCAAAGCTCATTGGGTCCATTTTTGCAGTCACTTCATCCGTAAAGAGGGGCTTCCCAATACCACTTGCAATGTAGCTGATTCCCTCTGCAGACCAATAAGAAAGGGGAATATTGCTAATTTTAACCCAAATAGGTGCAACAGCACAATCAACCTTTGTGAAAGCTACACCTTCCTTCCATGGTTGCAGGATAATAGCTTTAGAAGCAAAGTGCCAGGGACTTGAGGCCAGTACATTATCACGTTCAACTGAGGAGTTAAACTTAAAGATATAATAACCTTTATCATGGAGCAACACTTTTGAGAGGCCCATATTACTCCAGAGCCTTCTAGCAATTGGCTCAACTACCTTATAAGGAAGTTTAGATTGAAGGAAATACCCCACAAGACTGGACGACCAAAGATTATTACCCCTATTGAGAACATCCACTGGAGGCTTAACAAGAATACCAGCATCAGTTGAAATAGGGGAAAAAAAGAGAGGGATTGATTTTGTTTACCAGATGTTTTGGATACGATGTCACTCCAGGATTTAGGGGACCCAGGTATTAAGGGTGGGACCACAACTTTGTCAACATCAGGGACAGAACAATTTTTGAATTTTGAATTTGAATTTGAGATGCTGTCAGAGCTTACATCAGCATGAACAGATGGAGTCTTTACCGGCAATTGAGAAATACGCTCCGGTTTTGAGGTTTCACCTACACATAAAGCTGGGATCAGTTTACTCCCAAGAAGATTCAGATTTGCTTTTGAGGATTCGCTTCCTGATTCAGGACTTTTATCATGTAGGATATGAGCATCCCCAATTTTTGCGATAGAACCATCATGGATAAAGGCATTAACATCATTCATGGACAGGCCATGAGCAGCAATAAACTCCATAAGATGAAGATTTTTAAGCCTATCTGCCGAAGCTTCATTACGGTCTTTTTGAGAAAAGTGTTGAGCCGCTTTGAAGATGTCCTGCATATCAGAGATTAGGGCTGGTCCCATATTTGCTTCCAAATCAGAGTCGATTGAGTTTGAGTTCTCAGAAGATATATTGATGACCCTTAGGTTAGCATCAGCTTCAACCATATCAGCTTCTTTGGAGCTATTAGGAGATGAAGGAGGAGAGACTCCAAATTCAATAAATAAATTATGCGATTGACTGCTCTCAGAGTTACCCGCAGAAAGGTGATTATGACTAACCATGATGATAACAACAAAGAGGAGAAGAGCAGGAGGATCGTAGGAATATTGATAACGAGAATATAACACATGTTCATAAACTAACTCGATAAATATCAAATATCCTCCATAGTTTATGATACAGACGATTCTACCATCAAAATAGCCAAAGACAAATTTATCAATGGAAGCTTACAAAACATGTTTTAATAAACTTATGAACATACTAGATGCATTAGTTAATCTAACAGAAATAACTATCCACCTATACAATTCACATGTTAACAAAACTTTCCGTTTATCACAATATCTCATGCTAGTTTGATTAGGCATAAACATCACATGGTCATCACCCAATGTAGACAAAACACAAGTACTATGCAATTTATCAAGCATATTATCTAAGTAAAGAAAATGATACTTGTTTACAATTCGAATTCGATGCACAAGCTAAACGTGTTATCCGCCTTAGGTACTATGATCTCATGGATAGCACACGAACTCATGTCTTCGTCCACTATACCCGTTTGAATGAAGTTGGACTCCATCAACTCTCCAACCCGCCTTGGTAACTCCTCCGTCTCCTCGGTAATACTACAAGCTGGTTGATATGGAATGATAGCTTAGGGTATATCCTCAATCACCTGTACAAGAGACAAAACAGAACTAGACAAAGAAGAGTTAATCTTGTTAGTATTCAAAAGCGCCGTCTTGTACGAATGTACAGTCATTGACTTTTCAAAATACAACTCACTTTCCAACTCACTCTCCTCTCTTTTTCCACTCTTACTCTCTAATGTTTCTTTCTCACGTTTATTTTCACTCTCATTCTTTTTATTCTCTCGTTTCTTTTCATTCTCTTTTCCACATGTTTCTTTTTCACACTCAATCTTTTTTTCAATTTCTTTTTCACTTTCTTGCTTTTGATCACAATCTTTTCGTACAATCACTAAATCTTCATGTACTTCATCATGTACACTAGAACCTAACAATTCTCCTTGGATTGCATGCTCTCTTACATCTTCTTCCTCTTGCGGCTGATCTTGCTCTTTTCGTGCCTTAAGAGTGACTCGTTGTGGTTTCAAATGCTCATCCTTTAACTCATTAAACGTTCTTATGATGTTCTCAAATGATGCCGGTTCAATATACACCCTAGGAGTTTCTCTTCGCTGTCTCCACTGCAAATCTTCATGTCTACGAACCTTCTTTTCATTATCACAAGTTGAACGCCTTGAAGGTTGCTCTACATGTTTCGGAGATGCATGTTTATTCCTCCTACTAGGTTGTATTGGAGCATACCGCTTTCTCATCACGGTTTTCAACTCTTCCCACGTCTCGATCGGACGCTCTCCATACCTTTTTCTGCTACGCAGAAATTCAGCCCACCATGTAGTTGCATAATCAGAAAAATCTTGAACTGCAAGTTTGAACTTCTTGTACTCGAAAAAATTATGATAGCCGAACTCTCGTTCCTTCCTTTCCTCCCAACTCAAATAAGCTTCAGGATCGCGCCTTCCTTGAAAAGATCTCTTTTGCCACTCATAATTATTTTCATAACCATAATTATACATGTTCGCTGCAAAACAAAGGTTAGTAGATAAAGAAAATTTTTCTTCACACACTCCCTTAGGTGTTTCGCTCAAACAATATATCTCACAATTATGAAACGCTCGTGTATCACACAATTTAGGCTTTTACCCTCAATTGATCTCAAATTCTTGCCTTTTACCACTCTAATTCCCTCTTATAGGTTCTTTTTGAATTCACCAAATAAATATCTCAGCTTTTCTATCAATCCAACAAGAACTCATCTCAAAACAAAATATAGCAAGTGTGACGTACGATAACCACCAAATTTTCACGATCACCAATTAAAATCCTCTTGAGTTAAATCCTAATATCCTCAAAATTCATAAATTCCAACAATAAATCAAATAATAACTTCCTCAATACGATCCCAATAATCACGAACTTATGAAACCCAAGCAATTGCAACAATAATAATTTTCCCTCTTTTTTTTATTATTTTTTTATTTTTTTTACTCACGATTTTTTTTTGACTCACAAATTCAAAGAAACAATAAAGATAGATACTTAGCTAGAAAATGCAGCTCTGATACCAAATGATAGACTCCACGGTACGCTTGCGTGAGGTGGTCGTCGCTCGGATCGTTTCCAGCAAGTTATAAGGTGGAGCGCTCACAACACCTCAACCCTTCACCTATATTGAGACGAGAACCTTGGTATAATTGCTCTACGCTAGGAAGCTTGCGTTGAATGGACACCAAGGACACCTAAACCCCGTGCTTATAAGAAACAGAAACCTCGGTACAATCAACGATTGATGGTTCAATATAATGACGCCACAAACAACTATGATATGTTGAATGATAAGTCGATAATTGAATCTTAAGAAAACTAAGAAAATAATCTAGGAATTCTTAAAGAACCAAAAGATGAGAAAAATCTCACAATAATTTCATTAATCAAAAAGTGTGGGTCTCTATTACATAAGCCATGTATTCTATTTATACTAATAGAATAAAACCCTAAAAAAACCTAAATCCTAAAAGGAATAGAAATCCAATTGGAAATCAAATTCTACGTTTATTTATTCATATAGCACATAACTTAGGTTATAGTTCTAACCTCTAATTGTATACGAATCTACAAATTATTTTTAGTCTTTTAGATAATTCAACGTATACTTGAGCAATCATTCTTAGGTTTTAAATTGACAATATTTATTAGATCTTGTCAGATCACATTTGAAAATTTTGGGATATTATATTCTACCCAACTTACAAGAATTTCGTCCTCGAAATTAACTTTACAAAAGAAAAAAAAACTTTACTCATTCAATATTATATTTATAAGTTCTATAAATATTCACGATATTACATTCTCTCCTCCTTTTAAGAATTTCGTCCTCGAAATTATTTTACAATCAACTTTAGTCATTTAATATCATATTTATAGGTTCTATAAATATTCAGGATATTACATTCTCTCCTCCTTATAAGAATTTCGTCCTCGAAATTATCTCTAACGTAGTCTTCAATATGAATTTTCTGAATTCATTTTTTCTCACGTGTTCACTTATCTATACACATTTCCTTTCTGCAAAGGAATTTATATTTGCAAGGATGAGCTATAAAAGGCTTAAAAAGTTTAAACATTTAACAAGTTATACTCACATCGTGTTTAAATTGAATGAACATGTAGTTCAAAGATTTTTCCATATATATACTGAGGTTTGTCTGTCAAACCCCCACGTTTTCTAGATTCTGTCAGTCATAAAGACTTAGAATTCATAGGTTATTCTGTTCAACCAGACATGGTAATGATTCCCAGAGGTCAATCTATCAATATAGTAGACTGAGTGGTTCCTAACCCGTGAACTAATGAATTAGTTCCCCGTCTCATCAATACTTCTACCAATGTCTCAATAAATATGCCTCGATCTATTCGACAACCACACTGAATTGTCCACATTGGTACCTACAGTATAGTTAGATCGGTTTCCTAACACATCTTAAACTCCTGCCCATATAAGAGAGTTGTTCAACTCAGATACTAACATGGTTTTCAATTGAAATTCAACAATCATTATAACGTTACACATAATAGATAACAAGCATGTTAATGCACGGGGTGCAAAAGAAACAATACTTGCATAACAATAAACTTCATAAATAAGACACGTTATTACACGGAGTGCATTTCAACAAATAAATAGGCTTGATTTCCCGACATTCTAGTGAAGAGTTTATCTTTATTCAGTAGATTTTGTTCTTTCCTATCTATGATTTCAATAGGAACTTCTTCATATGATAAATCTTTCTCGATCTGAATAGGCTCGTAATCTATATCGTGTTTATAATCGGGTTTGTATGGTCGTAGCATGGACAGATGAAACACATTATGGATTTGTTCTAGCTCACGAGGTAAGGATACCTCGTTGTTTTATTACATTTTAATTTTTCTCGATTTATCGCTTGTGATCTTCTTCGTTCTGCCATTTTGAGTAACTAAGTATAAATACGAATGCACTAAGTAAACAACTCGGTTTAACAAACAGAAATCTGTATTTCACATACAGAAGGTTAGATATTCGACTACTGATTTATATAATATCACTAGTTACACAAAAGGATTCCCTTATTTATAAAACGTTGAAAAGACAATAATATGATAGACTACAAGTCACTTCTTTTTATTCACTAGTTTCTCCTTCCATTTTGATTCCTGGTCCTTGGGCAATTTCTAGCTAGATGATCCATTGACCCACAATTGAAACACATACAAAAGAATTTTACTTATTTAATATTTTAGTGAAGCAAATTTACACATAATATAAAGCTTTTAAGATTATTTTATGTATAATTAAGTATTTTACGGACTCAAAGACTATATCCTAAGGTATGTCCTAACTACCTTAGAGCTATAATCTACAGCTTTGATACCAACTTGTGATGCCCCCAAATTCTCTACACTCCCTTTAGCAGATTTGGTGCTCACGTGAAACTATTCAACTATAAATATTCATATTATATAACTTCTATCTATCCAAAGTTCACAGTATCCCATAACAATTAATAGTTCTCGCCAGAACTTCAACTGTGTTTGGATACCCTCACTTGGATGTATAGATTTATAACTGATGAATATCTCTTTCATATCAATAGTTCCTATCTATCTGACATGCACAGTATTAATGATAAGATTGTTCGTAGAACTGAGAGGCGCATTCCGGTAAAGATGGCACCTTACCGGCTCTCATTAAGTGTAACCCCAGAGCTTATAGAACTCTCAATATCATCTAATACCCTCATTCAGATGTATAGTTCATATGGATACTGTACTAACTTAGTACAACCATTCTAAACAATTTAAAGATTAGAGTATAACGCAATTAACATAATAAAAAGTGATAATATATTATAATATTATTAAGTTCAGTTACATCATTCTCAGTACTGATAGACTCCATGGCACGCTTGCGTGAGGTGGTCGTCGCCTGGATCGTTTCCAGCAAGTTATGAAGGTGGAACGCTCACAACACCTTAACCCTTCGCCTATATTGAGATGAGAACCTTGGTATAATTGTTTTGCGCTAGGAAGCTTGCGTTGAATGGACACCAACGACACTTAAACCCCGTGTTTATAGAGAAACAGGAAACCTCGGTACAATCGACGATTGATGGTTCGGTAGAATGACACCACAAACAACTATGATCTGTTGAATGATAAGTCGATAATTGAATCTCAAGAAAACTAAGAAAATAATCTAGGAATTCTTAAAAAACCAAAAGATGAGAAGAATCTCACAATAATTTCATTAATCAAAAGTGTAGTCCCCTTGTACATAACTCAATTATTCTATTTATACTAATAACATGAAACCCTAATCCTATAAGGAAATAAGAATTTGAATTAGAAAAGAAATCTTAGCTAGAAAAAAATATGGAAATCAAATCTTATCTAATAAATATCTTAGTTACAAAAGAATAAGAAAAGATCCCCAAAAAATTGCATTAAATCTGATAACATGCGTCCTCGGGATCCGTGTCTGGGCTTGGACGCCGGGGCATCCAACTTGCACTAGATGCCAACGCCGAGGCTTTCAAGGCCAGGAAACATTCTGTATTCCAAAGTCAGGGCTTCCATTTCCAAGGCATTCCGGACGCCGGGGCTTTGAGTCCCATCTTTGAAAACATCCACAATTCGCACCAAAATTCTATTGCAACGTCCTTTGGAAAAATGGCCATAACTTTTGATCTGGGAAGAGTTACGGAACCTGCCACCTATCAAATCGAAGATCTCGACGAGATCTACAACTTTTATTCTTTGAGCGTTCAGAGATATGGGCTTTAAAAAGATCAAAATTGGACCCGAAGTGACTGCTATGTAAATAACATCTCCAAACTCCTCAATCTCCATTCCAATCACCCTTGCACAAACTTTCATTGTTCCGTACATTGCATGATGCCTTAGCTGGCGTTGTTTCGGCCTTACTAAATAGATGGTATCTAGTAATCCCAAATCACATGATTGATCCTCTCCCCGCCGTTTATATAAATTTAGCTCCAATGTAAGCATCCTTGAGTAGATTCTAACCCAATTACTTGAATTTGTTTGTTAAACCCTTGAAGCTTGAGCAGAGTCGATGACGCTTGATGCGAGCCTGGTCAGGATCTTATCATTCCCCTCCTCTTGAAAAGGATTTGTCCTCAAATCTGACATCCCCTCCTCTTGAAAAGGATTTACCCACAAATCTGATCCTACATAAAAACAAATTAAGTTAGTAGCATCAAACAAATCATAATCCCAAAACTCACCTTGCAAACGAAATATATAAGCAATATCAACAATGCAAGTAAAGTAATGAAAATAATCATCAAAAACTCCAACTCCTGCAAAGAACATAGCAACATCTGGCAACTCCGACGTATCGACATTAACAACTTGTAAACATCTCTTTCCAAGCAGTGATCGAATCGGCATAAGACCCTGCAAGCTCCTCGTAACACAACTTGGAAACTCAAATTTTCGAACTCCTTTACGCACGGTCTTGTCCACATCAATACGATGCTTTCCCACACATATTCCAGATACTTCCAAAGTATTAACTACACCCAAACAAACTAAATAAGCAACTAAAACTAACACGCAATCAAAATTTCTACCTAAGAAATCAAATGCATATATAGTAAAATAAAAGCAAATAAAACTATGAAAAGTCCTATATCCTCCTAGATCAAATATCAGCACGTAGAACTCTCCATGTAGCATAATCTCCCATCCACGAATTCCCGGATCAAAAACCAGTCTGATGATCTTGACCATTCGTAGATAAACCCATTGATAAATTCCCGGATCAAAAGGGAACCTTATGATCTCGATCATTTGTACTAACTTCCATTCCAATGCACCCGGGTCAAATACCAAAATTTGAAATTCAACTCGTTGCATTAGCAAGTGCTCTTGAATTCCTGGATTAAACACAAAACCAGACAAATCAACAAGTACCTTTCGTTTAATCACAAAGAAATCAAATAACTCAAAATCACATGCAAAGTCTACTAAAACAAAATCCAAAACACTTCCCTTTAGACTTTCCACGCATTGTTCGAATTGATTTTCAAATCGATCTAAACCTTTCTCCTCGAAGAGTATGAACCCATCACAAATCTGCAAAACAAATTCAACCTTTCCCTTCCCATTGACATTAACCAATGCAAAATCAAATAACGACATCAATGGAATTGAAAGATCAAACCCAACACCACAAGATAAAAACTTGCTAGCATACTTATGATACTCACAATCAAACTCAACATATGCTAAAGAATTTTCCCAAGTGTCAACAAAAATAGGAATATCATCAAAATAGATAATAACTATTTTTCCCATGAAAGAATGCAAAATATGATTTAACATGAAAACATTTAATGCATTAGTTAATCCCAACGATTTGACTAAACATGTATGTAAACCATATCTTAATCCAATCCGATGATAATCACTTTTCAACTCAATACCAAATGACAGTAATTCTTTCCCATTCAAGACAACATTCTCAAAATCATGCAATGATAACAACTCTAATGGAAAGACATTACCCAATGACAGTAAATCATGCAATGAAGATTTCTCTACTGACAAATCATGATCACTACCATTATCAATTAACGACATGCCATGCAAAGATTGATCAAAACCTAATTCAACATGTGAATGAAAAATCCTAGAATGAGTTTCATGCAAGTACAAATGTTGAAAACAAGAATACCCACAATAATCACTAGAATAAATTCTACGAAGATATGCACTTTGACAATGAAAATTTACCAAATGATAGAAGGAATATTGACAACGAGAATATAACGCATGCTCATAAACTAACTCGACAAATATCAAGTATCGTCCATAGTTTATGATAAAGACGATTTTACCATCAAAATAGCTAAACACAATTTTATCCATGGAAGCATGCAAAACATGTTTTAAATAACTCATGAAAATACTAGATGCATTAGTTAATCTAATAGAAATAACTATCCACCTATACAATTCACATGTTAACACAATTTTCTATTTATCACATTCTCTTAAGCTAACTTGACTAGGCAATATCATCACATGGTCATCAACACATGTAGATAAAACACAAGTACTATGCAATTTATCAAACATATTATCTAAGCAAAGAAAATAATATTGATACTTGTTTACCAATTCAAAATCAACGAACAAGCTCGGCTTCCTATCTTCCTTAGGTACTATGATCTCATGAATAGCACACGCACTAATGCTTTCTCCCACGATACCCGCCTTGATGAAGTTGGACTCCATTAACTCTCCAACCCGCCTTGGTAACTCCGTTGTCTCCTCGGGAATACTACAAGCTGGCTGATATGGAATGATAGCTCGGGGTATATCCTCAATCACCTGTATAAGAGACACAACAGAACTAGACAAAGAAGAGTTAATCTCGTTAGTATTCAAAAGTGTCGTCTTGTACGAATGTATAGTCATTGGCATTTCAAAATATAACTCACTTTCCAACTCACTCTGCTCACTTTTTCACTCTTACTCTCTACTGTTTCTGAAAGTAGTATGCACACAAGCCAATCATATTTGATATGATGTAGCATATACTTTGTAATCTTATTCATTTATTAATAAAAGAATTAATTTTCTTAAAAGACATTTTATATTATCTACATTGTGCTGTTATATTAAATGTGATAAACCCATAGTTTTGAGCAATGCTTTTAGAATCATGATGGTGATCATGCTAATGAGATCTAAATTCTAGATAGCTCACAAACTAAAATTGTTCCTAATCGTTGGATTACTAAATTGGGAATTAGTGAATCCGGATAGATTAGTACATACGTTGCTTGCTCTTAGGAAGAGGATGATTGATCTCATAATCATTTGTGTGGAGACACTAAAGCAAGTATGTAGGTGCTTATTAGAGAATAAGTTCACTGAACGTGACTCGCTAAGGAATACCTAATGGAGTTTTACTCGCCTGTCAATAGGAATTCCTTTAATGATAGTAGTACAAGTGATCCTTGGACTTGAGATCATCATAGTATCTTGTGTATGATGAGTTATACTTTGACATGTCCCTTAAGACCTTTGGGGTATATCAAAGGGTATGATTGGGTATAATTAGTTGTACATGGAGATAGGTGAATGATCAATAAAGAATCTACCACGTCTAGTAAAAGATGTGAATGTCCTATGTGATTCGATAAATGACAACTCAGTAGTCCTTGGCCAAGGCAAAATGAAATTAGAAAGGAGTTTCTAATTTGCATTATTTAGAGTTGTGAATTTGAGAATCGAAATGTATATAATTAAATAAAATAAGACTTGACAGTAAATCCATGTCTTATATTTAATTGGGACATTGTATAGTAGAAGGATTGAATTGTACGGTAACTATTTACTCAAAGGTTCTTTTGTGATTGATATTGAAATCTATATTATCTGGAAAGTCGTTGATCGCTAAGAGGGCTTACCCTTATTGTAGAATAAATATTATTTATTTAAATGAATTAAATAGTTTAATTTATTTATTTAAATAAGATTAGAATTGTTCTAATTGATTTATTCACAACCGGTTTAATATGGAGAAACCTAAAGGGTCACACCGCAAAAGAAAAATATTTATTTAAGAAGTAAATGGCATAATTGTAATAATAAGTTAAGTGTATTTAATTTAATCTATGGAGATAGAATAAATTAAATAGCTTAATATTTATTTAATATTTTGGAAATATTAAATATAAATTAATAAGAGGAGTCTTATTATTATTATTACTATTACTATTATTTAATTCCTAATAGGGATTGGGAATTAATTAATAGAACTATTATTTATTTCCTAATAGGGATTGTGAATTAATTAATAGAAGTACTCTCTCACAAATTCCTAATTGGATTATGAGCATACTTAATTAAAGGAGTTTAATTATAATTGAAACCCTAATCCTAAATAGTTTAGGGAAGGGTTATTCCTAAATCTATAAATAAGAGGAGTCTTATCATAGATTAGGGTTACACACTCTTGCATTAGATTGTGGAGAGTACTTACAATTTCTATAGAGATAGAAACTAGGGTTTTGCCAAAATACCCAACTTCTTGAATACTTGTTCTTCCTTGGTGGATCACCTCTAGAGGCCAAACACTTGGGTGGCTAACGTTGATCAAAGGAAAGAATCAAACCGTAGCATTCGAGGAGAACACGAAGGACTAGGAGTTGAACTTGTACCCGAGGAAGCTTTGTTCTACGAGGGTATAAATTCTTATTCTCTTTCTCTTTTGTTTATATCGTTAATTGAGCACAAGGATTGATCTTGGTGATGATTTGTATAGAATTTTAAAATCCGTTTTATCGCGCTTCCGCTCTATTTATGTAATTTGATTGCATGCTCGCGTTATATACAAACCTAACAGTGGTATCAGAGCCTAATCTTATGCTAATTATCGATTTTGATAATTCCATGTATGCTTGATATGCGATTGGATCGAAATTTTTGGGCAGAATAAATATTTTTGAATCAGCGACACGGCGCAGCTGCGCCGAAACTCAGAATCGGTTTTTTCTGGGGAGCAGCGAAGCTGCGCCGTTGTCCAGTTCATTCTGGGCGCAGCTGCGCCGGCTAGCAGAATCCGAAATTTTTTTTCCTTCAATTGAAATAAATGGTTTATTTAATTGATATAAGTTTAAAATAAAGATGTTTATTTTATCTGAAATAGGATTTCAGATTGCTAAAATTAAAGGAGTTTAATTTGGATTTGGTTTTTGATTAAAATAAAAGAGTTTATTTTGTTTCAAAAACTAAATATTAGCAAAACTTTTGTCCATTAATTGATATCAATGCATATATGGAATGGATTTATTATTCATGAGATGAATGTTATTTATTGATACATATAGAGATATGTATGATAATAAATAGGGATTGATTATGGACTATTGACCAATGTGTGATTAGATTTATTTTAGTGGATGCTTGAATGTATGTGTTTTTATAAATAGGGTATGCGTACCTCGTCTTCTCTAATTTTTCTTAATGTAAATTCTATCTCCCTCCTATGTACTTCCCCTTGACTGCTGATCAAGGTTTCTATTTATTGTAAATAGTTCATGTAATAGGAATAGTTAGAATTAATTTTGAAGAATTGGAGACAAAGGAGCAAGGAGCGCATGAAGACCCGTTTGTATTGGAGCCCGGGTTTAAGTGTAATAGTTATATTTAAATTTAATTCTTGCACCCTAGGTTTGACCTTTTGGTTCACTTGGTGGCTCTAGTGAACCAAACTAGAATAAAAGTCCATAATCAATTCGGGTAGAATATAGTATTCTATATGTGCATGTTTACTATATATATATTATATATTATCGAACATGCTTCGCATGTAAAATAATATGACGCGTATTTTATATATATATGTGCATGCGCGCTAATCAAGATGAGACTAATAATAACAAACCCCTCAAAGGAATCATATTAAGTCCTAAGCGTTCAAAGATATTTGGAATATCGAACGTCACCTTCTAGCATGGTAAAGCAATAGAGTATTAAATGTTTAATATGAGTTTGTTGTGTCACCACAAGGCAAGTATTAAATATTTAAGATGTTGCTTTATCACATTTGATGCTTATAAATAGACTGAACGATGTTGTTTTGTTGTGTCACCACAAGGACAGTGTTTTTCTTTCGAATATATGGAAGTGCTAGGTTGGACTTAACTTGGATAATTTTGATTTGGATGTGTCACCACTTGATCAAAATAATCTAAGAGGCAAAATACAAGGAGTTACATAGTGATGTAATTGACAATAGTTGTCTACCTATTTATTTATATATCGTTTGTTGTGTCACCACAAGGCTATATACATTTAAAATGGGATCCTTAATCTCACTAGCAAATCTTTAATTAGAATTGCCGAACTATATAATGAGGGTAATATAGTTTGATGAAAATAGTGGGAGATACCAATTTAAAATAAAGACCTAATTTATTTTGGTAATTAATAAATTGAATGTATGCTAAAATGATGTCTATTTCACATGCAGAATTTAAAAATGTCAAACTCACTATCACTGCGTAGCATACTTGATGCTAACAAACTGACCGGACCGAATTACACGGACTGGTTAAGGAATCTGAGAATTATTCTCACTGCTGAAAAGATTTCTTATGTCCTAAATTCGCCTGTCCCTGCAAGTGTTGCAGAAACAGCCTCTGAGGAAGAGATTGCTACTTTCAGAAAGTGGCAAGATGATGCAATCTTGGCTCAATGCATCATGCTCGCATCCATGAGTAACGAGCTTCAGCGTCAGCATGAAACTATGGATGCTCCTATTATATTTTTGCACCTCAAAGAGTTGTATGGTGAGCAAAGTAGGACTGCTAGATATCAGATATCTAAGGAGCTCTTCCGATCTCGTATGACCGAGGGCACTGCTGTTGAGACTCATGTCCTTAAGATGATCAATCTGATTGAACAGCTTGGACAACTTGGGTTCGTGATGGATGGGGAGTTAAGTCAAGATTTGATCTTGCAGTCACTCCCGGACACCTTCTCACAATTTGTTGTGAATTTTCGCATAAATAAGTTGGACGTCAGCTTGCCTGAGTTACTTAACATGTTGAAAACTGTTGAAGGTCACTTCTCATCCAACAAGAACCAAGTCTTACTAGTGGATGATTCTTCCAAGAAAAGTGAGAGTCCCAAGGTATTTTCTGAAAAGAAGAAAAACAAGAAGGCTAAGGGCAAGGCGAAAAGGAAGGATAAAAAGAAACCTGATCCAGATAGCAAATGAATTTGCTACCACTGCAATAAGCCGGGAGATTGGAAGAGGAACTACAAGGAGTATCTTGCAGACCAAAAGAAGCTTGGAGAAGCTTCGACTTCCGATCTAGGTTTGTTCATGATTGAAATTAATTTTTCTGAAAGTCATAATTCTACTTGGGTATTGGATACCGGCTGTAGTTCTCACATATGTAATAATGTGCAGGGACTAAGCAGAAGTAGAAAGCTGGACAAGGATGAAGTCGTCCTACTAGTGGGAAATGGAGCAAAGGTTGCTGCATTAGCTGTAGGGACTTATCGTTTAGCACTGCCTTCGGGCAAGTTCATTAGTTTAAATAATTGTTATTATGTTCCTACACTCATTAGAAACATAATTTCAATTTCTGTATTGGATATGGATGGTTTTGATATTATAATAAAGAACAACAGTTGTTCTATTTATAATAAAAATGTTTTATATGGTGTTGGGAACTTACTGAATGGACTGTATATACTTCAAATTGAACAAACTAAGAAAAGAAAAAGAGATGATGTTAATTATACCTTTATGTGGCACTGTAGACTAGGTCATATCAATGAAACAAGATTATCCAAGTTGCATAAAGATGGGCTTTTAGAGCTATCTGATTACGAATCATATCCAACTTGTGAATCTTGTCTCATGGGTAAGATGACTAAATCTCCTTTTAGTGGAAAAGGAGAAAGAGTTACAGAGTTGTTAGCGTTGGTACACACAGACGTATGTGGACCTATGACAACGAATGCACGAGGAGGGTATTCTTATTTTATTACTTTCACTGATGATCATTCTAGATTTGGATATGTGTATTTAATGAAATACAAATCTGAATCGTTTGAAAAGTTCAAAGAATTCAGAAGTGAAGTAGAGAAGCAAACTGGTAAGAGTATTAAGATTCTTCGATCGGATCGAGGAGGGGAATACTTAACCAATGAGTTTCTCAATTGTCTCAAAGAAAATGGTATAATCTCACAATGGACTCCACCAGGAACGCCACAGTTGAATGGTGTATCTGAAAGGAGAAATCGAACATTGTTGAACATGGTTCGTTCCATGATGAGTTTTACCGACCTTCCAGTATCCTTCTGGGGTTATGCCCTAGAATCGGCTGCATACCTACTTAACAAGGTACCTACCAAATCCGTCCCAAAGACCCCATATGAGATATGGACAGGGAGGAAACCAAATCTTAAGCATGTTAAGACTTGGGGTTGTCCAGCTTATGTCAAAAGGTTTGAGCAAGATAAGTTGAAGACTAGATCCGACAAATGTAGATTCGTGGGATACCCTAAAGAAATATCAGGGTATTATTTCTATCATCCTACTGATCAAAAGGTGTTTGTTGCGAAACACGCTGCCTTCTTGGAAAAGGAGTTTATCCTCGAAGGGTTCAGTGGGAGTAAGATATATCTTGAAGAAGTTCAAGAACCACAAAATACTACGGATCAAAGTCAGGTACCTGACCAAGTAGAAGAACCTACTGTACCACAACCTATTCGTAAATCTGGAAGAGTACCGAAGATACCTGAGAGGTATGGATTCATCATAGAGGATGATGATGAGGTACGCATCATAGATGATGATGATCCATTAACTTACGAAGAGGCTATGAGTAGTGATGACTCAGAGAAATGGCTAGAAGCCATGAAATCCGAGATGGACTCCATGTATGAAAACCAAGTATGGACTTTGGTTTCACCACCTGAGGGCATTAAGCCTATTGGGTGTAAATGGGTCTTTAAGAGAAAGAGTGGAGCAGATGGCAAGGTAGAAACCTATAAGGCCCGACTGGTTGCAAAAGGTTTCAAACAAAGACAAGGAGTTGACTATGATGAAACCTTCTCACCAGTAGCTATGCTCAAGTCCATTCGGATTTTGCTTGCAATTGCAGCTTATTATGACTACGAGACCTGGCAAATGGACGCGAAAACGGCCTTCCTCAATGGAGAGCTTGAGGAGAATGTATATATGATACAACCAGAGGGTTTTATTTCAACGGTTGGAACAAACCAAGTCTGTAAGCTACAACGATCCATTTATGGATTGAAGCAAGCTTCTTGAAGATGGAACATCCGTTTTGATGAGATAATCAAAAGGTTTGATTTTATTAAAAATGAGGATGAACCATGTGTGTACAAGAAGGTTAGTGGGAGCGCTGTTTCATTCCTTGTATTATATGTTGATGACATATTACTGATAGGGAATGATGTTCCTATGCTACAGTCGATCAAAATTTGGTTATCTAAACACTTCTCCATGAAGGACTTGGGTGAGGCATCTTATATTTTGGGGATAAAGATCTATAGAGATAGATCTAAAAGGATGCTGGGCTTGACCCAAGGAAAGTACATTGACTCGATGCTAAAGAAGTTTAGCATGGAAGATTCCAAGAGAGGTCTCATGCCGATGAGCCATGGAATACATCTCTCTAAGAAACAGGCCCCAAAGAAACCTGAGGAGAGAAACCGGATGAGTAGGATTCCTTATGCTTCCGCAATAGGATCTATCATGTACGGTATGATATGTACTAGACCAGATGTCGCTCATGCACTTAGTGTAACGAGCAGATATCAGTCGAATCCAAGAGAAGAGCACTGGAAGGCAGTGAATAACATCCTAAAGTACTTGAGAAGAACTAAGGATGTATTTCTTGTCTACGGTGGGTCTGAATTGAAACTAGAGGGCTATACAGACTCAAGTTTTCAAACGGACCAAGATGACAGTAAATCCGTTTCAGGGTACGTGTTTACCTTAAACGGTGGCGCAGTGAGTTGGAAAAGTTCCAAGCAGCAAACAGTTGCTGATTCAGTGACAGAGGCAGAGTACATAGCTGCAAGTGAAGCTGCAAAAGAAGCTGTTTGGATGAAGAAGTTCATAACTGAACTTGGAGTGGTTCCTAGCATAAGAGGAGCAGTACCTTTATTCTGTGACAACAATGGAGCTGTTGCGCAGGCTAAGGAACCCAAGTCTCATCAGAAATCCAAACATGTGTTGCGGTGGTTTCATTTGATTAAAGAGATCATTGAAAGAGGAGATGTCACCCTGGAGCGTGTGGACTCTCAAGACAACATTGCAGCTCCATTTACTAAAGCTTTAACTCAACAGCAGTTTGATCGTCACTTAGAGAAGATGGGTATTAGATACCATGGCGATTGGCTTTAGTGCAAGTGGGAGATTGAAAGTAGTATGCACATAAGCCAATCATATTTGATATGATGTAGCATATACTTTGTAATCTTATTTATTTATTAATAAAAGAATTAATTTTCTTAAAAGGCATTTTATATTATCTACATGGTGTTGTTATATTAAATGTGATAAACGCATAGTTTTGAGCAATGCTTTTAGAATCATGATGGTGATCATGCTAATGAGATCTAAATTCTAGATAGCTCACAAACTAAAATTATTCCTAATCGTTGGATTACTAAATTGGGGATTAGTGAATCCGGATAGATTAGTACATACGTTGCTTGCTCTTAGGAAGAGGATGATTGATCTCATAATCATTTGTGTGGAGACACTAAAGCAAGTATGTAGGTGCTTATTAGAGAATAAGTTCACTGAACGTGACTCGCTAAGGAATACCTAATGGAGTTTTACTCGCCTGTCAATAGGAATTCCTCTAGTGATAGTAGTAAAAGTGATCCTTGGACTTGAGATCATCATAGTATCTTGTGTATGATGAGTTATACTTTAACATGTCCCTTAAGACCTTTGGGGTATATCAAAGGGTATGATTGGGTATAATTAGTTGTACATGGAGATAGGTGAATGATCAATAAAGAATCTACCACGTCTAGTAAAAGATGTGAATGTCCTATGTGATTCGATAAATGACAACTCAGTAGTCCTTGGCCAAGGCAGAATGAAATTAGAAAGGAGTTTCTAATTTGCATTATTTAGAGTTGTGCATTTGGGAATCGAAATGCATATAATTAAATAAAATAAGACTTGACAGTAAATCCATGTCTTATATTTAATTGGGACATTGTATGGTAGAAGGATTGAATTGTACGGTAACTATTTACTCAAAGGTTCTTTTGTGATTGATGTTGAAATCTATATTATCTGGAAAGTCGTTGATCGCTAAGGGGGCTTACCCTTATTGTAGAATAAATATTATTTATTTAAATGAATTAAATAGTTTAATTTATTTATTTAAATAAGATTAGAATTGTTCTAATTGATTTATTCACAACCGGTTTAATATGGAGAACCTAAAGGGTCACACCGCAAAAGAAAAATATTTATTTAAGAAGTAAATGGCATAATTGTAATAATAAGTTAAGTGTATTTAATTTAATATATGAAGATAGAATAAATTAAATAGCCTAATATTTATTTAATATTTTGGAAATATTAAATATAAATTAATAAGAGGAGTCTTATTATTATTATTACTATTACTATTATTTAATTCCTAATAGGGATTGAGAATTAATTAATAGAACTATTATTTATTTCCTAATAGGGATTGAGAATTAATTAATAGAAGTACTCTCTCACAAATTCCTAATTGGATTATGAGCATAGTTAATTAAAGGAGTTTAATTATAATTGAAACCCTAATCCTAAATAGTTTAGGGAAGGGTTATTCCTACATCTATAAATAAGAGGAGTCTTATCATAGATTAGGGTTACACACTCTTGCATTAGATTGTGGAGAGTACTTACAATTTCTATAGAGATAGAAACTAGGGTTTTGCCAAAATACACAACTTCTTGAATACTTGTTCTTCCTTGGTGGATCACCTCTAGAGGCCAAACACTTGGGTGGCTAACGTTGATCAAAGGAAGGAATCACACCGTAGCATTCGAGGAGAACACGAAGGACTAGGAGTTGAACTTGTACCCGAGGAAGCTTTGTTCTACGAGGGTATGAATTCTTATTCTCTTTCTCTTTTGTTTATATCGTTAATTGAGCACAAGGATTGATCTTGGTGATGGTTTGTAAAATCCGTTTTATCGCACTTCCGCTCTATTTATGTAATTTGATTGCATGCTCACGTTATATACAAACCTAACGGTTTCTTTCTCTTGTTTGTTTTCACTCTCATTCTTTTTATTCTCTCGTTTCTTTTCATTCTCTTTTTCACAATTTTCTTTTTCAACACTCAATCTCTTTTTCAACTTGTTTTTGTCATTCACTTTCTCGCTTTTGATCATAATCTTTTTGTACAATCACTAAATCTTCATGGACCTCATCATGTACACTAGAACCTAACAATTCTCCTTGGATGGCATACTCTATTCCATCTTCTTCCTTTTTTGACTGATCTTGCTCCTTTTGTACCTTAGAGATGTTTTGATGTTGCTTCAAAGGATCATCCCTTACCTCATTATATGTTCTCATGATGTCCTCAATTGTTACCGGCTCAATATACGCCCTAAGAGTTTCTCGTGGCTGTCTCCGATGTGAATCTCCATGTCTACGAACCTTCTTTCCATTATCACAAGTTGAACGCCTTGAAGGTTGCTCTACATGTTTCGGAGATGCATGTTCATTCCTCCTACTAGGTTGTCCTGGAACATACCGCTTTCTCATCACGGTTTTTAATTCTTCCCACGTCTCGATCGGACGCTCTCCATACCTTTTTTTGCTATGCACAAATTCAGCCCACCATGTAGCTGCATAATCAGAAAAATCTTGAACTGCAAGTTTGAACTTCTTGTATTCGGAATAATTATGATAGCCAAACTCTCGTTCCTTCCTTTCCTCCCAACTCAAATAAGCTTCAGGATCGCGCCTTCCTTGAAAGGATCTCTTTTGCCACTCATAATTATTTTCACAATTATATCCATACATGATTGCTGCAAAACAAAGGTTAGTAGATAAAAAATTTCCTCACACACTCCCTTACGTGTTTCACTCAAACAATGTATCACATAAATATGAAAACACTCGTGTATCACACAATTAGGCTTTTACCCTCAATTGATCTCACACTCTTGCCGTTTACCTCTCAAATTCCCTCTTATAGGTTCTTTTTGAATTCGCTAAATAAATATCTCAGCTTTTCTATCAATTCAACAAGAACTTATCATAAAACAAAATATAGCAAGTGTGACGTACAATAACCACCAAATTTTCACGATCACCAATTAAGATCTTCTTGAGTGAAACCCTAATATCTTCAAATTTCACAAATTCCAACAATAGAGCCAATGATAGCTTTTTCAATATAATCCCAATATTCACGAAACTTATGAAACCCAAGCAATTGCAATAATAATTTTTTTTCCTTGTTTTTTTTTCTTTGAATATATAATCAACACGAAAAATAAAGATAAACAACTAGCTAGAAAACGTAGCTTTGATACCAAATGATAGACTCTACGGCACGCTTGCGTGAGGTGGTCATTGCCTGGATCGTTTCCAGCAAGTTATGAAGGTGGAACGCTTACAACACCTTAACCCTTCGCCTATATTGAGACGAGAACCTTGGTATAATTGCTTTGCGCTAGGAAACTTTTGTTGAATGGACACCAACGACACCTAAATCCCGTGTTTATAGAGAAACAGGAAACCTCGGTACAATCGACGATTGATGGTTCGGTAGAATGACACCACAAACAACTATGATCTGTTGAATGATAAGTCGATAATTGAATCTCAAGAAAACTAAGAAAATAATCTAGGAATTCTTAAAGAACCAAAAGATGAGAAGAATCTCACAATAATTTCATTAATCAAAAGTGTAGTCCCCTTGTACATAACTCATGTATTCTATTTATACTAATAACATGAAACCCTAATCCTATAAGGAAATAAGAATTTGAATTAGAAAAGAAATCTTAGCTAGAAAACAATATGGAAATCAAATCTTATCTAATAAATATCCTAGTTAAAAAAGAATAGGAAAAGATCCCCAAAAGATTGCATTAAATCTGATAAAACGCGTCCTCGGTATCCGTGTCTGGGCTTGGACGCCGGGGCGTCCAACTTGCACTAGATGCCGACGCCGGGGCTTTCAAGGCCAGGAAATATTCTGTATTCCAAAGCCGGGGCTTCCATTTCCAAGGCATTCCGGACGCCGGGGCTTTGAGTCCCATCTTTGAAAACATCTACGATTCGCACCAAAATTCTGTTGCGACGTCCTTTGGAAAAATGGCCATAACGTTTGATTCGGGAAGAGTTACGGAACCTCCACCTATCAAATCAAAGATCTCGACGAGGTCTACAACTTTTATTCTTTGAGCATTTAGAGATATGGGCTTTAAAAAGATCGAAATTGGACCCGAAGTGAGTGCTACGTAAATGACATCTCCAAACTCCTCAATCTCCATTCCAATCACCCTTTCACCATCTATCATTGTTCTGTACATTGCATGGTGTTTAGTAATCCCAAATCACATGATTGATCCTCTCCTCGTCGTTCATATGAATTTAGCTCCAATGTAAGCATCATTGAGTAGATTCTAGCCCAATTACTTGACTTCGTTTGTTGAACCCTTGAAGCTTGAGCAGAGCCGATGACGCTTGATGCGAACCTGGTCAGGATCTCATCAAGTACTGTGTCTTTATTACAACAAAAGTCATATAAGACTTGAAAACATTCACAACAGTAAGATAAAACTAATTAACATGGCCTTTTTCCTTTGTTTGTCCCTAAAGTTTCGCGGTTACCATCTATAACTGCAAAGAAAGATGTACGCAAGAATGAGCTACAAATGCTCAGTAAGTTTATTTAAAAATATAAACACAATATGTTTGAGTTGAAAGATTTCAAAGATGTATAACTGAGGGTTCCGTACTTAAACCATGTATTTCAATCAGTTCTATCAGTCTTCAATGACTTAAAAAAGCTTGATTTCGGATATCTGGTATGGGATCAGCCTCACCAATATCCTAGGAGTATGTATATCATCCTACAATTTATGTCGATATATAATCAACGGTCACCACCTTATCTTAAGGTTTTCCAGTTCACCTTACATCAATGTGTTCCATTTCTCAGTATAAGATGTCGTACCAAAACAATTTGGTTTAACACAACAATTTATGCTCGAATAAACAATATATGAATAATGATTCATTTCTTAAGTTATGCTGAACAAGAAGCAATAACTTCACAACAATTGATAGCAAGATATAGTGTAATGTCCAGGAAATTCTTAAACATTGTATTAATTTATTTTGATATATATAATTCGTTTTATTTAAACTTGCGAATTTAATTGGATCCATGTAGGTATTATTATTTAATTATATAAATACGTGGTCCAATAAATTTCTGTGCATTAAAGGGATTCACTGAGAGTCTAAATAAATTAATGAGTTAACCCTAATATTTGATTGGCAAGAAAATAGGGAAAGGTAAATAAATAATTTCACTATCGGATTAAATAATTCGAATAAAGAAATTATGGTTAAAATAAATAATTTAAATAATTAATTGGGTTAGTTATTTAATTTAAAATATTGGAAATGTATGGTGGATAATTTAATTGGGTCATTTTTGTTTCTTTAAATTTGGATGACCCATTTCTTTTATTTATATTGGTTGGCCCAATTTCCCTTGTCATTTTCCTTTTGGGGCTGTTTTCCCTTTCATTTAGCCGACCCAATTTCTTCACTTTCAGTTGGACCCAACCCAAGTGGACTAAACAGATACTAGCCATTAAACCAATTGGGTTGAGCCCAAAAACCTTGCCAGCCGGGTTGAACCATTTCTCCTGATTAACCGGCTTGGATCCGTTTAGTTAATTAAGGGCAACTGGTTATCTGATTTGGGGAAAAGTCGACCAATTTCGTGAGGAACCTCCAGCCAAATCAGTCGAGAAGAAGGGGCAGGCTTAGCCGAACATAGCAAGCCCTAGGTTTCCAATCGGTTGGACGGGACGGGAGAGAGAAAGAAGGGGGAAGTCACACCAAGTCAGGCCGGCGACGTCATGAAGCCTAGCGACCGACGGACTGCGCAAAGACCGGGGCGGAATCGAGGGCAAAGACCGACCGACCATGAACGGACCAGGGGTCCCAGAAACTCGGCGACACGACCGGTGGAGACGCATGGCTCGAGGGTGCAGACCGGTGCTAGCTGGGTGATTGATGGGGACGACCGGTCGCTGCCTCTTCCCTACCGACGGTCCTTGAACAATCATTTGAGGTAATACCCAATTTTTTTTTTTTGGGTAAGTGATTCAATATAAATCGAAACCCTTTCCCCAAACCCTAGCAAATGCTACAATTTTTGCCTTCAAAAATTTGAGGGAGAGACACGGCAAGAGAGAGAAATCGCAGAGGGAAAATCCGGTGAATGTCCGGTTGGGTCTGATATTCAAAAAGAAGAAGGAAGGCAGCCGCTCGATCAACACCAAGGTACCAAAATGGTTCAAGCGATTGTGATGGTTGTTAATTTTGCGTGATTGATGTAATAAACTGTACTGTATTGTATTGCTTGGGTTTGAAAGATTTGTTATTGTATTGTGTTAATCTTGCTTGGGGAATGTATTGTATTGTTTTGGTTTTGGGAAATCTGGTATTACGTTGTTCCTGTTTGGGTTGTATTGAAATGTTCTTGAACTGGAAACTTGGTATGGTAAGAAACCTTAAGATTTCTGCAGCTTCAGTTTAGTTAGAATGCCTGAACCAGAATTTTGCTCATATGGTATTAACTGTATTGTCCATCACATTGCTGATACAAATAAATCAAACCTTGGTTTCTTTTGGGGATGATAATCAGTGTTTAGAAATTATTGTCTACTGTGTTGGGTAATAATTTTGGTTAGTTTAGAAGAAAATTGCAGGAAATTGGTTTGATGGTGGCAATAATAAACACATGATTCTAGTAGTGTTATACAGTAATGGTTTTAATATCCAAAGTGGGTTGTGCAACTCATTGGGGGTAAATGGCTGTTAAACCACTACTGTTTAACAAAAATCAAATGATTAATATTGGCTTGATTTTTGGTTAATTAATTTGAGTTAATAATGCTCTTGAAAATTTACTAGTTATGCTAACTAATAAATAAAATTAATAAGTTAATTAATTATTATTTATCAATAAATAATAAATAAAGATAGTAAATATTTAATTATTATTTAACTAACATTAAATAATAATTAAATATAAATAGAAGTTTATAAGTCATTATTTATTGTTTATCAATAAATAATAATAAAGATAATAAATATTTAATTATTATTTAATTAATATTAAATAATAAATGAAGCTAATAAAGTAATTATTTATTATCTAATAATAATAAATAAAGATACTACATATATAATTATGTAGGAATAAAGTATTTATCAATAAACAATAAATATTTAATTATTATTAGATAATAATTAAGTATGAATAATTAGTAATAAAATAATAGCCTTATATGCTATTTTCCATGTATAGTAAATTGTTTATTTATTTATTTTTTTTGATTAACTTTAATAATAAATAAACCTAATTAGTTATTATTAAGTAATAACTAAAGGTAATTCATACTTGTTAATTAATTATTATTTGAATAACCTTAAATAATAAATAAATCTAATTAGTTATTATTATTAAATAATAACTAAAGATAATTCATATTTACTAATTAATTATTTATTATTTGATTAACTTTAAATAATAAACAAACCTAATTAATTATTATTGAATCTTAAATAATAATTAAAGACAATTAAAATTTATAATTCGATTATTATTTAATTAATAATTGAATAATAAGTGAATATAATTAGTTATTAATTACTATTATTAATAACGGAATATAATTAATTAATTACTATTAAATGAAGATAGAGTTAATAAAATAGAAAGAGTTAATAACCCATTAATTAGACAATCAAAATAAATTGTTTAAGGGTTTAATAAATAAATATTAATTTAGAAAAAGTAATGTTAATTAATTAAACAATTATAATTAATTGTTTAAGGGATTAATAAGTGTTTATTACTTAAGGGACACATGGCTAATTAATTAGACCATCAACCTAGAAATCAATTAAGTGCCCTATAGGATTTACTACAGTTTATTTACTTATGTGTGTATGTGATTTGCTTAATTGTTAAATAAATAGCATAAGTAAGCGTATCGACGTACCACTACGCAGTACTAATTGATAGACCGACATTATCTATGTTAGGTTCTTCAAGGCCAAATAGTTAAAGCTAGAATTATTTGTAGCTGAGCAGACAGGCAAGTTCCTAACCCTAAACTTCTTACATTATTGTAAGTTCCCTAACTCAATCTCGAGTTATTATTTTCGAAGTATGTTAGTGAATAATTATTGTCGATTATCCACATCTATACTGATTATTGAGATTCGCACATGGTGCAATTGAATTCCTATCCTATTATGATTGAACTGTAAATTTAATTAAAGTTCTTTCAAGTATAAATTGTTTATGAGATCGATCTATGCTATTTGTATCAGCTAGATCCAGCATGTCTAAATTGGTTAAGACAATGGTATTTTAAAAGCTGTTCTTATTAAATTGTTGTGGTAAGAACTCTTGGCTGAGAAAAGGATAAACTTGTTTAAGGCATGATATCAATGCTGGTTATTAAGTGTTTATGCATAAATCACGGGGTATGAGAGGCTAATCCCCTCGATTACCAAAACTTTTTAAGAGGTCCAGCTTACATGCTGAGAACCTTGGAAAACGTCCTTGGTTATTTCAACCACTCAGTAATTGGCATTCAATTATTTGAATATTCAACTGTTGACAGATAATTCATATTTCTTCACAATTCTATACTGTTGTTGAATATTGAAAACGAAATTTCCATCTATTCATGATATATATTCCTTGTGTATAAACTTGCTAAGCAAACTAGTTGCTTACCCTTGCTATATCATGATCTTCATTTCAGCTAAAGCAGAAACGTCTAAAGGAGACAAAGGAAAAGGGAAGGTGCAAAAATAGACGCCCGATAGTGCCTATGTACTAGTTATTCTTGAATGTTGTTTGATTAAGTGAACTCTTACTGTATTAAGGGAATGTTTTTAAGTTAAGGTTAAAGAACCTTGAGACCAGAATTGTAAGACTTTATTTCTATTCGATAAACAATGTATGTTTATTATTCCGCATTTGGTTAGATAGTATGTTTGTCGTCGATTATCGTGAGCACCAAATTCGAGGTTTGGAAACCCGGATTTGGGGGCGTCACATATAGTACTTGCATAAAGGTAACAAAGTTAGAAGACTTGCCTTGGTGTTTTAGGATAATAAACACTAAGCTCAAACTTGTTAAAATAACCCTACACAATCATTTAGTGCATAAGCGGTTAGATTCATCGTATAATATTACCTCATATGTCATATAATAACTTGACTTAATTATTTTCATAGGTGTTATAGGCTCCATAACACCCTAGCTCAAAAACTCATTTTTAAGTCCTTAAACCCGAGAGCCTCTAAGAAATTTTCAGCTTTGACGTCCTTTACGGAAACTGTCAGAACTTCTTCGTTTCAAAATATTTTTGGGTGATTCTTGAGTCTAAATTCATTAGAATTTCCCCCTCTACAACTTTTTTTATATTACAGAAGCAGATTTGGACTTTAAAATTTTGAAAAATGGGCAGAAAGGTCTGTGAGCCTACTTTGATCAAAGTATCTTCACATGGTACCACTAGCATTAATTTGTTAAGATAACATGTTCTAAGACTCAATAACACTTCATAACATAAAAATACCAAAATCATAAACCTACTTATATTAGATTTATGACGTTTACTCAAGAACACACGAAGAACACGAAGAACACGTAGAACACTTTGAAAAAAATTTGAACATGATAACTTCTTACGATTTGATCATTTCTTCACTATAGTTGTAATGATTTAGACATTATAACTATTAGTGATTATGATATATACTAAACTAGCTATAAACTGAATTTTGACATTATAACTACTAGTAACTACGAATTGAAATCGAACATTATAACTACTAAGATGATTACCTCTTGAAGTTGCAAGTTTTAACTATTTATTGGCAACTATCAATACTTGAAATATATCTAGAGAGTAATTTCGCTCTTTGATTTTGTGAATTGGTAAGTTTTTAAGCTTGCAAAGCTTCCTATTTATTGGCTAGGTAGAGTTAGGGCAAAATAGTCTTTTCGCATTAATCCACGACATCATCGCTTACATCATTGTCCTTTGTGACATCACTGCTTACATCATCATCCAAAGTGACATCATTGCTTGCATCATCATCCAAGGTGACATCATCTTTGTGCTACTTTGAAGATGACGTCATGATTACATCATGCTTTCATCTGATTGGTCGATTCAAGTTCACATGGATTCTTAGTTATATATTCGTATATACATCGTATTTCACGCGTATTATACCTCGTATTAATCTCATATTCTATCGTATAATATTTCGTATTATACTCGTATTTATTCTTGCATTCTTCGTTTTTAACTTCTATAGTTCATCCCACAGTCGAAAAACTACGTTTTTTGTTTTCTAGTTTTATTGGATATTCCATCTTTCTTCGTAATATTAACATTCGCATATTCTTCGAAAAATTGAAATGACGCAAAAGCGTTTTTGGGTGAATAGTGTTTTCAGCGACTATTTCTTAGAAAATGGTTAGACGATCAAAAATCTATAAAAATATATTTCTTTTTGTCTTTTTCCTATTTTGTCTTATTATCGTGAATAGTAATTTGCATGTTTTTCGAGAAAAACTTTTATTGGATAATACGTGTTTTCACATCGTATTAACGGTAAATCTTGAAGCAGAATGTTATTACGGCATACACATTTCTCTAGAAAACCTAGGTTATACAAAGGATTTATCCCTTAGGGTTTAGGGTTTAGGTTTTAACCTTTTTCCTAATTTAGGTTTTAGCCTTAAATTAACTTCTTGATTTTAATAAGTGCTAAGGTTAACTACTTAAACCAAAACACAAAATACTCCATATAGCAAAAAGTATATAACGCATTTGAAGCTCAATTCAAGCTTATTTATTCATATAGCACATAACTTAGGTTATAGTTCTAATCTCTAATTGTATACGAATCTACGAATCATTTTTAGTCTTTTAGATAATTCAACGTATACTTGAGCAATCATTCTTAGGTTTTAAATTGACAATATTTATTAGATCTTGTCAGATCACATTTGAAAATTTTGGGATATTACATTACATGGGTTTCATAAGTTTCGTGGATATTGGGAATTTTTTGAAGAACCTGTCATTTGGTTCTATTGTTGGAATTTGTGAATTTTGAGGATATTGGGATTTCACTCAAGAGGATTTTTATTGGTGATCGTGAAATTTTAGTGGTTATCATACGTCACACTTGCTATATTTTGTTTTGTGATAAGTTCTTATTGAATTAAAAAGAAACTGTGTTATTTGTTTGGTGAATTCAAAAAGAACCTATGGAGGGAATTTGAGTGGTAAAAGGCAACAGTATGAGATCAATTGAGGGTAAAAGCCTATTGAGCGATACACGAGCGATTTTTATAATTGTGTGATACATTATTTGAGTGAAAGACGTAAGGGAGTGTGTGAGGAAATCTTTTATCTACTAACCTTTATTTTGCAACAATCATGTATGGATATAATTGTGAAAATAATTATAAGTGGCAAAAGAGATCTTTTCAAGGTAGAGCGGATGCAGAAGCTTATTTGAGTTGGGAGAAAAGGAAGGAACGGGAGTTTGACTATTATGATTATTTGGAGCATAAGAAGTTCAAACTGGCGATCCAGGAATTTTCCAATCATGCATCTACATGGTGGGCTGAATTTGTGCGTAGCAGATGAAGATATGGAGAGTGTTCGGTTGAGACATGGGCAGAATTGAAAACCGTTACGAGGAAGCGATTTATTCCAGTACAGCCTAGTAGGAGGGAGGAATATGCATCTTCACGATATGTAGATCATCGTTCAAGGCATTCAACATGGGATGACGATAGGAAGGTTCGTCGACATGAGGAGTCGCATTAGAGGAAGCCACAGGAAACTCCTAAGGTGTACAGGAAAAAGGTAATTTCTAAAAAGGGGCTAAAAGAGGACATTATGGGACCATTTCGTAAGATGATGAAGGAGTGTGATTCGCAGTTCTAAGATCTTCTTCGAGCATATGTTAATCAAGGGCAGCCAAGGAAGGAAGAAAATACATGTGAAAGTAAATGATAAGAAGAAATTGTACAAAAGATGGAAAAGAGTGAAGAAGAAAACAAAAGAGAGATTGAAAATCGAGAGAATGAAAAGAAAAGAGATGAAAATAAACGAGTGAAAGAAATAGTGGAGAGTAAGAGTGAAAAAAGAGAGGAGAGTGAGATGGAAAGTGAGTTGTATTTTGAAAAGCCAATGACTATACATTTTTACAAGGCGACACTTTTGAATACTAACAAATTAACTCTTCTTTGTCTAGTTCTGTTTTGTCTCTTGTATAGGTTGATGATGATATACCCCTTACTACCATTCCGTATCAGTCAGCTTTTAGTATTCTCGAGGAGACGATGGAGTTACCAAGGCGGGTTGGAGAGTTGATGAAGTCCAATTTCATCAAAGCGGGTATTGTGGGAGAAAGCATTAGTGCGTGTGCTATTCATGAGATCATAGTACCTAAGGGGGATAAGACGTTGAGCTTGTGCGTCAATTTCGAATTGGTAAACAAGTATCGATATGATTTTCTTTGTTTAGATAGTATGTTTGAAAAATTGCATAGTACTGGTGTTTGATTTACATGTGTTGATAACCATGTGATGATATTTCCTAGTTAAGTTAGCTTAAGAGAAAGTGATAAATGGAAAATTGTGTCAACATGTGATTTGTGTAGCTGGATAGTGATGAGTGGGATTTATACCTACGAATTAGTTATCTTTTGAACTCAATTCTTAGCTATCCTTAGGTGCTTATAGTATCTATTTACTTGTTTTATGCTTTTGTTGTGTAGAGAACAATTGTGGACGATCGTGGCGGTTTTTAGCAAGTCCAAGGGCAAAAGAGTAATTTTCGCAGGACATGAGACCTCGCCGCGGCGAGCTCCCCAGGCCATTTTCCTCGCCGAGGCGAGCCTCCAAGGCTTAAAACTTCGACGGGGCTAGCCCTCGCCGAGGCGAGCTCCCCAGGCTGTTTTTCTCGCCGGGGCGAGAGCGTGTTTTGCAGGTACGGCTTGCTTTGTCTATTCTGCATTTGTGGCGCACTAGAGGAGGAAATTGAGGAACGGGAATATGATGAGAGAGAAGAGAATTATCAGGCATCCAGGGAGTTTGTATTGCATTATTCAAGCTTGGTTACACACATTGAAAAAGTTAGGGTTTGGAGCTAAAAAGAGAAGAACAAAAGGAGCTAAAGAAAAGATTATCAGAATTTCATCAACCAAAGAGGCTAGGAGCACGAAATAGGAGAGCAAGGATTAGAGAAGAAGAACTACACCATACCAATTCGGGATTCTTATCACAAAAAGGGTGTATCTTCATATGTTTTAGTTCTTCTTTCTTATTTTGTAACTTCAACCATGTACTATAATCAGATTATGATGTTATTGAGATTTAATATGAGCTAAACTCTTCATTCTAAGATTGCAATGGAACCCAACTTGTAGTTTAAGTTGAATGCTCTCTCTTGAATGGTAATTAGGCATTTTGTGAATTGGAGTTTATAACCTTTGCTTAAAGATTAATTGCTTGGCCCGTAATTACTTTGGTAACT
Organism: Aralia elata; assembly: GCA_034770075.1. Lineage (NCBI taxonomy): Eukaryota > Viridiplantae > Streptophyta > Magnoliopsida > Apiales > Araliaceae > Aralia > Aralia elata. The sequence goes on along the minus strand of CM068387.1, from coordinate 54,450,187 downwards.
TATATGGAATTGAGAGAGGAAGTATAAGTTGAGACCTAGTTCTGAATTCATGTGAAAATTAGATGTTCTTTATGGATAATGTATGAGATTATGTGACGTGAGTCTTATGTATTATTCTTGAGAGTTGATAATTTGATTGTATTTAGGATAGACATATACCTAAATACCACATGTATCCAATTGAGAAACCGTGTTTAATGATTTCTATTGTGAAAGTTAGTAATTCATAGAATGGTTAATGGGATTTTACGTGACATGTGTCTTATTAATTGTGCTTGATATGAGATTCTTGCTAGTGTATAGAATAGAAATATATCTATACACCACAATAGGGAATACGTATTCGACCATCGAGAGAGGCTTATATATACTTGTGATTTCTCGGATAGCAATTCTTATGTTCTAATTTACCAAACAAGAGAGAGTATGATGTTTAAATGGAGAGTTGGGGGATATTGTAATCTTAGACCTTTTTATCTTGAACTTTATCCGTGTTAATAAAACCTTGATTTCTAAATTGTCTTTATTTTAGTTATAATCAACAACTAACACAAACCATATTGTCATTGTTTAAATTAGATTGATTTTACATGCGATTGATATTTGGTAATTATTTAACATAATTCCTCGTGGGTTCGACACTTTACTTATCTTATATTACTTGTGGACTGCGTATACTTGCGCGTGTTTTATTGATTGCGAAATCGATCAACAAGTTTTTGGCGCCGTTGCCGGGGAATTATTTTACAATAATTTTACCAATATTGATCATAGTTGAATTGATCTTAATTTAGACTTGTTTTTAATTTTTATTTACTTGATTGTGTAGGTACCCTTGATTTGTATGCGCCAATCATAAAGTCTTGAGTTATTTCCTTACGATCCCGAGATCGAGAGAAATACCCGAAGACTAAGAAGAGAAAGAATCAGGGATTCTAACAATCAAGAAACCATGGCGGCAGAGGAACAAAAAGCATTGAGAGACTATGTAACGCCGCAAATAAGTGATTTACAGTCTAGTATCATAAGACCGGCAATAACTGCAAATGCCTTTGAAATCAAACCGGGGACAATAAAAATGGTGCAAAATTCGTTACAGTTTGGGGGTTTGGCTAATGACAACCCTAATGAGCATTTGTTGAGCTTCATTGAGATATGTGATACTTTCAAATTTATTGGAGTGACGGATGATGCCTTGAGACTTAGACTTTTTCCGTTCACTTTGAGAGACAAAGCTAAGAGTTGGCTTCACTCATTGCCACCGGGATCCATCACTACATGGTCAGACTTAGCACAGAAATTTTTGGTAAAGTTCTTCCCTCCTGCAAAGTCTGCTAGATTGAGAAATGAAATTGCTACCTTTGAACAACACCATGGAGAATCATTGTATGAAGCTTGGGAAAGATTTAGAGATTTGCTTCGGAGATGCCCACATCATGGATTCCTTCCATGGATGCAATTGAATACCTTCTACAATGGATTAGGATCTCACAATCGGTTTAGTTTAGATGCAGCTGCGGGAGGATCTTTTATGGCTAAAAATTATGGGGAAGCACTTGATTTATTGGAGGTTATGGCTGCAAATAACTACCAATGGCCTACTGCTAGGATGAGTCAACCAAAGGTAGCCGGAGTATTAGAGGTGGATGCCATCACAGCCTTAGCAGCTCAGATGGCAGCAATGTCAAAGAAACTTGATTCCTTGTCTGATTCAAAAGTGCAGCAGGTGGCTGTTGTTTGTGAAGTTTGTGCAGGGACACATGCCAACGACCAATGCCCATTTGACCACGAGGCAGTTCAGTTTGTAAGTAGCTACCATAGACAGCCAAATCAGTACCAAAACACTTACAATGCTGGGAATAGGAACCATCCTAACTTTTCATGGAGCAACAATCAAAATTTTCAGCAAGCTCCTAAACCACACCATCCACCAGGGTTCCAAAATCAGCCACAACATCATACAGCTCAAACCTCACAATCACAACCAGAGAGAAAATCAGATTTTGAAGAGTTGATATTGAAACACATGGCTAACCAGGATATCTTGATAAAAAAACAAGCAGCAGCACTTAAAGCTTTGGAAAATCAAATTGGGCAAATGGCTAGTTCTATGTTAAATAGACCTCAGGGATCCCTTCCTAGTAACACAGAGACTAATCCAAGAAGAGATGGGAAAGAGGAGTGTCAGGCAGTAACTCTCAGAAGTGGTAAACAAACATCACAAGAGCCCGAATTGCAAAAGGGGGCAGCCCACTCAAGCTCTCCTCCAGACTTGAATAATGCAGATTTTTCTAAGGAAATGGACAGCAGTGTACCACCTGAGTCGGAGCAGAAAGATACCACAGATAAACCTAGTGTTGAGCCTACTCAAAAGGTATATCCACCAGTACCTTTCCCTCAGAGGTTGCAGAAGCAAAAGTTAGATAAACAGTTTGCTAAATTCCTGGAGCTACAAATTAACATTCCCTTTGCAGAGGCCTTAGAACAGATGCCTAGCTATGCCAAATTTATGAAGGGAATTCTATCTAGGAAGAAAAGGCTAAATGACTGTGAGACAGTAGCTTTGACGGAGGAATGTAGTGCCGTATTGCAAAGAAAGCTACCCCCCGAGTGGAAAGATCCAGGCAGCTTCACTATACCATGTACTATTGGTAGCCTTTCTTTCAACAAATGTTTGTGTGACTTGGGTGCTAGTATTAATCTCATGCCATTATCCGTGTATACTCAGTTGGGGCTTCCTGCACCAAAGCCTACAAGCATTTCTCTTCAGCTTGCCTATAGGTCGGTTACATACCCAAGGGGAATTGTTGAAGACATTCTTGTTAAGGTGGATAAATTCATCTTCCCGGCTGATTTTATCATCTTAGATTTTGAGGAAGATAAAAACATTCCTATTATTCTGGGGAGACCATTTTTAGCCACTGGAAGAACTTTAATCGATGTGCAAAAGGGAGAGCTCACTATGAGGGTTCAGGATCAAGAAGTGACCTTCAATGTATTTAAGGCCATGAAATTCCCTTCGGATGAGGAAGAATGTTTTCAAGTGGATGTTATCGAGCAAGCTGTGAATGACGAGTTTCTGAATGTGTTAAACAATGATCCATTAGAGACTGCACTTCTGGGAGAGTTTGACATGGAAGATCCAGATTTGGTTGAATATCTACAGATTTTGGATACAGTGCCACGGGGGAGCAAGTTTCAAATCCCGTTTGAATCTCTTGAACATGCTGAGAATGCTACAGATCGGTTGAAACCATCCCTTGAGACACCACCATCACTTGAGCTAAAACCCTTGCCTAACCATCTCAGGTATGCATATTTAGGTGATTCAGCTACTTTACCTGTTATTATTGCATCTGTGCTTAACGAGTTTCAGGAAAGCAAGCTGTTGCGGGTTCTTAGGGAGTACAAATCTGCTATTGGATGGACCATCGCCGACATCAAGGGAATAAGCCCATCTTACTGTATGCACAAAATCTTGATGGAAGATGATAGTAAGCCCACTGTGGAACATCAGAGGAGACTCAACCCAATCATGAAGGAGGTGGTAAAGAAAGAGATTTTGAAGTGGTTAGATGCTGGAATAATTTATCCTATCTCTGACAGTGCGTGGGTGAGCCCAGTTCAGTGTGTACCCCAGAAAGGGGGCATGACAGTTGTAGCCAATGAGAATAATGAATTGATTCCAACAAGAACAGTAACTGGTTGGAGGGTGTGCATGGATTACAGGAGGCTTAACAAAGCAACTCGAAAGGATCATTTCCCACTACCCTTCATTGATCAAATGTTGGATAGACTAGCTGGACATGAGTACTATTGCTTGTTGGATGGATATTCATGATATAATCAGATTGCTATTGCTCTAGAAGATCAAGAAAAGACTACCTTCACATGCCCATTTGGTACTTTTGCTTTTAGAAGGGTCTCATTCGGATTGTGTAATGCACCGGTCACTTTTCAAAGGTGCATGATGGCTATTTTCTCAGATTTGGTAGAATGCAATGTTGAAGTTTTCATGGATGACTTCTCAGTGTTTGGTGATTCATTTGACAACTGCTTGGAAAATCTAGTTCTAATACTGAAGAGATGTGTGGAAACTAATCTAGTGCTCAACTAGGAAAAATGTCACTTCATGGTGCAAGAGGGGATAATACTTGGGCATAAAGTGCCATCCAAGGGTCTTGAGGTGGATAGAGCAAAACTTGAAACAATTGAAAATTTACCTCCACCAACCTCAGTGAAGGGCATTCGCAGTTTTCTGGGACATGCGGGGTTTTACCGAAGATTCATTAAGGATTTTTCTAAGATCACAAAGCCTTTATGCAGTCTACTAGAGAAAGATGTGCCATTCAAGTTTAATGAAGAGTGTTTGATCGCTTTTGAGCTTTTAAAGAAGAAATTAACCACTGCACCAGTGATCATTGCTCCGGATTGGTTAAAACCCTTCGAATTGATGTGTGATGCCAGTGATTATGCGGTTGGGGCTGTTTTGGGGCAGCGTAAGGAGAAGGTTTTTCATGCTATTTACTACGCCAGCAAAACCTTAACTGATGCACAGCTCAATTACACCACTACCGAGAAGGAGTTGCTTGCAGTAGTTTATGCATTTGACAAGTTTAGATCTTACTTGATTGGAACAAGGGTGGTTGTATTCACGGACCATTCAGCTATTCGATATCTAATTGCTAAGAAGGATGCTAAACCGAGATTGATTAGATGGATCTTATTGCTGCAAGAGTTTGACTTGGAGATTCGAGACAGAAAAGGAACTGAAAACCAAGTAGCCGACCATCTATCTAGATTGGAGAATCCGGATCTTGATAAGGAAGACAAAGTTCTAATAAATGAATCTTTCCCGGATGAACAGCTGTTTGTGGTTCAAGGCGAAATTCCCTGGTATGCTAATTTTGCTAACTACTTGGTTAGTAATACACTCCCCCAGACTTGTCGTGGCAGCAAAAGAAAAAGTTTCTTCATGACGTGAAGAGGTATTTGTGGGATGAATCGTATTTGTTCAAACATTGTGTGGATCAAATGATTCGAAGATGTGTTCCACAAAGCGAGGTTGACAGCATTCTACATCACTGTTACGATTCACTATATGGAGGACACTACGGAGGTGAGAAAACAGCCACTAAGGTGTTGCAAGCATGGTTCTTTTGGCCAACTTTGTTTAAAGATGCTCATCAGGTTGTTCTAAGATGCGATAGATGTCAACGGATGGGGAACATCTCTAAACGACATGAAATGCCGTTAAACATGATCCTAGATGTTGAAGTCTTTGACGTTTGGGGTATTGACTTCATGGGGCCATTCCCACCCTCTTTCAACAATCTATATATTCTCTTGGCAGTAGATAATGTATCTAAATGGGTGGAGGCAGCCGCATTTCCCACTAATGACTCTAGGGTAGTGCTGAAATTCCTTCAAAAGAATATCTTCACAAGGTTCGGTACTCCAAGGGCCATGATCAGTGATGAAGGGAGTCACTTCTGCAATAAGCATTTTGCTGCCCTCTTGGGAAAATATGGGGTCACTCATAGAATTGCTACTGCATATCACCCCCAGACCAATGGGCAAGCTGAGGTTTCCAACAGAGAAGTGAAGAAAATCCTAGAAAAGATCGTCAATCCCACAAGAAAAGATTGGTCAACAAAGCTGGACGATGCACTGTGGGCGTACAGAACGGCTTTTAAAACACCCATTGGTATGTCACCATACCAGCTTGTTTATGGCAAAACATGCCATCTCCCGGTTGAACTTGAACATAATGCGTTCTGGGCCATTAGAAAGTTGAATTTTGATCTCACAGCTGCAGGTGAGAAAAGGCTTCTTCAGCTCAATGAACTTGATGAGTTTCGACTGCAAGCTTATGAAAGTTCAAAATTGTACAAGGAGAAGGTAAAAAGGTGGTATAATAAGAAGATTGTTGACAGAAAATTTGAGCCTGGCCAAGCAGTTTTGCTATACAACTCTAGATTGAGGCTTTTTCCCGGAAAGCTCAAATCACGTTGGTCGGGTCCTTTCATTGTCAAGCATGCATTGCCGCACGGAGCTGTTGAAGTCTATGGTGAGAATCCGGAAGAGCCGTTCAAAGTTAACGGGCAGCGTCTTAAGCATTATTGGGGTGGCGGCTTCGCTCGCCATAAGACCTCGATCACTTTAGCCGATTAACCTTGAATGGATGTGAAGTCGGACCGAGGACTTTAAACCACGCGCTCTGTGGGAGGCAACCCACCGTCTTCCGTATCCTTTTATGATTCAGTAGTGTGTCTTAATTATTACTTTTTAATGGTAGTTAGTTTTTAAGTTTTTCATATTTAGTGTATTGTATGTTAGTTTTGGATTTTTTTTAGCACCAAGTCACTTTTGAGGGTAATTTTTGGCCTTTTGTTTCCAATGTATGTTTTGTAGGTTGCAGGGATACAGGGAGCAAGTATCAAACATGGCCCCTGTATTCAATTTTCAAAAATCAAATTTTTGCTTCAGCAGGGGGGCTCGCCGCGGCGAGGTTTTTAGGCTTGGAATCTCTCGCCCCGGCGAGAAAAACATGAGGAAATCTCTCGCCCCGGCGAGAGTCGCGGAATTGCAGAACTTAAAAAATCCTTTCCCGTTCGAATCTGCACCATTCTCCCTCACTCCCATTCTTCTGCAACCTAAAACCCTACATCCAAATCGAACCAAACCGGTCGAATTCCAACCTTAGCCACAACCCACTCTCGATTTCAATTAATTTAAGGATTGAGCAACCCTTTTCCACACAAATCCACTGCCAATTAGGGTTTCATTCAATTTCAACCATTGACAGTCACCACCATTGGTGCCGCTCAAATTGGTCAAGTGCTTGGAGAGATTGGGGCTAAACTTCAGTTTCATTACGCTTCAATTTGGTTCCTAGCTTCAATTTGGTGAGTCCAAGGGAGTATTGCCTTCATCCTCATACACAGCCACTGTCAGAAGGAAGGTATACCAAATTAAGGACTGAAATTTGTTCTCACTGCAATTATCTCTGTGTTTACAGTTAATTTTGATTGATATAGCATCTGAGAAGGCAATTGGGTAAGAATTGAGTAGTTTGGGCAACCAGTTGAGTCTAGTAGTATTGTGTGATACCATTTTGAACTGTCAGTTATCTGCATATTGTTGAATTAGTTGACATTGAGTGCCCAGTTGAGTTTGTGTTGGCTCAACTGGAGGATTGGGATTATATTTTGTGTATTTTGAGACATCTTGCAGGAAATTTTGGTTTGTGAAAAATTCGAGTTTGGGGGAAATTCTGTATATCAGTGAGTTGAATCAGTGGTGCTTGGGTCAGTTTTGAAAAAGAAATTCTGCTTTGTTGCTACCATGCCTCCTAAGAGATCTCGTACTGAGGGATCCTCCTCCACACCACCACGGCAGTATGACCACAGTAAATTTGTTAGTGCCGAGGCGACAGACAGGTTTGATGACTTCATCACGGGTAAAGCTCTAACTCCCGAGCGAGGACTCAGGCAAGAGAGGGGGGTTGATGGGGAGATTTGGGAGCAGATAGATGAGAGGGTGTGGGACACTTTCACCCACACCCCGACCCAGCAGTCGTTCCAGTGGTACAGGAGTTTTACGCCAACGCTCAGGACAGACAGCCTTTTGAGGCCATAGTCAGGGGGATGAGGGTACCCTTTAGTGCACAGGCTATTAATCACTACTACAACTTGGTGCCTCCTGTATTATGCCAGTACACACAGTTCATTCGCTCTCAGCCTGATTTTGACAAGATTGTAACAGAGTTGTGCAAACCAGGTACCACATGGATCACTAAGCGAGAAAGAGGTGCCTCTCTCTTCCCCAGCAAGGACCTCAGCCTGTATGGAAAGATTTGGTACGCCTTCCTGAGTGCCAAGCTCATGCCATCCCAGCACGTGAGCGATGTTTCGAAGGAGAAGGCAGCGTTACTATACGCTATTGTCATGGATTTCTCGCTTGATGTAGGGAACATCATTGAGGGTAGTATCCGCCGGCTTCTGAGGGGTAATGTTCAGGGCGGACTACCTCACCCCTCCCTCATTTGTGGATTGTGCAGACAGGCAGGGGTACAGTGGCGAGATGATGAGGTCACACAGCAGCCATCACAGATCCTCGACCACAGACTGATCACGAGGTACAAGGTATGGGACAGAGCCGAGTCACATCCTCGAGGCCGAGGCTTTATCATTGTGGCTACCTCCGAGGAGGAGGAGGAGGAGGAGGAGGATGTGCAGTTGCCTGCTAGTTCATCGCGGCCTAAGGCTAAGTTCAGCTCTCAGATCCACAGCCTCCAGTTACTGATAGACAGACGAGCTAAGAGGCTAGAGAGGCAGAATCAGCACATAGCAGAGAGGCAGGAGCACATGTGGAACTTCACCACCAGCTTCAGCGCGGTTCTAGCAGCACAGTACCCGGGTGCAGCTCCACTTCCTTTTCCCGTGCCTACGCCACTACCACCTTTCCCACCATCAGACTCTGACGTCGAGGAGATGGACGACCATCCCACCGAGTGATATCAAAGGGAAGTCCTCAGTTCTTCATGTCTTTATCTTTTCTACAATGAGGACATTGTTATTTCCAAGTTTGGGGGTGTTTAGAGCTTTTAGTTATAGTATTTTAGTATGCTGCATTTAGTTGTAGTTTTGCATTCACGTAGTATGTTTCAAACTTATGTTATAGTTAAGCATTTATAATATCATCAAAATGACTTTTCTTGCTATTAATGATTATTGCTGTTATTGTCATTTGTGTGAATCATTTGTGTGATGATCATTATACATATTCATCGTCTGCTTTGTCTTCATTCCAAAAAAAAATTGCATTTAGAAAGCTTTTGAGCAGCGCACTTAAGGAGAGCCGATGATGACATGATGATAATTTTTTTTTAAGATATTCAACACTTTGGATCCGAATTGCTATATTAGAAATGTTAACTTGTGCCTAATTTTCTTAAATTTTTAACCCTTTGAGTTACTAATGCACATATCAGTGTTGTTGAGTACGTGAGATTGTAAGTTCAAATCTTTGAAACTGTTGTTGCTCATTAAAAGACAGGATAGTTAAAAAAAAATTATTTTATGCTTATTTACTGCTTCGATGTCTGTCTTGAATGCTGGTTATAATTGAAAATGAAATATAGACAGATATGAGAAAATCTTGACTAGTTTATCTTTGTGGCCTTTGTCATTCGAACAAGTAAGCCCTTTGGAGCGTTTACGCTTGATGCCCTAAAACCATCTGGTTTGGGAGTCATCGGTGGAAAGTTTGCTACATGGGTGACATTGAAAAGCCTAATGAAGATAAACATTGCACAGATCTAGATGTAAATAAACCTATCATCGAGATGGAGCGTAAAACGCACTCGGTGATTGTTATAGAATATAGCTAAATAGAGTGTGAAAATAAAAGCTAGTGAGCATGTGAGATGCTAGTAGTGGTTTTTGACTATTTTATCTTCTTTTGAGCACTATAGTTCTTAGATCAAATTGTGATCATTGCGTACTCTGTCTTTCTGACCACACACACACATAAGGGTTAATCATTTGGCAAAATTTGGTGCGTGTCTCATTTCTGATAGTCCTACAGTTGTGATGTTGTTGTTTATTTGTTTCTGATTGTTGAGGCTTGATTTCCTTATCTTGGCTGCTCTAGGCTTATAGTTCATGCATTTGCATTCATTTAATTAGTTGTGTATTTGTCATTTCCGTTGTTTTTGCTTGAGGACAAGCAAAATCTTAAATTTGGGGGTATTTGATGAGTGGGATTTATACCTACGAATTAGTTATCTTTTGAACTCAATTCTTAGCTATCCTTAGGTGCTTATAGTATCTATTTACTTGTTTTATGCTTTTGTTATGCAGAGAACAGTTGTGGACGATCGTGGCGGTTTTTAGCAAGTCCAGGGGCAAAAGAGTAATTTCCGCAGGACATGAGACCTCGCCGCGGTGAGCTCCCCAGGCCATTTTCCTCGCCGGGGTGAGCTCTCGCCGGGGCGAGCCTCCAAGGCTTAAAACTTCGCCGGGGTGAGCCCTCGCCGGGGCGAGCTTCCCAGGCTGTTTTTCTCGCCGGGGCGAGAGCGCGTTTTGCAGGTGCGGCTTGCTTTGTCCATTTCTGCATTTGTGGCGCACTAGAGGAGGAAATTGAGGAACGGGAATATGATGAGAGAGAAGAGAATTATCAGGCATCCAGGGAGTTTGTATTGCATTATTCAAGCTTGGTTACACACATTGAAAAAGCTAGGGTTTGGAGCTAAAAAGAGAAGAACAAAAGGAGCTAAAGAAAAGATTATCAGAATTTCATCAACTAAGGAGGCTAGGAGCACGAAATAGGAGAGCAAGGATTAGAGAAGAAGAACTACACCATACCAATTCGGGATTCTTATCACAAAAGGGTGTATCTTCATATGTTTTAGTTCTTCTTTCTTATTTTGTAACTTCAACCATGTACTATAATCAGATTATGATGTTATTGAGATTTAATATGAGCTAAACTCTTCATTCTAAGATTGCAATGGAACCCAACTTGTAGTTTAAGTTGAATGCTCTCTCTTGAATGGTAATTAGGCATTTTGTGAATTGGAGTTTATAACCTTTGCTTAAGGATTAATTGCTTGGCCCGTAATTACTTTGGTAACTTATATGGAATTGAGAGAGGAAGTATAAGTTGAGACCTAGTTATGAATTCATGTGAAAATTAGATGTTCTTTATGGATAATGTATGAGATTATGTGACGTGAGTCTTATGTATTATTCTTGAGAGTTGATAATTTGATTGTATTTAAGATAGACATATACCTAAATACCACATGTATCCAATTGAGAAACCGTGTTTAATGATTTCTATTGTGAAAGTTGGTAATTGATAGAATGGTTAATAGGATTTTACGTGACATGTGTCTTATTAATTGTGCTTGATATGAGATTCTTGCTAGTGTATAGAATAGAAATATATCTATACACCATAATAGGGAATACGTATTCGACCATCGAGAGAGGCTTATATATACTTGTGATTTCTCGGATAGCAATTCTTATGTTCTAATTTACCAAACAAGAGAGAGTATGATGCTTAAATGGAGAGTTGGGGGATATTGTAATCTTAGACCTTTTTATCTTGAACTTTATCTGTGTTAGTAAAACCTTGATTTCTAAATTGTCTTTATTTTAGTTATAATCAACAACAAACACAAACCATATTGTCATTGTTTAAATTAGATTGATTTTACATGCGATTGATATTTGGTAATTATTTAACATAATTCCTCGTGGGTTCGACACTTTACTTATCTTATATTACTTGTGGACCGCGTATACTTGCGCGTGTTTTATTGATTGCGAAATCGATCAACAGATAGTTATCTCTGTTAAACTAACTAATGCATCTAGTATTTTCATGAGTTATTTAAAACATGTTTTGCTTGCTTCCATGAATAAATTTGTGGATGACGGGGCCAGCTTGCTTTAAAATTCCATGCTTCAGTCGTTGTGCCCGCGTATTGCTAAAATTTAATGCTATTTTGCTTTTTTAAGTAGATAGTGCTTTATTTTGTTTTTCCATTTACCTAGCCTCGGGTTGTGAGGATTAATGTAATTAGGTTAGGTAATTGGCTTCTTTTGCTGACAAACGGGTTCCACTTATCTTTTTTTCAGTTCAAGACTATACTCCATGCTGCCTTTGCAGATACACGAGTCCCTCTTGCTGCTAAATTTTGATTTGTGGTCCTTTTGTCGTTACTTAATACCTATCTAACTTGTTAGTTATGTATTTTAGTTGTTTCCTTTGCCTAGCCTCGGGTTGTGAGGAATAATTTTCATAGGTTAGGCAATTGGTTTCCTAGATTTTTCTAGGTGCTTTAGCCCTCTCAGGAGAAGAGGACTATGTTCTGAACTTCATTGTAATATCCTTTATTTTTTTGCATATTTATATACAAACAAAATTTAGCAAAAAAAAAATTGTGTTTGGCTATTTTGAGGGTAAAATCATCTTTATCATAAACTATGGAGGATATTTGATATTTGTCGAGTTAGTTTATGAGCATGCGTTATATTCTCGTTGTCAATATTCTTACTATCATTTGGTAAATTCTCATTGTCAAAGTGCATATCTTCGTAGAATTAATTCTAGTGATTATTGTGGGTATTCTCGTTTTCAACGTTTGTACTTGCATGAAACTCATTTTAGGGTTTTTCATTCACATGTTAAATTAGGTTTTGATGCTAATCAATCTTTACATGGCATGTCGTTAATTGATAATGGCATTTATCATGATTCTTCAGTAGAGAAATCTTCATTGCATGATTTATTATCATTTGATAATGTCTTTCCATTAGAGTTATTATCATTGCATGATTTTGAGAATGTTGTCTTGAATGGGAAAGAATTACTATCATTTGGTATTGAATTGAAAAGTGATTATCATCGGATTGGGTTGAGATATGGCTTATATACATGTTTAGTTAAATCGTTGGGATTATCTAATGTATTAAATGTTTTCAACCTAAATCATATTTTGTATTCTTTCATAGGAAAAATTGTTAATATGTGTTTTGATGATATTCCGAGTTTTGTCAACACTTGGGAAAATTCTTTAGCATTTATTGAGTTTGGTTGTGATCATCATATATATATACTAGTGAATTTTCGGCTTATGGTTTTGCTTGTGATCTTTTGATTCCATTGATGCGATTATTTGATTTTGAATGTGTTAACGTCAATGGAATGGGAAAGGTTAGTTTTGTTGTGCAGGTTCGAAATGGGTTCGTACTCATCAAGGTGGAAAATATGGATCAATGTGCACATCAAATGGAACAATGCATGGAAAGTCTAAAGGGAAGTGTGTTGGATTTTGTTCTAGTAAACTTTGCATGTGATTTTGAGTTATTTGATTTCTGTGTGATTAAACAAAAGGAACTTGTTGATTCGTTTGGTTTTGTGTTTAATCTAGGAATTTGAGTTTGTCTACTATTGTGCCATGAGAAATTTCAAAGATTGTTATTTGATCCCGGTGCAATGAAATGGGAGTTTGTACGGATGCTCGAGTTCATGAGATTCATCTTTGATCCAGGAATTCGTGAATGGATGAATATGCTACATGAAGAGTTCTACATAATGATATTTGATCCAGGAGGATATAGGACTTTTCATAGTTTTATTTGCTTTTATTTTACTATATATGCATTTGATTTCTTAGGTAGAAATTTTGATTGCGTTTTAGCTTTAGTTGCTTATTTAGTTTGTTTTGATGTAGTTAATACGTTAGAAGTATCTGGAATACGTGAGGGAGAGCATCGAGTTGCTGTGGACGTGTTCTTGAGTAAAAGAGATCGAAAGTTTGAGTTTCCAGGTTGTGCTACGAGGAGTTTACAGTGTGTTATGCTATGTCGAACATCGCTTATCAAGAAACATTTATGAGATGTTCATGTCAATTCGGGGAAATTGCCAAACATTGTGGCTATGTTCTTTGAGGGAGTTAAAAATTATGATGATTCTTTTCATAATCTTATTTGCATTATTGATATCGTTTATATATTTTATGTGCAAGTTGAGATTTTGGGTTATGATTCGTTTGATGCTACTTACTTAATTTGTTTTTGTGTAGGATCAGATTTATGGGTAAATCCTTTTCAAGAGGAAGGGATGTCAGATTTGAGGACAAATCCTTTTCAAGAGGAGGGGAATGATGAGATCCTGACCAGGCTCGCATCAAGCAGTCAAGAGTCAATTCATGTTCCGGGTGTAGAACAAATGATCGAGACTAATTGGGCTAGAAACTACTCAAGGATACCTAATTTGAGGCTCAACTCAAGTGGATCACGAGTGGAGGATAAATTCCATGCTTTGGGATTGTTAGATATCATATATGTAATAAGACTAAATCAACACAAGTCAAGTCAAGGAGCATTACACGGAACGAAGGAATGAGATTCAAGCTTCATGATAAAACATTCGTTATGGGACATGGTTCTAAGTTCCTTTATTGGTGCCATACAAAGATTCAAGTTTGATGGAGGACGTGAAAGAAGAGCAAGACATCAAGTTCGGGACTTAAAATTAGAGAAAGAATCGTTACTGACCACCCGGCGCGCCCCGCGCCAGAATAGTGCTAAGGCAAGCGCGCCTCGCGCCAGGCAGGTGGGAGCTTCTGTAGGTGCAGCGCGCCCCGCGCCGCTGCTAGGCTCAGGCTGGCATGCCCCGCGCCCGACCATCAGATTATTCAACGCGTTTTTCGAGGCAACACGTTTTTCAAGATTTTCCAATATTTACTTCCATAATTATAGAGCTTTTTCATATCTTTTAGATTTTTTATGTAATTAAGATATTTATTAGATATGATTTGATTTCCATATTAATTAGTTAGGTAGAATTTGATTTCCAATTGGATTTCTATTCCTTTTAGGATTTAGGGTTTCTTTAAGGTTTATTCTATTAGTATAAATAGAATACATGGGTTATGTAATAGATACATTAGACATTAGATTACTTTTGATTAATAAAATTCTTGTGAGATTTTCTCATCTTTTGGTTCTTTGAGAATTCCTAGATTAATTTCTTAGTTTTCTTGAGATTCAATTATCGACTTATTATACAACAGTTCATAGTTATTTGTGGCGTCATTCTATTATACATCAAACGTCGATTGTACTTTTGGTTCTTGTCTCTTTATAGACATTGGGTCAAGGTGTCGTTGGTGTTCCATTCAATGCAAGCTTCCTAGCGCAGAGCAATTGTACCAAGGTTCTCATCTCAATATAGGCGAAGGGTTGAGGTGTTGCGAGCGTTCCACCTTCATAACTTATTGGAAACGATCTGGGCGACGACCACCTAATGCAAGCGTGCCGTGGAGTCTATCAAATTTTGATATAATTGCTAATTTAGTTTGTTATTATGTTTTTAATGTTTTAGAAGTAACTAGTTTACGAGAGGGAAAGCGTCGTGATAGCTTGGAAAAGTTCGTGATCAAAGGAGATCGAAAGTTTAAGTTTCCAGGATCAGATTTGTGGGTAAATCCTTTTCAAGAGGAAGGGATGCCAGTTTAAGGACAAATCCTTTTGAAGATGAGGGGCATGACACTAGCATGAGGAGGTCAGATATTTATGAAAGTCTTTCGACTCAAGCTCGAGAGGTTGAGCAAATGAGCTTAGGTGATTGTACTGAAAATAACTCAAGGATGCTTATATTAGAGTTCAAGACAAGTCATCGAATCTGTGTTCGTTGTGTGGCTTCGGTTACAATAAAGTTATGTTTGGTTCATGGGTAGAATAAAAGTTTATGGTTGTTGTTATGAATATCCAAAGCATGGATGGGTGCTTTCAATTTAGGTCGCGACAACACGAAGTTAGATTGCACGGAAGCAAAGAAGATGGTTTTGATGAATAAGGAATTTGCCCAAGTGGATTCACCAAGGCTATTGAAATTGCCCCGGTGACTTCGCCTCTATCCAATTCGCCCCAGCCAGCTCTGAAGCCGCCCCGACCATTTCAGCTCTGTCGAATTCGCCACGGCGAATTCCCCAGGCTTAACGAATTTGCCCCGGCGTAAATCTGCCCCGGAGAAGTTTTCCGGTGCATTGAATTTGCCCTGACGAATGCATAGATTTCCAGATAGTTCCAGCTGACGCGTTTTGACAGATTTTGACGCGGATTTCCTTCGTAAATTAGATAGTTTCAATATATTTTCAGTTTCGTATTGTAATTAGGTTACTTTTAGATAGGATTTTGATTCCAAATTGATTGTAATTCCTTATAGTCAATCTAGGGTTTCAATTACTACTATAAATAGGTTTTATGAATGTAATTCAATATACATCAGATTATTAACAAAGTTGTGAGTTTATTCTCCTTTTAGTTCTTTGAGAACTTTTGAATTATTCATGGTTTGTCTATGAATGTTCAATTGACTTATCATACATCTCTACTAGGTCAAATCCAATTCCTGGATACTGCTGGACGATTTTCCGGTAGGTTTTTCGTCGGGTTTTTGGGTTTCACCGGCGGGTTTGTCACCATTCCACGTGCTGGCCACTGTTTTGTTGCTATGCCCATTTTTGTGGTGTGGCCGACAGCTTTGGTTGTTGTGGGTGGTTTTGGTTTTTGGAAATCTGATGCTGGCGGGCCCCAACATTGTTGCTTACCTTTAATTTGAATGCTGAATTGTTGTTTGTGTGGTGATATAGGGGACCCACGGTGATGGCATCCTCCGCTGTTTCTTATCTCAGCCTCACACGGATAGCTTTTTGTTTGTCATGCTCATGATTTGGGTGTTATGGGTGATTCTGCTGAATTGGACGGTACGGAGTTGACATCGGGTCCCATTTTGTGGTCCTTCTTTGTAATTGATAATCCAATTTAGTTGGTGTTTTGCTGGAAATTTCCAGCTGTTATCAGCTTTTAAATGGTTGATTTGTTCTATTTTCCATGCTTCATTTGGGCCCACGGTTTTTCTTCATGGTGGCCCGCATTGTTTGGCTTCATGTGCTGCAGTCAAATTTCTGTTTTGGAGCCACGCGTGGGTGGTTTTCTGTGGTCCGTTGATTCATGGCTGGTTTTGGTTGGTTGGTGCTTTGGTGTTTGCTGGTTTCTCCACTTGTTTGGATGACCATGCAGCTGACCGTTATTGCTTAGCCCAATGTTGTCCCCTATTGCCTATCTGACTTGTGGGTTTGTTGGTTAGCCCCACGTGGGCTGTTTCTCATGTTCTTCAGACGGGTTTGCTCCATGCTGCAGTATATGATTGTTCAATCGGGTCCCATATTGCAGTCTGGTTTTCCACGTGGGCTGATTTGCTACCGTTGGTGGGCCCATTTATTTGGTCCACCTGCTCGTTTTTCCTGCATTTTCGGATGGACTTTGTGCCTGTCCGAGTGTCCGTGATGTTTTATGTAACAAATTTACTTTGTTGTTTTCCATTTACCTAGCCTCGAATTGGGAGGAATAATGTATTAGGTTAGGTAATTGGTTTCCTTTGTTGACAAATGGGTCCCACTTATCTTATATTCGGTTCAAGACTATACTCCATGCTGCTTATGCAGATACACGAGTCCGTCTTGTTGTCGAAACTTCGATTTGTGGTCCTTTTGTCGTTCTTAATACCTATCTAACTTTGTTAGTTATGTATTTTGTCGTTTTCTTTTGCCTAACCTCGGGTTGTGAGGATTAATATTATTAGGTTAGGCAATTGGTTTCCTAGACTTCTAGGTGCTTCAGCCCTCTCGGGAGAAGAGGACTATGTTCTGAACTTCATTGTAATATCATTTTTTTGCATATTTATATACAAACAAAATTTAGCAAAAAAAAAAATTGACTTATCATACAACAATACATAGTTGTGTATGGCGTCTTCTATCGCATCATTCGTTGATTGTACCAAGGTTACCGTTTACATATAATTGAGGGGTCAAGGTGTCATTGATGTTCCATTCAACGCAACTTCCTTGCGCGATCAATTGTAACAAGGTTCTCATTTCTTTATAGGCGTTGGGTTAAGGTGTCGTGAGCGTTCCACCTTATAACTTGCTGAAAATGATCCAGGCGACAACCACCTCACGCAAGCGTGCCGTGGAGTCTATCACCAAGGATCATTTGTACAACTATCACTATAGAAACTTCTATTTTCGAGCTAGTGAAACTCCATTAGGTGTTCCTTAAGCGAGTCACATTCAGTGAACTTATTCTCCAATAAGCACCTGTATACTTCCTTTAGTGTCTCCACACAAATGATTATGAGATCAATTATCCTATTCCATAGAGCAAGCATAGTATGTAATAATCTATCCAGAATTAATAACCCCACATTAGTGATCCAACGATTAGGAATGTTCTAGTTTTAAGGTATCTAGAATTTAGATCTCATTAGCATGATCATCATCATGATTCTAAAAGCATTGCTCAAAACTATGGGTTTATCACACTTAATATAACAACATCATGTAGATAATAAAAATGCCTTTAATAAATTAATTCTTTTATTAATAACTGAATAAGATTACAAAGTATATGCTACATCATATTAAATATGATTGGCTTGTGTGTATACTACTTTCAATCTCCCACTTGCACTAAAGCCAATTGCCATGGTATCTAATACCCATCTTCTCTAAGTGATGATCATCCTGCTGTTGGATAAAGCTTCAATAAATGGATATGCAATGTTATTTTTGAGAGTCCACTATCTCTATAGTGACTTCTCCTTTTTCAATGATTTTTCTAATCAAATGAAAGTGTCGTAACACATGTTTGAATCCAAGATGAGACTTAGGAACTATTCCTAGTTTTGTAATGAACTTTTCATCCAAACAATCAACTTGCAAGTTCATTTACAGCTATATGCTTTGTATTTGTCACTAAACCAGCAACTCTTTGCTTCTTGGAACCTTTCCAATTCACTGCACCACTATTCAAAGTAACAATTTACCCTAAAGTGGATTTGTTATCGTCTTGGTCAGTCTAAAAAACTTGAGTTTGATTAACTCTCTAGTTTTTAACTCAGACCCACCATGAATCATGATCACATCCTCAATACTGGTTAAGTACTTAAAGATGTTTTTCACTGTCTTACAGTGATCTTCTCTAGAATATGACTGATCAACATCAGGTCCTGTACATTTCATTGCATGCATGATAGTTACTCATGCGATCTCTCTTTCATTGGGGATAATTTAAAGAGATACACTCCATGACTCATCATCATGAGACCTCTCTTGGAGTTTTCCATACTAAACTCCTTTAGCATCGAATGAATATACGTTCCTTGGGTCAAGCCGAGCATCCTTTTAAATCTATCTATATAGATTTATATTCCCAATTTATAGGATGTTTCTCCCAAGTCATTCATGGACGAATGTTTAGAAAATTTTATCTTTACTGATTGTAGCACTGGTATGTCATTCCTTATCAGTAGTATATCAACATATAATACTAGGAATATCACAGCGCTCCCACTGACCATTTTGTACACACTAGGTTCATTCTCGTTTTTGATAAAATTAAACTTTTTTGATTGTCTCATCAAAATGAATGTTTTGTCTTTGAGAAGCTTGCTTCAATCCGTAAATGGATTGTTATAGCTCATATACATGATTTGCTTCAACCATTGAAACAAATTTATCTGGCTGTATCATACATACATTCTCCTCAAGTCTTCATTGAGGAAGGATGTCTCCACATCCATTTGCCAGATTTCGTAATAATAAGCTGCAATCACAAGCAAAATCCGAATAGACTTGAGCATTGCTATCGGTGAAAAGATTTCATGATGGACAACTCCTTGCCATTATTTAAAAAAAAATTTCACCATTCTGGCCTTACAAGTCTCCACATTGTCATCTGCACCAGTCTTTCTCTTAAAGACCCATTTACACTCTATAGGCACTATGCCTATCGGTGGAGTAACCAGAGTCTATACTTGGTTCTCATACATGGAGTCCATTTTGGATTTCATGGCTATCTGCCATTTCTCTAAGTGTCTACTACTCATAGCCTCATCGTATATAACTGGATCATCATCCTCTATGATGAGTACCTCATTATCATCCTCTACGATGAATCCATACCTCTTAAGTATCTTTGGTAGTCTTTCAAATTTACGATTCGGTTATGGTACAATAGGTCTATCTACAGGTTCCTTGGTTTGACTTATAGTGCTTTGTGGTTCTTGAACTCCTTCAAAATTTATTACCCTCCCACTAGCTCCTTCAATGATAAACACCTTTAGCCAAGAAGGCAGCGTGTTTCGCAACAAACACCTTTTGCTTAGTAGGATTATAGAAATAATACCTTAAACTTTCTTTAGGATATCCCACAAATCTGCACTTGTTAGATTTTATCCCAAGCTTATTCTTTTGGAACCTTTTCACACAAGCTGGACAACCCCTTATCTTAATATACTTAAGACTAGGAATCCTCCCTATCCATAACCTATACTTGGGGCCTAATTTTTGAGGTTACCTTATTTTGTAGATATGAAGCCGTTTCTAGGGAATAATCCCAAATGGATACTAGAATGTCGGTAAAAATCATCATGGATTGCACCATGTCCAACAAGGTACGATTTCTCCTTTTAGATACCAAATTAATTATTGCGTATCAGGATGATGAGGGCATCCTTGGTTTGGGAACGAATGACAATCATAGAGCGGATCCTATATGCATGCCGGATGGACCTGGGACAAGAGCTCGGGCTAAACGTTTCAAGGAAGGCCTTCATGGTTTGATACAAGGCATGTGGAGCGAGGATAGATCAAGTGTAGAGTTAGAGGAGCAGGATTCTAAGGCTTTGCATTTGATCATGTTAATACAAGCAAACACGTCAAGGTTGGGAACGATGGAAATAAGAGAAGACTGAAAATTCCAGCTTGCAGAGTTCTCGCCCCGGCGAGAACATCAAGGCCAAACTTCTCGCCCCAACGAGAACCTCTCTGCCCATTTTCGCCCCGGCCTAAAATGATGTCGCCCCGGCGAAGACCTCTCTGGTCATTCTCGCCCCGGCGAGGATTCCAGTTCAAACTTCTCGCCCCGGCAAGAACAGTCGGATTTGGTTGGTGCGTTTTTCGAGGCAGACGCATTTTTGAAGATTTTATCATATTTCTTTTCCTTAATTTTAAGGATTTCAGTATATTTTCATAATTCTATTGTAATTAGGATATTTTAAGATAGGATTTTGATTCCAAATCAATTGTTATTTCCTTTTAGGATTCTAGGGTTTCATAGTTAGTATAAATAAGTCTTATGCTTGTAATTCAAACAATTAAAAATATTCTGAGTTTATTCATACTTGAGAGCTATTCTCTACTTTTGGTTCTTTGAAGGATTTCTAAGTAGCTTTCTTAGTTTTTCTTTTGAGATTCATATTTAACTTATCATACAACAGACCATAGTTGTGTGTGGCATTATTCTATCGCATCATACAATCTTACGGAGATTATCGTTTTCCATCTAAACGAGGGTCTAAGTGTTGTTGGTGTTCCATCCGACGTGAATTCAATTGCTTGATCAAATATATCAAGATTCTCGTCTTCAAATTAGACGTTGGGTTAAGATTTCGAAGGAGTCCATCAATTTGCTTACTAGAAACGATCCGGGCGACGACCACCTCACGCAAGCGTGTCGTGGTATCAAAGCTGCGTTTTCTAGCTAAGTATCTATCTTTATTGTATCGTTGGATTTGTGAGTAAAAAAAAGAGTATAAAAAATTTTATTTCAGTTATTTCAATTTGTTCGTAGATTTCATCTTCAATTCCGTAATCGAGATTGTTGGTACTTATATTCATACCTACTATAGTTGTTTGTGATAAGTTATTTTGAATTGATTAGTAAAACCGAGGATTTTGCTAGGTAAATTCGAAAAGAACCTATTAGAGAGAATATTTAGAGGTAAAAGGCTTAGTTGTGAGATCATTCGAGGGAAAAAGCCTATTGAGTGATACATGAGCGGAACATTGATCGAGTGAAATACGTAAGGGAGTGGTGAGGAAAATATTTTGCTACTAACCTCTATTTTGTAGGAAAAATGTCTAGTACCAAAGATAAAGGTGTTATGGAAGATCCTCCAGCAAAGTTTGATCCAAAATTTGTGATGGAAGCTATGATGAAAGAATTCACTAGAAAGTTGGATATAGCGATGGAGCAAGTGAATGAGCATTTCGACCAAATGAGTGCGTCCCAAGGACCCCAGTTTCAACATCCTAATGGGGCACGTCAGCACGGAAGAACGCATCAAAGAGAAGCTAGACAAGGGGAAAATTACTATGAAGGGGGATTTAGTGAAGAAGAGGACCGTGAATCTGACTTCATCCATAGGAGGCGAGGAGCAAGGGATAGAGGCGGTAGGGATAGAGAAGATGGCAATTTGGATAGCATCAAAATGAAGATTCCAGCTTTCCAAGGGAGGAGTGATCCTGAGGCATACCTAGAGTGGGAAAAGAAGATGGAGTGGATTTTTGAATGTCACAACTATTCAGAACTCAAGAAAGTCAAACTTGTCGCTACGGAGTTTTCGGCTTATGGAGTCACTTGGTGGGATCAGCTGATGATCAGCCGGAGAAGGTGCGGAGAACGGCCGATTGAAACTTGGGATGAGATGAAAACGATTATGAAAGAGAAATTTGTACCAGACTATTATCACCGTGAGTTAGTTCTGAGCCTACAAAGTCTGAAACAAGGTAGTCGGAGTGTAGAGGACTATTACAAGGAGATGGAGATGTTGTTAGCTAGGGCAAACATCAATGAGGATAGCGAAGCAACAATGGCCAGATTTTCGGCGGGACTAAATTGGGAGATTTCAGATAGAGTAGAACGACAACATTATGTAGTATTGGAGGATATGGTACACATGGCTATCAAGATTGCAATATTTGCTGTGTCGTGATCGACGAAGGTAGTTGCACGAATATGGCAAGTACGGCTATGGTAGAGAAATTGGGGCTTTCTGATAGACTCTACGGCATGCTTGCGTGAGGTGGTCGTCGCCCGGATCATTTCTAGCAAGTTATAAGGTGGAACTCATTCGAATCCTTAATCCCTTGCCTGAATATAGACGATAAACCTTGGAATAGTCGATCAAGCAATTTGAATGTATGAAGGATGAAACACCAACAACACTTGGACCCTCGTTTAATTCAAATGATAATCTCCGTATGATTGAATGATGCGGTAGAATAACGCCACACACAACTGTGATTTGTTATATGATAAGTTGATAATTGAATCCCAAGAAAACTAAGAAATTAATCTAGGAATTCTTAAGGAACCAATAGATGAGAAACCTCACAAATAATTGTATTGAATAAATCTGATGTCTCTTCTATTACATAACCCATGTATTCTATTTATACTAATAGAATAAAACCTTAAGAAACCCTAAATCCTAAAAGGAATAGAAATCCAATTGGAAATCAAATTCTACCTAACTAATTAATATGGAAAACAAATCAGATCTAATAAATATCCTAATTACAATAGAAATCTAAAAGATATGTAAATCCCTAAAATAAAAGAAAGAAATCTGCCAAAAACCGCGTGCCTCGAAAAACGCGCCAATGAAATCTGGTTGTTCTCGCCGGGGCGAGAAACTTGTACTAAAAACCTCGCCGGGGCGAGGATGGGCAGAGAAGTCTTGGCCGGGGCGACGTTAGTTTGGGCTGGGGCGAAAATATCTAGAGGAGTTCTCGTCGGGGCGAGAAAAATAAGCCTGCGATTCTCGCCAGGGCGAGAATCCCGAATCCCAACTTTTGAGTTTGTTTATCCGTGCAATCCAACCTTGTAACGCCCCCGAAACTCGGGTCTTACCTTGAACCCAATTCCGACGCGTCACAGTACTACCCATACAACATAGGCTTATTAAAAATATGTAATTACAATAATATAACAACATATCCTCATCTAATCCCGGGCACGAAGACCTTAAACAAAACACTTATAACCAAGGTTGAATAAATACCATGGTCCTTTACAATATCTCATGTGTGAACGCAAGGTTCAGATTCTGACTTTATCCAATCCCTGAATATTCGCAAGGTTATTTAATAACCAAAACATTCGATATGAAAATGTCCTTTGTACATCATTGTCATCCTCGTAGTTTACTATCACAAGTAACTAACATCATCACATCATAAATACTATAATGGATAACCTTCATTTCTAACTCAAGGATTACATAGACAAATTCCAGTACATCATATGCCGTCATCATAGCTAAATAATTACAATAAAGGAACATTTAGCAACCTTCCTGTATCCATGCTGTAATATTCCGAACCCTAATAAGATCTGTATATGTAAATTATGCGTTTAATAAATGAAATTTCATGATCTGACTTTGTATTATATGGTTATGTATATTATTAAACAATTAGGTCAAATAAATTTTTTTCGCCAAGCAGCTGTGTCGTGCTTAAATCGGACAAAATGATTTGTCGTGCTTCCGGCGAATTCACCGAGAAGCATCTCGGCAAATTATTTTTGCAAGCTGCTGTGTCGTGCTTAGAAATGACGAAGTGTTTTGTCGTGCTTCGACATTAATATAATATTATATTAACCGATAAAATTCTAAAATAAGTTAAATAGGGTTTAAAATGTTAAACTGAAATATAAACCCTAATTTGAAAACCCTAATTAGTAATAATTGTCTGAACTAATCAAATTAAAACCCTAATTAGTGTACAATAATCTTAATTGATGTAATTAAGATTTAAATGATGAATCATAATATTAATTATGAATTATTAAGATTAAACTAAACCCTAAACGAAAGATTGAAACCCTAATCGTAGGATTAAAAACCCTAAACCCTAATTTGGAATCCTAAAACCCTAATTTGGTTCAATAACCCTAATTTATGAAATGTAAAACCTTAATTATGATATATAACACTAATTAGGGGATTATTAAACTTAAATTAACATTATAAACATGATTAGCAAAAATCTAGGTTTAATTAGTAAGTAAATAAATCAAAAATCAAATTTTAAATCAATCAAGAGAAGATAGGAACACAAAATCAGATATTTATAAATATCTAGCTTAAGTAGGTTAATAATATCTGATTCCAAGTAGCACAAGTAACTAGGTTAGATATTTTTAGGGCAAAAATGGAAATTAAAGTCTAGGAAACCCTAATCTAAGTTGCTATAAATAGAAAGAGGTTCTGATAATTTAACCTACGAAATTTTGAAACCTATACACTTATATTATCAGCCTAAACAAGCCCTAGCAACCACAAGCTCAGAATCAGAAAGAAGAAATCAAAAATTTGAAGAAAAAGGTGCAAACCCTAATTTTATGTTTGATCTTCAAGCATGGAAAATTTTTGTGTTTTAGATGTTTAGGAATACTTATTAGTATGTTATTAAGTGATCTGGGCGGTTAAAACATGTTTACATAACATCTAGATATGAAAATCAAGCCAAAAACTCAAACTGTTCTTGGCAGTCGAGAACAGTCTGACAGGCAAAATTGTCAGGCCTTTTGATCGTCTTAGATTAGTTGTTTGATCTGTTTTTATGCATGTATGTGTAGCCTGCCATGTTATCTTTAAAGCCCGACGTGTAGCATAGCAAACAAATAACTAGGATGAAAGATATGATCGGTCAAAAGTGCCTTGACCGTTCTGATTTTCATTTCTGGGTAACCCAGAATTCCCTTGAAGGTGTCTGACAAGGTTTGTCAGACTTTCATGCAACCCAGAATCGGTCTATATGATATGTGTTATGTGATTTCTTTGTTTAGACTTGTTCT
Organism: Aralia elata; assembly: GCA_034770075.1. Classification (NCBI taxonomy): domain Eukaryota; kingdom Viridiplantae; phylum Streptophyta; class Magnoliopsida; order Apiales; family Araliaceae; genus Aralia; species Aralia elata. Next base: position 54,424,952 of record CM068387.1, on the reverse strand, counting down.
ATGCTATGTAGAGTACAATCTGGTAACATAAAAACACACTAACATTAACTAATCTAGCCAGAAATTGCAGTCAAAGTACCTTGACCGCAACTGACTTATGAATTTCTGGGTAACCCAGAAATTCATAAGAACAGTTGGTCCCTGCTAGTTTGACCAAATTTAAATGACATTAAATGATGTTGTTTGATCTCAAACAAAACATGTCGTTACTCTCTACCATATAGACTGTAACGAGCAACAAAAATCAAACCCAAATCATAACCCAGTTGAAATTAATTTGAGCTCAAAGTAAGCTGTCCAGCGTTGACCAGGTGTTCTTCATGAAGAACACCTTTAGCGACAAAATGCATAACCAAACCCAGAACACTATGCACATATGCAGACCGTCGCTAAAGCCCTTTAGCGACGGATTTTTAATAAAAATTAAATAAAAATTAATTAAATAAATTATAAAATAATAAATAAATATTAAATAATTATTAATAATTAACAAATAAATCCGAAAATTCATTTTTAATTATAAAAAAAAATTATTTTTAATATTTTTATATATTCTGATATATTATTTAATTTAATTAAATAATAAATAATAATTATGATAAATCATTTAATAATTGTTTTAATTATTTAAAAATGATATTAAGGTAAATAAAATTATTATATATAATAATTAAATAAAATATTACATATTTAAAAATATTATTAATGATAAATAAATCATTTAAATAATATATTAAATATTTAAAAATGTTATAAATGATAATTAAATCATTTAAATATCAAATTAAGTTTTAAAAATTATTATAAGTAATAAATAAATTATTTTAATGATAAAATAAAGTCAAAAAATATTATTAATGATAAAATAAATTATTTAAATAATATTCTATCTTTCTAAAAATATTATAAATGATAAATAAATTATTTAAATAATATTTTAAGTATCTAAAAATATTCTAAATGATAAATAAATTATTTAAATAACATATTAAATGTTTTGAAAATTATTATAAATGATAATTAAATCATTTAAAAATATTTCTAAACTTGTAAAATTATTTAAAAATATTTCCAAGCTTCTGAAAATTATTTAAAAATAATACCAAGCTTCTAAAAATGTTATAAATAATAATTAAATTATTTAGACTAATAATTATCTACTAACCTTTGTTTTGCAATGAACATGTATAATTATGGTTATGAAAATAATTATGAGTGGCAAAAGAGATCTTTTCAAGGAAGGCGCGATCCTGAAGCTTATTTGAGTTGGGAGGAAAGGAATGAACTGTTAGGTTTGTATAACGCGAACATGCAATCAAATTACATTAATAAAGCGGAAGCGCGATAAAATCAGATTTTAAAATTTTATACAAACCATCACCATGATCTTTCTTTATGCACAATTATTAATTAAACGAAAGAGATGGAGAATAAGAATTATACCCTTGTAGAATTCTAGCTTCCTCAGGTACAAGTTCACCTCCAATTCCTTCGCGTTCTCCTTGAATTCCACCGATTAAATTCCTTCCTTTGATCAACGTTAACCACCCAAGTGTTTGGCCTCTAGAGGTGATCCACCAAGGAATAATACTTGTTCAAGAAGATGGGTGTTGGCAAAACCCTAGTTTCTATCTCTATAGAAATTGTAAGTACTCTCTACAATTCTTATGTAAGAGTGTGTAACCCTAATCTATGATAAGACTTCTCTTATTTATAGATGTAGGAAAACCCTTCCCTAAACTATTTAGGATTAGGGTTTCTATTCTAATTAAACTCCTTTAATTAAATTAAACTCCTAATCCAATTAGGAATTCATGTGAGAGTACTTCTATTAATTAATTCTCAATCCCTATTAGAAATTAAATAATAGTAATAGTAATAATAATAATAAGACTCCTCTTATTAATTTATATTTAATATTTCTAAAATATTAAATAATAAATATTAAGCTATTTAATTTATTCTATCTCCATAGACTAAATTAAATACACTTAACTTATTATTACAATTATGCCATTTACTTCTTAAATAAATATTTTCCTTTTGCGGTGTGACCCTTTAGGTTCTCCATATTAAACCGGTTGTGAATAAATCAATTAGAACAATTCTAATCTTATTTAAATAAATAAATTAAACTATTTAATTCATTTAAATAAATAATATTTATTCTACAATAAGGGTAAGCCCCCTTAGCGATCAACGACTTTCCAGATAATATAGATTTCAACATTAATCATAAAAGAACCTTTCAGTGCATAGTTACCGTACAATTCAATCCTTCTACCATACAATGTCCCAATTAAATATAAGACATGGAATTATTGTCAAGTCTTATTTTATTTAATTATATGTATTTCGATTCTCAAATGCACAACTCTAATTAATGCAAATTAGAAACTCCTTTCTAATTTCATTCTGCTTTGGCCAAAGACTTCTGAGTCGTCATTTATCGAATCACATAGGACATTCTCTCCTTTTACTAGAAGTGGTAGATTCTTTATTGATCATTCACCTATCTCCATGTATAACTTATTATACCCAATCATACCCTTTGATATACCCTAAAGGTCTTAAGGAACATGTCAAAGTATAACTCATCATACACAAGATACTATGATGATCTCAAGTCCAAGGATCACTTGTACTACTATCACTAGAGGAATTCCTATTGACAGGCGAGTAAAACTCCATTAGGTATTCCTTAGCGAGCCACGTTCAGTGAACTTATTCTCTAATAAACACCTACATACTTGCTTTAGTGTCTCCACACAAATGATTATGAGATCAATCATCCTCTTCATAAGAGCAAGCAACGTATGTACTAATCTATCCGGATTCACTAATCCCCTTTTTAGTAATCCAACGATTAGGAATAATTTTAGTTTATGAGCTATCTAGAATTTAGATCTCATTAGCATGATCACCATCATGATTCTAAAAACATTGCTCAAAACTATGGGTTTATCACATTTAATATAACAGCACCATGTAGATAAAGTAAAATGCCTTTAACAAACGAATAAGATTACAAAGTATATGCTACATCATATCAAATATGATTGGCTTGTGTGCATACTACTTTCAATCTCCCACTTGCACTAAAGCCAATCGCCATGGTATCTAATACCCTTCTTCTCTAAGTGACGATTATCCTGCTGTTGGATAAAGCTTCAGTAGATGGATATGCAATGCTGTTCTCGAGAGTCCACTATCTTTATAGTGACTTTTCTTCTTTCAATGATTTTACTAATCAAATGAAAGTGCCGCAACACATGTTTGAATCCAAGATAAGACTTAGGAACTATTCCTAGTTCTGTAATGAACTTTTCATCCAAACAATCAACTTGCAGCTTCATTTACAGCTATATACTTTGTCTTTGTCATTAAACCAGCAACTCTTTGCTGTTTGGAACTTTTCCAATTCACTGCACCACCTTTCAAGGTAACGTTTTACCCTAAAGTGGATTTGTTATCGTCTTGGTCAGTCTGAAAAACTTGAGTCTGTTTAGCCCTCTAGTTTTAATTCAGACCTACCATGAACCGGCCATAATCACATCTTCAGTACCAGTTAAGTACCTAAAGATGTTGATCACTGTCTTAAAGTAATCTTCTCCAGAATATGACTGATCAACATCAAGCCTAGTATATTCATTGCATACATGATAGTAACTCATGCGATCTCTCTTTCAATTGGGGACAATTTTAGAGAGATTCTCTCCATGGCTCATCATCATGAGACCTCTCTTGGAGTTTGCCATGCTAAACGCCTTTAGCATCAAATGAATATACGTTCCTTGGGTCAAGCCAAACATCCTTTTAAATCTATCTATATAGACTTATATCCCCAATTTATAGGATGCTCCTCCCAAGTCATTCATGGAGGAATGTTTAGACAATTTTATCTTTACTAATTGTAGCATTGGTGTGTTATTCCTTGTCAGTAGTATATCAACATATAATACCAAGAATGTCACAGCGCTCCCACTGACCCTTTTGTACATACTAGGTTCATTCCTATTTTTGATAAAATCAAACTCTTTTGATTGTCTCATCAAAATGAATGTTCCATCTTTGAGAAGCTTGCTTCAATCTATAAATGGATCATTGTAGCTTAAAACACGATTTGCTTCAACCTTTGAAACAAATTCCTCTGGCTGTATCATACATAAATTCTCCTCAAGCCTTCATTGAGGAAGGACGTCTCCACATCCATTTTTGCCAGATTTCGTAATAAGCTGCAATCACAAGCAAAATCCAAATGGACTTGAGCATTACCCGATAGTAAGTTTTATCACAGTCAACTCCTTGACTTGAAAAACCTTTTAAACAGGTCTGGTCTTATAGGTGTCTACCTTGCCATTTGCCCTAGTCTTTCTCTTAAAGACCCATATATACCAGAGTCTATACTTGGTTCTTATACATAGAGTCCATTTCAGATTTTATGGCCATCTGCCATTTCTCTGAGTGTCTTCTACTCATAGCCTCATCGTATATAACTGGATCATCATCCTCTATGATGCGTACCTCATCATCATCCTCTATGATGAATCCATACCTCCCAGGTATCTTCGATACTCTTCCAGATTTACGATTCGGTTGTGGTACAATAGGTCTATCTACAGGTTCCTCGGTTCGACTTAAAGTGCTTTGGGGTTTTTGAACTCCTTCAAGATCTATTACCCTCCCACTAGCTCCTTCAATGATAAACACCTTTATCTAAGAAGGTAGCATGTAGGATTATAGTACCCTAAACTTCTTTAGGATATCCCACAAATCTGCACTTGTCAGATTTTGTCCTAAACTTATCTTTGAAACCTTTTCACATAAGCTGGACAACCCCTTATCTTAACATACTTAAGAGTAGGAATCCTTCCTATCCATAACCTTTATGGAGTCTTGGGCTCGAATTTTTGAGGTTATCTTATTTTGTAGATATGCAGTCGTTTCTAGGGTTTGACCCCAGATGGATACTAGAATGTCGGTAAAAATCATTATGGACTGCACCATGTCCAACAAGGTACAATTTCTCCTTTTAGATATACCAATCAATTATTGCGTATCAGGAAGTGTCCATTATGAGAAAATACCATTTTGAGATGATCTAGAAACTCATTGTACAAGTATTCTTTCCTCGATCTGATCAAAGAATCTTAATACTCTGTCAATATGTTTCACTTCTGAATTCTTTGAACATTTCAAATGATTCAGACTTGTATTTCATCAAATACACACATTCAACTCTTTGAATGACCACCCCCTTTTCTTTTACTAGTTTGTTCAATTTGCAAAATAATTTTCATGTAAGTCAAGTATACAAAGTCTATCAAGTAATCTTCCAGTTTCAAACAAAACATTATCATTATAAATAGAACAACAATTGTTCTTAAATATAATACCAGAACCTTCCTTGTCCAACAACGGAAGTAATAATGTTTCTAAAGAGAACTGGAACATAATAACAACTTATTAACTTAATAGACTTGCCCGTAGGCAATGCTAAACTATAAGTTCCTACGGTTAATGCAACAACCATTGGTTCATTCTCCACGCGTAAGATTATTTATTCTTTGTTTAGCTTTCTACTTCTGCTTAGTCTCTGCATTGGATTGCATACGTGAGAACTACAGCTGGTATCCAATACCCAAGTAGAACATTGACTAATAGAAAAATTTATTTCAATCATGAACAAACCCATATTTGTAACCGAAGCTTCACTAAGCTTCTTCTGGTTACCCTCTAGTTTTAATTCTAGTATCCAGGCTTATTGCAGTGGAAGCAAACTCCTTTGCTATCTGCATCAGTCTTGTTCTTATTGTCCTTTATTTTTGCCCTTCCATTTACCTTCTTTGAATTGTTCTTCTTTTAAGAAGATCCTTTGACCCTCTTCCGCTTCCTGGAAGAATCATCTACCAGTAAGACTTGGTCTTTCTTTGTTGGAAAGTGACTCTTTACAGTTTTCAACATGTTTAAGCAACTCAGGCAGGCTGACATATAACTTGTTCATGTGGAAATTCACAACAATTTGTGAGAAAGAGTCCGGAAGTGATTGCAAGATCAAATCTTGGATCAACTCTCCAGCCATTAAAACCCAGTTGTCCTAATTGTTCAATCATATTGATCATTTTAGGACATTTGTCTATACTGTAGTGTCATCGGTCATTCTAGATCGGAAGAACTCCTTAGATATCTGATATCTAATAGTCCTACTTTCCTCACCCTTCAACTCCTTGAAGGTGCAAGAGTATAGTAGGAGCATCCATAGTTTCATGCTGACGCTGAAGCTCGTTACTCATGGATGCGAGCATGATGCATTGAGCCAACTGTGCATCATCTTGCCACTTTCTAAAAGTAGCAATCTTTTCCTCTGAGGCATTGTCTGCAACCATTGCATGGATAGGTATATTAAGGACATAAGATAACTTTTCAGCCTTGAGAAATATTCTCAAATTCCTTAACTAGTCCGTGTAATTCGGTCCGGTTAATTAGCATCTAATATGCTATGTAGTGATAGTGAATTAGACATCGTAAAATTCTGTAAATGAATTTGTAATTTAACAACATTTTAGCATACATTCATTTTTAATTAATTACCAAAATAAATTAGGTCTTTATTTTAAATTGGTATCTCCCACTATTTTCATCAAACTATATTACTCTCATTATATAGTTCGGCAATTCTAATTAAAGATTTGCTAGTGAGACTAAGTATCCCATTTTAGATGTATATAGCCTTGTGGTGACACAACAAACGATATATAAATAAATAGGTAAACAACTATTGTCAATTACATCTCTATGTAACTCCTTGTATTTTGCCTCTTAGATTATTTTGATCAAGTGGTGACACATCCGAATCAAAATTATCCAAGTTAAGTCCATCCTAGCACTTCCATATATTCGAAAGAAAAATACTGTCCTTGTGGTGACACAACAAAACAGCATCGTTCAGTTTATGTATAAGCATCAAATGTGATAAAGCAACATCTTAAATATTTTAATACTTGCCTTGTGGTGACACAACAAACTCATATTAAATATTTAATACTCTATTGCTTTACCATGCTAGAAGGCCACGTTCGATATTCCAAATATCTTTGAACGCTTAGGACTTAATATGATTTCTTTGAGGGGTTTGTTATTATTTGTCTCATCTTGTTTAGCGCGCATGCACATATATATATAAAATACGCGTCATATTATTTAACATGCGAAGCATGTTGTATAATATATAATATATACATAGCAAGCATGCACATATAGAATACTATATTCTACTCGGATTGATTATGGACTTTTATTCTAGTTTGGTTCACTAGAGCCACCAAGTGAACCAAAAGGTCAAACCTAGGGTGCAAGAATTAAATTTAAATATAACTATTACATTTAAACCCGGGCTCCATTACAAATGGGTCTTCAAGCGCTCCTTGCTTCTTTGTCTTCAATTCTTCAAAATTAATTCTAACTAGTCCTATTACAAAAACTATTTACAATAAATAGAAACCTTGATCAGCAGTCAAAGGAAAATACATAGGAGGGAGATAGAATTTACATTAAGAAAAATTAGAGAAGACGAGGTACGCAGACCCCATTTATAAAAACTCATACATTCAAGCATCCACTAAAATAAATCCAATCACACATTGGTCAATAGTCCATAATCAATCCCTATTTATTATCATACATATCTCTATATGTATCAATAAATAACATTCATCCCATGAATAATAAAACCATTCCATATATGCATTGATATCATTTAATGGGCAATATTAGTTAGTATAAAATTCAATTTCAACTCCAATTAGTTATCATGGAATCCAATTCCAACTCTAATTAGTTATCATGAAATCCAATTTCAATTAAAATAAACTTCTTTATTTTAATCATATTCCAAATCAAAATAAACTCTTTTATTTTAATTTAAATTTTTTTTTGAATAAAAATAAACTCCTTTATTTTAATCAAATTCCAAATCAAAATAAACTCCTTTATTTTAATTAATATGGAAACCAATTTCAAGTTTAAAATAAACACCTTTATTTTTAACTTAAAATTGTTGGAAAATAAAATATGTTGAATCCTATTCCTTATCAAAGTAAACATCTTTATTTTTTAAGGAAACATGGAATCCTATTCCATATGTGAATAAACTCCTTTATTCTAGGAAACATGGAATCCTATTCCATATGTGAATAAACTCCTTTATTCTAGGAAACATGGAATCCTATTCCATATATGAATAAACTCATTTATTCTAGGAAACATGGAATCCTATTCCATATATGAATAAACTCATTTATTCTAGGAAACATGGAATCCTATTCCATATATGAATAAACTCCTTTATTCTAGTTAACGGAGAATCACATTCCAAGTTAAAATAAAACTTTTAATTTTAATCATATTCCAATTAAAATAAACCTTTTATCTTAATTGAAAATAAATAAAATCAAAATAAAAAAAATAATAATAAAATAATTTTACACAAACAATTATGCCTAATTAAATTGTTCTAAACACATATCAATGTATATACCGAATCAAAATAATTAATAATTCGCATAAAGTTTGGCTCTTGATACCACTGTTAGGTTTGTATAACGCGAACATGCAATCAAATTACATTAATAAAGCGGAAGCGCGATAAAATCAGATTTTAAAATTTTATACAAACCATCACCATGATCTTTCTTTATGCACAATTATTAATTAAACGAAAGAGATGGAGAATAAGAATTATACCCTTGTAGAATTCTAGCTTCCTCAAGTACAAGTTCACCTCCAATTCCTTCGCGTTCTCCTTGAATTCCACCGATTAAATTCCTTCCTTTGATCAACGTTAACCACCCAAGTGTTTGGCCTCTAGAGGTGATCCATCAAGGAATAATACTTGTTCAAGAAGATGGGTGTTGGCAAAACCCTAGTTTCTATCTCTATAAAAATTGTAAGTACTCTCTACAATTCTTATGTAAGAGTGTGTAACCCTAATCTATGATAAGACTTCTCTTATTTATAGATGTAGGAAAACCCTTCCCTAAACTATTTAGGATTAGGGTTTCTATTCTAATTAAACTCCTTTAATTAAATTAAACTCCTAATCCAATTAGGAATTCATGTGAGAGTACTTCTATTAATTAATTCTCAATCCCTATTAGAAATTAAATAATAGTAATAGTAATAATAATAATAAGACTCCTCTTATTAATTTATATTTAATATTTCTAAAATATTAAATAATAAATATTAAGCTATTTAATTTATTCTATCTCCATAGACTAAATTAAATACACTTAACTTATTATTACAATTATGCCATTTACTTCTTAAATAAATATTTTCCTTTTGCGGTGTGACCCTTTAGGTTCTCCATATTAAACCGGTTGTGAATAAATCAATTAGAACAATTCTAATCTTATTTAAATAAATAAATTAAACTATTTAATTCATTTAAATAAATAATATTTATTCTACAATAAGGGTAAGCCCCCTTAGCGATCAACGACTTTTCAGATAATATAGATTTCAACATTAATCATAAAAGAACCTTTCAGTGCATAGTTACCGTACAATTCAATCCTTCTACCATACAATGTCCCAATTAAATATAAGACATGGAATTACTGTCAAGTCTTATTTTATTTAATTATATGTATTTCGATTCTCAAATGCACAACTCTAATTAATGCAAATTAGAAACTCCTTTCTAATTTCATTCTGCTTTGGCCAAAGACTTCTGAGTCGTCATTTATCGAATCACATAGGACATTCTCTCCTTTTACTAGAAGTGGTAGATTCTTTATTGATCATTCACCTATCTCCATGTATAACTTATTATACCCAATCATACCCTTTGATATACCCTAAAGGTCTTAAGGGATATGTCAAAGTATAACTCATCATACACAAGATACTATGATGATCTCAAGTCCAAGGATCACTTGTACTACTATCACTAGAGGAATTCCTATTGACAGGCGAGTAAAACTCCATTAGGTATTCCTTAGCGAGCCACGTTCAGTGAACTTATTCTCTAATAAGCACCTACATACTTGCTTTAGTGTCTCCACACAAATGATTATGAGATCAATCATCCTCTTCATAAGAGCAAGCAACGTATATACTAATCTATCTGGATTCACTAATCCCCTTTTTAGTAATCCAACGATTAGGAATAATTTTAGTTTGTGAGCTATCTAGAATTTAGATCTCATTAGCATGATCACCATCATGATTCTAAAAACATTGCTCAAAACTATGGGTTTATCACATTTAATATAACAGCACCATGTAGATAAAGTAAAATGCCTTTAACAAACGAATAAGATTACAAAGTATATGCTATATCATATCAAATATGATTGCTTGTGTGCATACTACTTTCATGAACGAGAGTTTGGCTATCAAAATTATTCCGAGTACAAAAAGTTCAAACTTGCAGTTCAACATTTTTCTGATTATGTAGCTACATGGTGGGCTGAATTTGTGCGTAGTAGAAAAAGGTATGGAGAACGTCCGATCGAGACGTGAGAAGAGTTGAAAACCGTGATGAGAAAGCGGTATGCTCCAGGACAACCTAGTAGGAGAATTCCATTGGCGAGCTACGGACTACAATCTTACTCACATATGCTTTGCTAATGATCTTTTGTTGTTCTGCCATGGTAACTTGTCTTCGGTAACAATTGTTCACTCCTGCATTCAGTCATTTTCCTTGTTCTCTAGCCTAATCCCCAATGCTCAAAAAAGTCAGTGTTTCTTTTCAAATGTTGGCAATTCTGATCAATAGGTTATCATTGACTCACTTGGGTTTCATGTTGGTGCTTTACCAATCCGATTCCTGGGTGTTCCCCTAATATCCTCGAAGCTTTCTCATAATGATTGCATGCCTCTTATCCAAAAGATTACTTCGCGGATCTCCTCTTGGACGACAAAGTTCCTTTCCTATTCTGGCAGACTGCAATTGATCAAATCTGTGCTAATTTCTATCCAATCCTTCTGGTCGGCTCATTTCCTTTTGCCAAAATCCGTGCTCAGAGTAATCCAATCTATTCTAACTAGATTTCTTTGGAAGGGGCCTTCTCTTGGGAAACATGGGGCTAAAATCTCTTGGAAGGTAATTTCTTTGCCTTATTATGAAGGTGGGTTGGGTGTAAAGGACCTTGAGGACTGGAATAATGCTCTCATTATCCAACACCTAATCAAGGTTATCCAATTCAATCCCTCCTCCCTTTGGGCTTCTTGGATCCAAACCACGGTTCTCAAACACAAAAATTTTTGACATATCAATATACCTACTGACTGCTCTTGGATTTGGCGCAAAGTTCTAAAGCTTCGACCCCTAGCGCAACCCTTTCTTTCTTATCGTGTTGGCAGGGGGAACCATTTTAGCCTATGGTATGATCCGTGGCTTAATGGCCAACCCTTATCTCCGAATGCTTACTTGCTAACCAACTCGGGGATCCCAACAAATGCTCTTCTTTCAAGCATTATTTCTCACTCAAATTGGGTCCTACCCCAGAGTAACCATCACGATGTTGTGCAGTTTCGTAGTCTGTTCATTGCTGCTCCATCTCCTTCTGCAAATGATGATTCTATCACTTGGGATTCTGTTGATATCCGGCTCTTAAAAGCCAACAAAATTTGGGATTCCATCCGTCACCGATGTAGTCCTGTCTCTTGGGCCAAAATCCTTTGGCACAAGCATTACATCCCTCGATACTCTTTCTTTCTTTGGCTTGTATTACACAAAAGATTCCCTACTAATGATGCTTTCATGTCTTACTCTAGTTACTCCCCATTGAGGTGTCCCTTGTGTAATTCTGCCAACGAAACTTTTAACCATCTCTTTTTTACTTGTCCTTATTCAAGTGGTGTGTTTACCAATGTCTTGGCAGTGGGAAATTGGCACAATATTTCGTTAGTCTGGAATAATCTGATTGCCTATATTCAGCAGTTCCAGGGGCGAAAAATGCACTCTGAAATTTTGAAACTTATTCTTGCCACCTGCCTTTATAAGATTTGGGGATCTCGGAACTCTATGCTACATGATGGGTCTATGTTGCCCCCTCATGCCTTATCTAAGGAGATCATCAACTTGATCAAGGCTCGCCTCTCAAGTTCTAGGAAGTTTCATCGGGCAATTCAAAAATGTTACACGTTCCATAACTGGTTGTAATTGGTTCTTTTTGCTTTGCTTTCCTTAGTTTAGCTTTTATGCTTTGTTTCCTTTTCCTTTGTTGGATAGTTCTCTTTTTGTTTATCATGAGGCCTGTCTCATGATAACCTTTTGTCTGGGGTATGCCCCTTCGCCATTGTATTTATGGGTTTCTATTTATACAAACACCAAATTTAGCAAAAAAAAAAAATACCCACAATATTCACTACAATAAATTCTACGAAGATATGCACTTTGACAATGAGAATTTACCAAATGATAGCAAGAATATTGACAATGAGAATATAATGAATGCTCATAAACTAACTCAACAAATATCAAATACCCTTCATAGTTTATGATAAAGACGATTTTACCCTCAAAATAGCCAAACACAAATTTATCCATGGAAGCATGCAAAACATGTTTTAAATAACTCATGAAAATACTAGATGCATTAGTTAATCTAACAGAAATAACTATCCACCTATACAATCCACATGTTAACAAAACTTTCCATTTATCACAATATCTCATGCTAATTTGATTAGGCATATACATCACATGGTCATTTTCCAATGTAGATAAAAACAAGCACTATGCAATTTATCAAGCATATTATCTAAGTAAAGAAAACGATACTTGTTTACCAATTCAAAATCGACGCACAAGCTCAACGTCTTATCCTCTTTAGATACTATAATCTCATGAATAGCACACGCACTAATGCTTTCTCCCACGATACCCGCTTCGATGAAGCTGGACTTCATCAACTCTCCAACCCACCTTGGTAACTCCGTCGTATCCTCAGGAATACTATAAGCTGGCTGATATAGAATGATAGCTCGGGATATATCCTCAATCACCTGTATAAGAGAAACAACAGAACTAGACAAAGAAGAGTTAATCTTGTTAGTATTCAAAAGCGCCGTCTTGTACGAATGTACAGTCATTGGCTTTTCAAAATACAACTCACTTTCCAATTCACTCTCCTCTCTTTTTTCACTCTTACTCTCCACTGTTTCTTTCTCTCGTTTATTTTCACTCTCATTTTTTTTATTCTCTCGTTTCTTTTCATTCTCTTTTTCACACTCAATCTTTTTTTCAATTTCCTTTTCACTTTTTTTTTGTCGTTCAATTTCTTGCTCTTGGTTATGGACTTCATTTAGCACAGTAGAAGCCAACAATTCTCCTTGGACTGCATGTTCTCTTACATCTTCTTCTTCCTGCGGCTGATCTTGCTCTTTTTGTGCCTTAAGAGTGACTCGTTGTGGTTTCAAATGCTCATCCTTTAACTCATTAAACGTTCTTATGATGTCCTCAAATGATGCCGATTCAATATACACCCTAGGAATTTCTCTTCGTTGTCTCCACTGTAAATCTTCATTCCTAGGAACCTTTTTTTCATTATCACAAGTTAAACGCCTTAAAGGTTGCTCTACATGTTTCAGAGATGCATGTTCATTCCTCCTACTAGGTTGTCCTGGAGCATACCGCTTTCTCATCACGGTTTTTAACTCTTCTCACGTCTCGATCGGACGTTCTCCATACCTTTTTCTGCTACGCACAAATTCAGCCCACCATGTAGCTTCATAATCAGAAAAATGTTGAACTGCAAGTTTGAACTTCTTGTACTCGGAATAATTATGATAGCCAAACTCTCGTTCCTTCCTTTCCTCCCAACTCAAATAAGCTTCAGGATCGCGCCTTCCTTGAAAAGATCTCTTTTGCCACTCATAATTATTTTCATAACCATAATTATACATGTTCACTGCAAAACAAAGGTTAGTAGATAACAATTTTTGTGTTTAGCCATTAAGGATGCGACCGAGATATCGAATCAACGTCGAACCTTAATGAAACTTGTCTATATTAACGTGATACATGTTTATATACGTACTAACGCTTATTATTGGTATACGTAGACTACGTGCGTTGACCGATTGTACTAAATTATAGTGAGCTATGCTAAGGCAAGTCTCCCAACTTTGTTATATTTAAGCAAGTATTATACATCTTGCTATCAATTATTGTGAAGTTATTGCTTCTTGTTCAACATAACTTAAGAAATGAATCATTATTCATATATTGTTTATTCGAGCGTAAATTGTTGTGTCAAACCAAATTGTTTGGTAAGACATCTATACTGAGTAAATGGAAATGCCTTCATAGGAAGGCCAATAAATGTCGATAATATATTGACCACAAATGGTAGGATGATATGCATACTCCTAGGATATTGGTGAGGCTGATCACATACCAGATATCCAAAACTCAAATGGTTCTAAGTCTTTAAAGACTGATAGAACTACATGAAATATATGGTTCTTATACAGAACCCTCAGTATACATTGTTGATATCTTTCAAATCAAACACATGGTGTTTACATATTCAAATGAACTTGCTGAGCATTTGTAGCTCATTCTTGCGCATATCTTCTTTTGCAGCTTTAAATGATATTTCTGGCACGTCTGGGACCGATAAGGGGAAAAACCATACTTATTAAGTTTTATTTCTGTTGTTGAATACTTTAAGTCTTTTAAAGACTTGTTGTTGTAATAACTTAGTATAACGAATGATGTAACTGAACAAAATGTTATGTAATATATTATGATCCTTTATGTCATAGAATGCGTTATACTCTGATCTTTAAATTCTTTAGAATAGTTGTACTAAGTTAAATACAGTGTCTATATGAACTATACATCTGAATGAGGGTATCTAAATGATGTTGAGAGTCCTATAAGTTCTGGGGTTACACTAAATGAGCGCCGGTAAGGTGTCATCCCTACCGGAATGCGCCCCTCAGTTCTATGGACAATCTTATCATTAATACTGTGAATGTCAGATAGATAGGAACTATTGATATGAAAGAGATATCCACAAGATATGAATCTGTACATCCAAGTGAGGGTATCCAAACACGGATAACGTTCTGACGAGAACTATTATCTGTTATGGGATACTGTGAATCTTGGATAGATAGAAGTCATATTTTATTGAATATTTATAGTTGTATAGTTTCACGTGAGCACCAGATCTGCTACAGGAGAGTGTAGAGATTTTGGGGGCGTCACATGATGGTATCAGAGCTGTAGATTATAGCTCTAAGGTAGTTGGGAAATACCTTATGATATAATCTTTGAGTCCGTAAAATACTTAATCCACATAAGATAACCTTAAAAGCCTTATATTTTGTGTAAACTTGCTTCATCATAATACTAAACAAGTAAAATTCTTTTGTAGGATGACAGACCCAGATTGGGAAGATAGTTCAAGGGAGATAGGTTCACAGGTGATAGAGCTTGAGCAGGGCAGTGATCCTGAAGGACAAGAAATTCAAAATAACTTGGAATTCCATGACGCCGAAGCGACAGAACCTAATGAGGACGTTGCAGAGGTTCAGATTATAGACGAAGGAGAAGATGAGGAAGAACCAATAATATGGAGAGATATATCAGAAGTTCGAAATCAATCTGTAGAAGAATTAGAAGAAGGAAACCCAGAGGAGGAAAACCTACTAGAACAAGCCCAGATGGAAATACATACCTTAAACAATAGGGTGACATATGTGGAAGGAAGGTTGGAGAATGAAGGACGATTAAATATCCGACTTCAGACACTGTTGTCAATAAAGGAAAGAGAAAGATATCAAATACAAGCAAGGCTTGATAGGACTAATAAAGAATTTCGTGAAACACTTGTGGATCTGGATAAGCGAATAGAGGATTATCCCGTAGAGAATGGAAAGACTGGGTACGACATCAATAGGTGGGTGGTATCTAGTATGAGAAAGTTATGCCCATTTTACTAAATGACGTCGGAGCAGTTTTGCACAGTTTCCTTACCAGCGTCGTAGGCGCTCAAAATGGCCTTGGTGCAGCGCTCTAGGCGCTCTCTCACAGTAGCTGGGCTCGTGGCCAGCGCCTAGCCAGCGCCTTAGGCGCTCGGCCTGAGTTTCCCAACCTGTTTTCTTCCCGGAATGCTCTGTTTTGGTGTTCTAGACCTATCTTGCTTCCAACCACCATAACTCTCTCAATACACGTTCAAATTGGTCCGTTCCGGACTCTATGGACTCCTAATACATAGGGCTACAACATATCAAAAATTCAGAGCTAACCATTAACATTAACATGGCAAAATCTTAGGCCAAAGTATCAACTCATGCTATATTTTGGTGTTCTTCGTGTTCTTCACAAAAATCATCACCAAATCTTTGTTTTAATCTCTTTTTACTCCATTCCAACTGGGTTAATTTCAAAACCCATGGAAGTACAACATGATACCAATAACTAAATTAACCAAACATAAAATCAAAGCTACATTTCCACTAAAATTTGTCCAAATGTCCATAGTCCAAAAATGTCCATTGTTCTTCATCCTTTAAGCATAGGTAAGGATTTCGTGCATTTTTGTTCCACTTTAATGTTATTAATGGATTATATAACCTCTTAACAACATTTACAAACATCCAACACAAACAAAACCAACCAGAATCGCAAGAAAACCAATCCATGAGCATAAAAGCTCTAAAACCATGAAAAGCTTGAAAACCTTAACCAAATCAAATGGAAATAGGTTCAAGTTAATGATTTACCTCTGTAAATCCCTCCTAGATGATATGAAACTTTGCTAGGGCTTGGCTTGAGTCTCCTTCTTCCTTTTTGGTTCACCCGAACCTCTTCTTCTCTTCCTTTCTTCTTCTTTTTCCGGCGACTCTTCTTCTTTTCCGGCTACTTTTCCGGCGACCTTCTCCTTCTTTTTTGGTCTTCCTCTTTGCAGCTCTCTCTCCCTCTTTCTCTCTCTCTATCTGCTGGTGGAATGGGATGCAAGAGAGAAGGATGGAATAGTTTGAATAAAATGGGAGAAGTGGAGTGATTTTGGGAGAAAATGGGAGTGGGTGGGTTGCTCTATGTGGCTTGCCGGCTAGGCTCCCTCCTCCTTGCATCTGATTAGTCCAAAATGGGGGAGTTGGTTCCCTCTTGGAGTAACAAGCCAAAGTAAATACCCAAATACACAAAAATATATCCGAAAACTCCCATTTTTGTACCAAAACTGGTAAATAACTCTACCCAAAAATAAAATGGGTACTCCCATAAAATATTGGGATGCATAAGAATTATTATAATGGGATTTGTCCAATTATTCGGAACACCCATATAATACATTTTGGATACGGATAAAATCACGTATCAGCTCAAATAAAATTTTTGACACTTGGAAAAATTATTCGTACGCATACACGTATTTATGAAATTTATTAAAATCGAAAAAGACACAAAAATTTTATGGCGTGAATAGTGCCTCAGGAAACGTGTCCCGTGAATAGTGATTTTGCGATCTTTCGCAAAAATCAATTATTCACTCCTACGATTCAATAACGCATAAAACTTCATACATTGACATCATCCAGGTTATAAAATAACCTTAAAGGACATCACATAAAAATAATATTTAATCCATTTAATAATATTAATAAACCCAAATTACAAGGGTATTCACAGTTCGTGATCGCTGCTCTTCACGATTAACTCCCCATAATCATATACATCAGCGTGCATATATCCCACCCATATTTTGGGTTAGCTCACTTACCACGAATTTCTCGTTCAATAATATTATCCTTCAACTATTTATTTAATCCAATAAATAGTACTGTAGCGATAATGCTCGAAACCGCCAAATTAGCTTATACGAAAACTTTCATACATACTAATCATCGTCTACACATAATCTAGGTCATAATATAACCTTTAAACGCTTAACACATAATATTATTAATAAAAGTCTATTTTATTTAATAATATTCATAAGCTCGGATTATCCAGCTATCCACGATTCGCGATCGTTACAATAATTAACTATTAACTCATTCATTCTGAATCTATGTATATATTTCACATTTATATATATACATATTAAGCTCACCAAAAATCATATAGGTATATATAACACATATATATTCGAACTCGAATCATAATAAGAATTATTCTATATTAAATTCTTATTATAATTATTCTCGAAAATCCGGGTTGTCACATCCTTCCCTCCTTATAAGGATTCCGTCCTCGGAATTACAAATATCAAACCTCTTTCTCAGTTTTCGTCTTATTTCTTCCGAAATTTTATCGTTGAATAATTTCAACGTATTACTATAACATAGGTTTTATATAACCTATTTAATCTCTGAGTATTATCCTATGTTTAACCCATCAATTTCCTTTTCTATGGATCATTGTATGCCACAATCATCATAATAATTTAATATCATGATTTACTAACTCATAAACATTCGGGATATTACATTCACCTCTTCTTCTAAGAATTTCGTCCTCGAAATTTCAACGCATTCCTCTTTGCTTATTCTACCCATCAAAACTAGGTTTTCAATCTAACCTTTACACTGTCCTCTTTCAAGGATTCACTTAAAATTGTCACATTCTACGACTACTTCTCCTTGGGATAATCACCCTTCCCACAATCAGTTTCCCGAATAATAGGAACCTTCAATAATTGTTTAATAATTGTGAAGTAACTTGAACAAATAGGAAATAAAATATTTCTTAAAATCTTTTCATATTATGCTGAGGGGTCATAAAGACCATGACCATAGAGGTTTACGGGTATTACTACCCCTACTAATTTCAATTATGAAAAAGGTAATCTACCTCATAAAGACCATGAACGTAGTCAAGGAATCAATCATTTTACTGACCCTTATTAAATCCGCCAGTAGTACTCGAGGGGATCAGCCTCTCGTACCCCATGTATATGCATAACATTTAACTCTAACTGCATCGGATACCCGACACTTATAGCATCCATATTAAGGGTTGCTCGCCGTCAGTTGTACTTGAGGGGATCGACCTCTCGTACACCATGTATATGCATAACATTAAATCCTGACCGTGTCAAATAACCGATACTTATATTCCCCTATCCTAGGTTATTCCCTCAGCTCAAGAATCCGCACCAAAACAATTTGGTTCGACATAAATTTTCAAAGAATGCTCGAATTTCACAAATGTATTTCAACATCCATCTAGCCGAATCAAATATCTTAGACTTATATCAATAATTCGGACATTAATCGAATCATTATAGCCAACTCAATTGGCATGCAATTTTTTTTTATACTTTAGATAAAATAAAAATCATTTTATGACGTCATGATACTGCACTGTTTCTACAGTCCGTTTAGGATTTTGTCATTTCGTGATTTTGTCATACTACATCATACCATTGTAGGTTGACGATACTATGATCACATCCAACACTAGGTTAATCTGCATTGATGACTCCATCATCTGTCATTCTACACCAGATTTCATGATGCATTGATGACAATTTAAAAATATATTTTGATATTTTCCAATCAACTTTGTCTAGCCGAAACTATTAGCATAGACATATGAATAATATTACATTTAAAAAAATCCTTGGTCCAAAAATTTGGCCCCGTATATTTTTTAAAGACATAAAAGTGCAAATATCAGCACGATGTCAATAAATTCGAAATCTAGCATAGCTAGAAGATTTGGAATATCCATTTCTCCTCATCAACTTCAATTTATCTTCAATGCATTATTACTTAATAATTCTATCTATTTCTAGCATCCCTAATGCTCATCATTTTGAGAATTCACAATTCTCGCTCTACACTTTCCTATACCCCAATATAGTTCATCAAACTTACCACACATTATGAGTTCAGGAACTTACCACAATCATATGGGTTTAGGAACTTATCCTAGTCAGACCAAAATCGTCCATTCGCTGAGGGGTTCCACCATACCATATGATTATGAGTCACAAACTTACCATACGTGAGTTTAAAGAACTTGCACCTAATCTTAATATTCTCTAACTATCAAATATAAATATGAGAAAAGAATCACCTTCTCGTCATACGTATAGCGATAGCGCGATACCAGGTTCCAATTATTATCAATATAGGAAGCTAAGTGATTGTCGAACCTATCACAATCCCCTGCCCATACAAGGAATTGGTCAACCTAGCCACTAATCAATATAGGAAGCTAAGCGGTTGTTACACCAAGTACAAATTCCCCGCCCATACAAGGAATTGTTCAACTCAACCAGTATACCGATATAGGAAGCTAAGTGGTTCTCAAACCAAGCACGAATCCCCCACCCATACAAGGAATTGTACTACTCAGCCACTAATATGAGTCCTCAATTAAAATCACCCTTAATCCTAGCTTACTCGTTGCTCAACAAGAATTTAATTCTTGTTTCATCATCTATAACTCTTTCTGAGTTTTACTTGTACTATCTCATAGTACTATCTATCTATAGCATTGAGCTAAAATTTTCGATCATTCAATTGATCATCTACCATTCTATGACTTAATCCAATCACTTCGTGATCTTACTCTACGATCGTTTCATCCTACGACCTTCTATACTCTTCTCTTTAATCATAATATATGAGTTTATGCCTTTATGCCTTATAGACCTCGTCTATTGATCAATACTTATCATCTATATCACTGGAGTCAGGTAACTCCTAATTCTCATCTTTTATAACGCATCGAGATTCTTCTTTGAATCGTCTTATATATATCTCAACTCTTACTATGAATTTCCTAAATTCATTTACTATCAATTAAACTCTAGTTGAGTTTATTCTCTTCACTATTTCATCATTATCATCTTTCTTCACTACAGTTATAATCTAAGGTACTCTTACCTAAGGTTTATAACCTATCAGCTCTGATACCAACTGTAACGCCCCCAAAACTCGGGTTTTACCTTGAACCCAATTCCGACGCGTCATAGTACTACCCATACAACATATGCTTATTAAAAATATGTAATTACAATAATATAACAACATATCCTCATCTAATCCCAAGCACGAAGACCTTAAACAAAACACTTATAACCAAGGTTGAATAAATACCATGATCCTTTACAATATCTCATGTGTGAATGCAAGGTTCAGATTCTGACTTTATCCAATCCCTGAATATTCGCAAGGTTATTTAATAACCAAAACATTCGATATGAAAATGTCCTTTGTACATCATTGTCATCCTCCTAGTTTACTATCACAAGTAACTAACATCATCACATCATAAATACTATAATGGATAACCTTCATTTCTAACTCAAGGATTACATAGACAAATTCTAGTACATCATATGCCGTCATCATAGCTAAATAATTACAATAAAGGAACATTTAGCAACCTTCCTGTATCCATGCGCCTCTAATCCTTATCATCACGATGTTAAGATAATTGCATTGCATCGTAAAATCTGCAAAAGTTTTATTTTGCAAGAATGAGCACGACGGCTCAGTAAGAACTAACAGTTTTCACATTTCATGCTTCACGTAACACATAAGTTTGCATTTTATCCATGCATCATGATTTTCATACTATGCATCTTACTCATGCATTATAAATCTTATGCAATTCATCAATATATATGCATCATGCATCTCATAGCATACCTCATGCATCTCACATTGTATATTTACAATAATTCAAGTTCCACGTAGAACAAAATAGTTACATAGTTGCACATTGTGCACACTTTAATCATGTTTGCGTATAATCCACATAATAGTGAAAGACATAGTAATTTAATCATGTACGTCAATACATTTAAACAAGTCAACAAGTTACTGAAAGAACTTGCCTTTAAGCGTTCCTTGCCAAATTATGATGGCTCGTCCTTCGAATATCCTACACAATTTATTTAACAATAAAATACCAATTAGCCACTAAAAAGGCTTCATATAATGGTTTATACTATAATCCCACTTCATATCTTATAATATTCGTTTTGTTTAAATCGAAACACTATTTAAGTTCTTTAACACTTTACGCGGCGTTTCGACGTTTACACGTCACATAGCTAATTCGCCTCCTTTGCATGTGCTTAGCATGCTCATACATTTGGTTATAACACTTAGTGTTTCATTATTATTAGAAACAAAATATTAAACAAGGTTATACACACTTGTTACGACGTTACGACGTTTGCATGTACGTACGCCACACTTGCCTATTTGAACGTCCAAGTGACACGCGATTGCGTACGCTTAGCACGCCCACTCGAATTGTATAATACTCAATGGTTAATATTAAGTCTCATTATATATCATAATAATCATGTTTTAGAACTTAGAACATCATTTAACATTGTCGGGAGCATTACGCGTGCTTATGCTCATGCCCGACACTCTCCGATTGCCTCTAAAAACACATCAGTCATACAAATGGTCAATTTGGGAATTGATCCCGACCTCAAATTGAAAAAGTCAAACAAAAAAAAGTTGTAGGTCTACTCGTTCTCTTTCCGAATCATCTTGAATAACCTCAATCCGAGTTCGTATGAGAAAGTTATGCCCATTTTACTAAATGACGTCGGAGCAGTTTTGCACAGTTTCCTTACCAGCGCCGTAGGCGCTCAAAATGGCCTTGGTGCAGCGCTCTAGGTGCTCCCTCACAGTAGCTGGGCTCGTGGCCAGTGCCTAGCCAGCGCCTTAGGCGCTCGGCCTGAGTTTCCCAACCCGTTTTCTTCCCGGAATGCTCTGTTTTGGTGTTCTAGACCTATCTTGCTTCCAACCACCATAACTCTCTCAATACACGTTCAAATTGGTCCGTTCCAGACTCCATGGACTCCTAAGACATAGGGCTACAACATATAAAATATTCAGAGCTATTCATTAACATTAACATGGCCAAATCTTAGGCCAAAGTATCAACTCATGCTATATTTTGGTGTTCTTCGTGTTCTTCACAAAAATCATCACCAAATCTTTGTTTTAATCTCTTTTTACTCCATTCCAACTGGGTTAACTTCATAACCCATGGAAGTACAACATCATACCAGCAACTAAATTAACCAAACACAAAATCAAAGCTACATGTCCACAAAAATTCGTCCAAATGTCTACAGTCCAAAAATGTCCATTGTTCTTCATCCTTTAAGCATAGGTAAGGATTTCTTGCGTTTTTGTTCCACTTTAATGTTATTAATGGATTATATAACCTCTTAACAATATTTACAAACATCCAACACAAACAAAACCAACAAGAATCGCAAGAAAACCAATCCATGAGCATAAAAGCTCTAAAACCATGAAAAGCTTGAAAACCTTAACCAAATCAAATGGAAATGGGTTCAAGTTAATGATTTACCTCTGTAAATCCCTCCTAGATGATATGAAACTTTGCTAGGGCTTGGCTTGAGTCTCTTTCTTCCTTTTTGGTTCACCCGAACCTCTTCTTCTCTTCCTTTCTTCTTCTTCTTTTTCCGGCGGCACTTCTTCTTTTCCAGCGACTTTTCCGGCGACCCTCTCCTTCTTTTTTTGTCTTCCTCTTTGCAGCTCTCTCTCCCTCTTTCTCTCTCTCTCTATCTGCTAGTGGAATGGGATGCAAGAGAGAAGGATGGAATAGTTTGAATAAAATGGGAGAAGTGGAGTGATTTTGGGAGAAAATGGGAGTGGGTGGGTTGCTCTATGTGGCTTGCCGGCTAGGCTCCCTCCTCCTTGCATTTGATTAGTCCAAAATGGGGGAGTTGGCTCCCTCTTGGAGTAACAAGCCAAAATAAATACCCAAATACACAAAAATATATCCGAAAACTCCTATTTTTATACCAAAACTGGTAAATAACTCTACCCAAAATTAAAATGGGTACTCCCATAAAATATTGGGATGCATAAGAATAATTATAATGGGATTTGTCCAATTATTCGGAACACCCATATAATACATTTCGGATACGGATAAAATCACGTATCAGCTCAAATAAAATTTCTGACACTTGGAAAAATTATTCGTACGCATACACATATTTATGAAATTTATTAAAATCGAAAAAGACACAAAAATTTTATGGCGTGAATAGTGCCTCGGGAAACGTGCCCCGTGAATAGTGATTTTGCGATCTTTCGCAAAAATCAATTATTCACTCCTACGATTCAATAACGCATAAAACTTCATACATTGACATCATCCAGGTTATAAAATAACCTTAAAGGACATCACATAAAATTAATATTTAATCCATTAAATAATATTAATAAACCCAAATTACAAGGTTATTCACAGTTCGTGATCGCTGCTCTTCACGATTAACTCCCCATAATCATATACATCAGCGTGCATATATCCCACCCATATTTTGGGTTAGCTCACTTACCACGAATTTCTCGTTCAATAATATTATCCTTCAACTATTTATTTAATCCAATAAATAGTACTTTAGCGATAATGCTCGAAACCGCCAAATTAGCTTATACGAAAACTTTCATACATACTAATCATCGTCTACACATAATCTAGGTCATAATATAACCTTTAAACGCTTAACACATAATATTATTAATAAAAGTCTATTTTATTCAATAATATTCATAAGCTCGGATTATCCAGCTATCCACGATTCGCGATCGTTACAATAATTAACTATTAACTCATTCATTCTGAATCTATGTATATATTTCACATTTATATATATACATATTAAGCTCACCAAAAATCACATAGGTATATATAACACATATATATTCGAACTCGAATCATAATAAGAATTATTCTATATTAAATTCTTATTATAATTATTCTCGAAAATCCGGGTTGTCACATCCTTCCCTCCTTATAAGGATTCCGTCCTCGGAATCACAAATATCAAACCTCTTTCTCGGTTTTCGTCTAATTTCTTTCGAAATTTTATCGTTGAATAATTTCAACGTATTACTATAACATAGGTTTTATATAACCTATTTAATCTCTGAGTATTATCCTATATTTAACCCATCAATTTCCTTTTCTATGGATCATTGTATTCCACAATCATCATAATAATTTAATATCATGATTTACTAACTCATAAACATTCGGGATATTACAAACCTTGTGTTGTCCCATGATATAACATAACCTCTTTAGCTTTCTTGGACATCCATAACGTCGTAAAAACGCTAATCCTTGCATTAATTGACACATATCTTCATTAATGATTAAACGATACAAACGAACATGACGAACAATATCTCGAACGCTTGACTTGCATTGATTTGGTCTCACTAGATAGATCGTATCTAGCAATCCCAAATCACATGAATGACCCTCTCCTCGATGTTCATATGAATTGAGCTCCAATGTAAGCATCCTTGAGTAGATTCTAGCCCAATTACTTGAATTCGTTTGTTGAACCCTCGAAGCTAGAGTTGAGTCGATGACGCTTCATGCGAGCCTAGTCAGGATTGTATCATTCCCCTCCTCTTCAAAAGGATTTGTCCTCAAATCCAGCATCTCCCCTTGAAAAGGAAATATCCACAAAACTGATCCTACACTCAAACAAACCAAGTTAGAAGCGTCAAACAAAACATAATCATAATTCTCACCAATCACGTGAATTATATAAATAAAGTATGTAAGAATATGAAAATAATCAATAGAACTTCCAACTCCCTCAAGACTCAAAATAGCAATATCAAGCATCTTCCTCGAGTTAACATGAATCACTATTGAAGATCTCCTTCCAAATGATGATCGAATCGACATATCCCCATGTAAGCTCTTAGAATCATAACCTGGAAACTTAAACTCTTGTTCTCTTTGACTCAAACACTTGTCCACATTAACACGATGTTCTTCCACACGTAAACCAAATTCTTCCAAAATGCTAACTAAAACAAAACCAACTAAATTAGCAACTAAAACAAAAACACAATCAAAGTTTCTACCTAACGACATAAACATAGAAACAATAAAATAAATGCAACTAAAATTATGAAAAGCTCTATCTTCTTCTGGATCAAATATCAGTATGTAGAACCCTTCACACTTCATCAACTTCCATCCACGAATTCCCGGATCAAAAACCAACGTGATGATCTCGTGCATTCGCAAATACTTCCAATGACGAATTCCCGGATCAAAAGTAAACCTTATGATCTCGATCATCCGTACTAACTTCCATTCCAATGCACCCGGATCAAATACCAAAATTTGAAATTCAACTCGTTGCATTCGCAAGTGTTCTTGAATTCCTGGATTAAACACAAAACCAAACAAATCAACAAGTACCTTTTGTTTAATCACAAAGAAATCAAATAACTCAAAATCACATGCAAAGTCTACTAGAATAAAATCCAAATAACTTCCCTTTAAACATTCCATGCATTGTTCGAATGGATTTACCCAACGATCCATGCTTTTCTCCTCAATGAGTAAGAATCCATCTCGAATCTGCAAAACAAAATTAACCTTTCTCTTCCCATTGACATTACCCAATGCAAAATCTAATAACGACATCAATGAAATTGAAAGTTTAAATCCAACACCACAAGATAAAAACTCACTAACATACTTATGATACTCACAATCAAACTCAACATATGCTAAAGAATTTTTCCAAGTGTCAACAAAAGTCGAAGTATCATCAACACAAATATTAACATATTTTCCTATGAAAGAATGTAACACGTGATTTAACATGAAAACATTTAATGCATTAGTTAATCCCAACGATTTAACTAAACATGTATGTAAACCATATCTTAACTCAATCCGATGATAATCACTTTTCAAATCAATACCAAATGACAGTAATTCTTTCCCATTCAAGACAACATTCTCAAAATCATGCAATGATAACAACTCTAATGGAAAGACATTATCAAATGATAACAAATCATGCAATGAAGATTTCTCTACTGAAGAATCATGATCACTACCATTACCAATTAATGACATGCCATGCAAAGATTGACTAGCATGAAAACCTAATTCAACACATGAATGAAAAACCCTAGAATGAGTTCCATGTAAGTACAAATGTTGAAAACGGGAATACCCACAATAATCACTAGAATAAATTCTACGAAGATATGCACTTTGACAATGAGAATTTACCAAATGATAGTAAGAATATGGACAACGAGAATATAACGCATGCTCATAAACTAACTCGACAAATATCAAATACCCTCTATAGTTTATGACAAAGACGATTTTACCCTTAAAATAGCTAAACACAAAATTATCCATGGAAGCATGCAAAACATGTTTTAATAAACTCATGAACATACTAGATGCATTAGTTAATCTAACATAAATAACTATCAACCTATACAATTCACATGTTAACACAATTTCCCATTTATCACACTCTCTCATGCTAAATTGACTAGGCAATATCATCACATGGTCATCACCCAATGTAGACAAAACATAAGTACTATACAATTTATTAAACATATTATCTAAGCAAAGAAAATAATATCGATACTCGTTTACCAATTTAAAATCAACGAACAAGCTCGACATTCTATCTTCCTTAGGTACTATGATCTCCTGAATAGCACATGTACTAATGACTTCATCCACGATACCCGCCTTGATGAAGTTGGACTTCATCAACTCTCCAACCCACCTTGGTAACTCCGTCGACTCCTCGGGAATACTACAAGCTGGCTGATATAGAATGATAGCTCGGGGTACGTCATCAATAACTTGTACAAGAGACAAAACAGAACTAGACAAAGAAGAGTTAATCTTGTTAGTATTCAAAAGCGCCATCTTGTATGAATGTACAGTCATTGGCTTTTCAAAATACAACTCACTTTCCAACTCACTCTTCTCTCTTTTTTCACTTTTACTCTCCACTGTTTCTTTCTCTCGTTTCTTTTCATTCTCTTTTCCACACTTTTCTTGTTCACACTCAATCTTTTTTCCAATTTCTTTTTGTCGTTCACTTTCTTGCTCTTGATCACAAACTTTTTGTACAATCACTAAATCTTCATGGACTTCATCATGTACACTAGAACCTAACAATTCTCCTTGGATTGTATGTTCTCTTACATCTTCTTCCTCCTGTGGCTGATCTTGCTCTTTTTGTGCCTTAGAGATGTTTTGACGCCGCTTCAAATGATCGTCCCTTATCTCATTATATGTTCTCATGATGTCCTCAATTGATACCGGTTCAATATACACCATAGGAATTTCTCTTCGCTGTCTCCACTGCAAATCTTCATTCCTACGAACCTTCTTTTCATTATCACAAGTTGAACGCCTTGAAAGTTGCTCTACATGTTTTGGAGATGCATGTTCAATCCTCCTACTAGGTTGTATTGGAGCATACCGTTTTCTCATCATTGTTTTTAACTCTTCCCATGTCTCAATCGGATGCTCTCCATACCTTTTTCTGCTACGCACAAATTCAGCCCACCATGTAGTTGCATAATCAGAAAAATCTTGAACTGCAAGTTTGAACTTCTTGTACTCGGAATAATTATGATAGCCAAACTCTCGTTACTTCCGTTCCTCCTAACTCAAATAAGCTTCAGGATCGCGCCTTCCTTGAAAAGATCTCTTTTTCCACTCATAATTATTTTCATAACCATAATTATACATGTTCGCTGCAAAACAAAGGTTAGTAGATAAAGAAAATTTTTCCTCACACACTCCCTTACGTGTTTCGCTCAAACAATATATCCCACAATTATGAAACGCTCATGTATCACACAATTTAGACTTTTACCCTCAATTGATCTCACACTCTTGCCTTTTACCACTCTAATTCCCTCTTATAGGTTCTTTTTGAATTCACCAAATAAATATCTCAGCTTTTCTATCAATCTAACAAGAACTTATCACAAAACAAAATATAGTAAGTGTGACGTACGATAACTACCAAATTTTCACGATCACCAATTAAAATCCTCTTGAGTGAAATCCAAATATCCTCAAAATTCACAAATTCCAGCAATAGAATCAAATAATAACTTCTTCAATACGATCCCAATAATCACAAATTTATGAAACCCAGAAAATTGCAACAATAATAATTAATATTTTTTTTGTCTCACGAATATCACTTTTTTTTTCTTTTTTTTTTGCTAACGAATTTTTTTTTCTAACGAATTTTTTTTCAATATATAATCAACACGAAAAATAAGGATAAGTAACCTGCTAGGAACTTGGCTCTGATACCAAATGATAGACTCCACGACACGCTTGCGTGAGGTGGTCATCGCCCGGATCGTTTCCAGCAAGTTATAAGGTGGAACTCGTTCGAATCCTTAATCCCTCGCCTGAATATAGACGATAAACCTTGGAATAGTCGATCAAGCAATTTGAATGTATGAAGGATGAAAAACCAACAACACTTGGACCCTCGTTTAATTCAAACGATAATCTCCGTATGATTGAATGATGCGGTAGAATAACGCCACACACAACTGTGATTTGTTGTATGATAAGTTGATAATTGAATCTCAAGAAAACTAAGAAATTAATCTAGGAATTCTTAAAAAACTAAATGATGAGAAACCTCACAAATAATTGTATTGAATAAATCTGATGTCTCTTCTATTACATAACCCATGTATTCTATTTATACTAATAGAATAAAACCTTAAGAAACCCTAAATCCTAAAAGGAATAGAAATCCAATTGGAAATTAAATTCTACCTAACTAATTAATATGGAAAACAAATTATATCTAATAAATATCCTAATTACAATAGAAATCTAAAAGAT
The DNA here is from genome assembly GCA_034770075.1 of Aralia elata. Classification (NCBI taxonomy): domain Eukaryota; kingdom Viridiplantae; phylum Streptophyta; class Magnoliopsida; order Apiales; family Araliaceae; genus Aralia; species Aralia elata. The sequence goes on along the minus strand of CM068387.1, from coordinate 54,395,272 downwards.
ATGTAAATCCCTAAAATAAAAGAAAGAAATCTGCAAAAAACTGCGTGCCTCAAAAAACGTGCCAATGAAATCTGGTTGTTCTCGCCGGGGCGAGAAACTTGTACTAGAAACCTCGCCGGGGCGAGGATGGGCAGAGAAGTCTTGGCCGGGGCGACGTTATTTTGGGCTGGGGCGACGTTATTTTGGGCTGGGGCGAAAATATCCAGAGGAGTTCTCGTCGGGGCGAGAAAAATAAGCCTGCGATTCTCGTCGGGGCGAGAACCCTGAATCCCAACTTTTAAGTTTATTTTTCATGCAATCCAACCTCGTGTTGTCCCATGATATAACATAACCTCTTCAGCTTTCTTGGACATCCATAACGTCGTTAGAATGCTAATCCTTGCATTAATTGACACATATCTTCATTAATGATTAGACGATACCAACAAACATGATGAACACTATCTCGAATGCTTGACTTGCATTGATTTGGTCTTGCTACATAGATCGTATCTAGCAATCCCAAATCACATGAATGACCCTCTCCTCGATGTTCATATGAATTGAGCTCCAATGCAAGCATCCTTGAGTAGATTCTAGCCCAATTACTTGAATTCGTTCGTTGAACACTCGAAGCTTGAGTTGAGTCGATGACGCTTGATGCGAACCTGGTCAGGATTGTATCAAATCCCACAGATCTGGTATTCACTATCCAAAAGAATCACATCTAACTACCCATAATAAAGGATAATAATAAACTTTATCAACCATCATCCCATTAAAGGGTTATATCTTAAATAAAATCCCAAGTCATCTAACCTTTAATACATCATTTGCGGAATAAAAACAGAATAATAATATTCAAGTCTCATTACATAAGCTTTATCAAGTAAATTAATCTTCTTCATTTGTTCATCTTGCCTTTGCCCTTGCTTGTGGAAGGCTCATCAGACTTCTCAATCTCAGCTACAATGTTTTATGTAAGGGTGAGCAAAACAATTGCCCACCAGGGTAACAATAACAATAATGACATAGAAATAAGCAAAAAAATGGTTTTTTTTGCTAAATCAATGAATGGATTTTAATTGAATAACATAATCTTTCCCCGAAATCAAATAATGATATATAAGAACTGGTAGCTCAAAAGAAAATTTGGCTTTTGAATTAGGATTAGAATGCAAGATCAAAAGTATATCTGAGGGTCATAAGACCACGAACTATGTCCTAGGTTAACAAGTATCTCTACCGTAACCTTTAACAGTCTATTAGACTATATGGACCATCCATCTCATACTCCGGGGGATTAGCCCTTCGTACAATGTATTGTGCACAAACATTTTAACGCTACTACATAATATAATCCCTTATATTAGAGTTGTTCATCTCAACTTTGACATTCAAACCCGCACCAAAGGAAGTTTGGTTTGGAATGGCTTCAATAAAAGTTCTAGATTTTTAGAACGCTCATCAACTAGGGACTAGTCGATTCAATAAGGGTACGCTAGCCGCTAAAGAGTTTAATACAACAGTATAAGATTGCACAATGATATTCATGAACAAGGATTGAACAACAATAATTTATAGTTGAATAAACATTTTATATTAAGGTAATGCTTTCATAAGAATTGGAAAGCTTAATTAGAAATTATAGACTTTGAACAATCTAGGAAAGCCTCGCTTAAAACAAAGAAGCAAACAATATGAACTTGCATAATATAAGAATAGAGTTAGGAAAAGTTGGACAGAGCCTTGGGTAACCCTGCTTGGTTTTACAGCATGTCTGATTCCCACGCCTGCTTTGAGCCTAGAGGTTTGTCTGATCATTGTCCCATTATTCTGAAAACTGGAATCTATGTTTAAAGATTCCCTAAGCCTTTTCAATTTTTCAACTATATGCTTGATCTAGAAGGTTTTAATGCTACTGTCCAGGAAATTTGGAACCATCCAATATCTGGGAATCCTATGTCCATCTTTGCTGAGAAGTTGAGGAAATTAAAGAAGGCTCTCATCTCTCTTAATGCTGCCAATGGAAATCTGACCTCTAATGTAAAAACTCTCCAAAGTCAGCTTCACTCTATTCAATCCTCCCTCCATTCTGATCTGCTTAATGTCTCCTTAAGAAGTCAGGAATCCTTCTGCTCGGCTTCTTTATGGAGGGCTTTATCCCTGGAGGAATCTCTTTTGTAACAAAAATCTAGGGCGCTTTGGATTTCCCAAGCAGACAAAAACTCAAAATATTTTGCCAATGTTATCAAAAGTAGATGGAATCACAACAAAATCATTGCTATCCACAATTGTAATGGTGATTTGGTTGAGGACCAATCTTCTATTCAACAAGTGGCTGTGGATTACTTCCAGGACCTTCTTGGCTCCTCTTCCAGTGATTATCCTGGCCATGATGATCTAGCCTTTTTTATCTCAAAGCACATTAGTCCTTCACAAGTCGCTGCCTTGGAAGCACCTATTCTTGATGCAGAAATCTTCAATGTGCTCAAATCTATGAAGAAAAACAAGAGCCCTTGCCCCGATGGTTTCAATGTTAATTTTTTCCTTCACTATTGGGACATTGTTGGTGCTGACTTCACTGCTGTTGCTCTCTACTTCTTTAATACCTATCACATGCCCCGCGGGATTAATGCGACTGCCATCGCCTTAATTCCCAAGACTGATAACCCAACCTCCATGTCAGATTTTAGACCTATTTCTTGCTGCAACACTCTCTACAAATGTATCTCCAAGCTCCTTGCAAACAGACTCAAGGTGGTGCTCCCATCTCTTATTGATCGAGCCCAATCTGCCTTCATTTCTAGTAGAAGTATCACTGATAATATTCTCCTAGCCCAAGAGATTTTGAGAAACTATCACAGGAAATCTGGATCTGCTAGATGTGCTATAAAAATTGATATCAGGAACGCTTTTGACACGGTCAACTGGGATTTTCTCTTTGACTTATTGGGGCTTCTTAAGTTCCCTGCCAGATTCATAAATTGGATTCATGCTTATATCACTACTGCTATGTTCTCAGTTAAAGTAAATGGATCTCTTGCTGGCTTCTTTAAGGGTTCGCAAGGGCTGAGACAGGGGGATCCTCTATCTCCGTATTTGTTTGTACTAACGATGGAAGTCTTATCCTTAATCCTTCATAAAGAAACTTGTTAGCCTGACTTTAATTTCCATTGGCAAGCTAAGGACTGCAATTTTACTCACCTATACTTTGCTGATGATCTTTTGATGTTCTGCCATGGTAACTTATCTTCGGTAACAATTGTCCACTCTTGCATACAGTCATTTTCCTTGTTCTCTGGCCTAATCCCAAATGCTCAAAAGAGTCAGTGTTTCTTTTTGAATGTTGACGATTTTGATCAACAGGCTATCATTGACTTATTAGGGTTTGATGTTGGTACTTTGCCAATCCGATTTCTGGGTGTCCCCTTGATATCCTCGAAGCTTTCCCATAATGACTACATGCCTCTTATCCAAAAGATTACTTTGCGGATCTCCTCTTGGACTGCAAAGTTCCTTTCCTATTCTGGCAGATTGCAATTGATCAAATCCGTGCTATTTTCTATCCAGTCCTTCTGGTCAGCTCACTTTCTTTTGCCAAAATTCGTGCTCAGAACAATCCAATCTATTCTCACTAGATTTCTTTGGAAGGGGCCTTCTCTTGGGAAACATGGGGCTAAAATCTCTTAGAAGGTAATTTCTTTGCCATATTCTGAAGGTGGTTTGGGTGTTAAGGACCTTGAGGATTGGAATAAGGCTCTCATTATCCAACACCTAACAAAGGTTATCCAATTCAATCCCTCCTCCCTTTGGGCTTCTTGGATCCAAGCCACGGTTCTCAAAAATAAAAATTTTTGGCATATCATTATTCCTACTGACTGCTCTTGGATTTGGCCCAAAGTTCTTAAGTTTCGACCCCTTGCGCAACCCTTTCTTTCTTATCGTGTTGGCATGGGGAACCATTTTAGCCTATGGTATGTTCCGCGGCTTAATGGCCAACCTTTATCCCCAAATGCTTACTTGCTAACCAACTCGGGGATCCCAACAAATGCTACTCTTTCAAGCATTATTTCTCACTCAAATTGGGTCCTACCCCAGAGTAACCATCACGATGTTGTGCAGCTTCGTAGTCTGTTCATAGCTGCTCCATCCCCTTCTACAAATGATGACTCTATCACTTGGGATTCTGTTGATATCCGAATCTTAAAAGCCAACAAAATTTGGGATTCCATCTGTCACCGAGGTAGCCCTGTCTCTTGGGCCAAAATCCTCTGGCACAAGCATTACATCCCTCGATACTCTTTCTTTTTTTGGCTTGCATTACACAAAAGATTCCCTACTAATGATGCTTTCATGTCTTACTCTAGTTATTCCCCATTGAGGTGTCTCTTATGTAATTCTGCCAACGAAACTTTTAACCACCTTTTTTTTAATTGTCCTTATTCGAGTGGTGTGTTTACCAATGTCTTGGCAGTGGGGAATTGGCACAACATTCCGTTAGTTTGGGATGATCTGATTGCCTATATTCAGCAGTTCCAAGGGCGAAGAATGCACTCTGAAATTTTGAAACTTATTCTTGCCACTTGTCTTTATAAGATTTGGGGATCTTGGAATGTTATGCTACATGAAGGGTCTCTGTTGCCCCCTCATGCCTTATCTAAGGAAATCATCAACTTGATCAAGGCTCGCCTCTCAAGTTCTAGGAAGTTCCATCAGGCAGTTCAAAAATGTCATACATTCGAGAACTGGTTGTAATTGGTAGCTCCTTGCTTTGCTTTGATTTGCAGTTATGCTTTGTAATTTCCTTTGTTGGATAGTTTCCTTTGTTGGATAGCTCTTTTTGTTCATCTTGGGGCCTGTCTCATAATGACATTTTGTTTGGGGTATGCCCCTTCGCCATTGTATTTATGGTTTTCTATTTATACAAACACTAAATTTAGCAAAAAAAAGAAAAAGAAAAGTATAGATAGGAAACCTACCTCGTGTGCCTGCTACACAATTATAACACACGTTCTTCCAAGTATCCTACACATACCATTTAGGATCATCACACCAGTTAGTTATATTGCAACTAACTTCATTATTTTCAAATTCTCATTCTAATCAAGTTTATTAACTTAGTTCAAGATTTGAATATCCTATATTTATTTATGTATCTAAACTTCCCTGCTCGGTTACAACGCGAGACATGGCGTTTGGATAACACCTTCATTTCTTACAAAATTCGAATTACAAACTTCCACAAACTCCAAGTTTATAACTCACAACATCATCTTTATGATTACAATCTGATATTAAGTCTTTTTATATGTTTTAGGCTTCTCTACAATCATTAAGATAGGTTAGAATAACATCATTCCAGCTGATCTTGCAATAGCTCATTACTGGGTTTGTTCTGCATATAACGCGATCGCGCCACTTTTATACTAGGAACACGCGCGGCCGTGCTGCAGCGCGACAGTGCCTAATTTAGGCTATTGTCCAGCGCGGTCGTGCTGGACACCAAAATCAGTTTCCCAGACGCGATTACAGACTCTACTCTCATACCAAAAATTCATGTATTCTTCACTTAAGGTCCAAATTAACCAACCTCAGATGCTATAAACTTATTAAACACAAAACTAAGAATTTCAAATAACCAATTTAAGAACTCAAATTCCATGTTCATACTCTATTTCTATATTTTTGACATATCTAGCGAAATTAAACTCCATGGATTCGTTATTCAACCAAATCGATTCATTCAACTTGTAATCAATTTACAGATTACCACGATAATTCTTAGCCAATATTGCCTCTAAAACAGACTATATAATATATTTCCAACAAAACTCAAATTCTTCTTCTTTTATACATATACAAGAATTTGGTGACTACAAATTCCATTACAGATGATATGTAACCAATTATACACACTCTTTTTTTTTTATAATGTGGAGTTTCCCAACCGCAGTCGGACTAAGTCTCTCCACCCTGGGCCAGGCTTTGCGTACAGGCTCCGCCTAAGACATGGCGTCACCCTGAAACGTACGACCTGTGGCCGCGTTGCCTTTCCAGGCTTAACAATTATTGCAAGTGGGATTCGATCCCAGGACGTCTGAGTTTACGGTTCACCTCGGGGCCTCATTTGAACCACTGCGCCAACTGTCGCGGTTCAATTATACACACTCACAACACATATAAACCAATTCTGTGACACCCCCAAATTCAGGTACTTAATTCCCACAAATTTGGTGCTCACTAACTCATACATTCACATTTCACTACCCATAAATAAGAACAATTAAATAAACTTAAAGAAATCATCTACCCAAAATGGGTTACATCACCAAACTATTAAACAATCAAATCCCAGGTTATCTTAACCTTAATACATCAAATACGGAATAAAACATAATTTAAATAAGTCTTATTACAATCAAACATCAAGTAAATAGCAGGTCTTAAGCTATTTATGCATCTTGCCCTTGCCTTCGCTCGAGGACGGCTCGTCCTGCTTTTCTGGCTTAGCTGCAATGTTTTAGAGCAAGAGTGAGCAAACAATTGCTCACAAGTACGATAACAATAATATTTAAATGAAATGGATTTCAACTGAGGAACAATATTTTTCTGAATCTCAGTCAATAAATGATCAAAGTCTAAAAGCTCGTTTAAATGCTCGGTTCAAGGAAAAATAGATTTCAAGATTTAGAAATTATATCTGAGGGTCACAAGACCTCGAACTATGTCCTAGGTTAACAAGTATTTCTACTGTAACCTTTAACAGTCATATAGACTGTGGACCAAACATCTCGTACTCAGGGGGATCAGCCCTTTGTACAATGTATTGTGCACAAACATTTTAACGCTGTCGCGTAAGTAATCCCCTATATTAGGGTTGTTCATCTCAGTTTATCGTCTGAATCTGTACCAAAAGGAATTTGGCTTGGAACAAGTATAGAAAATATTCTAAGTCTTTGAAACGCTCATCAACTAAGGACTAGCTGAATCAATAAGGGTTTGCTAGTCTAGTTCATCAATAGAGTTTGTTCAATAGAAACTATACTCGAAATTTGAATAATAAACAATGATTGGAATAAAACTTAAGTACGTAACATGATAGTAACCTTGCTTGAATATCAATAAGCTAAGGTCGACATGCTTGCTCAATATAAATAAACTTGTTTTGAATAAATTAACAAGTTAAAAGGAAAGAATAACTTGCTATAAATAATTTTAAAGTTTAAGGGAGGAAAACTTGCTCAACGTAAAAGTAATAAGTTGAGATAAGGAACTTGCCTCAAGCGTAGATTAAAATCATTCTAAGCTTGCTCTTTTATCATAACATCTCATTTAGCATACCATAGTCAACAAGTACTAGTTTAGCAACTATCTTGGAAATTCTTTAGTCATTTAATACATTAATATAAGTTTAATTATGCATCATAACTTCCAAGAGAAGAAAACAAAATAATTTTTTTTAACAGTAGTGATTCTCGCCGGGGCGAGAAAAAGCTTAAGAAAATCGTCGCTGGGGAGAGAGGCTCGTCGGGGCGAAGTTATGCTTAACAAATTTGTCGCCGGGGCGACGCTGCCGCCAGGGCGAAGAAATCAGTTCATTTCTCTCGTCGGGGCGAGAGACTCGACTGTCGTCTTCCCCAGCTCGCGAACCAGTGAAAACTTAGGCCAATTTGGCCAAATTTTTCCGAATTCTACCATCCAAAAAAACAAATTAAATATACCCAGACATCATATATGATACAAAACATTTACCCAACATGTTTTCTAAACATTTTAATCATTCTAACACATAAACAACTAATTAAAAACCCAAAATTTCACTGTTAAACAATTTATTCAAGTTTTAACCATTTTCATGATATCAAACTCTGTAAACTCATTTTTCAACCAATTAAAACCATTCTTCTTGCATTATTCTTGTTTTTCATCATATAATCATTAACAATTATCAATAATCAATTGATAACCAAATTAAATATCAACTTTCATACATATAAACTATTCATGAAATAAAACTCTGTAAAAACCAAAAACTCAATTACAAAACATGATTTCATGGATTAATCATTCTAATTAATCTATAACCATCACATAATCATCTAACACATGCTTCCTAACATTTATATCAAATATTTCATCTTTTGAGAAATTGAGTTCACATACAGAAAATTAGAAACCATATACAGTAAAGTAAAACAAAGAGGAAAAGAATTATACCTTCTATTGCTTTAATTAAACTCTTTAGTTTCTAGAAATTCTACCTTTAATTTCTAAACTATCCTTCTCAATATTCTCTTTTCTCTCAATTCTCAAATTCACAGAGTTCTTTTCTTTCTCTCAAGCTCTGTGTTTCTTCTTCTTTGTTTTTCTTTCTTTTTTTTAACTGACGTTCTTTTAAAAATAAAACTGATGAAATAAAAACAAAATAAAAACTGATACTTAATATAATAATAACGTATGATATAATATCTATCAGTTAAAAAAATTCAAAAGCCTCTAAGGCTTGTTTGGCAAATACTAAATAAAATAATCCATTATTCTAACTAAAAGTCATAAGACCTTGTTTGGTAAAACACAATTAAAATAACCCATTATTTCCAAACAAAGATCATTAGGGCCTTATTTGGTAAAACTGAATTAAACACTTTCTCATTTATTTTAATAAATCATCATAACATATAGTTTAAAATGTCACACTTCTAATTTAATTGAACTTATTATTAAATAAATTCAATTAAACCTTACAAACTTAAATAATAAATTTATTTAACCAATAACAATAATACCAAATGAATTACATTATTCAAATAAATCATTTATTCAAATAAATCTTTTCATCATCTAATTTAATTATTAAATTAAATTAGAATAAACATAACAAATCACATTCAAATAACATTTAACATTATTAAACTCAACATATACCCATTCCACAAAACATAATAAATTATTTATTCAACTCAATAAATTAATAAAAATATTTATATAATGCAATAAATATTTTTATTCAATCACAAAATTGCATTCGTTACATATTTCCCTCCTTAAAAGGATTTTGTCCCCAGAATCACAACGCAATTAAATCAGAATCACAACGCAATTAAATCGTCCGTTACATTCTCCCCTCCTTACAGAGATTCTGTCCCCAGAATCGCAATATAAAGATTAAACAAATAATTGAGGGAAATTTTGCATCATCATCTCTTCGAGTTCCCACGTTGCTTCTTCAGCACTGTGGTTCCTCCAAATTACCTTAACAGAAGGTATCACTTTATTTCTAAGAACCTGCTCTTTCCTGTCCACTATCTGAACAGGTATCTCTTCATAGGATAAATCTTTTTCAAACTGTATTGGTTCATATTCTATTACATGTTTATAGTCAGACTTATACGGTCGTAGCACCGATATGTGGAAGACATTGTGAATGTGGTCTAACTCAGGAGGTAAAGCTACCTCATAAGCTACCTCACCCACCCGTTTCAACACTTCAAAGGGTCCAATAAACCGCGGACTGAGTTTACCCTTTTTACCAAATCTGATCTTTCCCTTCCAGGGAGATACTTTGAGAAACACAAAATTGCCGACTTCAAATTCGCGATTTTGTCGGTGTTGATCAGCATACTTCTTCTGTCTGTCTTGAGCGGCTATTAGTCTGGCTCTTATCACCTTGACAATTTCAGCGGTTTGTTGTACCAACTCGGGTCCCAATAGTTGTCATTTACCAACCTCATCCCAGCATAATGGAGTTCTGCATTTCCTTCCATATAATGCTTCATAAGGCGGCATGCCGATACTATCGTGATGACTATTGTTGTAAGCAAACTCGACCAGGGGTAAATGATCATCCCAGTTGCCCTTAAAATCCATAACGCACGCTCAGAGCATATCCTCCAATGTTTGGATTGTTCTTTCGCTCTGGCCATCGGTTTGAGGATGATAAGCTGTACTCATTCTCAACTGTGTCCCTAAACAAGCTTGTAGACTCCTCCAAAACTTTGATGTAAACCGTGGGTCTCGATCTGATACTATTGATACTGGAACTCCATGCCTTGAGATAATCTCTTTAACATATAACTTTGCCAGCTGATCCAAAGTGAATCTGATTTTGATCGGCAAGAAATGTGCAGATTTCGTCAATCTGTCAACTATGACCCATATTGCGTCATAACCCTTCTGAGTAGTGGGAAACCCTACCACAAAGTCCATTGTGATATGCTCCCACTTCCATTCGGGTATCTCCAAGGGCTGTAACAAACCACTTGGTCGTTGATGCTCCGCTTTAACTCTCTGACAAGTGAGACACTTCGCAACACACTCGGCAACCTCTCTTTTCATGTTTGGCCACCAAAAATGTTGGCGAAGATCCTGGTACATTTTTGTACTTCCCGGGTGAACCGAAAATCGTGAACTGTGAGCTTTAAAATCTCCTCTCTGATTGCCAATACCGACGGTACCCAGATTCTGCCTTCAAATCTCAGCAACCCTTTAGTATCGATTTCATATTTGAGCTCTTCACCTTCAAGCACTCTTTGTCGTATCTTATGACATTCCTCATCGTGAAGTTGCGCTTCTTTCACTTTTTCCACCAAAGTTGGTTGAGTTTCCATCTGGAACAAGTTTTCATTAGGCACTGCCAAACCCTGCACCTCTAACTCCAATTTAGCCATGTCTTCAATGAGCTTCTCCTGAGCAGTTAACAAGAACAATTTCTCCCGACCTTTTCTACTCAAAGCGTCGGCAACCACATTAGCCTTTCCCGGATGGTATAGAATATCACAATCATAATCTTTGATCAATTCTATCCATCTTCTCTGCCGCATATTCAAATCCTTCTGCGTGAAAATATACTTCAGACTCTTATGATCTGTGTATATTTCACACTTCTCCCCATAAAGATAGTGCCTCCAGATTTTCAAAGCAAACACCACGGCTGCTAACTCCAAATCATGGGTCGGATACCCTTTTTCATAGTCTTTTAGTTGGCGCGATGCATATGCAATAACCTTACCATTCTGCATCAACACACAACCTAGTCCTTTATGTGATGCGTTACTGTACACCACAAAATTTCCTGTATCATCTGGTAAAGACAACACAGGCGCCGAACTTAGTCTCTTCTTTAGTTCTTGGAAACTTTCTTCGCACTTCTCCGTCCAAACAAACTTCACTGATTTCCTTGTTAAATTTTTCAACGGAGTGGCGATTCTAGAGAAATCTTGAATAAAACGTCTGTAGTAACCTGCCAAACCTAGGAAACTCCTCACTTCTGACGGTGTCTTCGGCTGATCCCAGTTCATCACAACTTCCACTTTAGCTGGATCCACCGAAATCCCGTCTTTATCAATCACATGTCTAAGAAATTGAACACGCTCCAACCAAAATTCGCACTTCAAGAATTTTGCATACAATTTCTCTTTCCTTAACGCCTCCAATGTCACCCTCAAATGTTCCACGTGTTCTTCTTGAGTTTTGGAGTAGACCAGAATGTCGTCTATAAATACCACTACAAACTTATCCAGGAATGGTTTGAATACTCTATTCATTAAGTCCATGAATGCTGCAGGCGCATTCGTTAAACCAAATGACATAACCAAAAACTCATAGTGACCATATCTGGTTCGAAACGCCGTCTTTGGTATGTCCTCTTTTCTCACCTTCAACTGATGGTACCCACTTCGTAAATCTATCTTCGAAAAATATCTTGCTCCCTTCAGTTGGTCAAACAGGTCATCAATCCTTGGCAACGGATACTTGTTTTTGATCGTGACCTTGTTCAACTCTCTATAATCAATGCAAAGACGCATCGACACATCCTTCTTCTTAACAAACAATACCGGCGCTCCCCACGGCGAAACACTCGGTTGGATATACTTCTTATCCAGCAATTCCTGTAATTGCACCATTAACTCCTTCATTTCTACCGGAGCCATTCGATACGGGGCTTTCGATATAGGGGCCGTTCCCGGTGCTAAATCAATTACAAACTCGATTTCCCTATCTGGCGGTAATCCTGGCAAATCATCAGGAAACACGTCTGCAAAATCCTTAACTACTGGTATCTCCTCCAGTTTTGCACCCACCTTTCGGGTATCAACTATGTAGGCTAGATATCCTACACATCCTTGTCTCAACATCTTTCTGGCCTGCACCATCGTCAGACAACTCGTTTGTCTAGGCGACTTGCTGCCATAAAACACTATCTTTGACGAAGTCATAAGGTTTACATACTTCTTTTGACAGTCAATAACTGCCCCATGGTTAAACAACCAATCCATACCCAAAATAACATCAAACTCTCCAAGATGAATTGGAATTAAGTTGACAGTCATCACATGACCCTTAATTTCTACCTGACAGTTATTGTGGACAAACTTAACTGGAATCACCTCCCTATTCGCAATTTCTATATTCATGGGGTAATCTAATTCTTCCTGAGGTAACCCTAATTTCTTAGCAAAATCATCGGATATAAATGAGCAAGTAGCACCCGAGTCAAACAATACATAAGCATTAACATTATTGACTGGAATGATACTTGACACTACATCCTTTGACTGCACAGCATCCTGCACCGTCATATTGAACGTTCGAGCGGTAGGTCGGTTGGGCTGCGTGGGTCCTGTGATAGTCAGATTGCCTCCACCACCGCTGTTTCCCTTTCCTGAACTGGCTCTACCTGTAGTTGCTTTCTTAGGACACTCCCGAGCAAAGTGATCCTTCGACCCGCAGATGAAACATGCTCCTTTCTTTGGATTAGGGCAATTCGGCGCGATATGCCCCTCCTGCCCCGCAGTTGAAGCACACTCGCTTACCCTTCAAACAAGCACCCATATGGCTCCTTCCACAGTTGCTGCACACCTCCATCTTCTTCTTCTGATTACCCTGCTGACTTCCCGCAGAGTTACTATCATTCCATTTTCTCTTTTGACTACTGCCTCCATGGCTACCACTTGCCTTGTTTTTACTCTCATTCTTCTTCTTCCTCTGCTCCTGATTGTACTTTGACAGAGCATCACTGCCTCCTTCAGTAATAATTACTTTTTCCAGCACCGCCGCAAACAAGTTCAGTTGAAACATTGAAACTCGGCTATACAACCAGGGCTTCAATCCCTACTCGAACCTTCTGGCCTTCCGCTCATCCGTGTTAACCTGATAAGGCGCAAACCTTGCCAACTCGTTGAATCTTGCTGCATATTCAGACACCGACATAGTACCTTGCTTCAGCTCTAGAAACTGCACCTCCATCTGATTGTGAGCACTTGCCGGAAAGTAAGTCTCGAAAAACATCTCCTTAAATCGCTCCCACGGAATAATCCCTTGCCCACCTCGGGTTTTATTAGCTTGCCACCAGTAGCTAGCTTCTGACTTCAGCATAAAGGTTGCAAATGCCGTCTTTTGGTCCTCATTGACCCTAGCGACATTAAACACCTTCTCCAACTCCATGACCCACGTTTGAGCTTCAATGGGATTCATAGAGCCGTGATATTTCGGAGGTCCGACACCCTTGAAGTCTTTAAAGGTCGTGGCCTGAGCTTGTGGTTGATTTGTAAAGGCTCCCGTTAGCAGATTCACTAGCTGCTACATCGGATTAGCGTTGGCTTCCTTGTTATTAGTAGATCCCTCAGGGGTCTGTTGACGTGTTGGTTGTCTTCTTGGCGGCATCTTACTGTTAAGAATTCACGCTATTAGATTATTATTCAATTACTTAAACATTTTAGTCTCAACTTAAACATTTATAAACAACACTTAACACATAACACATCTGATAAACTTTTGCATTTTATTCATTTACTACTTTAAAACATAATAAAGATAACATCGTGGTTATTTACATCAAATCATCTATCCTGTCATCATAAAGTTCCAGGATTACATCATTATTCTATCCCATTATATAAACTGGGATTAACAACTTATTAACTCATAAATTTCATAATAACACAACTAATCATAATATATGATGACATCCCACGACGCATAGCTTCCTGGCGTTCCTGCTCCATAATACGAGACACCATCCTTCGATCCACCATATCTGGATGACGATCAACTCGATCCAGAGCTCTATCCACTGTGGAGTGAAAAATAAACTCCATATCATCAATCTTGGCCTTCTTTGACCGCACCTCACACTCAACACGATCTGCGCGGTTAGCCTCCCTCAACCAAGCAGTCTCAGCTCTCGCCCGCTTAGCTGACTCTTCTTTCAACTCATCTCGTACAATCTCATTTCTGGCTATCAACTGTCCTCGTCGATACTCAGACTGTGCTAGCCTCTGCTCAGCCTCTGCAAGACGTGATGAAAGGTCTTGGATCTCAGCATCCTTCTGCTCTAAAGTGGCTTGACGTTCCGCAGCCTGTTCCTCTAACTCCTCCTTTTCACTCTATAGATGAACCAGCTTCCACTCCACGTCTCCAAGAAGTATATCTAGCTCCTCAATCTCACTGTTCTTCTGCTCCAAAATAGACTGTCGCTCAGCCAGCTGCCCCTCTAACTCCTCCACTCTGTCCTGTAACTCTATGTTGCGATCATACACCTGCTCGTACATCTGAATACCCAAAGTAGATAGTGATATCTCTTCAGGGTCCTCCTCCTCCTCCTCAGGATCCTCCTCAGGGTCCTCCTCAGGATCAGTCTCAGGCTCATACTCGTGGCCTGTAACTGTAATCAATGGAGATGGCTCCCTCTACACTAGCTGCTCACTGACTACGTGAATATCTCTGGGCTCCTCCTCCCTAGCCTGGCTGGGCTCTCCTCTATCAGTCATCCTGACAACCAAAATTTTAAGTTTTAATTACTAATCGATAATACTCGCGAGCACATAAGTTTGTTATCAAATAAGCACATAGCACATAATCGTTTTATTATCATTCATGAATTTCCGTAATTCATTCCTTAGAACTCGATAAGAGTTTATCACCGCTATATTTTCTATTTTCTAAAAGGCTACTACCCTAAGGTTTTCCCCACCTAAAGGTTCATAACCTATCAGCTTTGATACCAACCTGTGACACCCCGAAATTCAGGTACTTAATTCCCACAAATTTGGTGCTCACTAACTCATACATTCACATTTAACTACCCATAAATAAGAACAATTAAATAAACTTAAAGAAATCATCTACCCAAAATGGGTTACATCACCAAACTATTAAACAATCAAATCCCAGGTTATCTTAACCTTAATACATCAAATACGAAATAAAACATAATTTAAATAAGTCTTATTACAATCAAACATCAAGTAAATAGCAGGTCTTAAGCTATTTATGCATCTTGCCCTTGCCTTCGCTCGTGGACGGCTCGTCCTGCTTTTCTGGCTTAGCTGCAATGTTTTAGCGCAAGAGTGAGCAAACAATTGCTCACAAGTACGATAACAATAATATTTAAATGAAATGGATTTCAACTGAGGAACAATAGTTTTCTGAATCTCAGTCAATAAATGATCAAAGTCTAAAAGCTCGTTTAAATGCTCGGTTCAAGGAAAAATAGATTTCAAGATTTAGAAATTATATCTGAGGGTCACAAGACCTCGAACTATGTCCTAGGTTAACAAGTATTTATACTGTAACCTTTAACAGTCATATAGACTATGGACCAAACATCTCGTACTCAGGGGGATCAGCCCTTTGTACAATGTATTGTGCACAAACATTTTAACGCTGTCGCGTAAGTAATCCCCTATATTAGGGTTGTTCATCTCAGTTTATCGTTTGAATCCGTACCAAAAGGAACTTGGCTTGGAACAAGTATAGAAAATATTCTAAGTTTTTGAAACGCTCATCAACTAAGGACTAGCTGAATCAATAAGGGTTTGCTAGTCTAGTTCATCAATAGAGTTTGTTCAATAGAAACTATACTCGAAATTTGAATAATAAACAATGATTGGAATAAAGCTTAAGTACGTAACATGATAGTAACCTTGCTTGAATATCAATAAGCTAAGGTCAACATGCTTGCTCAATATAAATAAACTTGTTTTGAATAAATTAACAACTTAAAAGGAAAGAATAACTTGCTATAAATAATTTTAAAGTTTAAGGGAGGAAAACTTGCTCAACGTAAAAGTAATAAGTTGAGATAAGGAACTTGCCTCAAGCGTAGATTACAAATTTAAGTAATTCACGATCCTTAAACAACCTAAACATTTAATTGTAAAATGGTAATATAATTAGTCACAAGATTAAAAGCATTCTAAGCTTGCTCTTTTATCATAACATCTCATTTAGCATACCATAGTCAACAAGTACTAGTTTAGCAACTATCTTGGAAATTATTTAGTCATTTAATACATTAATATAAGTTTAATTATGCATCATAACTTCCAAGAGAAGAAAACAAAATAATTTTTTTTAACAGTAGTGATTCTCGCCTGGGCGAGAAAAAGCTTAAGAAAATCGTCGCCGGGGCGAGAGGCTCGCCGGGGCGAAGTTATGCTTAACAAATTTGTTGCCGGGGCGAAGAAATCAGTTCATTTCTCTCGCCGGGGCGAGAGACTCAACTGTCGTCTTCCCTAGCTCGCGAACCAGTGAAAACTTAGGCCAATTTGGCCAAATTTTTCCGAATTCTACCATCTACAAAAACAAATTAAATATACCCAGACATCATATATGATACAAAACATTTACCCAACATGTTTTCTAAACATTTTAATCATTCTAACACATAAACAAGCAATTTAAAACCCAAAATTTCACTGTTAAACAATTTATTCAAGTTTTAACCATTTTCATGATATCAAACTCTGTAAGCTCATTTTTCAACCAATTAAAACTATTCTTCTTGCATTATTCTTGTTTTTCATCATATAATCATTAACAATTATCAATTAACCAATTGATAACCAAATTAAATATCAACTTTCATACATATAAACTATTCATGAAATAAAACTCTTTAAAACTAAAAACTCAATTCCAAAACATGATTTCATGGACTAATCATTCTAATTAATCTATAACCATCACATAATCATCTAACACATGCTTCCTAACATTTATATCGAATATTTCATCTTTTGAGCAATTGAGTTCACATACAGAAAATTAGAAACCATATACAGTAAAGTAAAACAAAGAGGAAAAGAATTATACCTTCTATTGCTTTAATTAAACTCTTTAGCTTCTAGAAATTCTACCTTCAATTTCCAAACTCTCCTTCTCAATTCTCTCTTTTCTCTCAATTCTCAAATTCACAGAGTTCTTTTCTTTCTCTCAAACTCTGTGTTTCTTCTTCTTTGTTTTTCTTTCTTTTTTTTTAACTGACGTTCTTTTAAAAATAAAACTGATGAAATAAAAACAAAGTAAACTCTGATACTTAATATAATAATAATGTTTGATATAATATCTATCAGTTAAAAAATTCAAAAGCCTCTAAGGCTTGTTTGGCAAATACTAAATAAAATAATCCATTATTCTAACTAAAAGTCATAAAACCTTGTTTGGTAAAACACAAATAAAATAACCCATTATTTCCAAACAAAGATCATAGGGCCTTGTTTGGTAAAACTGAATTAAACACTTTCTCATTTATTTTAATAAATCATCATAACATATAGTTTAAAATGTCACACTTCTAATTTAATTGAACTTATTATTAAATAAATTCAATTAAACCTTACAAACTTAAATAATAAATTTATTTAACCAATAACAATAATACCAAATGAATTACATTATTCAAATAAATCATTTATTCAAATAAATCTTTTCATCATCTAATTTAATTATTAAATTAAATTAGAATAAACATAACAAATCACATTCAAATAACATTTAACATTATTAAACTCAACATATACCCATTCCACAAAACTTAATAAATTATTTATTCAGCTCAATAAATTAATAAAAATATTTATATAATGCAATAAATATTTTTAATCAATCACAAAATTGCATTCGTTACATCTTTCCCTCCTTAAAAGGATTCTGTCCCCAGAATCACAACGCAATTAAATCAGAATCACAACGCAATTAAATCGTCCGTTACACTCTCCCCTCCTTACAGAGATTCTGTCCCCAGAATCGCAATATAAAGATTAAACAAATAATTGAGGGAAATTTTGCATCATCATCTCTTCGAGTTCCCACGTTGCTTCTTCAGCACTGTGGTTCCTCCAAATTACCTTAACAGAAGGTATCACTTTATTTCTAAGAACCTGCTCTTTCCTGTCCACTATCTGAACAGGTATCTCTTCATAGGATAAATCTTTTTCAAACTGTATTGGTTCATATTCTATTACATGTTTATAGTCAGACTTATACGGTCGTAGCACCGATATGTGGAAGACATTGTGAATGTGGTCTAACTCAGGAGGTAAAGCTACCTCATAAGCTACCTCACCCACCCGTTTCAACACTTCAAAGGGTCCAATAAACCGCGGACTGAGTTTACCCTTTTTACCAAATCTGATATTTCCCTTCCAGGGAGATACTTTGAGAAACACAAAACTGTCGACTTCAAATTCGTGATTTTGTCGGTGTTGATCAACATACTTCTTCTGTCTGTCTTGAGCGGCTATTAGTCTGGCTCTTATCACCTTGACAATTTCAGCGGTTTGTTGTACCAACTCGGGTCCCAATAATCGTCGTTCACTAACCTCATCCCAGCATAATGGAGTTCTGCATTTCCTTCCATATAATGCTTCATAAGGCGGCATGCCGATACTAGCGTGATGATTATTGTTGTAAGCAAACTCGACCAGGG
This sequence comes from Aralia elata, assembly GCA_034770075.1. Lineage (NCBI taxonomy): Eukaryota > Viridiplantae > Streptophyta > Magnoliopsida > Apiales > Araliaceae > Aralia > Aralia elata. The sequence continues at coordinate 54,376,581 of CM068387.1, read as the reverse complement.
GTAAATGATCATCCCAGGTGCCCTTAAAATCCATAACGCACGCTCGGAGCATATCCTCCAACGTTTGGATTGTTCTTTCGCTCTGGCCATCGGTTTGAGGATGATAAGCTGTACTCATTCTCAACTGTGTCCCTAAACAAGCTTGTAGACTCCTCCAAAACTTTGATGTAAACCGTGGGTCTCGATCTGATACTATTGATACTGGAACTCCATGCCTTGAGATAATCTCTTTGACATATAACTTTGCTAGCTGATCCAAAGTGAATCTGATTTTGATCGGCAAGAAATGCGCTGATTTCGTCAATCTGTCAACTATGACCCATATTGCGTCATAACCCTTCTGAGTAGTCGGAAACCCTACCACAAAGTCCATTGTGATATGCTCCCACTTCCATTTATGTATCTCCAAGGGCTGTAACAAACCACTTGGTCGTTGATGCTCCGCTTTAACTCTCTGACAAGTGAGACACTTCGCAACACACTCGACAACCTCTCTTTTCATGTTTGGCCACCAAAAATGTTGGCGAAGATCCTGGTACATTTTTGTACTTCCCGGGTGAACCGAAAATCGTGAACTGTGAGCTTCTTTCAAAATCTCCTCTCTGATTGCCAATACCGACGGTACCCAGATTCTGCCTTCAAATCTCAGCAACCCTACAGTATCGATTTTATATTTGAGCTCTTCACCTTCAAGCACTCTTTGTCGTATCTTATGACATTCCTCATCGTGAAGTTGCGCTTCTTTCACTTTTTCCACCAAAGTTGGTTGAGTTTCCATCTGGAACAAGTTTTCATTAGGCACTGCCAAACCCTGCACCTCTAACTCCAATTTAGCCATGTCTTCAATGAGCTTCTCCTGAGCAGTTAACAAGAACAATTTCTCCCGGCCTTTTCTACTCAAAGCGTCGGCAACCACATTAGCCTTTCCCGGATGGTATAGAATTTCACAATCATAATCTTTGATCAATTCTATCCATCTTCTCTGCCGCATATTCAAATCCTTCTGCGTGAAAATATACTTCAGACTCTTATGATCTGTGTATATTTCACACTTCTCCCCATAAAGATAGTGCCTCCAGATTTTCAAAGCAAACACCACGGCTGCTAACTCCAAATCATGGGTCGGATACCCTTTTTCATAGTCTTTTAGTTGGCGCGATGCATATGCAATAACCTTACCATTCTGCATCAACACACAACCTAGTCCTTTATGTGATGCGTCACTGTACACCACAAAATTTCCTGTATCATCTGGTAAAGACAACACAGGCGCCGAACTTAGTCTCTTCTTTAGTTCTTGGAAACTTTCTTCGCACTTCTCCGTCCAAACAAACTTCACTGATTTCCTTGTTAAATTTGTCAACGGAGTGGCGATTCTGGAGAAATCTTGAATAAAACGTCTGTAGTAACCTGCCATACCTAGGAAACTCCTCACTTCTGACGGTGTCTTCGGCTGATCCCAGTTCATCACAGCTTCCACTTTAGCTGGATCCACCGAAATCCCGTCTTTATCAATCACATGTCCAAGAAATTGAACACGCTCCAACCAAAATTTGCACTTCGAGAATTTTGCATACAATTTCTCTTTCCTTAACGCCTCCAATGTCACCCTCAAATGTTCCACGTGTTCTTCTTGAGTTTTGGAGTAGACCAGAATGTCCTCTATAAATACCACTACAAACTTATCCAGGAATGGTTTGAATACTCTATTCATTAAGTCCATGAATGCTGCAAGCGCATTCGTTAAACCAAATGACATAACCAAAAACTCATAGTGACCATATCTGGTTCGAAACGCCGTCTTTGGTGTGTCCTCTTTTCTCACCTTCAACTGATGGTACCCACTTCGTAAATCTATCTTCGAAAAATATCTTGCTCCCTTCAGTTGGTCAAACAGGTCATCAATCCTTGGCAACGAATACTTGTTTTTGATCGTGACCTTTTTCAACTCTCTATAATCAATGCAAAGACGCATCGACCCATCCTTCTTCTTAACAAATAATACCGGCGCTCCCCACGGCGAAACACTCGGTTGGATATACTTCTTATCCATCAATTCCTGTAATTGCACCATTAACTCCTTCATTTCTACCGGAGCCATTCGATACGGGGCTTTCGATATAGGGGCCGCTCCCGGGGCTAAATCAATTACAAACTCGATTTCCCTATCTGGCAGTAATCCTGGCAAATCATCAGGAAACACGTCCGCAAAATCCTTAACTACTGGTATCTCCTCCAGTTTTGCACCCACCTTTCGGGTATCAACTATGTAGGCTAGATATCCTACACATCCTTGTCTCAACATCTTTCTGGCCTGCACCATCGTCAGACAACTCGTTTGTCTAGGCGACTTGCTGCCATAAAACACTACCTTTGACGAAGTCATAAGGTTTACACACTTCTTTTGACAGTCAATAACTGCCCCATGGTTAAACAACCAATCCATACCCAAAATAACATCAAACTCTCTAAGATGAATTGGAATTAAGTTGACAGTCATCACATGACCCTTAATTTCTACCTGACAGTTCTTGTGGATAAACTTAACTGGAATCACCTCCCTATTCGCAATTTCTATATTCATGGGGTAATCTAACTCTTCCTGAGGTAACCCTAATTTCTTAGCAAAATCATCGGATATAAATGAGCAAGTAGCACCCGAGTCAAACAATACATAAGCATTAACATTATTGACTGGAATGATACCTGACACTACATCCTTTGACTGCACAGCATCCTGCACCGTCATATTGAACGTTCGAGCGGTAGGTCGGTTGGGCTGCGTGGGTCCTGTGATAGTCATATTGCCTCCACCACCGCTGTTTCCCTTTCCTGAACTGGCTCCACCTGTAGTTGCTTTCTTAGGACACTCCCGAGCAAAGTGATCCTTCGACCCGCAGATGAAACATGCTCCTTTCTTTGGATTAGGGCAATTCGGCGCGATATGCCCCTCCTGCCCGCAGTTGAAGCACACTCGCTTACCCTTCAAACAAGCACCCATATGGCTCTTTCCACAGTTGTTGCACACCTCCATCTTCTTCTTCTGATTACCCTGCTGACTTCCCGCAGAGTTACTATCATTCCATTTTCTCTTTTGACTACTGCCTCCATGGCTACCACTTGCCTTGTTTTCACTCTCATTCTTCTTCTTCCTCTGCTCCTGATTGTACTTTGACATAGCATCACTGCCTCCTTCAGCAATAATTGCTTTTTCCAGCACCGCCGCAAACGAGTTCAGTTGAAACATTGAAACTCGGTTATACAACCAGGGCTTCAATCCCTGCTCGAACCTTCTGGCCTTCCGCTCATCCGTGTTAACCTGATAAGGCGCAAACCTCGCCAACTCGTTGAATCTTGCTGCATATTCAGACACTGACATAGTACCTTGCTTCAGCTCTAGAAACTGCACCTCCATCTGATTGTGAGCACTTGCCGGAAAGTAAGTCTCGAAAAACATCTCCTTAAATCGCTCCCACGGAATAATCCCTTGCCCACCTCGGGTTTTATTAGCTTGCCACCAGTAGCTAGCTTCTGACTTCAGCATAAAGATTGTAAATGCTGTCTTTTGGTCCTCATTGACCCTAGCGACATCAAACACCTTCTCCATCTCCATGACCCACGTTTGAGCTTCAATGGGATTCATAGAGCAGTGATATTCCGGAGGTCCGACAGCCTTGAAGTCTTTAAAGGTCGTGGCCTGAGCTTGTGGTTGATTTGCAAAGGCTCCCGTTAGCAGATTCACTAGCTGCTGCATCGGATTAGCGTTGGCTTCCTCGTTATTAGTAGATCCCTCAGGGGTCTGTTGACGTGTTGGTTGTCTTCTTGGCGGCATCTTACTGTTAAGAATTCACGCTATTAGATTATTATTCAATTACTTAAACATTTAAGTCTCAACTTAAACATTTATAAACAACACTTAATACATAACACATCTGATAAACTTTCGCATTTTATTCATTTACTGCTTTAAAACATAATAAAGATAACATCATGGTTATTTACATCAAATCATCTATCTTGTCATCATAAAGTTCCAGGATTACATCATTATTCTATCCCATTATATAAACTGGGATTAACAACTTATTAACTCATAAATTTCATAATAACACAACTAATCATAATCTATGATGACATCCCACGACGCACAGCTTCCTGGCGTTCCTGCTCCATAATACGAGTCACCATCCTTCGATCCACCATATCTGGATGAGGATGAACTCGATCCAGAGCTCTATCCACTGTGGAGTGAAAAATATACTCCATATCATCAATCTTGGCCTTCTTTGACCGCACCTCACACTCAACACGATCTGCGCGGTTAGCCTCCCTCAACCAAGCAGTCTCAGCTCTCGCCCGCTTAGCTGACTCTTCTTTCAACTCATCTCGTACAATCTCATTTCTGGCTATCAACTGTCCTCGTCGATACTCAGACTGTGCTAGCCTCTGCTCAGCCTCTGCAAGACGTGATGAAAGGTCTTGGATCTCAGCATCCTTCTGCTCTAAAGTGGCTTGACGTTCCGCAGCCTGTTCCTCTAACTCCTCCTTTTCACTCTCTACATGAACCAACTTCCACTCCACGTCTCCAAGACGTATATCTAGCTCCTCAATCTCACTGTTCTTCTGCTCTAAAACAGATTGTCGCTCAGCCAGCTGCCCCTCTAACTCCTCCACTCTGTCCTGCAACTCTATGTTGCGATCATACACCTGCTCGTACATCTGAATACCCAAAGTAGATAGTGATATCTCTTCAAGGTCCTCGTCCTCCTCAGGATCCTCCTCAGGGTCCTCCTCAGGATCAGTCTCAGGCTCATACTCGTGGCCTGTAACTGTAATCAATGGAGATGGCTCCCTCTACACTAGCTGCTCACTGACTACGTGAATATCTCTGGGCTCCTCCTCCCTAGCCTGGCTGGGCTCTCCTCTATCAGTCATCCTGACAACCAAAATTTTAAGTTTTAATTACTAATCGATAATACTCGCGAGCACATAAGTTTGTTATCAAATAAGCACATAGCATATAATCGTTTTATTATCTTTCATGAATTTCCGTAATTCATTCCTTAGAACTCGATAAGAGTTTATCACCACTATATTTTCTATCTTCTAAAAGGCTACTACCCTAAGGTTTTCCCCACCTAAAGGTTCATAACCTATCAGCTTTGATACCAACCTATGACACCCCCAAATTTAGGTACTTAATTCCCACAAATTTAGTGCTCACTAACTCATACATTCACATTTAACTACCCATAAATAAGAACAATTAAATAAACTTAAAGAAATCATCTACCCAAAATGGGTTACATCACCAAACTATTAAACAATCAAATCCCAGGTTATCTTAACCTTAATACATCAAATACGGAATAAAACATAATTTAAATAAGTCTTATTACAATCAAACATCAAGTAAATAGCAGGTCTTAAGCTTTTTATGCATCTTGCCCTTGCCTTTGCTCGTGGACGGCTCGTCCTGCTTTTCTGGCTTAGCTGCAATGTTTTAGCGCAAGAGTGAGCAAACAATTTCTCACAAGTACGATAAAAATAATATTTAAATGAAATGGATTTCAACTGAGGAACAATAGTTTTCTGAATCTCAGTCGATAAATGATCAAAGTCTGAAAGCTCGTTTACATGCTCGGTTCAAGGAAAAATAGATTTCAAGATTTAGAAATTATATCTGAGGGTCACAAGACCTCGAACTATGTCCTAGGTTAACAAGTATTTCTACTGTAACCTTTAACAGTCATATAGACTGTGGACCAAACATCTCGTACTCAGGGGGATCAGCCCTTTGTACAATGTATTGTGCACAAACATTTTAACGCTGTAGCGTAAGTAATCCCCTATATTAGGGTTGTTCATCTCAGTTTATCGTCTGAATCCGTACCAAAAGGAACTTGGCTTGGAACAAGTATAGAAAATATTCTAAGTTTTTGAAACGCTCATCAACTAAGGACTAGCTGAATCAATAAGGGTTTGCTAGTCTAGTTCATCAATAGAGTTTGTTCAATAGAAACTATACTCGAAATTTGAATAATAAACAATGATTGGAATAAAGCTTAAGTACGTAACATGATAGTAACCTTGCTTGAATATCAATAAGCTAAGGTCAACATGCTTGCTCAATATAAATAAACTTGTTTTGAATAAATTAACAAGTTAAAAGGAAAGAATAACTTGCTATAAATAATTTTAAAGTTTAAGGGAGGAAAACTTGCTCAACGTAAAAGTAATAAGTTGAGATAAGGAACTTGCCTCAAGCGTAGATTACAAATTTAAGTAATTCACGATCCTTAAACAACCTAAACATTTAATTGTAAAATGGTAATATAATTAGTCACAAGATTAAAAGCATTCTAAGCTTGCTCTTTTATCATAACATCTCATTTAGCATACCATAGTCAACAAGTACTAGTTTAGCAACTATCTTGGAAATTCTTTAGTCATTTAATACATTAATATAAGTTTAATTATGCATCATAACTTCTAAGAAAAGAAAACAAAATAAATTTTTTTTTTAACAGTAGTGATTCTCGCCGGGGCGAGAAAAAGCTTAAGAAAATCGTCGCCGGGGCGAGAGGCTCACCGTTGCGAAGTTATGCTTAACAAATTTGTCGTCGGGGCGACGCTGCCGCCGGGGCGAAGAAATAAGTTCATTTCTCTCGCCGGGGCGAGAGACTCGACTGTCGTCTTCCCTAGCTCGCGAACCAGTGAAAACTTAGGCCAATTTGGCCAAATTTTTCCGAATTCTACCATCCAGAAAAATAAATTAAATATACCCAGACATCATATATGATACAAAACATTTATCCAACATGTTTTCTAAACATTTTAATCATTCTAACACATAAACAACCAATTTAAAACCCAAAATTTCACTGTTAAACAATTTATTCAAGTTTTAACCATTTTCATGATATCAAACTCTGTAAACTCATTTTTCAACCAATTAAAACCATTCTTCTTGCATTATTCTTGTTTTTCATCATATAATCATTAACAATTATCAATTAACCAATTGATAACCAAATTAAATATCAACTTTCATACATATAAACTATTCATGAAATAAAACTCTATAAAAACCAAAAACTCAATTCCAAAACATGATTTCATGGACTAATCATTCTAATTAATCTATAACCATCACATAATCATCTAACACATGCTTCCTAACATTTATATCAAATATTTCATCTTTTGAGCAATTGAGTTTACATACAGAAAATTAGAAACCATATATAGTAAAGTAAAACAAAGAGGAAAAGAATTATACCTTCTATTGCTTTAATTAAACTCTTTAGCTTCTAGAAATTCTACCTTCAATTTCCAAACTCTCCTTCTCAATTCTCTCTTTTCTCTCAATTCTCAAATTCATAGAGTTCTTTTCTTTCTCTCAAGCTCTGTGTTTCTTCTTCTTTGTTTTTCTTTCTTTTTTTTAACTGACGTTCTTTTAAAAATAAAACTGATGAAATAAAAACAAAGTAAAAACTGATACTTAATATAATAATAACGTATGATATAATATCTATCAGTTAAAAAAATTCAAAAGCCTCTAAGGCTTGTTTGGCAAATACTAAATAAAATAATCCATTATTCTAACTAAAAGTCATAAGACCTTGTTTGGTAAAACACAAATAAAATAACCCATTATTTCCAAACAAAGATCATAGGGCCTTGTTTGGTAAAACTGAATTAAACACTTTCTCATTTATTTTAATAAATCATCATAACATATAGTTTAAAATGTCACACTTCTAATTTAATTGAACTTATTATTAAATAAATTCAATTAAACCTTACAAACTTAAATAATAAATTTATTTAACCAATAACAATAATACCAAATGAATTACATTATTCAAATAAATCATTTATTCAAATAAATCTTTTCATCATCTAATTTAATTATTAAATTAAATTAGAATAAACATAACAAATCACATTTAAATAACATTTAACATTATTAAACTCAACATATACCCATTTCACAAAACTTAATAAATTATTTATTCAGCTCAATAAATTAATAAAAATATTTATATAATGCAATAAATATTTTTATTCAATCACAAAATTGCATTCGTTACAAATTCCCATCAAATTATTCATCAAACCCCATTTATAGAGAAGTATTTTGAGAGAATTATAAATAAAAGTTTAGAAAAAGTTTATTACCTTTTTGATTTCTTCTCTTATTCTGCTAGATGATATGAATTTGTTGATTTCTTCCCTTCTTCCCCCTTATCAAGCTTTTTCTCTCAATTTTTACAGAGAAATCCAACCTCTTTCGCAAACCCTCTAAACTTTGGCTTTGCAACTTAACGTAAAAAGAAAAAATAAACTGATGAATACTTAAGTCATCAGTTATTTGGTTTTTGCCAGTTACAAAAATATAAAGGGTCTAAGCCTTGTTTGGCTAGAACCCTATTAAGCCTCTTTTCCTTTATTTTAATACTTCTTTTATAATAAGATATATCATGTCACACCTAAATTTAATTAAACTTATTTTATTAATAAATCATTAATCTTCTAATTTAATTATTTAATTAAATTAAAATACTATCATTGCGTAATAAGATACACACCAATTATAAAATTGGTTATCATCAATTTACCTAATATCATCATACTCTAATAAATTATTCCACCATAATTTTCATCAAATATTCTTTTTTATTCAATAAGTGAATCAACTAAAATATTTACTTAATTCGATAAATATTTTAATTAATACAAAGAAATCACATTCGTTACATCTTTCCCTCCTTAAAAGGATTTTGTCCCTAGAATCACGATACAATTAATTCATCCGTTACATTTTTTCCTCCTTAAAAATGATTCTGTCCCAGAATCGCTATACAAAGATTAAACAAATAAATGAGGGTAATTTTGCATCATCTTGTCTTCGAGTTCCCGCGTAGCTTCTTCAGTGTTCTGGTTCCTCCAAATTACCTTAACAGAAGGTATAACTTTATTTTGGAGAACTTGCTCTTTCCTGTCAACTATCTGAACAGGAACTTCTTCATAAGATAGATCTTTTTCAACTTGTAATGGCTCATACTCTATAGCATGCTTATAGTCGGACTTGTATGATCGTAGCATAGAAACATGGAATACATTATGAATGTGTTCTAACTTTAGAGGTAAAGCTACCTCATAAGCTACTTCTCCTACCCTTCTTAACACCTCAAAAGGTCCAGTGAACCTTGGACTCAACTTTTCCTTTTTACTAAATCTTATCTTCCCCTTCCAAGGAGATACTTTCAATAAAACATAACTTCCGACATCAAATTCTCACTTCTGTCGGTGTTGATCGGCATACTTCTTTTGTCTGTCCTAAGCAACTAACAATCTGGCTCGTATCATCTTGACGATTTCTGTAGTTTGTTAAACCAGTTTCCTAACAGTCGGCGTTCACCAACTTCATCCCAGCATAATGGAGTTCTGCACTTTCTTTCTTTTTTTGTTAACCGTGGGTGTCCCGGACGCATCCGGACTAATCCCTACGAACCCGGGTCAGCCTTTTTATATGGGCTTGCGCTCGCGTCCCCGTGGCCACAGCGGAGCATTATTAGTGCCCCTCCAAGTGTTGCTAGTGGGAGTCGATCCTGAGTCGTCCGGGTTTACGGTTCGTTCCCAAGACGGCTTGCACCACTGCACTACTTGTTGTGGTTTCTGTACTTTCTTCCATATAACGCTTCGTGAGGCAGCATGCCAATACTCGCGTGATAGCTATTATTATAGGTGATAGACTCTACGGCACGCTTGCGTGAGGTGGTCGTCGCCCGGATTGTTTCTAGTAAACAAATTGATGGACTCTTTCGAAATCTTAACCCAACGTCTAATTTGGAGACGAGAATCTTGATATATTCGATCAAGCAATTGAATTCACATAGGATGGAACACCAACAATACTTAGACCCTCGTTTAGATGGAAAACGATAATCTCCGTATGATTGTATGATGCGGTAGAATAACGCCACACACAACTATGGTTTGTTGTATGATAAGTTAAATATGAATCTCAAAAGAAAAAACTAAGAAATTAGCTTATAAATTCTTCAAAGAACTAAAAGTAGAGGATAGCTCTCAAGTTGAATAAACTCTGAATAATATTGAATTGTTATTTTGAATTACAATCAAAATGTCTATTTATACTAACTATGAAACCCTAGAATCCATAAAGGAAATAGCAACTGATTTGGAATCAAAATCCTATCTTAAAATATCCTAATTACAATAGAATTATGAAAATATGCTGAAATTAAGGAAAGAAATCTGATCAAACGCAACTTCGGATTCCGTGTTCAGGACCAAGCGCCTAGGCGCTTGGTTTGCTTCTTGATGGAGCGCCTTAGGCCCTGTCCTGCAGAATCTTCATCACATCGTGAGCGCCTTAGGCGCTTGAAACACAAGGCATGGAGCGCCTTAGGCACTGAGTTGTAGTGTCTTCCACATTTGGCAAGCGCCCTAGGCACTTGAAATACAAAGGAATGAGCGCCTTAGGCGCTTGAACTTAAATTTTGAATTTTTGCTTCTTTTGCTTCATGACTTGGATCCCTCACTTGTAGCACATTCACCAACTTAGGTCCCAACTCTAACGCCTTTGAACTCGCATCCTTATCATCCCAAGCTTCTTGAATAAACCCATTAAGTCCTTCCCTGAAGCATTTTGCTCGTGCCCTCGTCACTGGCCTAACTGGAACTTGCACCGGATCCGTTCCATAGCTCCCGCCCTTGTCCAAGCTAAGCGTGTCCTCATCAATAGGTAAACTCGACTAAAGGTAAATGGTCGTCCCAATTCCCTTTGAAATCCATGACACATGCACTTAACATATCTTTTAACGTCTGGATTGTTTTTTGCTTTGGTCATCGGTTTGAGGATGGTATGCCGTGCTCATTCTCAACTATGTTCCTAAGCATTCTTGCAAACTCTTCCAGAAATTTGATGTGAAACGCGGATCCCGGTCTGACACAATTGACAGTGGAACACCGTGCCTTGAAACGATCTCTTTAATATATAACTTCGCCAACTGATCTAAATTAAACCTAATTTTGATCGGCAAGAAATGTGTTGATTTTGTCAGTCGGTCTACGATAACCCATATCGCGTCATAACCCTTTTGAGTAGTTGGAAGACCTACCACGAAATCCATCGTGATATGCTCCCATTTCTATTCCGGTATTTCCAATGGTTGTAACAAACCACTTAGCCTTTGATGCTCTACTTTGACTTTCTGACATGTTAAACACTTTGCGACACACTCAGCAACTTCTCTTTTCATATTTGACCACCATAAATGTTATCGAAGGTCTTGATATATTTTTGTGCTTCCTGGGTGAATTGAATACCTCGAGCTATGAGCTTCATTCAATATTTCCTCTGTCTTATTCTCTCACACTCCTCATCCCGGAGTTGTTCCTCCTTCACTTTGTCCACCAAGGTTGGACGGGCCTCCATTTGGAATAATTTTCCCTCTGATTCCCTTGGATATTTCACCTCTAACTTTAACTTCGCCATTTCTGATATGAGCTTCTCCTGAGTAGTTAATAATGGCAACTTCTACCGACCCTTTTTGCTTAAGGCGTCGGCAATCACATTAGCTTTTCCTGGATGGTACAGAATTTCGCAATCATAGTCCTTGATCAACTCCAACCATCGCCTCTGACGCATATTCAAATCCTTTTGTGTGAAGATATACTTCAGACTTTTATGGTCTGTGTATATCTCACATTTCTCCACATAAAGATAGTGCCTACAAATCTTCAAAGTAAATACTATAATAGCTAATTCTAAATTATGGGTCGGATACCCTTTCTCGTAATCTTTTAATTGTCACGAGGCATACGCAATGACCTTCTCGTTCTGCATAAGCACACAACCTATTCCCTTATGTGATGCGTTGTTATACACCACAAAATTCCCTTTATTATCCGGCAAAGACAACACAGGTGCCACACTTAATCTCTTCTTCAATTCTTGAAAACTATCTTCACATTTTTCCGTCCAAATGAACTTAACTGCTTTCCTTGTCAAGTTAGTCAACGGAGTGGCTATCTTGGAGAAATCTTGAATAAACCATCTATAATATCCTACCAATCCTAAGAAACTCCTTACTTCTGACGGTGTCTTCGGCTGATCCCAATTCATCACAGCTTCTACCTTTGATGGATCTACCGAAATTCTGTCCTTGTCAATCACATGCCCAAGAAATTGTACATGCTCCAACCAAAATTAGCATTTTGAAAACTTTGCATACAACTTCTCTCTTCTTAATACCTCCAACGTCACCCTCAAATGTTCTACATGCTCTTCCTGGGTTTTAGAATAAACTAATATGTCATCGATGAACACCACCACAAATTTATCCAAAAATGGCTTAAAACACCCTATTCATTAGATCCATAAACACTGTAGGTGCATTAGTTAAACCAGATGACATTACCAGAAACTCGTAATTACCATATCGAGTTCTGCACGCCGTCTTCGGTATATCCTCCTTTCCAACCTTCAACTGATGATACCCACTTCTCAAGTCTATTTTCAAGAAATATTTCGCTCCATTCAATTGATCGAATAAGTCGTCAATCCTTGGCAATGGATACTTATTCTTAATAGTGACCTTGTTTAATTCCGTATAATCAATACAAAGTCGCATTGATCCATCCTTCTTTTTAACAAATAATAACGGCGCTCCCCAAGGTGATATGCTCGGCTGAATATACTTCTTGTCCAATAACTCTTGAAGTTGTACCATCAACTCCTTCATCTCCACTAGAGCCATTCGGTACGGGGCTTTCGATATAGGGGCAGTCCCTGGTGCTAGATAGATCATGAACTCTTCTCGATCAGGCGGAAGTCCTGACAAATCATATGGAAACACATCCGCAAAGTCTTTAATGACCAGTATTTCGTCTAGCTTCGCACCCACCTTTAGCGTATCGACTATGTAGGCTAGATATCCTTCACATCCTTGTCTTAACAGCTTCCTGGCCTACATCATCATCAGATAACTCGCTTATCTAGGCGACTTGCTGTCATAAAATACTACCATTGACTTCTTCGAAGTCATAAGATTTACACACTTTCTGACAATCAATTATCGCCCCATGGTTAAACTGTTAGGTTTGTATAATACGCAAGCATGCAATCAAATTACATAAATAGAGCGGAAGCGCAATAAAACGGATTTTAAATTTTTTCATACAAACCATCACCATGATCTTTTCTTGTGTTCAATTATCAATCAAACGAAAGAGACAGAGATAGAGAATTATACCCTTGTAAATCAAAGCTTCCTCGGATACAAGTTCACCTCCAATTTCTTCGCGTTCTCCTTGAATTCTACCGATTAAATTCCTTCCTTTGATCAACGTTAGCCACCCAAGTGTTTGGCCTCTAGAGGTGATCCACCAAGGAATAATACTTGTTCAAGAAGATGGGTGTTGGCAAAACCCTAGTTTCTATCTCTATAGAAATTGCAAGTACTCTCTACAATTCTAATGCAAGAGTGTGTAATCCTAATCCATAACAAGTCTCCTCTTATTTATAGATATAGGTAACCCTTCTAAACAATTTAGGATTAGGTTAATTGTCTTAATTAAACTCTTTTAATTAATTAATCTCATAATCCAATTAGGAATTTATGAGAGTACTTTTATTAATTAATTCTCAAACCCTTTTAGGAATTAAATAATAATAATAGTAGTAATAATAATAAGACTCCTCTTATTAATTTATATTTAATATTTTCAAAATATTAAATAATAAATATCAAGCTATTTAATTTATTCTATCTCCATAGACTAAATTAAATACACTTAACTTGTTATTACAATTATGCCATTTACTTCTTAAATAAATATTTTTCTTTTGCGGTGTGACCCTTTAGGTTTTTCATATTAAACCGGTTGTGAATAAATCAATTAGAACAATTCTAATCTTATTTAAATAAATATATTAAACTATTTAATTCATTTAAATAAATAACATTTATTCTACAATAAGGGTAAGCCCCCTTAGCGATCAAACGACTTTTCAGATAATATAGATTTCAACATTAGTCACAAAAGAAGCTTTCAGTGAATAGTTACCGTACAATTCAATCTTTCTACTATATAATGTCCCAATTAAATATAAAATATGGAATTACTGTCAAGTCTTATTTTATTTAATTATATGTATTTCGATTCCCAAATGCACAACTCTAAATAATGCAAATTGGAAACTCCTTTCTAAATTCATTCTGCCTTGGCCAATGACTACTGAGTTGTCATTTATCGAATCACATAGGACATTCACATCTTTTACTAGATGTGGTAGATTATTTGTTGATCATTCACCTATCTCCATGTACAACTTATTTTACCCAATCATACCCTTTGATATACCCTAAAGGTCTTAAGGGACATGTCAAAGTATAACTCATTATACACAAGATACTATGATAATCTCAAGTCCAAGGATCACTTGTACTATTATCATTAGAGGAATTCCAATTGACAGGCAAGTAAAACTCCATTAGGTATTCCTTAGCGAGCCACTTTTAGTGAACTTATTGTGACACCCCCAAATTCAGGTACCAATACCTCGAATCTGGTGCTCACGATAAAGTACATCTATACACCTCTAAACAACATAAATCAACTAAAGCGGAATAAATAAACATATGTTGTTCATTACAAAAGGTTTACTATGGTCCCAAGCTCTATAACCTTAAATAAATACATCACGGAATACATAAATAATACAAAACGATTCCACAATTACATAACGGGATAGTACATATAACTATTCCTTAAGCTTTCCTTTGCCTTTGTTCGCTTTGGAACTCTCCGGCTTAACTGCAATCGGTTCATGATATAGCAAGGGTGAGCAACTACTTTGCTCAGCAAGTTTAAAATGAATAAGGAAGATATATCATGAATGAATGAGAATAATAATCGCATAGTTCAACAATTTGAGAACCTTGAAGAAATAGCTGACAATATAATCAAAGTTCAAATGAAATAATGAATATTGATTATTTACTGCTGAGTGGTCCAATCGACCATGAACTTTTTGGCCCCAAGAATCAATTATTCAACTAACTCTTTTAGAAACTGGCCCGTCAGTAGTACGTGAGGGGATCAACCTCTCGTACCCTATGTATATGCATAACATTTAACTTTGAGTACATTGAATAGCCGACACATTAAAATCCCCTAATAAGGGTTACTCTCTCAGTCCAAGAATCTATACCAATAATCTGTTTGGATAGCTTTTAAAATAATAACATGTACATGCCTAGCCGAAACAAGTGGCATAGACTATTTTCTTAAACAGTTCATGAATGAAGAACTTAAACGTTTCACAGTCCAACAACATATCATGAATTCAAATGCATAAGATGCGAATATCAATAATTACCTTTGATGTGGAGTAATTTACAATAATTAATCCACTAATATAATTTGAATGTAATAACTCAATTCGAGTCATGAAACTTGCAATAAGATAGAATAATTGCTCAATAAGTAAATCGAGTTAGGATAGGAAACTTGCCCAACACAAGGATTAGACAAGGGTTAGAAGAGAAACTTGACTCGTGCGTCTGCTACAATAATACAACACACGCTCTTCAATTATCCAACATACATATGTGCACATAACATATTGCAATCAGTCACATATTAAATACTAAATATTGGCTTACACTACTCCATAAGATTACAATCTTATTAGAAGCATAATATTAAACAAGGATAAACACACTTGTTATAACATTACGACGCTTGCACGCCCATACGTCAAGCTTGCCTACTCAAATGCTTAAGTGACATACACAATGTTACCACACTGCCCAAATTCAAATTTGAACCAAGCAACAAATCTTAATTCTTAATAGTGGAAGTTGTAAGTCTACTCTTCCT
Organism: Aralia elata; assembly: GCA_034770075.1. Lineage (NCBI taxonomy): Eukaryota > Viridiplantae > Streptophyta > Magnoliopsida > Apiales > Araliaceae > Aralia > Aralia elata. The sequence continues at coordinate 54,360,660 of CM068387.1, read as the reverse complement.
CTTTTCGAATCATCCTGGATCACCTCAATCCGAGTTCGTATGAGAAAGTTATGCTCGAATTACTAAGTGACGTTCTGGCTGGAAGTTACTCTACGTTTTTATACTTAGCCATTTTCTACTCTACGACCTACACTTAGCCAAATTTCCACTCTACGACCCTTCCACTCTACGATCGTCAACAGTGCTAAAGATACTCAATTTTAAGATTCATCCCAACCTTAACTCTCAATGTTCAGTAAATGAAAGTTGTAGGTCTACTCTTTCTCTTTCCGAATCATCCTGGATCACCTCAATCCGAGTTCGTATGAGAAAGTTATGCTCGAATTACTAAGTGACATTCTGGCTAGAAGTTACTCTACGTTTTTATACTTAGCCATTTTCTACTCTACGACCTACACTTAGCCAAATTTCCACTCTACAACCCTTCCACTCTACGATCGCCAATAGTGCTAAAGATGCTCAATTTTGAGATTCATCTCGACCTTAACTCTCAATGTTCAGTAAATGAAAGTTGTAGGTCTACTCTTTCTCTTTCCGAATCATCCTGGATCACCTCAGTCCGAGCTCGTATGAGAAAGTTATGCTCGAATTACTAAGTGATGTTCGGGATGAAAGTTACTCTACATTTTTATACTTAGCCAAATTTTCACTCTACGATTTTAGTTTTACCCCCACTATCAGAGTTTTACCCCATGATCAAAGTTTTACCCCATTATCAGAGTTTTTATCCCACTATCAGAGTCTTACCCCACTATCAAAGTTTTACCCCACTATCAAAGTTTTACTCAAAGTTTTACCCCACTATCAAAGTTTTACTTGATGGTAAGAGACTTGGTTAGAGCTTGAAGCTTTCTCTTCTTCTTCTTCTTGGCTTTCTCCCGAACAAACCCACTTCTTTCTTTCTCTAGAAACTCTCTTTCTCTCTCTACTTCTTCTTTTTTATTTCTTCCCTTTCTCTCTCTATATTTTCTCTTCTGCAGATGGTTTGCTTCCAAAATGAGCTGATGGTTTGAGTGAGGAGAGAAGGAATAAATGGGAGAATGAATGGAGCTTTGGGTGAATGCAAGTGTAGCACCCGAGTTCCTCTTGGAAATGGAATAGAGAAGAATGTTGGGAAATAGAAGATTTCAAGGCAAAATGCTCAAGGCCACTTCATTCGACCATTCCATTCTTACTCACTCCTCATTGGTCCATGCATTAAGTTGGTTCACCATATTAGTGACACACACCACTAAATATACCCATTTGGCCTCCCATACCCGAATGCTTCCTTATTTGTACCCAATTTGCTTAATACCTCTACCCAAAATTAAAATGGGTCATCCCATAAAATATTGGGATGGATAAAAATAATAAATACGGGGTTTAACCATTTATTCGGAACACCCATATAAAATAATTCAGATACAAATTAAATCACTAACGAGCTCAAATAAATATTCCAACGCTTGGAAAAATTATCTCATCACATACACGCTTTAATGAAAGTAATAGAAATCGAAAAATACGTAAAAATATTATGGCATGAATAGTGCCCGTGAATAGTAATTTAGCGACATTCCGCGAAATTAATTTATTCACTTATACAAAACTATAACACGTAAATTTCATGCATTCACATAATCCAGGTCGTCACACAATTTAAATACGTAACACATAACAATGTTACTAAAATTTATAATATATTCATCAATATATATAAATTTAAATTACAAGGCTATCCAGAATCTACGGTCGTTACACTTATTCTCCAATAAGCACCTACATACTTGCTTTATTGTCTCCACGCAAATGATTATGAGATCAATCATCCTCTTCCTAAGAGCAAGCAACGTATGTACTAATCTATCCGGATTCACTAATTTTCTTTTTAGTAATCCAACGATTAGGAATGATTTTAGTTTTTAAGCTTTCTAAGAATTTATATCTCATTAACATGATCATCATCATGATTCTAAAAGCATTGTTTAAAACTATGGGTTTATCATATATTAAATAACAGCACCATGTAGATAAAATAAAATACATTTTATTAATAAATGCATAAGATTACAAAGTATATGCTACATCATATCAAATATGGTTGGCTTGTGTGCATACTACTTTCAATTTCTCACTTGCACTAAAGTCAATCGCCATGGTATCTAATACCCATCTTCTCTAAGTGACGATCAAACTGTTGTTGTGTTAAAGCTTTAGTAAATAGATCTGCAATGTCGTCTTGAGAGTCCACATGCTCTAGGGGGACGTGTCTTCTTTCAATGATCTCTCTAATCAAATGAAATCGCCCCAACACGTGTTTGGATTTCTGATGAGACCTGGGTTCCTTAGCCTGCGCAACAGCTCCGATGTTGTCACAGAATAAAGGTACGACTCCTCTAATGCTAGGAACCACTCCAAGTTCAAACAAACAGCTTCCTTTGCAGCTTCACTTGCAGCTATATACTCTACCTCTGTCACTCAATCAACAACTGTTTCCTGCTTGGAACTTTTTTAACTCACTGCGTCACCGTTTAAGGTAAATACATACCCTGAAACGGATTTACTGTCATCTTGGTCCGTTTGAAAACTTGAGTTTGTATAGCCCTCTAGTTTCAATTCAGACCCACCGTAGACAAGAAATACATCCTTATTTTTTCTTAACTACTTTAGGATATTTTTCACTGCCTTCCAGTGCTCTTCTCCTGGATTTGACTGATATCTGCTTGTTACACTAAGTGCATGAGTGACATCTAGTCTAGTACATATCATGCCATATATGATAGATCCTATTACTGAAGCATAAAGAATCTTACTCATACGGTCTCTCTCCTCAGGTGTCTTTGGGGCTTGTTTCTTGGAGAGATGTATTCCATGGCTCATCGGCATGAGACCTCTCTTGGAATCTTCCATGTTAAACTTCTTTAGCATCGAGTCAATGTACTTTCCTTGGTCAAGCCTGGGATGAACCGTAAACCCGGACATCCTGGTTTCGAGTCCCACCTGCAACAACTGTTAAGCCTGCAAAGGTAACGCTGGCCACGGTCCCCCTTAAGCACAAGCTGGGAAGCAAAAAAGCACTGGTACCGGGCTGGGGAGATTAGTTGGGTTGCGACCCGAAAACTCCACATCATCAAAAAAAAAGCATCATTTTTGATCTATCTCTATAGATCTTTATCCCCAAAATATAGGTGTTAGGTTTGTATATAATGCAAGCATGTAATTAAATTACATAAATAGAGCGGAAGCGTGATAAAACGAATTTTAAAAATTTAATACAAACCATCACCATGATCTATCCTTGTGTTCAATTATCAATTAATGAAAGAGATAGAGATTAAGAAATTATAGCCTCGTAGAACCGTGCTTCCTCGGGTACAAGTTCACCTCCAATTCCTTCGCGTTCTGCTTGAATTCCACCGATGAGATTCCTTCCTTTGATCAACGTTAGCCACCCAAGTGTTTGGCCTCTAGAGGTGATCCACTAAGGAATAATATCTATTCAAGAAGTTGGGTGTTGGCAAAATCCTAGTTTCTATCTCTATAGAAATTGCAAGTACTCTACACAATCTAATGCAAGAGTGTGTAACCCTAATCTATGATAAGACTCCTCTTATTTATAGATGTAGGAATAACTCTTCCCTAAACTATTTAGGATTATGGTTTTTATTATAATTAAACTCCTTTAATTAATTATGCTCCTAATCCAATTAGGAATTCATGAGAGAGTGCTTCTATTAATTAATTCCCAATCCTTATTAGGAATTAAATAATAGTAATAGTAATAATAATAATAAGACTCCTCTTATTAATTTATATTTAATATTTTCAAAATATTAAATAATAAATATTAAGTATTTAATTTATTCTATCTCCATTGATTAAATTAAATACACTTAACTTATTGTTACAATTATGTCATTTACTTCTTAAATAAATATTTTCCTTTTGCGGTGTGACCCTTTAGGTTCTCCATATTAAACCGGTTGTGAATAAATCAATTAGAACAATTTTAATCTTATTTAAATAAATAAATTAAACTATTTAATTCATTTAAATAAATAATATTTATTCTATAATAAGGGTAAGCCCCCTTAGCGATCAACGACTTTCCAGATAATATTGATTTCAACATTAATCACAAAAGAACCTTTCAGTGAATAGTTATCGTACAATTCAATCCTTCTACCATACAATGTCTCAATTAAATATAAGACATAGATTTACTGTCAAGTCTTATTTTATTTAATTATATGTATTTTGATTCCCAAATGCACAACTCTAAATAATACAAATTAGAAACTCCTTTCTAATTTCATTCTGCCTTGGCCAAGGACTACTGAGTTGTCATTTATCGAATCACATAGGACATTCACATCTTTTACTAGACGTGGCAGATTCTTTGTTGATCATTCACCTATCTCCATGCACAACTTATTATACCCAATCATACCCTTTGATATACCCCAAAGGTCTTAAGGGACATGTCAAAGTATAACTCATCATACACAAGATACTATAATGATCTCAAGTCCAAGGATCACTTGTACTACTATCACTAGAGGAATCCCTATTGACACGCGAGTAAAACTCCATTAGGTATTCCTTAGCGAGCCACATTCAGTGTACTTATTCTCCAATAAGCACCTAAAGTTTAAGCTTAGCCCTGGGATGAACCGTAAACTCGAACATCCTGGGTTCGAGTCCCACCTGCAACAATTGTTAAAGTCTGCAAAGGTGACGCTGGCCACAGTCCCCCTTAAGCACAAGCTGGGAAGCAAAAAAGCACTGGCACCGGGCTGGGGATATTAGTCGGGTTGCGACCCGAAAACTCCACATCAGCAAAAAATAAAAAAAATAAAAATAAAAATAAGCACCTACATACTTACTTTAGTGTCTCCACACAAATGATTATGAGATCAATCATCCTCTTCCCAAGAGCAAGCAACGTATGTACTAATCTATCCGGATTCACTAATCCCCTTTTTAGTAATCCAACGATTAGGAACGAATTTAGTTTGTGAGCTATCTAGAATTTAGATCTCATTAGCATGATCACCATTATGATTATAAAAGTATTGCTCAAAACTATGGGTTTATCACATTTAAACAACACCATGTAGATAATATAAAATGCCTTTTAAGAAAAACAATTCTTTTATTAATAAATGAATAAGATTACAAAGTATATGTTACATCATATCAAATATGATTGGCTTGTGTGCATACGACTTTCAATACGATGCTTCACCCAAGTCCTTTATGGAGAAGTGTTTAGATAACCAAATTTTGATCGACTGTAGCATAGGAACATCATTCCCTATCAGTAATATATCATCTACATATAATACTAGGAATGAAACAGCGCTCCCACTAACCTTCTTGTACACACAAGGTTCATCCTCATTTTTGATAAAATCAAACCCTTTGATTATCTCCTCAAAATGGATGTTCCATCTTCGAGAAGCTTGCTTCAATCCATAGATGGATCGTTGTAACTTACAGACTTGATTTGTTCCAACCGTTGAAACAAAACCCTCTAGCTGTATCATATATACATTCTCCTCAAGTTTCCCATTGAGGAATGTCGTTTTCACGTCCATTTGCCAGATTTCATATTCATAATAAGCTGCAACTGCAAGTAAAATCCGAATGGACTTGAGCATATAGCTACTGGTGAGAAGGTTTCATCATAGTCAACTCCTTGTCTTTGTTTGAAGCCTTTTGTAACCAGTCGGGCCTTATATGTTTTTACTACTCATAGCCTCTTCTAGATTACGAATAGGTTGTGGTACATTAGGTTCTTCCACTTGGTCAGGTACCTAACTTTGATCCGTAGTATTTTGTGGTTCTTGAACTTCTTCAAGATATATCTTACTCCCACTGGGTTTCATGGATAAGCTCCTTTTCCAAGAATGCAGCGTGTTTCGCAACAAACACCTTTTGATTAGTAGAATGATAGAAATAATATCCTAAGCTTTCTTTAGGATATCCTACAAATCTGCACTTATCGGATCTAGTCATTAGCTTATCATGTTCAAACCTTTTGACATAAGTTGGACAAACCTAAGTCTTAACATGCTTAAGAGTAGGTTTCCGCCCTGTCCATAATTCATATGGAGTCTTTGGGACGGATTTGGTGGGTACCTTATTAAGTAGGTATGCAGCCGTTTCTAGGGCATAACCCCAGAATGACATTGAAAGGTCGGTAAAACTCATCATGGAACGAACCATGTCCAACACTATTCGATTTCTCCTTTCAGATAGACCATTTAATTGTGGCGTCCCTGGTGGGGTCCGTTGTGAGATTATACCATTTTCTTTGAGACAATTGAGAAACTCATTGGTCAAGTATTCCCCTCCTTGATCCGATTGAAGAATTTTAATACTCTTACCAGTTTTCTTCTCTACTTCACTTCTGAATTCTTTGAACTTTTCAAACGATTCAGACTTGTATTTTATTAAATACACATATCCAAATCTAGAATGATCATCAGTGAAAGTAATAAAATAAGAACACACTCCTCGTGAATTCGTTGTCATAGGTCCACATACGTCTGTATGTACCAACGCTAACAACTTGTAACTCTTTCTCCTTTTTCACTAAAAGAAGATTTAGTCATCTTACCCATGAGACAAGATTCACAAGTTGGATATAATTCGTAATCAGATAGCTCTAAAAGCCCATCTTTATGCAACTTGGTTAATCTTGTTTCATTGATAAGATCGAGTCTACAATGCCACATAAGGGTATAATTAACATCATCTCTTTTTCTTTTCTTAGTCTGTTCAATTTGAAGTATATTTTCATGCAGGTCAAGTATGTAAAGTCCATTAAGTAAATTTCCAACACCATATAAAATATTTTTATTATAAATAGAACAACTGTTGTTCTTTATTATAATATTAAAACCATCCATATCTAATACAAAAATTGAAATAATGTTTCTAATGAGTGTTGGAACATAATAACAATTATTTAAACTAATGGACTTGCCCGTAGGCAGTGCTAAACAATAAGTTCTTACTGCTAATGTAGCAACCTTTGCTCCATTTCCCACTCGTAGGACGACTTCATCCTTGTTCAGCTTTCTACTTCTGCTTAGTCTCTATATATTGTTATATATATGAGAACCACAACCGGTATCCAATACCCAAGTAGAATTTTGACTTTCAGAAAAATTAATTTCAATCATGAACAAACCTATATCAGAAGGGTTGAGGTGTTGTGAGCATTCCACCAAATTAATTATTAGTGGCCACGGGTCGTACATTTCAGGGTGACGCCATATCTTAGGCGGAGCCTGTACGCAAAGGCTGGCTCGGGCTCGGGGGATTTAGTCCGGTTGCGACCCGAAAACCCACGATTAACAAAAAAAAAAAAACCTAGATCAGAATTCCAAGCTTCTCCAGCTTCTTTTGGTCCGCAAGATACTCCTTGCAGTTCCTCTTCTAGTGTCCCGGCTTATTGCAATGGTAGCAAATTCCTTTGCTATCAGTATTGATAGACTCCACGGTATACTTACGTGAGGTGGTCGTCGCCGGGATCATTTCTAGCAAGTTATAAGGTGGAACGCTCACAACACCTCAACCCCTCGCCTATATGTAGACGGTAATCTTGGTACAATTTCTCTGCGCTAGGAAATATGCGTTGAATGGACACCAACGACACCTTGGCCCCTCGCTTATATTGAAGCGGTAATCTTAGTACAATCGACGATTAGTGCGGTAGAAGACGCCACACACAACTATGTATTGTTATATGATAAGTCAAACTTGAATCTCAAAGAAAAACTAGAAATAACCTAGGAATTCTTCAAAGAACCAAAAATAGAGAATAATCTCATAAATAATTGTATTGAATAAATCTGATTGAAGTGTATCAAGTACATCATCTATGTCCCCTATTTATACTACTCAAAATTAATTCTAATCCTAATAGGAATTATAAAATCAACTGGAAACACAATCCTAGCTTAACAAATTAATTTGGAAACCAAATCCTAACTAATAAACAATAAGGAAATTAAATCATACTTATCAAACATTCTAATTAAGTAGGAATCTAAAACATGCTGAAAATACCCTAATAATTAAGGAAATCCGCGTCCAAATTTGAATTAGAAATCTAAAGCCTTCCTTCATTTGGAATTAGAAACCCATTAATTATTAGGAACTCATTAATCCGTGGAGAACAAAATCAGCTAGTTGTTTACTTGGAAACCACGTGGCCCACATGATATAGGAAGCTAATATGTTAAGTCCTTCATATGTAAATGTTATGTCCTGAATATGCTAGGAAACCCGCGTGATTGGCTGATTAGAATTGAAATGTCCGTTGCCCGCATGCGAATTTGTTAGAATGTAAATTGCCACATGAATTGATTAAAATTGACCTTAAATTGAACTTCATTTTAAGCATCTTTGAATAAACTTCAGCCCAAATATTTAAAATCGCTTGATAAATCCCTGGGACTTGAGTTGAGTTATTAAAGTTTGATGTGAGCCTGATCAGGATTGTATCATTCCCCTCTTTTTGAAAAGGATTTGTCCTCAAATCTGACATCCCCTCCTCTTGAAAAAAGATTTACCCATAAATCTGATCCTACATGAAAACAAATTAAATTAGTAGCATCAAATAAATCATAATCACAATTCTCACTTTGCACATAACATATAAAAGCAATATCAATATCACAAGTAAGAATATGAAAATAATTATCAAAAACTCCAACTCCTGCAAGGAACACTTCGTCGTCTAGCAACTTCCCCGAATTGACATGAACAACTTATAAACATTTCTTTCCAAGCAATGCTCGAATCGATATAGCATCCTGCAAGCTCCTTATAACACAACTTGGAAACTTATACTTTCGAACTCCCTTAATCAAGAACCTGTCCACATCAACACGATACTTTTCCACACGTAGACCAAATACTTCCACAATGCTAAATTGCAGCAACTTCCATTCACGAATTCTTAGATCAAAAGACAATATGATGATCTCGTCCATTCGTAAATATATCCATTGACGAATACCCGGATCAAAAATGATTATTATGATCTCGATCATTCGCACCAACATCCATTCCATTACACCTGGATCAAATAACAATCTTTGAAACTTTCCATGGTGCAATTGCAAACATACTTGAATTCTTGGATTAAACACAAAACAAAACAAATCAACATGTTCCTTTTGTCTAATCACAAAGAAATCAAATAATTCAAATTCACATGCATAGTTTACTAGAACAATATTCAAAACACTTCCCTGTAGACTCTCAATGCATTGTCCGAATGGATTTACCTAACGATCCATGCTTTTCTCCTCAATGAGTAAGAATTCATCTTGAATCTGCAAAACAAAATTAACCTTTCTCTTTCCATTGACATTAACAAATTCAAAATCACGTAATATCATCAATGGAATAAAAAGGTCACTTCCAACTTCCCAAGATGAAAACTCAATAGCATATTGATGATGATCACAAACAAACTCAACAAGTGCTAAAGAATTTTCCCAAGCATTGACAAAAATAGGAATATCATCAAAATAAATATTAACAAATTTTCCCATGAAAGAATGCAAAATGTGATTAAATTTGAAAATATTTATTGCACTAGTTAATCCAAATGATTTAACTAAACATGAATATAAACTATATCTCACTCCAATCCGATGATAAACCCTTTTCAAATCAAAACCAAATGATAGTAATTCTTTTCCATCCAAGACAACATTCTCAAAATCATGCAATGATAACAACTCTAATGAAAAGACATTATCAAATGATAGCAAATCATGTAATGAAGATTTCTCTACTGAAGAATCATGATCACTATCATTATCAATTAACGACATGTCATGTAAAGATTTATTAACATGAAAACTTAATTCAATATATGAATGAAAAACCCTAGAATGAATTTCATGCAAGGACAAACGTTGAAAACGAGAATACCCACAATAATCAGTAGTATTCTACGAAGATTTGCACTTTGACAATGAGAATTTACCAAATGATAGTAGGAATATTGACAACGAGAATATAACGCATGCTCATAAACTAACTCGATAAATATCAAATATCCTCCATAGTTTATGATAAAGACGATTTTACCCTCAAAATAGCCAAACACAAATTTATCCATGGAAGCATGTAAAACATGTTTTAAATAACTCATGAAAATACTAGATGCATTAGTTAATCTAACAGAAATAACTATCCACCTATACAATTCACGTGTTAACAAAGCTTTCCATTTATCACAATATCTCATGCTAATTTGATTAGGCATAAACATCACATGGTCATTTTCCAACGTAGATAAAACATAAGCACTATGCAATTTATCAAGCATATTATCTAAGTAAAGAAAATAAAAGCGATACTTGTTTACCAATTCGAAATCGATGCACAAGCTAGACGTCTTATCCTCCTTAGGTACTATGATCTCATGAATAGCACACGAACTCATATATTCACCCACGATACCCGCCTTGATGAAGATGGGCTTCATCAATTCTCCAACCCGCCGTTATAACTCCGTTGTCTCCTCGAAAATACTATAATCTGGCTGATACGGAATGATAGCTCAGGGTATGTCATCAACAACCTGTACAAGAGACAAAACAGAACTAGACAAAGAAGAGTTATTCTTGTTAGTATTCAAAAGCGTCGTCTTGTATGAACGTATAGTCATTGACTTTTCAAAATACAACTCACTTTCCAACTCACTCTCCTCTCTTTTTTCACGCTTACTCTCCACTGTTTCTTTCTCTCCTTTATTTTCACTCTCATTCTTTTTATTCTCTCGTTTTCTTTCATTTTCTTTTTCACACTTTTCTTTTTCACACTCAATCTTTTTTTCAATTTCTTTTTCACTTTTTTTTGTCGTTCAAATTTACAAGTACTTTCTAAAGATATTACATCATTATGGACTTCTTCTTGAACACTGGAATCTAACAGCTCTCCTTGGATCGCATATTCTTTTTCATCTTCATCCTCCTTTGACTGATCATGCTCCTTTTGCGCCTGTCGGGCATTTTGTCGTTGCATCAACCAATCTTCCCATATCTCACTAAATGAACCCATGACATTTTCTTTTTTCTCCTTAGTACAGAATGGTTCCCTATACACTTTAAGAGTTTCTCGTGATTGCCACCGATGCGAATCTCCATGTCTATGATCATTCCTTTCATCATCCCAAGTTGATCTCCTTGAAGGTTGATCGATATATCTTAGAGTTGCATACTCTTTCCTCCTGTTAGGCTGTACTGGGGCATACCGCCTTCTCATCACGATTTTTAACTCTTTTTTTGTATCGATCGGATGCTCTCCACATCTTCTCCTTTCACGTTCAAAGTGAGCCCACCATGTAGCTGCATGACCAGAAAAATCTTGAACTGCAAGTTTGAACTTCTGGTGCTCGGAATAGTTATGATAGCCAAACTCTCATTCCATCCTTTTCTCGTAACTCAAATAAGCTTCTGGATCCGCTTTACCTTGAAAAGATCTCTTTTGCCACTCATAATTATTTTCATAATTATATCCATACATGATTGCTGCAAAACAAAGGTTAGTAGATAAAAAAAAATTCGTCACACACTCCCTTACGTGTTTCGATCAACAATGTATCACACAATTATGAAAATGCTCGTGTATCACACAATTGGCTTTTTTACCCTTAATTATGCTCACCACTCTTTCCTTTTAGCACTCAAATTCCCTCTAATAGGTTCTTTTTGAATTCACTAAACAATATCACAGTTTATCCATCAATTCAATAAGAACTTATCACAAAACAAATATAGCAAGTGTGACGTATGATAACCAATATAAAATTCAGAATCGTCAAATTACGCCATTCTCGAATGAATTCTTCAATACTCACGAAACTTATGAACCCAATCAATTGAAACAAAAAATAATAATAATAATAATCTTTTTTTTACTCACGATTGTTTTTTGTTTTTTCACCAATCTTTTTTTTTTCACGAATCTCACTTTTTTTTTCTTTTTTTTTTCAATATATATTCAAACACAAAATATAAAAGATAAGTAACTCGCTAGGAACTTAGCTCTGATACCAAATGATAGACTCCACAGCACGCTTGCGTAAGGTGATCATTGCCCGGATCGTTTTCAGCAAGTTATAAGGTGGAACGCTCACAACACCTCAACCCCTCGCCCATATGTTAACGGTAATCTTAGTACAATTGCTCTGCGTTAGGAAATATGCGTTGAATGGACACCAACGACACCTTGACCCCTCACTTATATTGAAGCGGTAATCTTGGTACAATCAACGATTAGTGCGGTAGAAGACACCACACACAACTATGTATTGTTGTATGATAAGTCAAACTTGAATCTCAAAGAAAAACTAGAAATAACCTAGGAATTCTTCAAAGAACCAAAAGTAGAGAATAATCTCACAAATAATTGTATTGAATAAATCTGATTGAAGTGTATCAAGTACATCATCTATGTCTCCTATTTATACTACTCAAAAGTAATTCTAATCCTCTTATGCGGCGGGAAGGTTGCAATTAATTAAGTCTGTTCTGTCAGCCATGTCTACCTTTTGGTGTAGGCACTTTATTCTTCCTAAAGCTATTATCCGTAATGTTCAGTCCATTTTGGGCAGGTTTCTCTGGAAGGGTCCTTCACTTGCAAAATTTGGTGCAAAAGTGGCTTGGAATTCCTTAGCTCTTCCGGTTAAAGATGGAGGTTGGGTATCAAGAACTTCCTGGATTGGAATAAGTCTTTAATCATGATGCAACTTATCAATGTGATTCGATTTGATTCGCCTTCATTCTGGGCTAGATGGGTCAAGGATACGGTTATTAAAAAGAGAAACTTCTGGCAGATCCCTATTCCGTATGCCTGTTCGTGGATATGGAAACAGGTTCTGAAATTGAGAGCGTCAGCTATGAGGCACCTTCAGTACACTGTGGGTTCGGGAGAGAAGGTTAGTTTATGGTTTGATCCGTGGCTCATGGGCTCTCCTATCAACCCATCCAGTGCTTTAATTCAAAATTCTGGGTTTCCTTGTTCGGCAGCTGTTGCTGATATCTTGCAGAATCAGGCGTGGAATCTCCCACAGAATAACTACCACGAGGTTATTATGCTGCGCAGGAAGTTTAAGGGTCTCCCTACTCCGACAGCTACTATGGATAGCATCACATGGAACTTTTTGGATATTACCAGTCTCAAAGTCTCCCACATTTGGGAATCTATTAGAGGTAGGCAGCAGGTTGTGGGCTGGCATAAGATTTTATGGAACAAGTTTCATGTCCCTGGATACTCTTTCATTCTTTGGCTGGGTCTTCTACGAAAGCTTCCGACAAATGATACTGCCATGTTCTCGGCAGTGGGTCCAAGAATTGGATGCCCTTTATGTAATTTACATCCTGAGAGCTTTGAGCATCTTTTCTTTAATTGTGGCTACTCAAGTAACATTCTCCGTGCTGTTATGAGCCTTAGTAACTGGCAGGCATTTCTGTTGGATTGGGCTGACCTTATTGACAAGATTATGCAGTTTCAAGGAAGGCGGCTTACCATAGATATTATTAGTCTGACTTTGGCCACTTCTTTTTATAAAATTTGGGAAGCTAGAAACAAGAAGCTTCATAAGCGTGTGCTTATTCCTCAAACTGTCTTGGGTAGAGAAGTTGTTAATATTATTAAATCTAGATTATCGAAGTCCGAGTCCTTCATTAAAGCTACTCATGTTGATCAGTTCTACTGTAATTGGATTTTGTAACTCTTTAATGTGGTTGGTCTGTTCCTATAGTTATGTCATCTTTTAGAATGTCTCTAGATGAAATAGCTTGCCCCTTAGCCAATGTAATTTGGTTCCCTTTTATTTTAAACAAATTTAGCACAAAAAAAATTCTAATCCTAATAGGAGTTATAAAATCAACTGGAAACACAATCCTATCTTAACAAATTAATTTGGAAACCAAATCCTAACTTACAACCACAATAAGTGGCGTAGTGGTGCAAGCCGCCCTGGGAACGAACCGTAAACCCGGACGACTCAGGATTGACTCCCACTAGCAACACTTGGAGGGGCACTAATAATTCTCCGTTGTGGCCACGGGGTCGCGGGCGCAAGCCCGTATGAAAAGGCTGACCCGGGTTCGGAGGGATTAGTCCGGATGCGTCCGAGACACCCGCGGTTAACAAAAAAAATAAAAAAAAATCCTAACTTACCAAATTAATTTGGAAACCAAATCCTAACTAATAAACAATAAGGAAATTAAATCCTACTTATCAAACATTCTAATTATAGTAGGAATCTAAAACATGCTGAAAATACCCTAATAATTAAGGAAATCCGCGTCCAAATTTGAATTAGAAATCTGAAGCCTTCCTTCATTTGGAATTAGAAACCCATTAATTATTAGGAACTCATTAATCCATGGAAAACAAAGTCAACTAGTTGTTTACTTGGAAACCGTGTGGCCCACATGATATAAGAAGCTAATATGTTAAGTCCTTCATATGTAAATGTTAAGTCCTGAATATGCTAGGAAACCCACGTGATTGGCTGATTAGAATTGAAATGTTCGTTGCCCGCATGCGAATTTATTAGAATGTAAATTGCCACATGAATTGATTAAAATTGACCTTAAATTGAACTTCATTTTAAGCATCTTTGAATAAACTTCAGCCCAAATATTTAAAATCGCTTGATAAATCCCTGGGACTTGAGTTAAGGTATTAATGTTTGATGTGAGCCTGATCAGGATTGTATCAAGGATCGACTTTCTTTTTATCCTTTCCTTTCTCCTTGCCCTTAGCCTTCTTCTTTTTCTTCTTTTCAAAAGATACCTTGGGCCTCTTTCTTTTCTTGGAAGAATCATCCACTAGTAAGACTTAGTTTTTGTTGGATGAGAAGTGACCTTCAACAGTTTTTAGCATGTTAAGTAACTCAGGCAAGCTGACGTCCAGCTTATTCATGTAAAAATTCACAACAAATTGTGAGAAGGTGTCTGGGAGTGACTGCAAGATCAAATCTTGACTTAACTCCCTATCCATTACGAACCCTAGCTGTCCAAGTTGTTCAATCAGATTGATCATCTTTAGGACATGAGTCTAAACGGTAGTACCCTCGGTCATCCGAGATCAGAAGAGCTTCTTAGATATTTGATATCTAGCAGTCCTACTTTGCTCACTATACAACTCCTTGAGGTGCAACAATATAGTAGGAGCATCCATAGTTTCATGCTGATGCTGAAGCTCGTTACTTATGGATGCGAGCATGATGCATTGAGCCAAGATTGCATCATCTTGCCACTTTCTGAAAGTAGCATCTCTTCCTCAGAGGCTGTTTCTGCAACATTTGCACGGACGGGCGAAACATGGGGCTAAAATCTCTTGGAAGGTAATTTCTTTGCCATATTCTGAAGGTGGTTTGATAGACTCCACGGCACGCTCGCGTGAGGTGATCGTCGCCTGGATCGTTTCTAGTAAGCAACTTTAATGGAACTCTCTCGGTACCTTAACCCAACGTCTATTTTTGAGACGAGAATCTTAATAAATTCGATCAAGCAATTGAATCTCCGCGTAGGATGGAACACCAACAACACTTGGACCCTCGTTTAGGAGTAAACGATAATCTTCGTACGATTGTATGATGCGATAGAATAACGCCACACACAACTATGGTTTGTTGTATGATAAGTTAAGATTGAATCTCAAAGAAAAACTAAGAATAATAACTTAGAAATCCTTCAAAAAACCAAAAGTAGAGAATAACTCTCAATTGTATATAACT
Organism: Aralia elata; assembly: GCA_034770075.1. Lineage (NCBI taxonomy): Eukaryota > Viridiplantae > Streptophyta > Magnoliopsida > Apiales > Araliaceae > Aralia > Aralia elata. The sequence continues at coordinate 54,344,888 of CM068387.1, read as the reverse complement.
CAGAATAATTGTAGTTGTTCCCCTAATTACATCTCCCAAGTATTCTATTTATACTAATAGAATAAAACCCTAATCAATAAAGAATTAAAATACTAATTACAAGTCAATTAGGAAACAAACTAACTCAACAAAGTTCCTAATCAAAGTAGAAATCTAAAAGATATGGAAACATCCAAGAATCTGATCAAAAAAACGTGTGTAAAAACGCGTCCTCGGATCCCGTGTCAGGGCTTGGACACCGGGGCGTCCAACTTGCACTAGCTGCCGATGTCGGGGCTATCAAGGCCAGACAACAATCTGTATTCCAAAGCCGGGGCTTTCATTTCCAAGGCATTCCGGACGCCGGGGCTTTGAATCCCATCTTTGAAAACATCCACGATTTGCAACAAAGAAACAAGTTTTGAATCATCTTCTCTCATACAAGCCTTGGATCCATGCTCCATCCACATCTCCCGAATTAAGCCATTTAACCCTTCCTTGAAGCGTTTTGCTCATGCTCTTGTCACTGGTCCAACTGGAACTTGCACCGTATCCGCTCCATAGCTCCCACCCTTGTCTAAGCTAAGCATGTCCTCATCATTCCTCTCCTCTTGAAAAGGATTTGTCCTCAAATCATCATCTACATCAAACAGACTAAGGTCAGAAACATTAAATGTTGCACTAACATTATACTCACCCGGTAAATCCAGTTTATAGGCATTATCATTGATGCGCTCAAGCACTTGGAATGGACCATCTCCCCTCGGAAGCAATTTCGAACGTCTTTGAGCCGGAAACCTTTCCTTCCTCATATGCAACCAAACCCACTCTCCTGGTTCAAAGATCACTTGACGACGACCTTTGTTGGCCTATTTCGCATATTGCTCCGTTCTCCTTTCAATGTTGAGTCTCGTCTTCTCATGTATCTGCTTAACAAATTCAGCCTTTTTCTTTCCATCCATGTTAGTAAACTCAAAAACAGGTAATGGCAATAAATCCAATGGAGTCAAGGGACTAAACCCATATACAATCTCAAATGGTGAAAATTGTGTAGCAGAATGAACAGACCGATTATAAGCAAACTCAACATGTGGTAGACACTCTTCCCAAATTTTAATATTCTTTTTGATAATAGCCCTTAACAATGTAGATAAAGTTCTATTAACTACTTCTGTCTGACCATCAGTTTGTGGATGACAAGTAGTTAAAAATAACAGTTTAGTACCTAACTTACACCACAATGTCTTCCAAAAATAACTCAAAAATTTAGAATCTCTATCTGAAACAATTGTTCTAGGCATGCCATGCAAACACACAATTTCTCTAAAGAACAAATCAGCAATATGGGATGCATCGTCAGTCTTGTGACATGGAATAAAATGTGCCATTTTAGAAAATCTATCCACGACCATAAATATAGAATCATGACCACGCTTAGACCTAGGTAAACCCAATACAAAATCCATAGATAAATCAATCCAAGGTTCACTAGATATAGACAATGGTGTATACAATCCATGAGGTTGAACACGGGACTTAGCTTGTTTGCACGTAATGCATTTATCACAAATTCTTTCCACATCTCGTTTCATATAAGGCCAATAAAAATGTTCTTTCAAAACAGATAACGTCTTTTCAACACCAAAGTGACCCATTAGACCACCCACATGTGACTCTCTAATCAACAACTCACGCAAAGAACATGCAGGTATACATAGCTTATTTTCTCGAAACAGAAAACCATCAACTTTAAAGTATTTACCTACAGCATTCTTTTCACATGATTTAAACTCTTCACAAAATTCAAGGTCATTAGCATACAACTCTTTAATTCGCTCAAACCCAAGCAATTTTGTATCAAGAGTATTCAATAACACGTACCTTCTCGAAAGAGCATCAGCAACAACATTCTCCTTACCATGTTTGTATCGGATAACGTACGGAAATATCTCAATGAACTCCATCCACCTTGCGTGTCTTTTGTTCAACTTATGTTGTCCCTTCAAGTACTTCAAAGATTCATGATCAGTGTGAATCACGAACTCTTTAGGCCAAAGGTAGTGCTGCCACGTCTCCAACGCTTGAACCAATGCGTACAACTCCTTGTCATACGTTGGATAGTTCAAAGCGGCCCCACTCAACTTCTCACTGAAGTACGCTATTGGCTTCCCTTCTTGCATCAGCACCGCTCCAATCCCTAAACCTGAAGCGTCACACTCAATTTCGAAAGTTTTAGTAAAGTTAGGCAAAACAAGCAAATGAGCGTTAGTCAATTTATCTTTAATCAATTTAAACGCCTTTTCCTGTTCTTCACCCCACTTAAACCCCACACTCTTTTTGATTACTTCCGTCAATGGTGATGTGATGTCGCTGAAGTTCTTCACGAAACGTCGGTAGAAACTTGCCAGCCCATGGAAACTACGAACTTGACTCACATTTGATGGACTCGGCATTCTCGGATTGCACGTATTTTCTCCTCATCCACTTGAACTCCCTGTGAACTCACAACAAATCCAAGAAAAACAACTTTATCCGTACAAAACGTGCATTTATCCATGTTAGCAAATAACTTTTCTTTTCTAAGAACATCTAAAACAGATTTCAAATGCAATGCATGCTCTCCCAAGTTTTTGCTATATATCAAGATATCATCAAAATACACAACCACAAATTTCCCAATGAACGGACGCAAAACATGGTTCATTAATCTCATGAAAGTACTAGGAGCATTAGTTAGACCAAAAGGTAACACTAACCACTCATACAACCCATATTTTGTTTTGAAAGCTGTTTTCCATTCATCACCCTCTTGCATTCTAATTTGATGATAACCACTTTTTTAATCAATTTTTGAGAATATACAAGACCCATGCAATTCATCTAACATGTCATCTAATCGAGAAATGGGATGTCGATATTTTACCGTAATGTTATTTACCGCTCGACAATCGATGCACATCCGCCATTTCCCATCCTTCTTCGGCACTAAGATCACTGGAACTGCACAAGGACTCATGCTCTCCCTCACGAACCCTTTCTCCATTAGTTCGCCAACTTGCCTTTGTAACTCCTTCGTTTCCTCGGGATTACTCCGATAGGCTAGACGGTTTGGAATGGTAGCGCCGGGTACGAAATCAATCTGATGCTCAATTCCTCGAATTGGTGGTAATCCCTATGGAAGCTCCTCGGGAAACACATCCTTATAATCCTGCAAAAGAGATGAAAAAACACTTGGCAAAGAAGAATCATTAGCGTTAGTATTCAAAAGTGCCTCCTTATACCGAAGTATAATTATCGGCTGTTTAGCATCTAAAGCTCGCCTCACGTCGCTCTTTTTTGCATAGATATTGGTTTTTCGCTCCACATCTTTTATTTTCTCTCTTTCTTTTTCCCTCTTGTTTTTCCCCTCATTATTTTTTCCCTCATGATTTTTCTTTTCTTCACTCTTTTATTTTTTTTCATGATCTTTCTGCTGATGAATTTGATCCTCATGCACCTGTTGTGGTGACATAGGACATAAAGTAACCTTTCCTTTTATTGTGAACAAAAGAATATTCATTTGTAAAGCCATCATGCTTCACACGTCTATCAAATTGCCACGGTCGACTAAACAATATGTGACCCACCTGCATTGGAACCACGTCACACAAGATTTCATCCACATACTTCCCAATAGTAAATGGCACCAACACCTGTTTAGTCACTTTAATCTCATTGCTATCATTGAGCCATTGCAATCGATATGGTTGAGGATGTTTGGTTGTGGAAAGTCCTAATTTCTCTACCATAGTCTTACTTGCCACATTCGTGCAACTACCCACATCTATCACCACACAGCAAATTTTTCCATTCACCAAGCACCTAGTGTGAAACAAATTTTCCCGCTGCTCGATGTTTTCTTCCTTCACTTGTGCACTAAGCACCCTTCTAGTCACTAAAACTTCCCCAAATACCGCAATTTCCCTATCTTCTGCTTCCTCTAACGGTGGCATAGAATCAGTCTCACTATCTTCCCCCTCGGTCTCCACCTCTCCATTGTCAAGTAGCAACATTGTCCTTTGATTCGGACATTGATTCGCAATATGTCTCATACCTTGACACTTAAAACATTTAATATCTCGATTACGACTAAAAGAAGTAGGGTCAGTTTTACCTTGCACTCCTCTATTAGTCGTTTCCGGTTTTGGCTCAAATTTGAGTTTACTCACGGTTGACTTCTCCTCTCGCTTGCCAACATTGGGTTTCCATGACGAACTCGGATTTGACATTACTCGTTGGCTACCTCTCCTCTTAAACTGCTTCTCAATCTTGATAGCCATGTGTACCATATCTTCCAATACCACATAATGTTGTCGTTCCACCAAGTCTGTAATCTCCCAATTTAGTCCCGTCGAAAACCTAGCCATTGTTGATTCGCTATCCTCATTTATGTTTGCCCTAGCCATCAACATCTCCATCTCCTTGTAATAATCCTCGACACTCCGACTACCTTGTTTCAAGCTTTGCAAACTCCGAATTAGCTCTCGGTGATAGTAGTCTGGTACAAATCTCTTTTTCATAACTGTCTTCATCTCATCCCAAGTTTCAATTGGTCGTTCTCCACACCTTCTTCGGCTGATCATCAGCTGATCCCACCACGTAACTGCATAAGCTGAGAACTCCGTAGCGGCAAGTTTGACTTTCTTGAGCTCTGAATAGTGGTGACATTCAAAAATCCATTCCATCTTCTTCTCCCACTCTAGGTATGCCTCAGGATCACTCCTCCCTTGGAAAGCTGGAATCTTCATTTTGATGTTATCCAAATTACCATCTTCTCTATCCCTACCGCCTCTATCCCTTGCTCCTCGCCTCCTATGGATAAAGTTAGATTCACGGTCCTCTTCTTCACTAAATTCCCCTTCATAATAATTTTCAACTGGGGTCCTTGGGACGCACTCATTTAGTCGAATCGCTCATTTACTTGCTCCATCGCCATATCCAACTTTCTAGTGAATTCTTTCATCATAGCTTCCATAACAAATTTTGGATCAAACTTTGTTGGAGGATCTTCCATAACTCCCTTATCTTTTGAACTAGACATTTTTCCTGCAAAACAAAGGTTAGTAGCAAAATATTTTCTTCACCACTCCCTTACGTGTTTCACTCGATCAATGTTCCGCTCGTGTGTCACTCAATAGGCTTTTTCCCTCAAATGATCTCACAACTAAGCCTTTTACCTCTCAATATTCTCTCTAATAGGCTCTTTTCGAATTTACCTAGCAAAATCCTCGGTTTTACTAATCAATTCAAAATAACTTATCACAAACAACTATAGTAGGCATGACTATAAGTACCAACAATCTCGATTATGGAATTGAAGATGAAATCTACGAACAAATTGAAATAACTGAAATAAAATTTTTTGTACTCTTTTTTTTTTTTTGCTCACAACTTCAACGAAACAATAAAGATAGATACTTAGCTAGAAAACGCGGCTTTGATACCAAATGATAGACTCCACGGCACGCTTGCGTGAGGTGATAGTCGCCCGGATCGTTTCTAGTAAGCAACTTTAATGGAACTCTCTCGATACCTTAACCCAACGTCTATTTTTGAGACGAGAATCTTGATAAATTTGATCAGGCAATTGAATCTCCGCGTAGGATGGAACACCAACAACACTTGGACCCTCGTTTAGGAGTAAACGATAATCTTCGTACGATTGTATGATGCGATAGAATAACGCCACACACAACTATGGTTTGTTGTATGATAAGTTAAGATTGAATCTCAAAGAAAAACTAAGAATAATAACTTAGAAATCCTTCAAAGAACCAAAAGTAGAGAATAACTCTCAATTGTATAAAACTCAGAATAATTGTAGTTGTTCCCCTAATTACATCTCCCAAGTATTCTATTTATACTAATAGAATAAAACCTTAATCAATAAAGAATTAAAATACTAATTACAAGTCAATTAGGAAACAAACTAACTCAACAAAGTTCCTAATCAAAGTAGAAATCTAAAAGATATGGAAACATCCAAGAATATGATCAAAAAAATGTGTGTTAAAACGCGTCCTCGGATCCCGTGTCAGGGCTTGGACGCCGGGGCATCCAACTTGCACTAGCTGCCGACGCCGGGGCTTTCAAGGCCAGACAACAATCTGTATTCCAAAGCCGGGGCTTTCATTTCCAAGGCATTCCGGACGTCGGGGCTTTGAATCCCATCTTTGAAAACATCCACGATTCGCAACAAGGAAACAAGTTTTGAATCATCTTCTCTCATACAAGCCTTGGATCCATGCTCCATCCACACCTCCCGAATTAAGCCATTTAACCCTTCCTTGAAGCGTTTTGCTCGTGCTCTTGTCACTGGTCCAACTGGAACTTGCACCGTATCCGCTCCATAGCTCCCACCCTTGTCCAAGCTAAGCATGTTCTCATCATAGTTTGGGGGTTAAGGACCTTGAAGACTGGAATAAGGCTCTCATTATCCAACACCTAATCAAGGTTATCCAATTGAATCCCTCCTCCCTTTGGGCTTCTTGGATCCAAGCCACGGTTCTTAAACAAAAAATTATTTGGCATATCAACATTCCTACTGACTGCTCTTGGATTTGGCGTAAAGTTCTTAAGTTTCGGTCCCTAGCACAATCCTTTCTTTCTTATCGTGTTGGTAGGGGGAACCATTTTAGCCTATGGTATGATCCGTGGCTTAACGACCAACCTTTATCTCTGAATGCTTACTTGCTAACCAACTCGGGGATCCCAACAAATGCTCCTCTTTCTAGCATTATTTCTCACTCAAATTGGGTCCTTCCCCAGAGTAACCATCATGATGTTGTGCAGTTTCGCAGTCTGTTCATAGATGCTCCATCTCCTTTTACTAATGATGACTCCATCACTTAGGATTCTGTTGATATCCGTCTCTTAAAAGCAAACAAAATTTGGGAGTCCATCCGTCACCGAGGTAGCCTTGTCTCTTGGGCCAAAATCCTTTGGCACAAGCATTACATCCCCCGATGCTCTTTCTTTCTTTGGCTTGCATTACACAAAAGATTACCTACTAATGATGCTTTCATGTCTTACTCTAGCTATTCCCCATTGAGTGTGTCCCTTGTGTAATTCTGCCAACGAAACTTTTAACCATCTCTTTTTTAATTGTCCTTATTCGAGTGGTGTGTTTACCAATGTCTTGGCAGTGACAAATTGGCACAATATTCCATTTGACTGGGATAATCTAATTGCCTATATTCAGCAGTTCCAAGGGGCGAAAAATGCACTCTGAAATTTTGAAGCTTATTCTTGCCGCATGCCTTTATAAGATATGGGGATCTCGGAATTCCATGCTTCATGAAGGGACCATGTTGCCCCCTCATGCCCTATCTAAGGAGATCATCAGCTTGATCAAGGCTCGCCTCTCCAGTTCTATGAAGTTCCATCAGGCAGTTCAAAAATGTCATACGTTCCATAATTGGTTGTAATTGGTTGCTATTTGCTTTGCTTTGTTTTGCTTTTATGCTTTGAATCTATTTCTTTTATGGGATAGTTCTCTTTTTCGGTTCATTATGGGGGGCTGTCTCATAATGACCTTTTGTCTGGGGTATGCCCCTTCGCCATTGTATTTATGGTTTTCTATTTATACAAACTCTAAATTTAGCAAAAAAAAAAATAATTCTCAAATTTCTTAACTAGTCTGTGTAATTTGGTCCGGTCAGTTTGTTAGCATCAAGTATGCTACGCAGTGATAGTGAGTTTAACATTTTTAAAATCTGCATGTGAAGTAGACAACATTTTAGCATACATTCATTTTATTAATTCAAAATAAATTAGGTCTTTGTTTAAATTGGTATCTCTCACTATTTTCATCAAACTATATTACCCTCAATATATAGTTCGGCAAATCTAATTAAAGATTTGCTAGTGAGAATAAGGGCCCCATTTCAAATGTATATAGCCATGTGTGTGCACAACAAACTATATATAAATAAATAGGTAGACAACTATTGTCAATTACATCACCATGCAACTCCTTATATTTTGCCTCTTAGATTATAATGATTAAGTGTGTATACATCCGAACTAAAATAATCTAAGTTAAGTCATACCTAGTATTTTCATATAAGTGAAGAGAAAAATATAGCCCTTGTGTGTGCATAACAAAGTGATAATGTTCAATTCCTTATAAACATCCAATGTAATAAAATAATATCTTAAATATTTAATACTTGTCTTGTGTGTGCACAACAAACTCATATTAAATATTCAATACTCTATTATTTTACTATGCTAGAAGACGACGTTCGATATTCTAAATATCTTTGAACGTTACAACTTAATATTATTTCTTTGAGGGGTTTGTTATTAAATTGTCTCATCTTGTTTAGCGCGCATGCACACATATATATAAAATACGCGCCATATTAATTAACATGCGAAGCATGTTGTATAATATATAATATATACATAATAAGCATGAACATATAGAATACTATATTCTACCCAGATTGATTATGGACTTTTATTCTAGTTTGGTTCACTAGAGCGACCAAGTGAACCAAAAGGTCAAACCTAGGGTGCAAGAACTGAATTTAAATATAACCATTACATTTAAACTCGGGCTCCATTACAAACGGGTCTTCAAGCGCTCCTTGCTCCTTTGTCTCCAATTCTTCAAAATAATTATAACTAATTCTATTACATAAACTATTTACAATAAATAGAAACCTTGATCAGCAGTCAAGGGGAAGTACATAGGAGGGAGATAGAATTTACATTAAGAAAAATTAGAGAAGAGGAGGTACATAGACCCCATTTATAAAACACATTCATTCAAACATCCTCTAAAATAAATCCAATCAACATTGGTCAATAGTCCATAATCAATCCCTATTTATTATCATGCATATCTCCATATGTATCAATAAATAACATTCATCCCATTAATAATAAAACCATTCCATATGCATTGATATGATTTGATGGGCAATAAGTTTGCTAATATTTAGTTTTAAAATAAAATAAACTCTTTTATTTTAATCAAAAACCAAATCAAAATTAAACTCCTTTAATTTTAGCAATCTGAAATCCTTTGCCAGATAAAATAAACATCTTTATTTTAAACTTATTCCAATTAAATAAACCATTTAAGTTAATTAAAGAAAAAAATTATTTTTCAGATTCTGCTATCTGGCGTAACTGCGCCCAGAATAAACTGGAAACCGGTGCAGCTGCGCTACACCACAAGAACCAACTTTCTGGGTTTGGGCGCAGCTGCGCTCCAGAATGAACTAGAAGCAGCGTGATAGACTCCACGGCACGCTTGCGTGAGGTGGTCGTCGCCCGGATCGTTTCTAGTAAGGAAATTGATGGACTCTTCCGAAATCTTAACCCAACGTCTAATCTGGAGACGAGAATCTTGAAATATTCGATCAAGCAATTTGAATGTATGAAGGATGAAATACCAACAACACTTTGACCCTCGTTTAAATTCAAACGATAATCTCCGTATGATTGAATGACGCGGTAAAATAACGCCACACACAACTATGGTTTGTTGTATGATAAGTTAAATATGAATCTCAAAAGAAAAACTAAGGATTTAGCTTAGAAATTCTTCAAACAACCAAAAGTAGAGAATAGCTCTTAAATAAAATAAACTCTGAATAATATTGAATTGTTGACTCAATTACAAGCATAAAACTTATTTATACTAATAACATGAAACCCTAATCCTATAAGGAAATAAGAATTTGAATGGAAATAGAAATCCTATCTAATAAACATCCTAGTTATAATAGAATAGGAAAAGATCCCCAAAAGATTGCATTAAAATTGATCAAAACCCTTCCTCGGATTCCGTGCTCAGGCCCTAGCGCTCTAGGCGCTCAAATTTGTACTGTTGGAGTGCTTTAGGCGCTGAGTTGCAGAGTCTTCACATTTGGCAAGCGCTCTAGGCGCTGGAAATACAAAGGCTGGAGCGCTTTAGGCGCTCATGTGTTTCCTGCCGCGACTTCCTTTGGAAAAAATGGCCATAACTTTTGATTCGGAAAGAGTTACGGGACCTGCCACCTTTCAAATCGAAGATCTCGACGAGATCTACAATTTTCATTCTTTGTGATTTGCGAGATTCTAATTGGATCAAGGTCGAAATTAAGCTCGAAGTGACAGCTGTGTAAATGGCATCTCCAAACTCCTCAATCTCCATTACAATCATCCTTGAACCAACTTCCATTGTTCTGTACATTGCATGATGCCTTGGCTTGCGTTGATTTGGCCTTACCAAATAGATGGTATCTAGTAATCCCAAATCACATGATTGATCATCTCTTCGCCGTTCATATGAATTTAGCTCCAATGTACGCATCCTTGAATGGATTTCAATCCAATCACTCACGACTAACTGATGAACCTCTTGAACTCGAGTTGAATGAATGTTGTTCGATGCGAGCCTGGTCAGGATTGTATCATTCCCCTCCTCTTGAAAAGGATTTGTCCTCAAATCTGACATCCCCTCCTCTTGAAAAGGATTTACCCACAAATCTGATCCTACATGAAAACAAACCAAATTAGTAGCATCAAACACATCATAATCCCAAATCTCAACTTGCAAAAGAAATATGAAAGCAACATCAACAATGCAAGTAAGAATATTGAAATAGTCATTAAAAACTCCAACTCCTGCAAAGGACATAACAACATCTGGCTACTCCCACGTATCGACATGAACAACTTGTAAACATCTCCTTCCAAGCAGTGATCGAATCAGCATAACACCCTGCAAGCTCCTCGTAACACAACTTGGAAACTTAATCTTTCGATCTCTTTCGCTCAAGAACTTGTCCACATCAACACGATATTTTTCCACATGTAAACCAAATTCTTCCAAAATGCTAACTAAAACAAAACCAACTAAATTAGCAACGAAAACAAAATCACAATCAAAGTTTTTACCTAACGACATAAACATAGAAACAATAAAATAAATGTAACTAAAATTATGAAACGCTCTATATTCTCCTGGATCAAATATCAGTATGTAGAACCCTTCACACTTCATCAACTTCCATCCACGAATTTCCAGATCAAAAACTAACGTGATGATCTCGTGCATTCGCAAATACTCCCAATGATGAATTCCCGGATCAAAAGTAAACCTTATGATCTCGATCATTCGCACTAACATCCAATTCAATGCACCCGGATCAAATGTCAAAATTTGAAACTTGACACGTTGCATTTGCAAGCACCTTTGAATTCCTGGATTAAATACAAAACAAAACAAATCAACAAGTTTCTTTCGTTTAATCACCAAGAAATCAAATAATTCAAATCCACATGCAAAGTCTACTAAAACAAAATTCAAAACACTTCCCTTTAGACTTTCCATGCATTGCTCGAATTGTTTCGAACCACAACTTATATTTCCCCTCTCGACGAGTATAAACCCATCTCGAACCTGCAAAACAAACTCAACCTTTCTCTTCCCATTGACATTAAAACATCCAAGATCAATTTAGTGCATCAACGGAAAAGAAATATCACATCCCACTTCACAAGATGAAAACTCACTAGCACACTTAACACTATGATGATCACTTACAATTCAACAAGTGCTAAAGAATTTTTCCAAGAGTTGACAAAACTAGGAATATCATCAAAATAAATATTATCAATTTTTCTCATATATGAATGCAAAACATGATTCAATATGAAAACATTTAACGCAGTAGCTAATCCAAAAGACTTAACTAAACATGCATATAAACCATATCTCACTCCAATCTGATGATAATCACTTTTCAATTCAATACCAAATGATAGTAATTCTTTCTCATTCAAGACAACATTCTCAAAATCATGCAATGATAACAACTCTAATGGAAAAATATTACCAAATGACAGTAAATCATGCAAAGAAGATTTCTCTATTGACAAATCATGATCACTACCATTATCAATTAACGACATGCCATGTAAAGATTGATTAACATCAAAACCTAATTCAACATGTGAATAAAAAACCCTAGAATAATTCTCATGTAAATACAAACGTTAAAAACGAGAATACCCACAATAATCACTAGAATAAATTCTATGAAGATATGCACTTTGACAATGAGAATTTACCAAATAATAGTAAGAATATTGACAACGAGAATATAATGCATGCTCATAAACTAACTCGACAAATATCAAATATCCTCCATAGTTTATGATAAAGACGATTCTACCATCAAAATAGCCAAACACAAATTTATCCATGGAAGCATGCAAAACATGTTTTAAATAACTCATGAAAATACTATATGCATTAGTTAATCTAACAGAAATAACTATCCACCTATATAATTCACATGTTAACAAAACTTTCTATTTATCATATTCTCTCATGCTAATTTGATTAGGCATTGTCATCACATGGTCATTTTCTAATGTAGATAAAACACAAGCACTATGCAATTTATCAAGCATATTATCTAAGTAAAGAAAATAAAAACGATACTTGTTTACCAATTCGAAATCGATGCACAAGCTAAACGTCTTATCCTCCTTAGGTACTATGATCTCATGAATAGTACACGCACTAATGCTTTCTCCCACGATACCCGCTTCGATGAAGTTGGACTCCATCAACTCTCCAACCCGCCTTGGTAACTCCGTCGTCTCCTCGGGAATACTACAAGCTGACTAGTATGTAATGATAGCTCGGGGTATGTCATCAACAACCTGTACAAGAGACAAAACAGAACTAAACAAAGAAGAGTTACTCTTGTTAGTATTCAAAAGCGCCATCTTGTACGAATGTACAGTCATTGGCTTTTCAAAATATAACTCACTTCCCAACTCACTCTCCTCTCTTTTTTTACTCTTACTTTCCACTATTTCTTTTTCTCGTTTATTTTCACTCTCATTCTTTTTATTCTCTCGTTTCTTTTCATTCCCTTTTTCACACTCAATCTTTTTTTCAATTTCTTCTTCACTTTCTTTTTGTTGTTCACTTTCTTGCTTTTGACCACAATCTGTTTGTACAATCGCTAGATCTTCACGAACTTCGTCATGTATGCTGGAACCTAACAATTCTCCTTGGATTGCATATTCTACTCCATCGTCCACCTCGCTCGGCTGATTTTGCTCCTTTTGTGCCTTAAAGATGTTTTGATGTTGCTTCAAATGCTCGTCCCTTATCTCATTGTATGTTCTCATGATGTCCTCAATTGATACCGATTCCCTATACGCCTTAGGAGTTTCTCGTGGTTGTCTCCGATGCGAATCTCCATGCCTATGATCCTTCCTTTCATCATCCCAATTTAAACGCCTTGAAGGTTGATCGTCATATCTTGGAGTTGCATATTCCTCCTTCCTACTAGGTTGTCCTGGAGCATACCGCTTTCTCATCACGGTTTTCAACTCTTCCCACGTCTCGATCGGACGCTCTCCATACCTTTTTCTGCTACGCACAAATTCAGCCCACCATGTAGCTGCATAATCAGAAAAATCTTGAACTGCAAGTTTGAACTTCTTGTACTCAGAATAATTATGATAGCCAAACTCTCGTTCCTTCCTTTCCTCCCAACTTAAATAAGCTTCAGGATCGCGCCTACCTTGAAATCTCTTTTGCCACTCATAATTATTTTCATAACCATAATTATACATGTCCGCTGCAAAACAAAGGTTAGAAAAAAGAAAATGTTTCCTCACACACTCCCTTATGTGTTTCGCTCAAACAGTATATCTCATAATTATGAAAAACGCTCGTGTATCGCACAATAGGCTTTTACCCTCAATTGATCTCACACTCTTGCCTTTTACCACTATAATTCCCTCTTATAGGTTCTTTTTGAATTCACCAAACAAATATCACAGTTTCTTTTTAATTCAATAAGAACTTATCACAAAACAAAATATAGCAAGTGTGACGTACGATAACCACCAAAATTTCACGATCACCAATAAAAATCCTCTTGAATGAAATCCCAATATCCTCAAAATTCACAAATTCCAACAATAGAACCAAATGATAGCTTCTTCAATATAATCCCAATATTCACGAAACTTATGAAACCCAAGCAATTGCAACAATTAATAATTTTCCATCTTTTTTTTTTACTCGCGAATTTTTTTTTTTACTCACAAATTCAACGAAACAATAAAGATAGATACTTAGCTAGAAAACGCAGCTTTGATACCAAATGATAGACTCCACGGCACGCTTGCGTGAGGTGGTCGTCGCCCGGATCGTTTCTAGTAAGGAAATTGATGGACTCTTTCGAAATCTTAACCCAACGTCTAATCTGGAGACGAGAATCTTGAAATATTCGATTAATCAATTTGAATATATGAAGGATGAAACACCAACAACAATTTGACCCTCGTTTAAATTCAAACGATAATCTCCGTATGATTGAATGACGCGGTAGAATAACGCCACACACAACTATGGTTTGTTGTATGATAAGTTAAATATAAATCTCAAAAGAAAAACTAAGGATTTAGCTTAGAAATTCTTCAAACAACCAAAAGTAGAGAATAGCTCTCAAATAAAATAAACTCTGAATAATATTGAATTGTTGACTCAATTACAAGCATAAAACTTATTTATACTAATAACATGAAACCCTAATCCTATAAGGAAATAAGAATTTGAATGGAAATAGAAATCCTATCTAATAAACATCGTAGTTACAATAGAATAGGAAAAGATCCCCAAAAGATTGCATTAAAACTGATCAAAACCCTTCCTCGGATTCCGTGCTCAGGCCCTAGCGCTCTAGGCGCTCAAATTTGTACTACTGGAGCGCTTTAGGCGCTGAGTTGCAGAGTCTTCACATTTGGCAAGCGCTCTAGGCGCTGGAAATACAAAGGCTGGAGCGCTTTAGGCGCTCATGTGTTTCCTGCTGCGACGTCCTTTGGAAAAATGGCCATAACTTTTGATTCGGAAAGAGTTACCGGACCTGCCACCTATCAAATCGAAGATCTCGACGAGATCTACAATTTTCATTCTTCGTGATTTGCGAGATTCTAAATAGATCAAGGTGGAAATTAAGCTCGAAGTGACAGTTGTGTAAATGGCATCTCCAAACTCCTCAATCTCCATTACAATCATCCTAGAACCAACTTCCATTGTTCCGTACATTGCATGATGCCTTGGCTTGCATTGATTTGGCCTTACCAAATAGATGGTATCTAGTAATCCCAAATCACATGATTGATCATCTCTTCGCCGTTCATATGAATTTAGCTCCAATGTACGCATCCTTGAATGGATTTCAATCCAATCACTCACGACTAACTAATGAACCTCTTGAACTCGAGTTGAATGAATGTTGTTCGATGCGAGCCTGGTCAGGATTGTATCACAGCGCAGCTGTGTCGCGTAGCAGATTCGCAAAGAACAGATTTTTGCCCAAAAATTCGATCCAATTGCATATCATACACACATGGAATCATCAAAATCGATAATTAGCACAAGATTAGGCTCTGATACCACTGTTAGGTTTGTATAATACCCAAGCATGTAATCAAATTACATAAATATAGAGCAGAAGCGCAATAAAATAGATTTTAAAATTTTTCATACAAACCATCACCATGATCTTTTCTTGTATTCAATTATTAATCAAATGAAAGAGACAGAGATAAAGAATTATACCCTTGTGAATTAAAGTTTTCTCGGGTACAAGCTCACCTCCAATTCCTTCGCGTCCTCCTAAATAATTTAGGATTAGGTTAATTGTCTTAATTAAACTCTTTTAATTAATTAAACTCATAATCCAATTAGAAATTTATGAGAGTACTTTTATTAATTAATTCTCAACCTTTTAGGAATTAAATAATAATAATAATAAGACTCTTCTTATTAATTTATATTTAATATTTTCAAAATATTAAATAATAAATATTAAGCTATTTAATTATTCTATCTCCATAGACTAAATTAAATACATGTAATTTATTATTACAATTATGTCATTTACTTCTTAAATAAATATTTTCCTTTTGCGGTGTGACCCTTTAGGTTCTCCATATTAAACCGGTTGTGAATAAATTAATTAGATAAATTTTGATCTTGATGAGGACATGCCTAGCTTGGGCAAGGATGAGAGTTATGGAGTGAATTCGGTGCAAGTTCTAGTTGGACCAGTGACGAGAGCTCGTGCTAAACGCTTCAAGGAGGGGATTAACGGATTGATTCAAGAAGCTTGGAAGGATGAAGATTCCAGAATGAAGGCTTTGGAGTTAGAGTCCAAGATCGTAAACATGTTACAATTGTGTATTCCAAGCCAAGAATTGGGAATTAGTCAAAAGGGCCAAAAATTCCAGCCCGGCGCGCCCCGCGCCAGTTTTGTGCCTGATCCGGTGCGCCCCGCACTGGTCATACAGGAGTATAGCGCGTCCCACGCCATTTGTAGTGCGCCCCGCGTCGAGCCGCTTTGAAGACCTGCATACCTAGCGCGCCCTGCGCCATTTGTAGCGCACCCCGCGCTAGTCACGCGGCACAGAATCCGAGGAACGCGTTTTTGAAGATTTTATCAGTTTTCTTTCCTTATTTTTTTAGGAATTTATCATATCTATCATAATTCTAAGTTGACTAGGATGTTTGTTAGATGAAAATTACTTTCTAATTAGTTATTTACTAGTTTTTTAATTTATTTTGTAATTAGGGTCTATTTCTACTAGTATAAATAGGTTACATGGTTAATGTAATTGATGATCAACAATAATATACTGAGTTTATTCATACTTGAGAGCTATTATCTACTTTTGGTTCTTTGAAGGATTTCTAAGTAGTTTTTCTTAGTTTTTCTTTGAGATTCGAAACTAACTTATCATACAACAAACCATAGTTGTGTGTGGCGTTATTCTATCACATCATACAATCGTACGAAGATTATCATTGTACTTAAACGAGGGTCTAAGTGTTGTTGGTGTTCCATCTTACGTGAATTCAATTGTTTGATCGAATATATCAAGATTTTCGTCTTCAAATTAGACGTTGGGTTAAGATTTCGAAAGAGTCCATCAATTTGCTTACTAGAAACGATCCGGGCGACGATCACCTCACGCAAGCGTGCCGTGGAGTCTATCATTTGCTATCATTTGGTATCAAAGCTACGTTTTCTAGCTAAGTATCTACCTTTATTGTATCGTTGGATTTGTGAGTAAAAAAAAATTATTTCAGTTATTTCAATTTGATCGTAGATTTCATCTTCAATTCCGTAATCGAGATTGTTGGTACTTATATTCATACCTACTAAAGTTGTTTGTGATAAGTTATTTTGAATTGATTAGTAAAACCGAGGATTTGGGAGCTCACGGTTTTGGATGGTTGTTCCTAGGACTTGTTCACCTGTCTTCTCCTTTCATCAGATTTGTTGCTTGATTTGGTTATGGCGTTGTGTGGACAGGCCAGTTGATCGAGGCTTGTGCGTCCCTGCTGATTTGGTGTTCTCAATTTGTTAGATGTGTTCATCTTTGCTTGGCCGGTCTATGGTTTTGCGATGGCGATGATTTGCGTTAATGATCTGATGTCTTACTGCTCATTCCGTCTTGGTGTTGTGCTAATGTTTTGCCGACATCCACGGTTTGGTTCTTCATCTTGGGTTCTCTAAATCTAAGCTTTCCTTGCTTGATTTTGATTGTGTTGGCATGGTTGTGTTGGTATAATGCATGCATGCGCAGAATTTCGCTGTTCTTCACTGGCTACTTTTAGTAGTGGTTTGTGTTTGCGTCGATGATCTGAATCCATGGTGGTTTGCCGATTGTTTTTGTGCTGCCCATGGTTTCTGATCTTGCTCAGCTGGGTTTCTTGCAAGTGTTGTGCTGAATAATCCTTTTGTCCATATTGGGTCCCACTGTCTTTGGGGCTCGGTATTTGCACATGGGTTCCTTGCCCACTCACAGTTGAGGTTTATAGAAATCTGATGCCAGCAGGTCCCATCATTGTTTCTTCTTTAATTTGAATGTTGAATACTTGTTTGTGTGGATGACATGGGGGACCCACAGTGATGGCTTTCTCTTTTACCTGCCTCTCGGATTGTTTTGATTGTTGTTGTATCCATTCTTTTGTTTAGTAGTTTGGTGTTTCTTTGCCCACCCACGGGATGAATTCGAATTCTTTATTGGTTGGTGGGCTATGGTGCTTTCTCACGGGTGCAGCTGGGCTCTGTTGCCTCATGTTGTTTTGCGGCTAACAAATTGGGTTTCACTTCTAGTTCTGCTTGCTGAAAATTTTCTGCCTTTTTAGGCATATTTTCTAGCTTATCTTTAGCTTTGCGATCCTATTTGTTGTTGCTAAATATCTCATTAATTTGGGTTTTAATTTAGTTGTTTCCTTTGCCTAGCCTCGGGTTGTGAGGTTTATTAAAATTAGGTTAGGTAATTGGTTTTCTAGAATTATCTAGGTGTTTTAGTTCTCTCGAGAGGAGAGGACTATGTTTTGAACTTCATTGTAATATCCTTAGTTTTTTGCATATTTATATACATACAAAATTTAGCAAAAAAAAAAACCGAGGATTTTGCTAGGTAAATTCGAAAAGAACCTATTAGAGAGAATATTTAGAGGTAAAAGGCTTAGTTGTGAGATCATTCGAGGGAAAAAGCCTATTGAGTGATACGCGAGTGAAACATTAATCGAGCGAAACACGTAAGGGAGTGGTGAAGAAAATATTTTGCTATTAACCTCTGTTTTGCAGGAATTATGTCTAACTCAAAGGATAAGGGAACTTTTGTAGAACCTTCATTGTCAGCTGATATGAAGTTGATGATTGAAGCCATGAAACAAGGAATGGGGTAAGAGGTTGGATATAGCAATGGAACAGGTGCATGAGCGCTTGGACCAATTAAGCGTTACTCGAGGAGAATCATCTCAAAACCGTCAAGGAACTCATCAAAAAGGAGTATCCTAGCAAAAAGGAACTAGGGTGGAAGAAACTAATTTCAATGACGGAGGATTTAGTGAAGAGGAGGATCGAGAGTCCGACTTCTTACATCGGAGGCAACGAGGAGCTAGAGATAGAGGAGTTCTAGATAAAGAAGATAACAACTTGGACAGTATTAAAATGAAAATTTCAGCTTTCCAAGGGAGGAGTGATCCTGAGGCATACCTAGAGTGGGAAAAGAAGATGGAGTGGGTTTTTGAATGTCACAACTATTCAGAACTCAAGAAAGTCAAACTTGCTGCTACGGAGTTTTTAGCTTATGCAGTTACTTGGTGGGATCAGCTGATGATCAGCCGGAGAAGGTGCGGAGAACGGCCAATTGAAACTTGGGATGAGATGAAGACGGTTATGAAAAAGAGATTTGTACCAGACTACTATCACCGTGAGTTAGTTCGGAGCCTACAAAGTCTGAAACAAGGTAGCCAGAGTGTAGAGGACTATTACAAGGAGATGGAAATGTTGTTAGCTAGGGCAAACATCAATGAGGATAGCGAAGCAACAATGGCCAGATTGTCGGTGGGACTAAATTGGGAGATTTCAGATCTAGTACAACGACAATATTATGTGGTATTGGAGGATATAGTACACATGGCTATCAAGATTGAGAAACAACTTAAGAGGAGAGGTAGCCAGCGTTCGATACCTAATTCGGGATCATCATGGAAGTCTAATGTTGGGAAGCGAGAGGAGAAGCCAGCTGTAGGCAAACCTAAATTTGAGCCAAAATTGGAGACGACTAATAGGGGAGTGCAAGGTAAAACTGACCCTACTTCTTTTAATCGTAATCGAGATATTAAATGTTTTAAATGTCAAGGTAGGGGACATATTGAAAATCAATGTCCGAATCAAAGAACGATGTTGTTACTTGACAACGGAGAGGTGGAGACTGAGGGGGAAGATAGTGATACTGACTCTATGCCACCACTAGAAGAAGCGGAAAGGACAACAGAAGTTGAACAAGCGACATGCACGGTGGATGGAGTTTATCGAGACATTTCCATATGTCATCCGATACAAACAAGGTAAGGAGAATGTTGTTGCTGATGCTCTTTTGAGAAGGTACGTGTTATTAAATACTCTTGATACAAAATTGCTTGGTTTTGAACGAATTAAAGAATTATATGATAGTGACCTTGATTTTTGTGAGGAGTTTAAATCTTGTGAAAAGAATGCTGTAGGTAAATACTTTAAAGTTGATGGTTTCCTATTTCGGGAAAATAAGTTGTGTATACCTGCATGTTCTTTGCGAGAGTTGTTGATTAGGGAATCACATGTGGGAGGTTCAATGGGTCATTTTGGTGTTGAATGGACTTTATCTGTTTTGAAAGAACATTTTTATTGGCCTCATATGAAACGAGATGTGGAAAGAATTTGTGATAAGTGTATTACGTGTAAACAGTCCAAGCCGCCCTGGGAACGAACTGTAAACCCGGACGACTCAGGATCGACTCCCACTAGCAACACTTGTAAGGGCACTAATTATGCTCCCTTGTGACCACGGGGACGCGGGTGCAAACCCGTATGAAAAGACTGACCCCGGTGCGGCGGGATTAGTCCGGATGCGTCCGGGAAACCCACGATTAACAAAAAAAAAATAAAATTATTTCTGATAGAGATACTAAGTTCTTGAGTTATTTTTGGAAGACCTTGTGGTGTAAGTTAGGTACTAAATTGTTATTTTCCACTACTTGTCACCCACAAACTGATGGTCAAACAGAAGTAGTTAATAGAACTTTGTCTGCATTGTTAAGGGCTATTATCAAAAAGAACATTAAAGTTTGGGAAGAGTGTCTACCACATGTTGAGTTTGCATATAATCGATCTGTTCACTCTGCTACTGTTTGTCGATTTAGCAATCAATAAATACGTGCAAGCGTACACGGTCAACAAGTAATAAAGTGATAAGAGAGTGTCGAACCCACAGAGAATTATTTAATAATAATTACCAAATACTAACTCATAATCAAATTAATTTTATTTAAATAATTCGATAAAAAAATTTGAATTTTGAAAATAAAGTACTAAACTAACTAATTACTAACTACCAAGAATTGAATTCAGATAAAAAGGCTTAAGATTATAATTTCCCTTAATGTTTCACTTGAATTAATACGCTTCCTGTTAAGTTATATTAATTATTCCGAATTGTTAATCAAGAACTCATCAATATTTATAATCATCTCTCGATGTATCATAAACGAATCAACTTAAATCCACAAAAGATAGGATTAAGATGAACACCCTAGTTAACTAATTCACTATATCTCTATGTGAATTACAATTAAAAAGGCTTTAAAGCTCAGATTCTCTTTCAGATTACATGCGGCGTATAGGTATATCTCTATCCTAAACACAAATTATAAATTCCATCGACAGCAGAATACACAATCATATGCTACTATGATTAGGTCTAAATCTATAATCCATCTCTCGAGTTCATATAGATTACTATGGTAATTTTTGATCAAACAATTAAGCAATTAATCACAAATCATAATAGACAATCCAACAATAATCAACAATAATTAACAAGGAAGCATATCTATAAAAGCTACGCAATAAGTTCCATTGTAATCTTAAAAAGATATTAGTGCATGATTGAATTAAAATCCATAATCCACAATTGATAAAGCATTCAAGAATACAAAATAAAAGATTAGGGAAGAGAATAGAATCTGTAATTGCAATCCTTGAGTCTATCATTCAGCTCTTATGATGAATTCTTTGCGCTTGCTCAATTGCTTCAAGCCTCCTTCTCTTTCTCCCAAACTAGGGTTAGCAAAAAGTAGTAAAATCTCCCCTATTCTATGCCTTACATCATGTATTTATAGGTTCTAGTTAAAGTCTTAAACCAATTAGAAGTTACAATCCTTGTTTCATTCAATTTAGGTCAAAAATAAGCTTTTTAAAAACCCGACATAGCGCGGTCGCGCCCACATTTGGCCTAGGAAGCAGCGCGGCCGCGCCCAAGTGCCAGAAATCATGTTTTTCACTCTGCAGACCAGCGCGGCCGCGCCCAAAATACACTAGGAACCGGCGCGGCCGCGCCCGACTATTTTTTGCTCGGATATCTGTTGGTAAAATGGTCATAACTTTTGATCCGGGAGGAGTTACGGGGCCTGCCACCTATCAAATCGAAGCTCTCGACGAGATCTACAACTTTCATTCTTTGAGAATTGAGAGATTCAGATTGGATCAAAGTCGAAATTTGGCTTGAAGTGACTGTTATGCAAATGGCAACTCCAAACTTTGAGGTTCAACGTCCGTTGGTAAAACGATCATTACTTTCTCATCCGAACTCCGATTGTGACGATTCAAGATGTTCCGAAAAGCTAAGGAGTAGCTCTACAGAAAACTCCAAGTTCCAAACCAATAACATGCATCCAACCTAATGTTAAAAGCCCTGCAATCGTCCCTTCTTGCGTCTGCTTGCTTATTGTACTCCAAAAGATGTTCGGATTGCATTTCCTTGCTTCTTCCTACAAAATAACATAAAAACACTATAAATACCTAATACTAACTTTAAAATACTTTAGAACTCACAAATTATCAAGTCAAACGTACTCAATTCATAGATGTAAAACTCACTCATCAAATACCCTCAAACTTAAATCTTTGCTTGTCCTCAAGCAAACACTAAGAAGAACAACTATAACAACTAATTCTAAATAACAACTCACACGACTCGAGCAATGAATCAATACAAATTTGCATAATAGCCTCAAAGATTTCTTCTAATGTTAACTCAAGAAAAAATTCCAAGAACATGCAAAGTCTAAAATTTCAACCTAATCATCAGTTCCACAACTACTCATGATCTTTTAAATGTGTGTGTGTGCATCCAAATGTTAAACTAGCCATAACTCACACTAGATCATATAATCAAATACTCATAAAAGATTTTCAAATCAACTCTAAAAACCTGCTTTCACATCAATCTCCGCTAATAAAGGCAAAACATAAAATTTAGAGGATCAAAAGGATATTTCATACATTTAAGCACATTTGAACCCTTCCCAAGTATTTCAAAACACAATTTTTCTTTCCTTTTTTTAGTGAGTGCGTTTTACGCTCCATCTCACTTCCCATTGAACGAGTGCGTTTTACGCTCCCTCTCGTTTTCTCTCGCACGAGTGCGTTTTACGCTCCTTCTCGTGCATGTGTTTATGGGTGAGTGCGTTTTACGCTCCATCTCAACCCACCACATGATTCATCATTTTAACTCAAGAAGGTTTCACAATTTTTAAAATTTTCAATAACCCAAGATTTCCCCCAAACTTATGTTAATGCCTAAATTTCGCTTTGAATGAAGCTCAAATAAGATTTTAAGGTTTCAATGATATCTTTCACAAGTATTCAACTAAATATTTTTTCCTTAAGACACAACTAGCTAAACAGATGGATATATGCTTTGAAGTTCAAAAATATTGCAAATAGTGTCAACCCAACTTATAAGTCAAAATATAAACTAAGCATGTTTTTCAACTTCACAGGAGTTAAAAAAAAATTAATCCATTTTTTTCTTATCATTGGCCATAATCAAATTCAAATCAAACCATTGCTCACCTATCCTAAAAACATACTAACTAACATGCAAATATAATAACCTAAACGCACAAGTACCATATAAAATAAGAACACACTCCCAAACTTAAGCTAGACATTGTCCTCAATGGCGAAGATAGGAAAAAGTAAAGCATAGGACTTCCCTGAAAATATAACAATCTTCCTCCTTGTCTGCTAAGTCTGAAGAATAGGTTAGGCACATCGGAATGAATAAGACATTGCACTTGAATTGGACTCGAATAACCTGTAAATGCATTAGAAGCAATTTTATTAACTACTATGAAACCTAATAAAATAAATAAAAACTAAAACTAAAAATTAAACTTGGGTTGCCTCCCAAGAAGCGCTTGTTTTAAAGTCGTCAGCCCGACTTCACCATTTACTATCCAATTCCCCTTCGAAAATTGAGCAACCCTCCATCCATTAATAACCATGTAACTTTTGAAGGTTTTGCTGCAGTAAGGGCCATTGTTTCAAAGTCACCTAGTTTGCTTTTTGTAGATAGGTTTCTAATTATGACTGTCCAATAGCTAGGTGCTTCCTCCGTTGTGTTCATGATTAGATTGGGACATTGAATCTTGTCAAACACCACGGGCTCTTCTTCTATCTCCTCTCTCTCATCCCACCATAGTTGTAATGTAGTCCTAGTTCTAATGTCATTAAGAGCTTTACAAAGGACATGACTACCAAGTGGACACGGTTTTGCAAAACTACCCGGATCTTTGAGCTTTAGTGGAAAAGGTACATGGGGCACTAACAAAATTGGTACATCAGCGTCGAAACTCACGGCTTTGGCTGTATGTTCTCGATCCCCACTATTCTCCTCCATATAAAAATTATCATCAATTAGCACGTCCGGTTGTAACTTTAGTGCGGGCAATCCATCAGTCTCGAGAACCACGTCATTGGGCCATGCACAATGATAACTATTCTTGAAGGCGCTGATAAGCTGTCCCATCTGATTCTCAAGATTTCGAATCGACACTGCTTGGTTTTTTATATTTAAATCCACTAAGTTCAACAGCTGATCTTGATCACTCATTCTTTTATCCGTAGCTGTAATAAACTTCGTCAAGGCCTCCTCCAAACTTAGTTTCTTTTCTTCTTCATGTAGATAGGCTGAATCCTGAAATTCTGGAGTGTATGATTGGCTTGGAGCAAAGATTTGGACTTGATTATTATGGCTCCATAAAAAATCCGGATGATACCCCCAATCTTGATTATAGAAACTGGGATATGCATAACTGTTGGGGTAATCGGCAAAATTGCCACCATACTGTGTCGACTTAAAATTGATGGTGCATTGATGATTCAGATGATTTCCCGCACAATAATCACAAATTACCGCCACACTTTGAATACGTTGTACTGCAAAAGCGTCAATCATCCTTGAAAGTGTCTCAATCTGTGCTGATAATTCATCGAATTCATAAATCCTTACCGCTCTTGGCTGAATCATTCTCGTATAAGGCCATTGATAGTCGCAGTCAACCATGGTGTACCTAAAAAGAGAGAAATATAGGAAGAGAATTAAAATAAAAACAAAATGATTAAATTAAGACTAATTTGATTGAAGTTAATGATGGTAAAAATTATTAAACTAATTCCCCGGTAACGGCGCCAAAAACTTGTTTGTCGATTTAACAATCAATAAATACGTGCAAGCGTACACGATCAACAAGTAATAAAGTGATAAGAGAGTGTCGAACCCACAGAGAATTATTTAATAATAATTACCAAATACTAACTCATAATCAAATTAATTTTATTTAAACAATTCGATAAAAAAATTTGAATTTTGAAAATAAAGTACTAAACTAACTAATTACTAACTACCAAGAATTGAATTCAGATAAAAAGGCTTAAGATTACAATTTCCCTTAATGTTTCACTTGAATCAATACGCTTCCTGTTAAGTTATATTAATTATTCCGAATTGTTAATCAAGAACTCATCAATATTTATAATCATCTCTCGATGTATCATAAACGAATCAACTTAAATCTACAAAAGATAGGATTAAGATGAACACCCTAGTTAACTAATTCACTATATCTCTATGTGAATTACAATTAAAAAGGCTTTAAAGCTCAGATTCTCTTTTAGATTACATGCGGCGTATAGGTATATCTCTATCCTAAACACAAATTATAAATTCCATCGACAACAGAATACACAATCATATGCTACTATGATTAGGTCTAAATCTATAATCCATCTCTCGAGTTCATATAGATTACCACGGTAATTGTTGATCAAACAATTAAGCAATTAATCACAAATCATAATAGACAATCCGACAATAATCAACAATAATTAACAAGGAAGCATATCTATAAAAGCTACGCAATAAGTTCCATTGTAATCTTAAAAAGATATTAGTTCATGATTGAATTAAAATTCATAATCCACAATTGATAAAACATTCAAGAATACAAAATAAAAGATTAGGGAAGAGAATAGAATCTGTAATTGCAATCCTTGAGTCTCTCCTTCAGCTCTTGTGATGAATCCTTTGTGCTTGCTCAATTGCTTCAAGCCTCCTTCTCTTTCTCCCAAACTAGGGTTAGCAAAAAGTAGCAAAATCTCCCCTATTCTATGCCTTACATCATGTATTTATAGGTTCTAGTTAAAGTCCTAAACCAATTAGAAGTTACAATCCTTGTTCCATTCAATTTAGGTCAAAAATAAGCTTTTTAAAAACCCGACCTAGCGCGGTCGCGCTCATATTTGGCCTAGGAAGCAGCGCGGCCGCACCCAAGTGCCAGAAATCATGTTTTTCACTCTGTAGACCAGTGTGGCCGCGCCCAAAATACACTAGGAACCGGCGCGGCCGCGCCCGACTATTTTCTGCTCGGACATCTGTTGGTAAAATGGTCATAACTTTTGATCCGGGAGGAGTTACGGGGCCTGTCACCTATCAAATCGAAGCTCTCGACGAGATCTACAACTTTCATTCTTTGAGAATTGAGAGATTCAGATTGGATCAAAGTCGAAATTGGGCTTGAAGTGAGTGTTATGCAAATGGCAACTCCAAACTTTGAGGTTCAACGTCCGTTGGTAAAACGATCACTTCTTTCTCATCCGAACTCCGATTGTGACGATTCAAGATGTTCCGAAAAGCTAAGGAGTAGCTCTGCAGAAAACGCCAAGTTCCAAACCAATAATTTGCATCCAACCTAATGTTAAAAGCCCTGCAATCGTCCCTTCTTGCGTCTGCTTGCTTATTGTACTCCAAAAGATGTTCGGATTGCATTTCCTTGCTTCTTCCTACAAAATAACATAAAAACACTATAAATACCTAATACTAATTTTAAAATACTTAAGAACTCATAAATTATCAAGTCAAACGTACTCAATTCATAAATGTAAAACCCACTCATCAGCTACTCAATTTTCACCATTTGAAATTGTTTATGGTTTTAATCCTTTGACACCGTTGGATTTATTGTCATTACCTATTTCTAAATTGACTAACATAGATGAAAAAAAAGGCTGAATTTGTTAAGTAGATACATGAAAAGGCAAGGATTAACATTGAGAGGAGGACAAAGCAATATGTTAAACAAGCCAACAAGGGTCGACGTCAAGTAATCTTTGAACTAGGAGAGTGGGTTTGGCTTTATATGAGGAAGGAAAGGTTTCCGGCTCAAAGACGATCGAAATTGCTTCCGAGGGGAGATGGTCCATTCCAAGTGCTTGAACGCATCAATGACAATGCCTACAAATTGAATTTTGCCTGGTGAGTATAACGTTAGTGCCACATTTAACGTTTTTGATCTAAGTCCGTTTAATGTAGGTGATGATTTGAGCACAAATCATTTTCAAGAGGAGAGGAATGACGAGGACATGCCTAGCTTGGACAAGGATGAGAGATATGGAGCGAATTCGGTGCAAGTTCCAGTTGGACCAGTGACGAGAGCTCGGGCTAAACGCTTTAAGGAGGGGATTAATGGATTGATTCAAGAATCTTGGAATGATGAAGATTCTAGGATGAAGGTTTTGGAGTTGGAGTCTAAGCTCGTGAATATGTTACAATTTTGTATTTTAAATCGAGAATTGGGAACTAGTCAAGAAGGCCAAAAATTCTAGCCCGACGCGCCCCGCGCCAGTTTTGTGCTTGATCCGGTGCACCCCGCGCTGGACATACAGGAGTATAGCGCGCCCTGCGCCATTGGTAGCGTGCCCCGTGCCGAGCCGTTTTGAAGATCTGCATACCTGGCATGCCCCGCACCATTCCTTTGCATTTTCAAGCACGCCCCGCGTCGGTCACGCGGCACAGAATTCGAGGAACGCGTTTGTGAAGATTTTATGAGATTTCTTTCCTTAATTTTAGGGATTTCAGTATATTTTCATAATTCTATTATAACTAGGATATTTTAAGATAGGATTTTGATTCCAAATCAATTGTTATTTCCTTTATGGATTCTAGGGTTTCATAGCTAGTATAAATAAGTTTCATGCTTGTAATTCAAACAACAATTCAATAATATTCTGAGATTATTCATACTTGAGAGCTATTCTCTCCTTTTTGTTTTTTGAAGAATTTCTAAGCTAATTTCTTAGTTTTTCTTTTGAGATTCATATTTAACTTATCATACAACAAACCATAGTTGTGTGTGGCGTTATTCTATCGCATCATACAATCATACGAAGATTATCGTTTTCCATCGAAGCGAGGGTCTAAGTGTTGTTGGTGTTCCATCCTACGTGAATTCAATTGCTTGATCGAATTTATCAAGATTCTCGTCTCCAAGTAGACGTGGGGTTAAGATATCGAGAGAGTTTCATCAAAGTTGCTTACTAGAAACGATCCCGGCGACGACACCTCACGCAAACGTGCCGTGAAGTCTATCATATATTTACCCAAGATTAACTTATATCTCATTTAAAATATAAACGTTCTAAAATATTACATTTCTTAATTAATTATTAATATATTATTATTTTTCTAACCCTCCTGTGTGGCTTTGCTCTTTCTCTTGTCGTTAATATTTAACCCTTCAGGCCCTTCCACTTTAACTGCAAATAAAATTTGCAAAAGGGTGAGCAATTAATTTGCTCAGCAAGTATAAGGCAGTTCTGTGACGAATGAGATTTTTGTAATTTAATTCAAATATTTATTGAATTAAATAAATATTTTTGATGATTTAATTATTGAATTAAATAATTAATTGATGAATTTGTAGTGGATTAATTTAATTATATGTGTTACATTAATTAAATTAATGTGGAGAATTTTTATATTCAAGGTATGTATTTAATTGAGCATATTTGATTAAATGCATTATTGAAATAAGTATAATGTTATTTCTAATTAATTTAATAATTAATTAGAGATTTAATAATTTGGCATAATCGATAAATGAGAATTTTAATTATGTGACTATGTAATTTAATGTGGAATTATCCTATTTTATTTAATTGATTTAAATGGGATTATTTAGTTAATTAAATATGTGACATTAAACTATATTATAAGTAATTTATTAAAATAAGCTAGAAGGGAGGATAAAGGTACCAAACAAACAAGGCCTTATAGGAGGTTGGAGTCAGTTAAACATTATGGGATTAACTAATGTCCATGTATTGATCAGTTGATTCATATGCATTCCAATATCAGTATTTTTTAAACTAAGCCAGAGAGAAAACTTGAGAGAAAATTTTGATTAAGGAGTTTGGAGAAATCAAAGAAGCTTACTAGCAATCTAAACAAACAATCAAAGGTAATTTCCTAATCCCAAGCTTCAATTTATGTTTTTTTAAAATTTTCTCCATGAAAACCAAAATTTTTGAGTTCTCTGTAACATAAATTGTTCATGATTGTTGACTATATGATTTTGTGTTTGTTAATATATGTTTTCTATCATCTTTACATGTTTTAAAACAATCAAAACTATGTAATTATGCCTTAATTGAATTTTCATATGTTACAGAGTATGAAAAACTTGTATATGGCTCTTATGTACAAATTATATGCTTTAAATTGTTTATTTAACTTAAAATTGATAGTTAGGTATGATTATACATGATTTAGTAAACAATACAAAGTTCAAACGGACAGATTCGGAGTTATAACCAATCTCTAACATTGAAATTCATGAATTGTTTCGAAACTTTGCGAAATACCAAAAACAGTGAAGTTAAAAGTTTTAAAATTGTGTAATTATGTGGTTTAAGTTGATAAAATCATGCTATGATTGTTATTAAACGCTTCTGTAAAGTCCAGAAACTATAGGTAGTAATTAAACTGGTGAATTGTGAAAAACTTTGGCCAAATTTGGCATTTTTCTATGTTCTTCGCGAACTGCAGGAATTGAGTTTCGGGTCCATCGCCCTGGCGGTAAAAATGTACTACATTTTCTGCCCCGGCGGTAGGCTCGCCTCGGCAGTAGAAATGTATTATATTTCTCGCCCCGGCGGTAGGCTCGCCCCAGCGGGCATTTTGTAAAGGAAACCACTGCCCTGGCGGTAGAACAAGAAATGAAATTTTTTCTTTTTCTTTGTGACCATGCTATGTTACCATGTGCATGCTTAAAGCTTAGACTAATATATTAATTGAGATATTAAGATGAAATTGGATGAGAACGAATCCTGAAGTGTTTATAATACTGTAACTAATTATTGTTACTGCTTTATAAACGGAATGTATAGGTTAATTAAGGAACGTGAATTTTAATTTATAATCTACGCACGAGACTAGTATCTTATCCTTACTTATTGCTTTTACGCAAGTTTCTTAACTTCACTTTTATATTGAAAGCAAGTTTCTTAATTTTACTTTTCATTGAGCAAGTGCCCGATCTTCATTCTTTTACCATGCAAGCTTCATAATGCTATTATCTAATTGAGCAAGTTCTTAATTCTATTTCATTCAATTTCATGGATTTAAATAAGATGTTTTAATTTTCTCTTTGTAATACTTCAGTTATACAGAATTTATTCAATTGTATCTTTTGTGAGATTCAGTCTTTGATTCTTGAATATCAATTACATTTTATTGAACCTTGATTGACTAGCGAACCCTTATTGATTCGACTAGTCCATAGTTGATGAGCGTTCTAAATTCTAGAAATGTTATTGAAGTAAATCCAAACCAAACTTCCTTTGGTGCAGACTCTAATGTCAAACTGAGATGAACAACCCTTATACAGGGGATTATTTTACGCGTTACCATTTAGATGTTGTGCACATACATGGTACAAAGGGCTGATCCCCCTAAGTACGAGAAGTAAGGTCCATATAGTCTTACGACTATTAAAGGTTTAGAGTAGAAATACTTGATAACCTGGGACATAGTTAGTGGTCTTGTGACCCTCAGATGTTCTTTTGATTCTTGTATTCTAGTCTTGATTCAAAAGTCGAGAATTCGATTATCCGATATCCATTTGATTATTCGCATGTTATTATTATTATTTTATTGTGTTACTTGCTGGGCAATTGTTGCTCACCCTTGCATAATAACATTGCAGCTAAAGTTGAAAGAGTTGATGAGCCATCCACTAGTAAGGGCAAAGGCAAAGTAAACAAGTGATGAAGACTTGTTATATTTGTTTAACTGATGTTTATGTAATAGACTTAAGTTATATTTCTGCATTAATGTTTATTTAAGGTTAGATGACCTGAGATTTATTTATTAATGATGTTATAACCCTTTAGTGGGAGATTTCTATTTTAATTAAGAGTTTTCATTCATATTTGAATGGGTAGTTAGATGTGATGTGATGTATTTGGATAGTGAACATCAAATCCTGTGGAAACGAAGTACCCGTATTTGGGGATATCACAAGTTCAATGACTAATATCATAGAAAGAATGGATAATTATTAGAAATTTTCAATAATTTGATTATTAGAAATTATGAAGCAACATGAATAAATAGGAACTACAAGTATTCCTTTAATCTCAATTCTTTTCAATGTCATACTGAGTGGTCGTAGGGACAACAAACTCTTACAATTTTCAATAGTTATAAAACTACGAACTCTTCACAATGTTTAACAGTCACAGACTGAAAAACTCTTCACATGTACTTTGAGGGATCAGTCTATCGTACCCTATGTTATGCATAACAATTCTTTCACACTTAAAGTGTCAAGTCGGTTACCCGACGTAAATATCCCATGTATCAGGATTTTTCATACTCAATCTTAGGCTCAAAATCCGCACAAAAGCAATTTGGATTGAATTTAATTACCTTCAAATGAAATATTATCAATTCAATTATCACATCAATTTTGTCTAGCTAGAACAAATGATATAAACTCGTAGCTCAAAGTTGTAATAACCGAGAATACTATGTGTCACAATAAAGGTTATTTTTTTATATATATTAATGAATTTTGATGAGGAATTATTTTGAATATATGTGTGAATATGTATATGTAATGATATTTAAGCAAGTAAGTCAATTTATTTTATATTGACCAAGGAAGGAAGCCAAGATGAATGGTTAACTAAGTTGATTGAGGAAAAATAAGATAAGTGTATGTTATGAATTAACATAGCTTGAATGTTGGCCTTGAATGACAAATGAAGAGATTAATGATCATTAAGTGATTAACTAGTATGACTAATATAAGTGCTTGCATGAATATGAAATTCTTTGTAAATCGAACGATAAGAGTTTTTTTTTGTTGCTAATTTGGTTTGTATATTAAAATACAAAAAATTACAGATTAATGAAGATCAAGACATTAGTCCCTACTCCCGTGAGACTAAAAACTCCTAGCTTAATCTAGGAAACAAAATCCTAACCTATAATAAATAGCATTACATTCCAAGGCTAGGATTTAAGACAGCCAAACAAGCCTTAAACCCACATTATGCAGCAGAAACAACCCAGGTGTGGCTACAAAAAATAGGCCAGTTGTAGCACATGATAACCCATGTGGGGAACATCCAACAAGACATCAGCAGATTTGAAAGCTATGGGCCCCAACAGTCAGACACAGACTAGTTGCCGGTGAAGAACTGGTGACCCATCAAAATTCCAGATCAGCAAAGACGCCCAAAATCCTCCGGCAGAGACCCCAAGCAATCCAACCACAGCAGGTATCCCACCAGAACGTAGCAGTGAGCACCGGCGAACTGCCATAGTTTCCGGATTCAAACCAATAAGCCCAGATCCAAACAAGCCAAACTGCCACCATACCCAGCTCAAACTCAATCAAACCAGATCCCCAAAAGAATGGGTGGGCCGATTAAAATGGATTGAGACAAGGAGGATATAGCAAAATATAGCAACAAACACCCAAATCCGGCTAATCACCAGTTCGAACATAAATCAGTTCAAGCACGAACCATGATTTCAGACAAAACTACCCGCTGTTACACAAAAACACCGGCAGAAAACAGTTCAAATAGCGAGACCAGCAACCCAAGCAAATCAATCAGCCATATCAACAGATCATTAACAAATTGGTACCAGAAACCCTCGCAAAATCAGACCCAATCAGTTGAAAAAACAAATTAAGCAACATCATCATAACGAACTGATAAGAGTCAGTAGAACTACTTAAACACCAAACTAACTCCACAAAATGAATTCAGCAACCAACGAATGAGAATCAGCTTGGGTAATCAATAAACATCCAAATCTGAAATAATAAAGGATAATCAATAAAAACATACTTCAGATCGGAAGCAGAACCACCGACAAAACAAACCCCACCGACATAGCATAACCTCTTCCGAGAACCCCAAATCCCAGCAAACCATCCAGATCCGAGACCCCAAAGCCATAACCCCAATCAAATCCCCATTTCAGATCATACCTCCAAAATCCAAACCCACTAGTTGTAATACCGAGTATTTATGAGGCTTATAAATACGGTCGTATATGATTAGAGGTTAATTTAGTGACCTAAAACTAGTTATCGAGAAGTTTAAAACCTTAAGCCCTAATGAGATTCGAATTTTGTAACATATGTGCTTAATAAAGATCGAAATTGATGAGGACATGTCTAGCTTGGACAAGGATGAGAGCTATAGAGCGAATTCGGTGCAACTTCTAGTTAGACCAGTGACGATAGCTCGGGTTAAACGCTTCAAGGAGGGGATTAACGGATTGATTCAAGAAGCTTGGAAGGATGAAGATTCTAGGATGAAGGTTTTGGAGTTGGAGTCTAAGCTCGTGAATATGTTACAATTTTGTATTCAAAATCGAGAATTGGGAACTAGCCAAGAAAGCCAAAAGTTCCAGCCTGGCGTGCCCCGCGCCAGTTTTGAGCTTGATACAGTGCGCCTCGTGCCGGTCCTAAAGAAGGCAGCGCACCCCGCGTCTTTTAGCGTGCCCCGCGCCATGCCTGGCTTAGCTGCTGCATACCTAGCGCGCCCCGTGCCATTCCTTTGCATTTTCAAGCGCGCCCCGCCCCGATCACGCGACACAGAATCCGAGGAACGCGTTTTTGAAGATTTTTATCAAATTTTCTTTCCTTAATTTTAGGGATTTCAGTATATTTTCATAATTCTATTATAATTAGGATATTTTAATATAGGATTTTGATTCCAAATCAATTGTTATTTCCTTTATGGATTATAGGGTTTCATAGCTAGTATAAATAAGTTTTATGCTTGTAATTCAAACAATTCAATAATATTCTGAGTTTATTCATACTTGAGAGCTACTCTCTACTTTTGGTTCTTTGAAGAATTTCTAAGCTAATTTCTTAGTTTTTCTTTTGAGATTCATATTTAACTTATCATACAACAAACCATAGTTGTGTGTGGCGTTATTCTATCGCATTATACAATCATACGAAGATTATTGTTTTCCATCGAAGCGAGGGTCTAAGTATTGTCGGTGTTCCATCCTACGTGAATTCAATTGCTTGATCGAATTTATCAAGATTCTCATCTCCAAATAGACGTTGGGTTAAGATATCGAGAGAATTTCATCAAAGTTGCTTACTAGAAACGATCCGGGCGACGACCACCTCACGCAAGCGTGTCGTGGAGTCTATCATTTGGTATCAGAGCTTTGTTTTCTAGCTAAGTATCTATCTTTATTGTTTCGTTGAATTTGTGAGTAACAAAAAAATAGTATAGAAAATTCTAATATTATCTCAGTTATTTCTATTTGTTCGTAGAATTCGTTATCAATTCCGTAATCAAGATTGTTACTAATTATAGTCATACCGACTATATTGTTCGTGATAAGTTATTTTGAATTGATTAGTAGAACCGAGAAATTTTGCTAGGTAAATTCAAAAAGGACCTATTAGAGAGAATAATTAGAGGTAAAAGGCTTAGTGGTGAGATCAATTAATGGAAAAAATCTATTGAGTGATACATGAGTGAAACATTAATCGAGCGAAACACGTAAAGGAGTGGTGAGGAAAATATTTTGCTACTAACCTCTGTTTTGCAGGAAATATGTCTAACTCAAAGGATAAGGGAACTTTTGTAGAACCTTTATTGTCAGCTGATATGAAGTTGATGATTGAAGCCATGAATAAGGAATGGGGTAGGAGGTTGGATATGGCAATGGAACATGTGCATGAGCGCTTGGATCAATTAAGCGTTACTCGAGGAGAATCATCTCAAAACCGCCAAGGAACTCATCAAAAAGGAGTATTCCAGCAAAAAGGAGTTAGGGTGGAAGAAACTAATTTCAACGACGGAGGATTTAGTGAAGAGGATGATCGAGAGTCCGACTTCTTACATCGCAGGCAACGAGGAGCTAGAGATAGAGGAGTTCGAGATAAAGAGGATAACAACTTGGATAGTATAAAAATGAAAATTCTAACTTTCCAAGGAAGTAGTGATCCGGAGGCATATCTAGAGTGGGAAAAGAAGATGGATTGGATATTTGAATGTCATAACTACTCGGGGCTAAAGAAAGTAAAACTTGCCACCACAGAATTCTCAGCTTATGCTGTTACTTGGTGGGATCAGTTGACGATCAGCTGGAGGAGGTGTAGAGAACGTCCAATTGAAACTTAGGAAGATATGAAGGCAGTGATGAAAAAGAGGTTCGTTCAAGATTACTATAACCGAGAGATAGTTAGGAGTTTGCAAAGCTTGAAACAAGGTAGTCGGAGCGTCGAGGATTATTACAAAGATATGGAGATGTTGATGGCTAGAGCAAATATAAATGAGGATAGTGAATCAACAATGGCCAGATTTTCGGCGGGACTGAATTGGGAGATTGCAGACTTAGTAGAACGACAACATTACTTAGTATTAGAGGATACGGCAATGGAACATGTGCATGAGCGCTTGGATCAATTAAGCGTTACTCGAGGAGAATCATCTCAAAACCGCCAAGGAACTCATCAAAAAGGAGTATTCCAGCAAAAAGGAGTTAGGGTGGAAGAAACTAATTTCAACGACGGAGGATTTAGTGAAGAGGATGATCGAGAGTCCGACTTCTTACATCGCAGGCAACGAGGAGCTAGAGATAGAGGAGTTCGAGATAAAGAGGATAACAACTTGGATAGTATAAAAATGAAAATTCTAACTTTCCAAGGAAGTAGTGATCCGGAGGCATATCTAGAGTGGGAAAAGAAGATGGATTGGATATTTGAATGTCATAACTACTCGGGGCTAAAGAAAGTAAAACTTGCCACCACAGAATTCTCAGCTTATGCTGTTACTTGGTGGGATCAGTTGACGATCAGCTGGAGGAGGTGTAGAGAACGTCCAATTGAAACTTAGGAAGATATGAAGGCAGTGATGAAAAAGAGGTTCGTTCAAGATTACTATAACCGAGAGATAGTTAGGAGTTTGCAAAGCTTGAAACAAGGTAGTCGGAGCGTCGAGGATTATTACAAAGATATGGAGATGTTGATGGCTAGAGCAAATATAAATGAGGATAGTGAATCAACAATGGCCAGATTTTCGGCGGGACTGAATTGGGAGATTGCAGACTTAGTAGAACGACAACATTACTTAGTATTAGAGGATATGGTTCACATGGCTATCAAGATTGAGAAACAGCTTAAGAGGAGAGGTAGCCAACTTTTGATACTTAACTCGGGATCATCATGGAAGTCTAATGTTGGGAAGCGAGAGGAGAAGGCAGCTGTAAGCAAACCCAAGTTTGAGCCAAAAATGGAGACGATTAATAAGGAAGTGCAAGGTAAAATTGACCCTTCTTTTTTTAGTCGTAATCGAGATATTAAATGTTTTAAATGTCAAGGTAGGGGACATATTGCAAATCAATGTCCGAATCAAAGAACGATGTTGTTACTTGACAATGAAGAGGTGGAGATCGAGGGGGAAGATAGTGATACTGACTCTATGCCACCACTAGAAGAAGCGAAAGATAGGGAAGTTACTGTATTTGGGGAAGTTTTGGTGACTAGAAGAGTACTTAATGCACAAGTGAAGGATGAAAACAACGAGCAGCGGGAAAATTTATTTCATACTAGGTGCCTTGTGAATGGGAAGATTTGTTGTGTCGTGATTGACGGAGGTAGTTGCACGAATGTGGCAAGCAAGATTATGGTGGAGAAATTAGGGCTTTCCACAACCAAACATCCTCAACCGTATCGATTGCAATGGCTCAACGATAGTAATGAGATTAAAGTGACTAAACAGGTGTTGGTGCCATTTACTA
The DNA here is from genome assembly GCA_034770075.1 of Aralia elata. Classification (NCBI taxonomy): domain Eukaryota; kingdom Viridiplantae; phylum Streptophyta; class Magnoliopsida; order Apiales; family Araliaceae; genus Aralia; species Aralia elata. Next base: position 54,307,856 of record CM068387.1, on the reverse strand, counting down.
TTGGGAAGTATGTGGATGAAATTTTGTGCGACGTGGTTCCAATGCAGGCGGGTCACATATTGTTTGGTCGACCATGGCAATTTGATAGACGTATGAAGCATGATGGCTTTACAAATGAATATTCTTTTGTTCATAATAAAAGGAAAGTTACTTTATGTCCTATGTCGTCACAATAGGTGCATGAGGATCAAATTCATCTGCAGAGAGATCATGAAAAAAGGAGAGAGAGTGAAGAAAAGAAAAATAATGAGGGGAAAAATAAGAGAGAAAAAGAAAGAGAGAAAAGAAAGGATGAGGAGCAAAAAATAAATATCTATGCAAAAAAGAGCGATGTGAGGCGAGCTTTAGATGCTAAACAGCCGATGATTATACTTCGGTATAAGGAGACACTTTTGAATTCTAACGCTAATGATTCTTCTTTGCCCAGTGTTGTTTCATCTCTTTTGTAGGATTATAAGGATGTGTTTCCCGAGGAGCTTCCACAAGGATTACCACCTATTCGGGGAATCGAGCATCAAATTGACTTCGTATTCGGTGCAACTATTCCAAACCGTCTAGCTTATCGGAGAAATCCTGAGGAGACGAAGGAGTTGCAAAAGCAAGTTGGCGAACTTATGGAGAAGGGGTTCGTAAGAGAGAGCATGAGTCCATGTGCAGTTCCGGTGATCTTAGTTCCTAAAAAGGATGGGAGATGACACATGTGCATAGATTGTCGAGCGATGAATAATATTAGGGTAAAATATCTGAAAGTAGTATGCACACAAGCCAATCATATATGATATGATGTAGCATATACTTTGTAATCTTATTCGTCTATTAAAGGCATTTTACTTTATCTACATGGTGCTGTTATATGAAATGTGATAAACCCATAGTTTTGAGCAATGCTTTTAGAATCATGATGGTGATCATGCTAATGAGATCTAAATTCTAGATAGCTCACAAACTTAAATTGTTCCTAATCGATGGATTACTAAAAAGGGGATTAGTGAATCCGGATAGATTAGTATATACGTTGCTTGCTCTTATGAAGAGAATGATTGATCTCATAATCATTTGTGTGGAGACACTAAAGCAAGTATGTAGGTGCTTATTAGAGAATAAGTTCACTGAACGTGGCTCGCTAAGGAATACCTAATGGAGTTTTACTCGCCTGTCAATAGGAATTCCTCTAGTGATAGTAGTACAAGTGATCCTTGGACTTGAGATCATCATAGTATCTTGTGTATGATGAGTTATACTTTGACATGTCCCTTAAGACCTTTAGGGTATATCAAAGGGTATGATTGGGTATAATAAGTTGTACATGAAAATAGGTGAATGATCAACAAAGAATCTACCACTTCTAGTAAAAGGAGAGAATGTCCTATGTGATTCGATAAATGACGACTCAGAAGTCTTTGGCCAAAGCAGAATGAAATTAGAAAGGAGTTTCTAATTTGCATTAATCAGAGTTGTGCATTTCAGAATCGAAATACATATAATTAAATAAAATAAGACTTGACAGTAATTCTATGTCTTATATTTAATTGGGACATTGTATGGTAGAAGGATTGAATTGTACGGTAACTATGCACTGAAAGGTTCTTTTATGATTAATGTTGAAATCTATATTATCTGGAAAGTCGTTGATCGCTAAGGGGGCTTACCCTTATTGTAGAATAAATATTATTTATTTAAATGAATTAAATAGTTTAATTTATTTATTTAAATAAGATTAGAATTGTTCTAATTGATTTATTCACAACCGGTTTAATATGGAGAACCTAAAGGGTCACACCGCAAAAGGAAAATATTTATTTAAGAAGTAAATGGCATAATTGTAATAATAAGTTAAGTGTATTTAATTTAGTCTATGGAGATAGAATAAATTAAATAGCTTAATATTTATTATTTAATATTTTAGAAATATTAAATATAAATTAATAAGAGGAGTCTTATTATTATTATTATTATTATTACTATTACTATTATTTAATTCCTAATAGGGATTAGGAATTAATTAATAGAAGTACTCTCACATGAATTCCTAATTGGATTAGGAGTTTAATTTAATTAAAGGAGTTTAATTAGAATAGAAACCCTAATCCTAAATAGTCTAGGGAAGGGTTTTCCTACATCTATAAATAAGAGAAGTCTTATCATAGATTAGGGTTACACACTCTTGCATAAGAATTGTAGAGAGTACTTACAATTTCTATAGAGATAGAAACTAGGGTTTTGCCAACACCCATCTTCTTGAACAAGTATTATTCCTTGGTGGATCACCTCTAGAGGCCAAACACTTGGGTGGCTAACGTTGATCAAAGGAAGGAATTTAATCGGTGGAATTCAAGGAGAACGCGAAAGAATTGGAGGTGAACTTGTTGTACGCTGAGGAAGCTAGAATTCTAACAAGGGTATAATTCTTATTCTCCATCTCTTTCGTTTAATTAATAATTGTGCATAAAGAAAGATCATGGTGATGGTTTGTATAAAATTTTAAAATCTGATTTTTATCGCGCTTTCCGCTTTATTAATGTAATTTGATTGCATGTTCGCGTTATACAAACCTAACAGTGGTATCAAGAGCCAAACTTTATGTGAATTATTAATTGTTTTGATTCTGTATATACATTGATATGTGTTAAGAACAATTTAATTGGGCATAATTGTTTGTGTAAAATTATTTTATTTATTTATTTTATTTATTTATTTTGATTTTATTTATTTTCAATTAAGATAAAAGATTTATTTTGAATTGGAATATAATTAAAATTAAAAGTTTTATTTGAACTTGGAATTGGATTCTACGTTAACTAGAATAAAGGAGTTTATTCATATATGGAATAGGATTCCATGTTTCCTAGAATAAAGGAGTTTATTCACATATGGAATAGGGATTCCATGTTTCCTTAAAAATAAAGATGTTTATTTTGATAAGGAATAGGATTCAACATATTTTATTTTCCAACAATTTTAAGTTAAAAATAAAGGTGTTTATTTTAAACTTGAAATTGGTTTCCATATTAATTAAAATAAAGGTGTTTTATTTTGATTTGGAATTTGATTAAAAATAAAGGAGTTTATTTTTATTCAAAATTGGATAAAATAAAATAAATAAGTTTATTAATATTTGAATTTTGATTAAAATAAAGGAGTTTATTTTTGTTTCAAAATTGGATTTCTAGTAAACTTTTAATTGCCCATTAAATGATATCACTGCATATATGGAATGGTTTTATTATTCATGAGATGAATGTTATTTATTGATACATATGGAGATATGTATGATAATAAATAGGGATTGATTATGGACTACTGACCAATGTGTGATTGGATTTATTTTAGTGGATGCTTGAATGAATGGGTTTTTATAAATGGGGTCTGCGTACCTCGTTTTCTCTAAATTTTTTTCTTAATGTAAATTCTATCTCCCTCCTATGTACTTCCCCTTGGACTGCTGATCAAGGTTTCTATTTATTGTAAATAGTTTATGTAATAGGTTTAGTTAGAATTACTTGAAGAATTGGAGATAAAGGAGCAAGGAGCGCTTGAAGACCCGTTTGTAATGGAGCCCGGGTTTAAATGTAATAGTTATATTTAAATTTAATTCTTGCACCCTAGGTTTGACCTTTTGGTTAACTTGGTGGCTCTAGTGAACCAAACTAGAATAAAAGTCCATAATCAATCCGGGTAGAATATAGTATTCTATATGTGCATGCTTACTATGTATATATTATATATTATACAACATGCTTCGCATGTCAAATAATATGACGCGTATTTTATATATATATGTGCATGCGCGCTAAACAAGATGAGACAAATAATAACAAACCCCTCAAAGAAATTATAATTAAGTCCTAAGCGTTCAAAGATATTTGGAATATCGAACGTCGCCTTCTAGCATGGTAAAAGCGATAGGAGTATTAAATATTTAATATAAGTTTGTTGTGTCACACAAGGCAAGTATTAAATATTTAAGATGTTGCTTTATCACATTTGATGCTTATACATAGACTGAACGATGCTGTTTTGTTGTGTCACACAAGGACAGTGTTTTTCTTTCGAATATATGGAAGTGCTAGGTTGGACTTAACTTGGATAATTTTGATTCGGATGTGTCACACTTGATCAAAATAATCTAAGAGGCAAATTGAAAGGAGTTTACATAGTGATGTAATTGACAATAGTTGTCTACCTATTTATTTATATATCGTTTGTTGTGTCACACAAGGCTATATACATTTGAAATGGGATCCTTATTCTTACTAGCAAATCTTTAATTAGATATGCCGGAACTATATATATTGAGGGTAATATAGTTCGATGAAAATAGTGGGAGATACCAATTTAAAATAAAGACCTAATTTATTTTGGTAATTAATTAAAAATGAATGTATGCTAAAATGTTGTTAAATTACAAATTCATTTACAGAATTTTACGATGTCTAATTCACTATCACTGCGGAGCATATTAGATGCTAATTAATCGGACCGTATTAAAAGGACTGGTTAAAAAATTTGAGAATAGTTCTCAAGGCTGAAAAGCTATCTTATGTCTTTAATATGCTTATCCCTGCAATGGTTTGCAGACAATGCCTCTGAGGAAGAGATTGCTACTTTTAGAAAGTGGCAAGATGATGCACAGTTGGCTCAATGCATCATGCTCGCATCCATGAGTAACGAGCTTCAGCGTCAGCATGAAACTATGGATGCTCCTACTATACTCCTGCACCTTCAAGCAGTTGAAGGGTGAGGAAAGTAGGACTATTAGATATAAGATATCTAAGGAGCTCTTCCGATCTAGAATAACCGATGGCACTACAGTATAGACAAAATTTCCTCAAAATGATCAATCTGATTTGAACAATTGGGACAACTGGGTTTTTAATGGATGGAGAGTTGATCCAAGATTTGATCTTGCAATCACTTCCGGACTCTTTCTCACAAATTGTTGTGAATTTCCACATGAACAAGCTATATGTCAGCCTGCCTGAGTTGCTTAAACATGTTGAAAACCGTAAAGAGTCACTTTCCAACCAAGAAAGACCAAGTCTTACTGGTAAATGATTCTTCCAAGAAGCGGAAGAGGGCCAAAGGATCTTCTTAAAAGAAGAACAATTCAAAGAAGGTAAATGGAAAGGTAAAAACAAAGGACAATAAGAACAAGACTGATGCAAATAGCAAAGGAGTTTGCTTCCAATGCAATAAGCCTGGACACTGGAAAGGAAATTGTAAGGAGTATCTTACAAAAGCTAACCAGAAGAATCTTAGTGAAGCTTCGGTTACAAATATGGGTTTGTTCATGATTGAAATAAATTTTTCTATAAGTCAAGGTTCTACTTGGGTATTGGATACCGGCTGTAGTTCTCACGTATGCAATCCAATGCAGAGACTAAGCAGAAGTAGAAAGCTAAACAAAGATTAAGTAAATCTTATGTGTGGGAATGGAGCAAAGGTTGTTGCATTAACCATAGGAACTTATAGTTTAGCATTGTGCCTCCTACGGGCAAGTCTATTAAGTTAATAAGTTGTTATTATGTTCCAATTCTCTTTAGAAACATTATTACTTCCGTTGTTGGACAAGGAAGGTTTTGGTATTATATTTAAGAACAATTGTTGTTCTATTTATAACGATAATGTTTTGTTTGAAACTGGAAGATTACTTGATAGACTTTGTAAACTTGACTTACATGAAAAATAATTTTGCAAATTGAACAAACTAGTAAAAGAAAAGGAGATGATCATTCAAAGAGTTGAAATATGTGTATTTGACAAAATACAAATCTGAATCATTTGAAAGGTTCAAAGAATTCAGAAGTGAAAACATATTGACAAAGTATTAAGATTCTTTGATCAGATCGAGGAAAGAATACTTGTGCAATGAGTTTCTAGATCATCTCAAAATGGTATTTTCTCATAATGGACACCTTCTGATACGCAATAATTGATTGGCGTATCTAAAAGGAGAAATTGTACCTTGTTGGACATGGTGCAGTTCCATAATGATTTTTACCGACATTCTAGTATCCATCTGGGGTTATGCCCTAGAAACGGCTGCATATCTACAAGATAAGGTAACCTAAAATATTCGGCCCCAAAACTCCATAAAGGTTATGGATAGGGAGGATTCCTATTCTTAAGTATGTTAAGATAAGGGGTTGTCCAACTTATGTGAAAAGGTTTCAAAGATAAGTTTGGCGACAAAATCTGACAAGTGCAGATTTGTGGGATATCCTAAAGAAAGTTTAGGGTATTATTACTATAATCCTACACGCAGCCTTCTTAGATAAAGATGTTTTATCATCGAAGGAGCTAGTGGGAGGGTAATAGATCTTGAAAGAGTACAAGAACCACAAAGCACTTTAAGTCGATCCGAGGAACCTGTAGATAGACCTATTGTACCACAACCAAATCGTAAATCTAGAAGAGTACCGAAGATACCTGAGAGGTATGGATTCATCATAGAGGATAATGATGAGGTACGCATCATAGAAGATGATGATCCAGTTATATACGATAAGGCTATGAGTATAAGATACTCAGAGAAATGGTAGATGGCCATGAAATCCGAAATGGACTCCATGTATGAGAACCAAGTATAGACTCTGGTTACTCCACATAAGGGCTTAGTGCCTAGAGTGTGAATATGGGTCTTTTAAGAGAAAGACTGTGGCAAAATGGCAAGGTGGAGACCTATAAGACCAGACCTGTTTAAAAGGTTTTTCAAGTCAAGGAGTTGACTGTGATAAAACCTTATTACCGGGTAATGCTCAAGTCCATTTGGATTTTACTTTGCGATTGCAGCTTATTACGAAATCTAGCAAAATGGATGTGGAGACGTCCTTCCTCAATGAAGACTTGAGGAGAATGTATGTATGATACAGCCAGAGGAATTTGTTTCAAAGGTTGAAGCAAATCGTGTTTTAAGCTACAATGATCCATTGATGGATTGAAGCAAGCTTCTCAAAGATGGAACATTCATTTTGATGAGACAATCAAAAGAGTTTGATTTTATCAAAAACGGGAATGAACCTAGTGTATACAAAAGGGTCAGTGGGAGCGCTGTGACATTCTTGGTATTATATGTTGATATACTACTGACAAGGAATAACACACCAATGCTACAATCAGTAAAGATAAAATTGTCTAAACATTCTTCCATGAATGACTTGGGAGGAGCATCCTATAAATTGGGGATATAAGTCTATATAGATAGATTTAAAAGGATGTTCGGCTTGACCCAAGGAACGTATATTCATTTGATGCTAAAGGCGTCTAGCATGGCAAACTCCAAGAGAGGTCTCATGATGATGAGCCATGGAGAGAATCTCTCTAAAATTGTCCCCAATTGAAAGAGAGATCACATGAGTTACTATCATGTATGCAATGAATATACTAGGCCTGATGTTGATCAGTCATATTCTGGAGAAGATCACTGTAAGACAGTGATAAACATCTTTAAGTACTTAACCGGTATTGAAGATGTAATCATAATTCATGGTAGATTTGAATTAAAACTAGAGGGCTAAAAAAGACTCAAGTTTTTTCAGACTGACCAAGACGATAACAAATCCACTTTAAGGTAAATCGTTATCTTAAAAAGGTGGTGCAGTGAATTGGAAAGGTTCCAAACAGCAAAGAGTTTTTGTTGGTTTAGTGAACAAAGACAAAGTATATAGCTGTAAATGAAGCTGCAAGTTGATTGTTTGGATGAAAAGTTCATCACAGAACTAGGAATAGTTCCTAAGTCTCATCTTGGATTCAAACACGTGTTGCGGCACTTTCATTTGATTAGTGGAATCATTGAAAGAGGATAAGTCACTATAGAGATAGTGGACTCTCAAGAACAACATTGCATATCCATCTACTGAAGCTTTACCCAAACAGCAGGATGATCGTCACTTAGAGAAGAAGAGTATTAGATACCATGACGATTGGCTTTAGTGCAAGTGGGAGATTGAAAGTAGTATGCACACAAGCCAATCATATATGATATGATGTAGCATATACTTTGTAATCTTATTCGTCTATTAAAGGCATTTTACTTTATCTACATGGTGCTGTTATATGAAATGTGATAAACCCATAGTTTTGAGCAATGCTTTTAGAATCATGATGGTGATCATGCTAATGAGATCTAAATTCTAGATAGCTCACAAACTTAAATTGTTCCTAATCGATGGATTACTAAAAAGGGGATTAGTGAATCCGGATAGATTAGTATATACGTTGCTTGCTCTTATGAAGAGAATGATTGATCTCATAATCATTTGTGTGGAGACACTAAAGCAAGTATGTAGGTGCTTATTAGAGAATAAGTTCACTGAACGTGGCTCGCTAAGGAATACCTAATGGAGTTTTACTCGCCTGTCAATAGGAATTCCTCTAGTGATAGTAGTACAAGTGATCCTTGGACTTGAGATCATCATAGTATCTTGTGTATGATGAGTTATACTTTGACATGTCCCTTAAGACCTTTAGGGTATATCAAAGGGTATGATTGGGTATAATAAGTTGTACATGAAAATAGGTGAATGATCAACAAAGAATCTACCACTTCTAGTAAAAGGAGAGAATGTCCTATGTGATTCGATAAATGACGACTCAGAAGTCTTTGGCCAAAGCAGAATGAAATTAGAAAGGAGTTTCTAATTTGCATTAATCAGAGTTGTGCATTTCAGAATCGAAATACATATAATTAAATAAAATAAGACTTGACAGTAATTCTATGTCTTATATTTAATTGGGACATTGTATGGTAGAAGGATTGAATTGTACGGTAACTATGCACTGAAAGGTTCTTTTATGATTAATGTTGAAATCTATATTATCTGGAAAGTCGTTGATCGCTAAGGGGGCTTACCCTTATTGTAGAATAAATATTATTTATTTAAATGAATTAAATAGTTTAATTTATTTATTTAAATAAGATTAGAATTGTTCTAATTGATTTATTCACAACCGGTTTAATATGGAGAACCTAAAGGGTCACACCGCAAAAGGAAAATATTTATTTAAGAAGTAAATGGCATAATTGTAATAATAAGTTAAGTGTATTTAATTTAGTCTATGGAGATAGAATAAATTAAATAGCTTAATATTTATTATTTAATATTTTAGAAATATTAAATATAAATTAATAAGAGGAGTCTTATTATTATTATTATTATTACTATTACTATTATTTAATTCCTAATAGGGATTAGGAATTAATTAATAGAAGTACTCTCACATGAATTCCTAATTGGATTAGGAGTTTAATTTAATTAAAGGAGTTTAATTAGAATAGAAACCCTAATCCTAAATAGTCTAGGGAAGGGTTTTCCTACATCTATAAATAAGAGAAGTCTTATCATAGATTAGGGTTACACACTCTTGCATAAGAATTGTAGAGAGTACTTACAATTTCTATAGAGATAGAAACTAGGGTTTTGCCAACACCCATCTTCTTGAACAAGTATTATTCCTTGGTGGATCACCTCTAGAGGCCAAACACTTGGGTGGCTAACGTTGATCAAAGGAAGGAATTTAATCGGTGGAATTCAAGGAGAACGCGAAAGAATTGGAGGTGAACTTGTACCTGAGGAAGCTAGAATTCTACAAGGGTATAATTCTTATTCTCCATCTCTTTCGTTTAATTAATAATTGTGCATAAAGAAAGATCATGGTGATGGTTTGTATAAAATTTTAAAATCTGATTTTATCGCGCTTCCGCTTTATTAATGTAATTTGATTGCATGTTCGCGTTATACAAACCTAACAATATCGACATCCCATTCCACGTTTAGATGATATGTTAGATGAATTGCATGGGTCATATATATTTTCTAAAATTGATTCGAAAAGTGGGTATCATCAAATTAGGATGCAAGAGGGTGATGAATGGAAAACTTCTTTCAAAACAAAATATGGTTTATATGAGTGGTTAGTGTTACCTTTTGGTTTAACTAATGCACCTAGCACTTTCATGAGATTGATGAATCATGTTTTGCGATCATTCATTGGAAAATTTGTGGTAGTTTATTTTGATGATATTTTGATATATAGCAGAAACTTGGGAGAACATGCATTGCATTTAAAGTCTGTTTTAGATGTTCTTAGAAAAGAGAAGTTGTTTGCTAACATGGAAAAGTGCACGTTTTGTACAGATAGAGTTGTGTTTCTTGGCTTTGTTGTTAGTTCACAGGGAATACAGGTTGATGATGAGAAGATACGTGCAATCCGTGAGTGGCCGAGTTCGACAAATGTGAGTCAAGTTCGTAGTTTTCATGGACTTGCGAGTTTCTACCAACGCTTTGTGCGGAACTTTAGCGACATCACAACACCATTGACTGAAGTGATCAAGAAAAGTGTAGGGTTTAAGTGGGGTGATGAACAGGAAAAGGCATTTAATTTAATTAAGGATAAATTGACTAATGCGCCTTTGCTTGTTTTTCCTAACTTTGCTAAAACTTTTGAGATTGAGTCTGATGCTTCAGGTATAGGAATTGGAGCGGTACTGATGTAAGAAGGAAAGCCAGTAGCATACTTCAGTGAGAAATTGAGTGGAACATCTTTGAACTATCCAACATACGATAAGGAATTGTATGCATTGGTTCGAGCTTTGGAGACGTGGCAACACTACCTTTGGCCAAAAGAGTTCGTGATTCACACTGATCATGAATCTTTGAAGTACTTGAAGGAACAACATAAGTTGAACAAAAGACACGCGAGGTGGATGGAGTTCATTGAGATATTTCCGTATGTCATTCGTTACAAGCAAGGTAAGGAGAATGTTGTTGCTGATGCTCTTTCAAGAAGGTACATGATATTAAATACTCTTTATACAAGATTGTTTGGTTTCGAACGAATTAAAGAGTTGTATGTTAATGACCTTGATTTTTGTGAAGAGTTTAAATCTTGTGAAAAGAATGTTATAGGTAAATACTTTAAAGTTGATGGTTTCCTATTTCGGGAAAATAAGTTGTGTATACCTGCATGTTCTTTACGAGAGTTGTTGATTAGGGAATCATATGGGGGAGGTTTAATGGGTCATTTTGGTGTTGAAAAAACTTTATCTGTTTTGAAAGAACATTTTTATTGGCCTCATATGAAACGAGATGTGTAGAGAATTTGTGATAGATGCATTACGTGTAAACAGGCTAAGTCTCGTGTTCAACCTCATGGATTGTATCGCCATTGCCTATATCTAGTGAACCTTGGACTGATTTGTCTATGGATTTTGTATTGGGTTTACCTAGGTCTAAGCGTGGTCATGATTCTATATTTGTGGTCATGGATAGATTTTCTAAGATGACACATTTTATTCCATGTCACAAAACTGATGATGCATCCCATATTGTTGATTTGCTCTTTAGAGAAATTGTGCATTTGCATGGCATGCCTAGAACAATTGTTTCAGATAGAGATTCTAAATTTTTGAGTTATTTTTGGAAGACATTGTGGTGTAAGTTAGGGACTAAACTGTTATTTTCAACTACTTGCCATCCACAAACTGACGGTCAAACTGAAGTTGTAAATAGGACTTTATCTGCATTATTAAGGGCAATTATTAAGAAGAATATTAACCACAACAAGTGGCGCAGTGGTGCAAGCCGCCCTGGGAACGAACCGTAAACCCGGACGACTCAGGATCGACTCCCACTAGCAACATTTGAGGGGTACTAATAATGCTCCGCTGTGGCCACGGGCCCCCCTTAAGCGCAAGCTGGGAAGCAGACCACCTGGGCTCGGGCTGGGGAGATTAGTCGGGTTGCGACTCAGAAACTCCACATTATCAAAAAAAAAAGAATATTAAGCATTGGGAGGAATGTTTACCACATGTTGAGTTTGCATATAATCGATTTGTTCACTCTGCTACACAATTTTAACCATTTGAAATTGTTTATGGTTTTAATCCTTTAACACCGTTGGATTTATTGCCATTACCTATTTCTGAATTGACTAACATGGATGGAAAGAAAAAGGCTGAATTTGTTAAGCAGATACATGAAAAGGCAAGGCTTAATATTGAAAGGAGAATGGAGCAATATGTTAAACAAGCCAACAAGGGCCGACGTCAAATGATCTTTGAACCGGGAGAGTGGGTTTAGCTTCATATGAGGAAGGAAAGGTTTCCGGCTCAAAGACGATCGAAATTGCTTCCGAGGGGAGATGGTCCATTTCAAGTGCTTGAACGCATAAATGACAATGCCTACAAATTGAATTTTCCTAGTGAGTATAACGTTAGTGCCACATTTAACGTTTCTGATCTAAGTCCGTTTGATGTAGGTGATGATTTGAGGACAAATCCTTTCCAAGAGGAGAGGAATGATGAGGACATGTCTAGCTTGGACAAGGATGAGAGCTATGGAGCGAATTCGGTGCAAGTTTCAGTTGGACCAGTGACGAGAGCTCGGGCTAAACGCTTCAAGGAGGGGATTAACGGATTGATTCAAGAAGCTTGGAAGGATGAAAATTCTAGGATGAAGGTTTTGGAGTTGGAGTCTAAGCTCGTGAATATGTTACAAATGTGTATTCCAGGCCAAGAGTCAGGGACTAGCCAAGAAAGCCAAAAGTTCTAGCCAGGCACGCCCCGCGCCAGTTTTGAGCTTGATACAACGCGCCCCGTGCCGGTCCTACAGAAGGCAGCGCTTCTTTCCTTAATTTTAGGGATTTCAGTATATTTTCGTAATTCTATTATAATTAGGATATTTTAAGATAGGATTTTGATTCCAAATCAATTGTTATTTCCTTTATGGATTCTAGGGTTTAATAGCTAGTATAAATAAGTTTTATGCTTGTAATTCAAACAATTCAATAATATTATGAGTTTATTCATACTTGAGAGCTATTATCTACTTTTGGATCTTTGAAGAATTTCTAAGCTAATTTCTTAGTTTTTCTTTTGAGATTCATATTTAACTTATCATACAACAAACCATAGTTGTGTGTGGCGTTATTCTATCGCATCATACAATCATACGAAGATTATTGTTTTCCATCGAAGCGAGGGTCTAAGTGTTGTTGGTGTTCCATCCTACGTGAATTCAATTGCTTGATCGAATTTATCAAGATTCCCGTCTCCAAGTAGATGTTGGGTTAAGATATCGAGAGAGTTTCATCAAAGTTGCTTATTAGAAACGATCCGGGCGACGACCATCTCACACAAGCGTGCCGTGGAGTCTATCAGAAATGATAATTCGAACCAGGTGTTTTGTGATTTTATAGTATACACGATGAATTAGGTCTAATAAAATTTTTTCTCAAGTTGCTTAGTCGTGCTTAAATTGACAAAATGATTTGTCGTGCTTTCCACGATTTCACCAAGAAGTATCCCGACAAATTATTTTTGACAAGTTGTTGTGTCGTGCTTGGGAATGACAAAGTGATTTGTCGTGCTTACGGTGACAAGCTGCATTGTCGAGCTTGGAAGATATTTTCATTGAGAAGCTTAGAAGATAGGTTCAATTGCAAGCTGCATTGTCGAGCTTCGAAGATATTTTCATTGAGGAGCTTAAAAGATAGGTTCAATTGCAAGCTGCATTGTCGAGCTTCGAAGATATTTTCATTGAGGAGCTTAAGAGATAGGTTCTATTACAAGCTGCATTGTCGAGCTTCGAAGATATTTTCATTGAGGAGCTTAGGAGATAGGTTCAATTGCAAGCTGCATTGTCGAGCTTGGAAGATATTTTCATTGAGGAGCTTAGGAGCAATTACAAGCTACATTATCGAGCTTGAAAGATATGTTCATTGAGGAGCTTAGGAGATAGGTTCAATTGCAATCTGCATTGTCGAGCTTGGAAGATATTTTCATTGAGGAGCTTAGGAGATAGGTTCAATTGCAAGCTGCATTGTCAAGCTTAGAAGAATATTCTAAGAATATGCTAGGGTACATAGTGTAATAAGCTGAGCCCCTAACGTGCAATTAGCGAAACTATGTTTTCCTATAAATAGCAAGCTAAATTCATTAATTCCTTACCATGTTCAAGAGCAATTCAAGAGCAGAAACACTATATATTTATATTCTGAGAGATATTGTGAGATAAAAATTACTTTCGAAGCATCAAAGCACTACGCGATTGGAAGTAAAGTTAGCAACTACAAGAGGTATACTCTAGTGGTTATAATTTTTATTTTTATGTATGTATTAGTAAAAATATACTTTTACAAGCAGTTATAATGCCCAAATTATTTTATGTATATAGTACAAAAGTCCTATTTACAAGCAGTTATAATGTCCAACTTATTTCTCTTATAAAGTTGAAAATATACTTTTATAAGCAGTTACTATGTCCGATTTTCTTCAAATATTTAGTAAGAATATTCATTTTATAAGCAGTTATAATGTTGAAATTATCTCAAATATAATAGTTGAATATTTATTTTATAAACAATTATAATGCCCGATTTATTTCAAATATAATAGCCGAATATTCATTTTATATGCAGTTATAATGCTAAAATTATTTCATGTATAGTAGGAGTTTTATTTATAAGCGGTTATAATACCCAAAATAAAACTTAAAAGATCTAATCGTTAAACGCTTATTTATCTACATGAACTTATAATCGTGTAGGATTTATGATGAACGTTTAGACCATTATATTTATCTTTAAAAGATATACGAGGCAAGTCTTCTATTCCTTCGAACTATGTGCAAGTCTTCTATTCCTTCGAACTACGTGCAGGTCTTCTATTCCTTCGAACTATGTGCAAGTCTTCTATTCCTTTAAACTATGTGCAAGTATTCTAAATCTTATGTGTTATTTTTATAAGTTATATATATGTGGTTTATACTCTTTGTGTGACAACGTGATATAAACTATTGAATGAAAAGTTATTTGTAATATCAAATTGATATATGTGATATGTCAAGGCATGTTAGAGTTTATATGAAAGCATAAACTGTTTATGTGTTATTAGTTAGACTTGCTGAGTCGTAGTGCTCATTTTTTGCGAATAAACCTTTATTTGCAGTTATGAAGATCATGAACATAAAGAAGAAGCGTAGACTAGGTTTTATGTTTTAATTACTTGTTATTTGTATTAAGTCATAATGACTGTTGTAATACGAAAAAGCAAGCCTTGTAACTGAATGTTCTATCAATGATATTATTTATTATCATCAAATATTGTTATGTCTTTACTTTGATATAACTTAGAATTGTTAAAGATCTATTAATCTGAATGAGGGTATTGTTAATATGGACTGATCATGTTATGCCGATACTCTGAACTTCAGATAAATAGTAAAACACTAATACAATATTGATAAAGAACTATACATCTGAGTGAGGGTATTGAATGATATTGGGAGTTCTGTAAGCACTGAGGTTACACTTAATGAGCGCCGGTAAGGTGCCACCTTTACTGGAATGCGCCCCTCGGTTCCAAGAACAATCTTATCATTAATATTGTGAATTTTAGATAGATAGGGAATATCGATATAAAGAGATATCTCTATAACGATATGTATTCAAGTGAGGGTATTGAATAATATGGTATGTTCTGTAAAGAAAAGGAATCTTATCACGGATAAAGATGCAAATATTTATCATAAGATTCTTCTGTTCCCAAGAACCATCCTATTATTAATGTTGTGAACCTTGGGTATATAGAAGTATAGAATGTTTAAATCACAAGGATAAAATTTGACCGATATATATATGGTATTATCCCTATATACGAATGACCTACAAGTTGATATTTGTAGAAAGAATGAGATCGAGATCAAGTTAAGATCCAGGGATGAAGATAAAGGAAATTTATGATTTTATAATTTGTAATAGACTAATTCAACCAATATGATTATGAAATCATTGGTTAAGTTACGATAGAAGTACGAGATAACGTCGGACCCTTGTTCGGGCGGCTAGCGCTCAAATTCGGGGCGTTATAGTTGACTTATCTACGGACTCTTCACAAGTCCATTTAATCTTAACCCATCAGATTATACTCCAAGGTACTCATTGCCTCAAAATTATAACCTATAGCTCTGATACCAACTATAGTTTTAAAGATATTTGTATGTTAGTTACTGAGCAAACGAACCCTTGTATGGGCGGGGGCTATGATATGTCAGTCGAACTGACTTATGAGATGCGGCTACGAAATGTCATAAAGTGGTGTATTAAAAATGATTAATATGCACTAAGATCTTTCAATCCCGTGTTCATGAGAAAGGGAACTGATATATTTGTTTGTACTTGGTTTTACAACCAATCAGTTTCCTATATTATTATATTTTTGCAAAACTTGTGTTGTGGTTAAAGGAAAAATGGAAATAATAGAGGATTAGGGGTATTCCAAAATCTTCTAGCTATGCTAGTCATTCATGCGTATATTCGCACTTGGGTGCCTTTGAAAAAGAATTGTTCAAACGATTGAACTGGAAATTTTTTTAACCTATGTCTATGCTAATTTTTCAAGTTAGACAGGGTTGATTTGAAAATGATAAAATAATTTTTATCATCAACACACAGTAACCTGAGGTGTGAAGATTAACACATTGCTATCTGTGTTGTAACGCCCCCGAAACTCGGGTCTTACCTTGAACCCGATTCCGACGCGTCACGGTACAACCCATGCAACATAGGCTTACTACAAATATATAATTACAATAAAATTACAACATATCCTCATCTAATCCCAGACACGAAGACCTTAAATAACACACTTGTGATCAAGGTTGAATAAATACCATGATCATTTACAAAATCTCCTATGTGAACGCAAGGTTCAGATTCTGACTTTATTCAATCCCTTAATATATACAATGTTATTCAACAACTATACATTTGTTATAAAAATGTCTTTTATACATCATCGTCATTCTTGTAGTTTACTAAAACAGGTAACTAACATAGTCACGTCTTAACTATTATAAAGGATAACCTTCATCTTTAACTCAAGGTTTACATAGTTAAATTCACGTACATCGTATACCGTCATCACAGCTAAATAATTATAATAACAGAATATTTAGCAACCTTCCTGTTTTCATGCGCCTCTAATCCTTACTATCATGATATCAAAATAATTGTATTGCATCGTAAATCTGCAAAAGTTTTATTTTTGCAAGAATGAGCACGACGGCTCAGCAAGAACTAACAGTTTTCACATTTCATGCTTCACGTAACACATAAGTTTGCACTTTATCCATGCATCATGATTCTCATACTATGCATCTTACTCATACATTATAAACCTTATGCAATTCATTTATATATATGCATCATGCATCTCATAGCATACCTCATGCATCTCACATTGTATATTTATAATTATTCAAGTTCCACATAGAACAATATAGTCACTGCCGGCCTTTGGTCGGATGGTAGCACCACACCTTTGCAAAACAAAGAATGTGGGATCGAACCTTGGCATTGATAAGAATGAATGTGTGAGTGTGTTTAATTTCAGTCTAAATTAGCAAAAAAAAAAATAATATAGTCACATTGTTGCACATTATGCACACTTTAATCATGCTCACATATAATCCCTACAACAGTGAAAGATTTAATAATTAAGTGATGTACGTCAATACATTTAAACAAGTCAACAAGTTACTGAAAGAACTTGCCTTTAAGCGTTCCTTGCCAAATTATGATGGCTCGTCCTTCAAATATCCTACACAATTTATTTAACAATAAAATACCAATTAGCCACTAAAAAGGCTTCATATAAAGGTTTATATTATAATAATTCTTATCTCCTATTGTTCGCGCATTATAGACAATTAACGCGGTTAACACTAAAACATTTCTCGGCGTCGCGTCGTTTGAAAACGTTATGACCCTCATCATCATCAATCCTTATTGGCTTACAATAATCCTACTTCATATCTCATAATGTTCGTTTCATTTGAATCGAAACACTATTTAAGTTTTTAACACTTTACGCGGCGTTTCGACGTTTACACGTCACACACCTAATTCGCCTCGTTTGCATATGCTTAGCATGCTCATACATTGGGTTATAACACACTATCATGTTTCATTATTATTAGAAATAAAATATTAAACAAAGTTATACTCACTTGTCACGGTGTTACGACGCTTGCACGCCCATACGCCAAACTTGTTTACTCGAACGCCTAAGCGATATGGACTTGCGTATGCTTAGCACGCTCATTCGACTTATCTAATACTCATTGAATAATGCTAAGTATCATTATCATTTATAACATTCATGTTTTAGAACTTAGAACATCATAACATAGCGTCGAAAACATTGCACATTGCACACGTGCATGTCCAACGCCCTCCGATTATCTCTAATCACACAATAGTTCTAAAGATGGTTAATTTTAGAATTGGTCCAGGTAGTAAATTTCAATTCTAATTAATGGATTTGTAGGTCTATCTCTAAGCTTTCCAGATCATCTTGAATTACCCTAATCTGAGTTCGTATGGGAAAGTTATGGTCATTTTACCAATCACCATTCATGCTAAAATTTCAAAGTCGCCAGTCGGCGGGGCCTCCGTGAAAATCACGGAGGCTGCGCCAACAAGGCAGCGAGGCCTCTGTGAGAATCATGGAGGCTGCGTGATAGACTCCACGGCACGCTTGCGTGAGGTGGTCATCGCCCGGATCGTTTCTAGCAAGCAAATTGATGGACTCTTTCAAAATCTTAACCCAACGTCTAATCTGGAGACGAGAATCTTGATATATTCGATCAAGCAATTTGAAGGTATGAAGGATGAAACACCAACAACACTTTGACCCTCGTTTAATTCAAACGATAATCTCCGTATAATTGAATGATGCGGTAGAATAACGCCACACACAACTATGATTTGTTGTATGATAAGTTAAATATGAATCTCAAAAGAAAAACTAAGAAATTAGCTTAGAAATTCTTCAAACAACCAAAAGTAGAGAATATCTCTCAAATAATATAAACTCTGAATAATAATGAATTGTTGACTCAATTACAAGCATAAAACTTATTTATACTAATAACATGAAACCCTAATCCTATAAGGAAACAAGAATTTGAATGGAAATAGAAATCCTATCTAATAAACATCCTAGTTACAATAGAATAGGAAAAGATCCCCAAAAGATTGCATTAAAACTGATCAAAACCCTTCCTCGGATTCCGTGCCCAGGCCCTAGCGCTCTAGGAGCTCAAATTTGTACTGCTGGAGCGGTTTTAGGCGCTGAGTTGCAGAGTCTTCACATTTGGCAAGCGCTCTAGGCGCTGGAAATACAAAGGCTGGAGCGCTTTAGGCGCTCATGTGTTTCCTGCCGCGACGTTCTTTGGAAAAATGGCCATACCTTTTGATTCAGAAAGAGTTATAGGACCTGCCACCTATCAAATCAAAGATCTCGACGAGATCTACAACTTTCATTCTTTGTGATTTGCGAGATTCTAACTGGATCAAGGTCAAAATTAAGCTCGAAGTGACAGTTGTGTAAATGGCATCTCCAAACTCCTCAATCTCCATTACAATCATCCTTGAACCAACTTCCATTGTTCCGTACATTGCATGATGCCTTGGCTTGCGTTGATTTGGCCTTACCAAATAGATGGTATCTAGTAATCCCAAATCACATGATTGATCATCTCTTCGCCGTTCATATGAATTTAGCTCCAATGTACGCATCCTTGAATGGATTTCAATCCAATCACTCGCGACTAACTGATGAACCTCTTGAACTCGAGTTGAATGAATGTTGTTCGATGCGAGCCTGGTCAGGATTATATTATTCCCCTCCTCTTGAAAAGGATTTGTCCTCAAATCTGACATCCCCTCCTCTTGAAAAGGATTTACCCACAAATCTGATCCTACATGAAAACAAACCAAATTAGTAGCATCAAACACATCATAATCCCAAATCTCAACTTGCAAAAGAAATATGAAAGCAACATCAACAATGCAAGTAAGAATATGGAAATAGTCATTAAAAACTCCAACTCCTGCAAAGGATATAACAACATCTGGCAACTCCCACGTCGATACATGAACAACTTGTAAACATCTCTTTCCAAGCAGTGATCGAATCAGCATAACACCCTGCAAGCTCCTCGCAACACAACTTGGAAACTTAATCTTTCGATCTCTTTCGCTCAAGAACTTGTCCACATCAACACGATATTTTTCCACATGTAAACAAAATTCTTCCAAAATGCTAACTAAAACAAAACCAACTAAATTAGCAACGAAAACAAAATCACAATCAAAGTTTCTACCTAACGACATAAACATAGAAACAATAAAATAAATGTAACTAAAATTATGAAAAGCTCTATCTTCTCCTGGATCAAATATCAGTATGTAGAACCCTTCACACTTCATCAACTTCCATCCACGAATTTTCGGATCAAAAACCAAAGTGATGATCTCGTGCATTCGCAAATACTCCCAATGACGAATTCCCGGATCAAAAGTAAACCTTATGATCTCGATCATTCGCACTAACATCCAATTCAATGCACCCGGATCAAATGTCAAAATTTGAAACTTGACACGTTACATTTGCAAGCACCTTTGAATTCCTGGATTAAATACAAAACAAAACAAATCAACAAGTTCATTTCGTTTAATCACCAAGAAATCAAATAATTCAAATCCACATGCAAAGTCTACTAAAACAAAATTCAAAACACTTCCCTTTAGACTTTCCATGCATTGCTCGAATTGTTTCGCACCACAACTTATATTTCCCCTCTCGACGAGTATAAACCCATCTCGAACCTGCAAAACAAACTCAACCTTTCTCTTCCCATTGACATTAAAACATCCAAGATCAATTAAGTGCATCAACGGAAAAGAAATATCACATCCCACTTCACAAGATGAAAACTCACTAGCACACTTAACACTATGATGATCACTTACAAATTCAACAAGTGCTAAAGAATTTTTCCAAGAGTTGACAAAACTAGGAATATCATCAAAACAAATATTATCAATTTTTCTCATATATGAATGCAAAACATGATTCAATATGAAAACATTTAACGCAGTAGCTAATCCAAAATACTTAACTAAACATGCATATAAACCATATCTCACTCCAATCCGATGATAATCACTTTTCAATTCAATACCAAATGATAGTAATTCTTTCCCATTCAAGACAACATTCTCAAAATCATGCAATGATAACAACTCTAATGGAAACATATTACCAAATGACAGTAAATCATGCAAAGAAGATTTCTCTATTGACAAATCATGATCACTACCATTATCAATTAACGACATGCCATGTAAAGATTGACTAACATCAAAACCTAATTCAACATGTGAACAAAAAACCCTAGAATAATTCTCATGTAAGTACAAACATTGAAAACGAGAATACCCACAATAATCACTAGAATAAATTCTACGAATATATGCACTTTGACAATGAGAATTTACCAAATGATAGTAAGAATATTGACAACGAGAATATAACGCATGCTCATAAACTAACTCGACAAATATCAAATATCCTCCATAGTTTATGATAAAGACGATTCTACCATCAAAATAGCCAAACACAAATTTATCCATGGAAGCATGCAAAACATGTTTTAAATAACTCATGAAAATACTAGATGCATTAGTTAATCTAACAGAAATAACTATCCACCTATATAATTCACATGTTAACAAAACTTTCCATTCATCATATTCTCTCATGCTGATTTGATTAGGCATTGTCATCATATGGTCATTTTCCAATGTAGATAAAACACAAGCACTATGAAATTTATCAAGCATATTATCTAAGTAAAGAAAATAAAAATGATACTTGTTTACCAATTCGAAATCGATGCACAAGCTAAATGTCTTATCCTCCTTAGGTGCTATGACATCATGAATAGCACACGCACTAATGCTTTCTCCCACGATACCCGCTTCGATGAAGTTGGACTCCATCAACTCTCCAACCCGCCTTGGTAACTCCGTCGTCTCCTCGGGAATACTACAAGCTGACTGGTATGTAATGATAGCTCGGGGTATGTCATCAACAACCTGTACAAGAGACAAAACAGAACTAAACAAAGAAGAGTTACTCTTGTTAGTATTCAAAAGCGCCATCTTGTACGAATGTACAGTCATTGGCTTTTCAAAATATAACTCACTTCCCAACTCACTCTCCTCTCTTTTTTTACTCTTACTCTCCACTGTTTCTTTCTCTCGTTTATTTTCACTCTCATTCTTTTTATTCTCTCGTTTCTTTTCATTCTCTTTTTCACACTCAATCTTTTTTTCAATTTCTTCTTCACTTTCTTTTTGTTGTTCACTTTCTTGCTTTTGACCACAATCTGTTTGTACAATCGCTAGATCTTCACGAACTTCGTCATGTATGCTGGAACCTAACAATTCTCCTTGGATTGCATATTCTACTCCATCGTCCACCTCCCTCGGCTCGTCCCTTATCTCATTGTATGTTCTCATGATGTCCTCAATTGATACCGATTCCCTATACGCCTTAGGAGTTTCTCGTGGTTGTCTCCGATGCGAATCTCCATGCCTATGATCCTTCCTTTCATCATCCCAATTTAAACTCCTTGAAGGTTGATCGTCATATCTTGGAGTTGCATATTCCTCCCTCCTACTAGGTTGTCCTGGAGCATACCGCTTTCTCATCACGGTTTTCAACTCTTCCCACGTCTCGATCAGACGCTCTCCATACCTTTTTCTGCTACACACAAATTCAGCCCACCATGTAGCTGCATAATCAGAAAAATCTTGAACTGCAAGTTTGAACTTCTTGTACTCGGAATAATTATGATAGCCAAACTCTCGTTCCTTCCTTTCCTCCCAACTTAAATAAGCTTCAGGATCGTGCCTACCTTGAAATCTCTTTTGCCACTCATAATTATTTTCATAACCATAATTATACATGTTCGCTGCAAAACAGAGGTTAGTAAAAAGAAAATTTTTCCTCACACACTCCCTTACGTGTTTCGCTCAAACAGTATATCCCACAATTATGAAAAACGCTCGTGTATCGCACAATAGGCTTTTACCCTCAATTGATCTCATACTCTTGCCTTTTACCACTATAATTCCCTCTTATAGGTTCTTTTTGAATTCACCAAACAAATATCACAGTTTCTTTTTAATTCAATAAGAACTTATCACAAAACAAAATATAACAAGTGTGACGTACAATAACCACCAAAATTTCACGATCACCAATAAAAATCCTCTTGAATGAAATCCCAATATCCTCAAAATTCACAAATTCCAACAATAGAACCAAATGATAACTTCTTCAATATAATCCCAATATTCACGAAACTTATGAAACCCAAGCAATTGCAACAATTAATAATTTTCCCTCTTTTTTTTTTACTCACGATTTTTTTTTTGACTCAGAAATTCAACGAAACAATAAAGATAGATACTTAGCTAGAAAACGCAGCTTTGATACCAAATGATAGACTCCACGGCACGCTTGCGTGGGGTGGTCGTCGCCCGGATCGTTTCTAGCAAGCAAATTGATGGACTCTTTCGAAATCTTAACCCAACGTCTAATCTGGAGACGAGAATCTTGATATATTCGATCAAGCAATTTGAAGGTATGAAGGATGAAACACCAACAACACTTTGACCCTCATTTAATTCAAACGATAATCTCCGTATGATTGAATGATGCGGTAGAATAACGCTACACACAACTATGGTTTGTTATATGATAAGTTAAATATGAATCTCAAAAGAAAAACTAAGAAATTAGCTTAGAAATTCTTCAAACAACCAAAAGTAGAGAATAGCTCTCAAATAATATAAACTCTGAATAATAATGAATTGTTGACTCAATTACAAGCATAAAACTTATTTATACTAATAACATGAAACCCTAATCCTATAAGGAAATAAGAATTTGAATGGAAATAGAAATCCTATCTAATAAACATCCTAGTTACAATAGAATAGGAAAAGATCCCCAAAAGATTGCATTAAAACTGATCAAACCTTCCTCGGATTCCGTGCCCAGGCCCTAGCGCTCCAGGCGCTCAAATTTGTACTGCTGGAGCGCTTTAGGTGCTGAGTTGCAGAGTCTTCACATTTGGCAAGCGCTCTAGGCGCTGGAAATACAAAGGCTGGAGCACTTTAGGCGCTCATGTGTTTCCTGCCGCGACGTCCTTTGGAAAAATGGCCATAACTTTTGAATAGGAAAGAGTTACGGGAGCTTCCACCTATCAAATCAAAGATCTCGACGAGATCTACAACTTTCATTCTTTGTGATTTGCGAGATTCTAATTGGATCAAGGTCGAAATTAACCTCGAAGTGACAGCTGTGTAAATGGCATCTCCAAACTCCTCAATCTCCATTACAATCATCCTTGAACCAACTTCCATTGTTCTGTACATTGCATGATGCCTTGGCTTGCGTTGATTTGGCCTTACCAAATAGATGGTATCTAGTAATCCCAAATCACATGATTGATCATCTCTTCGCCGTTTATATGAATTTAGCTCCAATGTACGCATCCTTGAATGGATTTCAATCCAATCACTCGTGACTAACTGATGAACCTCTTGAACTCGAGTTGAATGAATGTTGTTCGATGCGAGCCTGGTCAGGATTGTATCACTGCGCCAGCAAACAACAAGCTCAGCGAGGCCTCCGTGGTTCTCACGGAGGCTGCGCTGGTGCCCAGAATATGCAGATTTCTTCCTTCGTGCAATCCGACCTTTCTTCACTCCAACCTTCATAACTTCCTCTATACATGTTCAAATTGGTTCATTCTGGACTCTATAGACTCGTAAGACATAGAACTACAACATATCAAAAATTTAGAGTTAACCATTAATATTAACACAGCCAAATCTTAGGCCAAAGTATCAACTCATGTTATATTTTTGTGTTCTTGGTGTTCTTGGTGTTCTTGGTGTTCTTCACTAGAATCATCACCAAATCTTCGTTTTAACTCCTTTTTACTCCATTACAGTTGGGTTAACTTTGTAACCCATGGAAGTACAACATCATAACAACAAACAAATTAAACAAACACGAAATCATAGCTACAAAGTCCTCTAAACCGTCCAAAAGTCCAGGTTCTTCATGTTCTTCATCCTTTAAGCATGGGTTCAGATTTTTCTTCGTTTTTGTTCCACTTTAATGTTATTAATGGCTTACAAGGTCTTTTGGCAACATTATTAAGCAACCCCAACCAACAATAACAACAAAAATCGTAAGAAAACTCAAAACCCATCACAAAAGCTTGAAAAGCTTACAAAACTCAAAAATGGGGAGAAAGGAGGTTTGAAGAGGATGACTACCTCTTGAATGTTTCTCCTTGATGCTACTGGACTCTACAAGAGCTTGAAGCTCTCCCTCTTTCTTCTCCTTGGCCTCCTGAGCTCCTCCTTCTTCTCCTCTTCTTTCTCCCGCATGCTTCTTCTTCTCTTCTTGCTCTTCTCCTTCTTCTTCATTTCCTGCAACTTTCTCTCTCTCTCTCTCTAAAATCTGCAGAAGCTTGGAGGGAAAATGAATGGAATGGTATGGGAGGGAGAGTGCTTCGGGAGGAAATGAGGGAGTTGAGGTCTCAAGGCATTTTTGTCGGCTCCTCTCTCCTCTCTCTCTTTTGATTGGTCTAAAATAAGGGAGTTGGTTCCTTCTTGTAGTAACAAACACAAATAATACACCAAATTGGTCTTTTCCATACTTGAATACTCCCACTTTTGTACCCAATTTGGTAAATAACTATACCCAAAATGAAAATGGGTTATCCCATAAATTATTAGGATGGGTAAAAATAATTAATACGAGGTTTGCCCATTTATTCGGAACACCCATATAATACATTTCGGATACGGGTAAAATCACGTATCAGCTCAAATAAAATTTCTGACACTTGGAAAAAGTATTCCTTTCCATACACGTCTTAACAAAATTAATAGAAATCAAAAAAGACGTAAAAATATTTGGGCGTGAATAGTGCCTTGGGAAACGCGCCCGCAAATAGTGATTTTGCGATTCTTCGCGATATCAATTATTCACTCATGCGGTTCAACAACGCATAAAAATTCATACATTGACATCATCCAGGTTATAAAATAACCGTAAATGACATCACATAATAGAAAAAAAAAATATTTAATCCATTTAATAATATTAATAAACCCAAATTACAAGGGTATTCACGATCCGCGATCGTTGCTCTTCACGATTAACTCCCCATAATCATATACATCATTGCACATATATCTCGCCCATAATTCAGGTTAGCGTCTTTACAACAAATAACTCGTTTAATAATATTATCCATC
The DNA here is from genome assembly GCA_034770075.1 of Aralia elata. NCBI lineage: Eukaryota > Viridiplantae > Streptophyta > Magnoliopsida > Apiales > Araliaceae > Aralia > Aralia elata. Next base: position 54,281,657 of record CM068387.1, on the reverse strand, counting down.
AACTATTTATTTAATCTAATAAATAACACTCAAGTGATATTTCTCGAAACCGCCAAATTAGCTTATACGAACACTTTCATACATACCAATCATCGCCTACACATAATATAGGTTATAATATAACCTTTAAATGCTTAACACATAATATTATTAATAAAGGTCTATTTTATTCAATAATATCCATAAGCTCGAATTACCAAGCTATCCACGGTCCGCGATCGTTACAATTATTAACTAGTAACTCATTTATTCTGAATCTATGTATATATTTCACACATATATATATATATATATATATATATATATATATATATACACATATTAAGCTCACCAAATAAATCACATAAATATATAACACATATATATTCGAACTCGACACGTCTCATAATAAGAATTATTCTATATTAAATTCTTATTATAATTATTCTCGAAAATTCGGGTTGTCGCATGTGTGGACATGATAAAATTATAAAATTGATTTAGCTATGTTATTCATAGGTCTATGCTAATTGTTTTGGCTAGATAGATTTAATATGAAAAATAAAAATGAATTTTTCATCAACACACTATTTAACCTGGTGTGGTATGATAAATGATGAGTCATCAACGTACTCTTGCAAGGTGCGGTATACAATCATTTTCAAAAGTTTTGAATGGTTTAAAGATGAGTCAATGTCAATTATTTCGGCTAGACAACCCTTTTAATAAGGAAAATTTGGAACGGACATATGATTCCGGTAGACTCAGTGTCTTTAAAACTATTATGTTATACGTCACATGTGGTACGATAAGCTGATCACCTGACGTACTGACTATTGTGTTTTTCAATCCTGGTGATTGTTAAACTTGTGGGTCATATAGTACCCATAGAATATAAAACAGTTCAAGGTCTTGATTGACCCCTCGGTATATAAATTAGAAGAATTCTCAGTAAGAAAAGAATAAAACTAGAAGTCGAGTATGATTAAAGGTTTAAAACCTAGTGTAAGGAAAGGTTTAGATTGAACATTTTTACCTAATTTAAGTATTAGGAATTTGATGTGAGAAAGGATGAATTAAGAAAATTCATATTGAAGACTAAGTTAAAGTTAATTTCGAGGACGAAATTCTTATAAGTAGGGGTGAATCTAATACTCCGAGTATTTATGAGGCTTATAAATACGATCGTATATGGTTAGAGTTTAATTTAGTGACCTAAAACTAGGTATCGAGAAGTTTAAAACCTTAAGCCCTAATGATATTCGAATTTTGTAACATATGTGCTTAATAAAGATCGAAATGATATTTCGAACCAGGTGTTTTGTGATTTTATAGTATAAACGATGAATTAGGTCTAATAAAATTTTTTGTCAAGCTGCTTAGTCATGCTTACATTGACAAAATGATTTGTCGTGCTTTCCACGATTTTACCAAGAACCATCCCGACAAATTATTTTTGACAAGTTGCTGTGTCGTGCTTGGGAATGACAAAGTGATTTGTCGTGCTTACGGTGACAATGAGCATTGTTGAGCTTGGAAGATATTTTCATTGAGGAGCTTAGAAGATAGGTTCAATTGCAAGCTGCATTATCGAGCTTGGAAGATATTTTCATTGAGGAGCTTAGAAGATAGGTTCAATTACAAGCTGCATTGTCGAGTTTGGAAGATATTTTCATTGAGGAACTTAGGGGAGAGGTTCAATTGCAAGCTGTATAACGACCGGGAATTTTGGACTTGCTTTGTAATTCGAATTTTTGAATATTAATGAATATATTATATTTTATTAATATTATTTTGTGTTGCATGTTTAAAGGTTGTGTGACAACCTGGATTATGCGAATGCATAAAATTTTATGTGTTATAGTTTTGTTTAAGTGAATAATTAATTTCGCATAGCGTCGCTAAATCACTATTCATGGGGCACGTTTCCTAAGGCACTATGCACGCCATAATATTTTTGTGTTTTTTTTCGATGTTGAATAATTTAGTTAATGCGTGTATGCGAATGAATAATTTTTCCAAGCGTCGGAAATTTTATTTGAGCTAATACGTGATTTTATCCATATCCGAAATGTATATATGGGTGTTGCGAATATTTGGACAAATCCAATAATAATTATTTTTATGCGTCCCAATAATTTATGGGAATACCCATTTTAATTTTGGGTAGAGTTATTTATCAAATTGGGTACAAAAGTGGGAGCATTCGGATATATTTTTGTGTATTTGGGTATTTATTTTGGCTTGTCACATCAAGTGGGAAACAACCAAACCATTTTGGCCCAATCAAATGAGAGCATGGAGGGAGTGGTCGGGCAAACCTATTTTTTGGGAGACAAATTGCATTGAGTTCCAAACATAGCAAACATTCTCCTTCCCCATTCCATTTCATTCTCCCGAAGCCTCATTTGCAAGTCTCCATGCCATTTCCTTTCTTTTTCCATTCCTTGTCTAGTCCAGCTGCTAGCTAGTAGAGATAGAAGGAGAGAGTTACTGCAGAAAGAGAGAAGGAAGAAGGAAGAAGAAGAAGTCTAGAGAGAGAGGTGGTGCACGGGTGAAGAAGAGAAGGAAGCCAAAGCAAGGAACAAGAACTCAATCAAGCCCTAGCCAATCTTTTTAATAATTTAGGAAGGATTTACAGAGGTAAACAATCAATCAAATCCATTCCATTCGATTTCTTGTTGAGTTTTTCAAGTTTTCTTAGTTTTGAGCTCTTAAGCTCGTGAATGATTTTTTGAACGATTTCTTGTTGTTTTTGTTGTTTGTGGTTTTTATATATGTTGTTAAGAGACTATATAAGCCATTAATAACATCAAAGTGGAAAAAATGGAACAAATCTGTACCTTGGCTTAATGGAGCAAGAACATGAAGAACAATGGACATTGGACATGAACATAGACTGTTGGACGATTTAGAGGACTTTGTAGCTATGATTTCGTATTTTTTAATTCGTTTGTTGGTATGATGTTGTCCTTCCATGGGTTATGAGTTTAACCCAGTTGGAATGGAGTAAAAAGGGATTAAAATAAAGATTTGGTGATGATTTTTGTGAAGAACACCAAGAACACCAAGAACACAAAAATATAGCATGAGTTGATACTTTGGCCTAAGCTTTGGCCATGTTAATGTTAATGGGTAACTCTAAATTTTTGATATGTTGTAGATCTATGTCTTAGGAGTCCATAGAGTCCAGAACGGGCCAATTTGAACGTGTATAGAAGAAGTTATGAAGGTTGGAGTGAAGAAGGGTCAAATCGCGCGTAAGAAGCAATATGCAACACCTGGGCTTTAGCGCAGCCTCCGTGGTCTCACGGAGGCCTCGCTGAGCTCACTAATTGGTTTGGCGCAGCCTCCATGATCCTCACGGAGGCCTCGCTGCTCTGTTGGCGCAGCCTTCGTGATTCTCACGGAGGCCTCGCCGACTGCCTGAATCCAAAATATTTAGCATGAACACCTCTTAGTAAAATGATCATAACTTTCTCATACTGATGAGGACATCCTTAGTTTAGAAGCCCATGACGAAACCCAAGCGGATCCATTGCACATACCACTTGGACTCATTACGAGGACTCGGGCTAAACGCCTCAAAAAAGGACTTAGCAGGATGATTCATGAATTATGGAACAAGGTTGGAACAAGTACGGAGAACGTAGAGACGGGATACAAGTACGCGAAGATCATAAACACATTGATAGCAAGTGTACCCAAAGCACTACAATAGACTTCATGTTGCTGAAAACTGACTTTCTTGGATTGCGGGATTCCTTCCCCAAAACAGGGTTCCATGTTTTAGGTAATGGTGTTTTCCACCAATTTTTACCTTCCCTAAAACAAGGTTCCATGTTTAAGTAATGGTGTTTTTCACCAATTGTTTCCTTCCCTAAAACAAGGTTCCATATTTTAAGTAATGGTGTTTTCCACTAATTGTTTCCTTTCCCAAAACAAGGTTCCTTGTTTTATGTAATGGTATTTTTTTTAGGGTTTGTTTGATTCTAGATTGTTCTCAAGCTTAGTATAAATAGGCTTCATGATGTAATGGTATAAACAACCAATTTTCAGCATTATCAATATTATTGTGAGTTTGTGTTTTACTTGTGGTTCTTTGAAGAATTCCTAAGTATTCCTTAGTTTTCTTGAGAGATTCATAATTGACTTATCATACAACCATTCATAGTTGTGTATGGCGTCTTCTACCGCATCAATCGTCGATTGTACCAAGATTACCGCTTCAATATAAGCGAGGGGTCGAGGTGTCGTTGGTGTTCATCCTACGCATAATTCATTTACAAGCAATTGTACCAAGATTACCGTCTACATATAGGCGAGGGGTTAAGGTGTTGCAAGCTATCCATCCTATCAACTTGTTAGAAACGATCCGGGCGACGACCACCTCACGCAAGCGTGCCGTGGAGTCTATCATTTGGTATCAAAGCTCAGTTCCTATCAAGTTACTTATCTTTACTTTTATTGTTGGATTTTAGTCACAAAAAAAAAATTGCAGAAAATATATTGCAAAAAATTATTATTGTTGATTGCTATTATTGGGATTTCATTTACAAAGAATTATATTTGACGATTGTGAAGTCTTGTTGGTATTCCGAGAGTCATACCTTCTATATTGTATTCTTGATAAGTTCTTATTTGATTGAAATTGGAAATTTGAGGTAATATTTGTGTGAATTAAAAAAGAACCTATTAGAGAGAACTACGAGCAGAAAAAGGCAAGAGTAGTGAGATTACTAGAGGGTAAAAGCCATTAGTGTGATACAAGAGCGTTGCATATTTGTATAATACATTGTTTGAGCGAAACACCTAAGGGAGTGGTGAGGAACTTGTTTTCTACTAACCTTTGTTTTGCAGAAAATATGTCTAACATAAGAGATAAGGCAATTGAAAATGAACCTTCTACATCGAATTTTGACCCAAAACTCATGATGGAGGCAATGATGAAAGAATTTTCCCGACAGTTAGGAATGGCTATGGAGCTAGTGCATGATCGCATCGATCAATTGAGTGACACTCGAGGTGAACAAACTCAAATCCCTTCGGGTGGGCGCCCAAAGGGAAAGGCCCAACAAAAGGAAGCTAGGCTAGAGGAGACAAATTACTATGATGAAAGGTTTAGCAAAGAAGAGGATCGAGAAACTAGCTTTATCCCTAGGAGACATTTTGCAAGGGATAGAGGCGGCCAAAATCGAGAGGACAACAACCTCGATAGCATCAAAATGAAACTTCCCACATTCCAAGGCAGGAGTGATCCCGAGGCGTACTTAGAGTGGGAAAAGAAAATGGAATGGATATTTGATTATCACAACTACTCGGATCTCAAGAAAGTTAGAATTGCAACTACAGAATTTTTAGATTATGCGGTTACTTGGTGGGATCAATTGATGACCAGCCGAAGGAGGTGTAGCGTCCAATAGAGACGTGGGCAGAAATGAAAGCTGTAATGAAAAAGAGGTTTGTGCCAAGCTACTACTACCGAGATCTGTTTCGAAATTTGCAAAACTTGAGACAGGGAAGTAAGAGTGTGGAGGACTACTTCAAGGAGATGGAGATGTTAATGTCTAGGGCTGACATCATCGAGGATAATGAGGCAACCATGGCCCGATTTTCAGCAGGGTTAAATTGGGAAATTGCAGATTTGGTGGAGTGTCAACACTATGTGGTATTGGAAGATATGGTGCACATGGCTATCAAAATTGAAAAGCAAACCACAACAAGTGGCGTAGTGGTGCAAGCCGCCCTGGGAACGAACCGTAAACCCGGACGACTCAGGATCAACTCCCCACTAGCAACATTTGGAGGGGCACTAATAATGCTCCGCTGTGGCCACGGGCGCAAGCTGGGAAGTAGACCGCCTGGGCTCGGGCTGGGGAGATTAGTCGGGTTACGACCCGGAAACTCCACATTATCAAAAAAAAAATAAAAAAAATAGAAAAGCAGCTTAAGAGGAGAGGTAGCCAGCGAATAAATCCTACCACAGGATCAGCATGGAAGCCCAATAATGTGAAATGCGAGGAAAAACCAATTGTTTTCAAACCAAAAATAGAAATCAAGCAAGGAGCGACTACTCAGGGATTGCAAGGTAAAACCAATCAACCTTCTACTAGTCGTAATCAAGATATTGTATGCTTTAAATGTCAAGGCAGGGGACATATTGCAAATCAATGCCCAAATCAAAGAACTATGTTATTGCTTGATAATGGAGAAGTGGAAACCGAGGAAGAAGATAGTGACAATGACTCTATGCCATCATTGGAGGAAGATAGGGAGGTTGCTATGCATGGTGAAGTGTTGGTTACTCGAAGAATGCTTAGTACACAGGTAAAAGAAGAAAGCAGTGAACAAAGGGAAAATCTGTTTCATACTAGATGCATGGTAAATGATAAGATCTGTTGTGTCGTGATTAATGGTGGGAGCTGTACAAATGTTGCAAGTATCGCTATGGTGGAGAAATTGGGACTTACAACTTCAAAACATCCTCATCCATACCGATTGCAGTGGCTCAATGACAGCGGCGATATCAAAGTAACCAAGCAAGTATCAGTTCCGTTTACAATTAGGAAGTATGTCGATGAGATTCTATGTGATGTAGTTCTTATGCAGGCGGGTCACTTACTACTTGAGAGACCTTGGCAGTTCGATCGGCGAGTAAAACACGATGGTTTTACTAATGAGTACTCTTTTGTTCACAATCAAAGGAAAGTTACCTTGTGTCTTATGTCACCAAAACAGGTGCATGAGGATTAAATGCATTTACAGAGAGATCATGAAAACAAAAAAATAAAAGAGAAAGAAAAAAAGAAAGGAGAAGAGAGAAAAACAAACATTTTTGCAAAAAGGAGTGATGTAAGGCGAGCTTTGGATTCTAAAAAGCTAATGATTATACTTCGGTATAAGGATGCACTTTTAAATACTAACGCTAATAATCCTTCTTTGCCTAGTGTTGTTTATGCTATTTTACAAGATTATCAGGATGCATTTCCCGAGGAACTGCCACAGGGATTACCACCAATTCGGGGAATTGAGCATCAAATTGACTTTGTCCCTGGCGCGACCATTCCAAACCGCCCTGCATACCGAAACAATCCCGAGGAAACAAAGGAATTGCAAAGGCAAGTTGACGAGCTAATGGACAAGGGGTTCGTAAGGGAAAGCATGAGTCCATGTGCGGTTCTAGTTATTTTAGTGCCTAAAAAGGATGAGAAGTAGCGTATGTGCATTGATTGTCGAGCGGTAAATAACATCACGGTAAAGTATCGACATCCCATTCCTAGGTTAGATGATATGTTAGATGAATTGCATGGATCTTTTGTATTTTCTAAAATTGATTTGAAGAGTGGTTATCATCAGATTAGAATGCATGAGGGAGATGAATGGAAAACCGCTTTTAAAACAAAATATGGATTATATGAGTGGTTAGTCTTACCTTTTGGTTTAACTAATGCTCCTAGCACGTTCATGAGATTAATGAACCATGTTTTGCGTCCCTTCATTGGGAATTTTGTAGTTGTCTACTTTGATGATATCTTGATCTACAGCACGGATTTAGTTGAGCATGCATTGCATATAAAATCTATCCTAGATGTGCTTCGAAAAGAAAAATTGTATGCTAATATGGACAAATGCACATTTTGTACGGATCGAGTTGTGTTTTTTGGTTTTATTGTCAGTACGCAGGGAGTACAAGTTGACGATGAGAAGATACGAGCAATCCGAGAATGGCCAACTCCTACGAATGTCAGTCAAGTTCTGATGAGGGCATCCTTGGTTTAGGAACGAATGACAATCATAGAGCGGATCATATGTGCATGCCGGATGGACCTGTGACAAGAGCTCGGGCTAAACGTTTCAAGGAGGGCCTTCATGGGTTGATACAAGGCATGGGGAGCAAGGATAGATCAAGTGTAGAGTTCGAGGAGCAGGATTCTAAGGCTTTGCATTTGGTCATGTTAATACAAGCAAACACGTCAAGGTTGGGAACGATGAAAATAAGAGAAGACAGAAAATTCCAGTTTGCAGAGTTCTCGCCCCGGCGAGAACATCAAGGCCAAACTTCTCGCCCCGGCGAGAACCTCTCTGCCCATTTTCGCCCCGGCCTGAAATGATGCCGCCCCGGCGAAGACCTCTCTGGTCATTCTCGCCCCGGCGAGGGTTCCAGTTCAAACTTCTCGCCCTGACGAGAACAGTCGGATTTGGTTGGCGCGTTTTTTGAGGCAGACACATTTTTGAAGATTTTATCAGATTTGTTTCCTTAATTTTAGGGATTTCAGTATATTTTCATAATTCTATTGTAATTAGGATATTTTAAGATAGGATTTTGATTCCAAATCGATTGTTATTTCCTTTTAGGATTCTAGGGTTTCATAGTTAGTATAAATAAGTCTTATGCTTGTAATTCAAACAATTAAAAAATATTCTGAGTTTATTCATACTTGAGAGCTATTCTCTACTTTTGGTTCTTTGAAGGATTTCTAAGTAGCGTTCTTGGTTTTTCTTTTGAGATTCATATTTAACTTATCATACAACAGACCATAGTTGTGTGTGGCGTTATTCTATCGCATCATACAATCTTACGGAGATTATCGTTTTCCATCTAAACGAGGGTCTAAGTGTTGTTGGTGTTCTATCCGACGTGAATTCAATTGCTTGATCGAATATATCAAGATTCTCGTCTTCAAATTAGACGTTGGGTTAAGATTTCGAAAGAGTCCATCAATTTGCTTACTAGAAACGATCCGGGTGACGACCACCTCACGCAAGCATGCCGTGGAGTCTATCATTTGGTATCAAAGCTGCGTTTTCTAGCTAAGTATCTATCTTTATTGTATCGTTGGATTTGTGAGTAAAAAAAAAGAGTATAGAAAATTTTATTTCAGTTATTTCAATTTGTTGGTAGATTTCATCTTCAATTCCGTAATCGAGATTATTGGTACTTATATTCATACCTACTATAGTTGTTTGTGATAAGTTATTTTGAATTAATTAGTAAAACCGAGGATTTTGCTAGGTAAATTCGAAAAGAACCTATTAGAGAGAATATTTAGAGGTAAAAGGCTTAGTTGTGAGATCATTTGAGGGAAAAAGCCTATTGAGTGATACACGAGCGGAACATTGATCGAGTGAAACACATAAGGGAGTGGTGAGAAAAATATTTTGCTACTAACCTCTATTTTGCAGGAAAAATGTTTAGTACCAAAGATAAAGGTGTTATGGAAGATCCTCCAGCAAAGTTTGATCCAAAATTTGTGATGGAAGCTATGATGAAAGAATTCACTAGAAAGTTGGATATGGCGATGGAGCAAGTGAATGAGCGTTTCAACCAAATGAGTGCGTCCCAAGGACCCCAGTTTCAACATCTTAATGGGGCACATCAGCACGGAAGAATGCATCGAAGAGAAGCTAGACAAGGGGAAAATTACTATGAAGGGGAATTTAGTGAAGAAGAGGACCGTGAATCTGACTTCATCCATAGGAGGCGAGGAGCAAGGGATAGAGGCGGTAGGGATAAAGAAGATGGCAATTTGGATAGCATCAAAATGAAGATTCCAGCTTTCCAAGGGAGGAGTGATCCTGAGGCATACCTAGAGTGGGAAAAGAAGATGGAGTGGGTTTTTGAATGTCACAACTATTCAGAACTCAAGAAAGTCAAACTTGCCTCTACGGAGTTTTCGGCTTACGCAGTCACTTGGTGGGATCAGCTGATGATCAGCCGGAGAAGGTGCGGAGAACGACCGATTGAAACTTGGGATGAGATGAAAACGGTTATGAAAAAGAGATTTGTACCAGACTACTATCACCGTGAGTTAGTTCAGAGCCTACAAAGTCTGAAACAAGGTAGTCAGAGTGTAGAGGACTATTACAAGGAGATGGAGATGTTGTTAGCTAGGGCAAACATCAATGAGGATAGCGAAGCAACAATGGCCAGATTTTCGGCAGGACTAAATTGGGAGATTTCAGATCTAGTAGAACGACAACATTATGTGGTATTGGAGGATATGGTACACATGACTATCAAGATTGAGAAACAGCTTAAGAGGAGAGGTAGCCAACGATCAATGTAAAATCCGAGTTCATCATGGAAACCTAATATTGGCAAGCGAGAGGAGAAGCCAGCCGTGACTAGACCCAAATTTGAGCCAAAAACGGAGACGATTAATAAGGGAGTGCAAGGTAAAACTAACCTTTCTTCTTTTAGTCGTAATCGAGATATTAAATGTTTTAAATGTCAAGGTAGGGGATATATTGCAAGTCAATGTCCGAATCAAAGGATGATGTTATTACTTGACAATGGAGAGGTGGAGACCGAAGGGGAAGATAGCGATACTGATTCTATGCCACCATTAGAGGAGGTAGAAGATAGGGAAGTTGCAATATTTGGGGAAGTTTTGGTGACTAGACGAGTGCTTAGTGCACAAGTGAAGGAGGAGAGCAGCGAGCAGCGTGAAAATTTATTTCATACTAGGTGCCTTGTGAATGGGAAGATTTGCTGTGTCGTGATCGACGGAGGTAGTTGCACGACTGTGGCAAGTACGGCTATGGTAGAGAAATTGGGGCTTTCCACAACCAAACATCCTCAACCTTATCGATTGTAATGGCTCAATGATAGTAATGAGATTAAAGTGACTAAACAGGTGTTGGTGCCATTTACTATTGGAAAGTATGTGGATGAAATCTTGTGTGACATAGTTCCAATGCAGGCGGGTCACATATTGTTTGGGCGACCTTGGCAATTTGAGGCGAGCTTTAGATGCTAAACAGCCGATGATTATACTTCGGTATAAGGAGGCGCTTTTGAATACTAACGCTAACAATTCTTCTTTGCCTAGTGTTGTTTTATCTCTTTTGCAGGATTTTGAGGATGTGTTTCCCGAGGAGCTTCCACAGGGATTACCACCTATTCGGGGAATTGAGCATCAAATTGACTTCGTACCCGGTGCAACCATTCCAAACCGTCCAGCTTATCGAAGCAATCCCGAGGAAACGAAGGAGTTGCAAAAGCAAGTTGGCGAACTTATGGAGAAGGGGTTCGTGAAGGAGAGCATGAGTCCTTGTGCAGTTCCAGTGATCTTAGTGCTGAAGAAGGATGGGAAATGGCGGATGTGCATCGATTGTCGAGCGGTAAATAACATTACGGTAAAATATCAACATCCCATTCCTCGATTAGATGACATGTTAGATGAATTGCATGGTCTTGTATATTCTCAAAAATTGATTTAAAAAGTGGTTATCATCAAATTAGAATGCAAGAGGGTGATGAATGGAAGACTACTTTTAAAACAAAATACGGTCTTTATGAGTGGTTAGTGTTACCTTTTGGTCTAACTAATGCTCCTAGTACTTTCATGAGATTGATGAACCATGTTTTGCGACCATTCACTAGCAAATTTGTGGTAGTTTATTTTGATGATATCTTGATATATAGCAAAAACTTGGGAGAGCATGCATTGCATTTGAAATCTGTTTTAGATGTTCTTAGAAAAGAAAAATTATTTGCTAACATGGATAAGTGCACATTTTGTACGGATAAAGTTGTTTTTCTTGGATTTGTTGTGAGTTCACAAGGAGTTCAAGTGGATGAGGAGAAAATACGTGCAATCCGAGAATGGTCGAGTCCATCAAAAGTGAGTCAAGTGCGTAGTTTCAATGGACTGGCAAGTTTCTACCGACGTTTCGTGAAGAACTTCAGCGACATTGCAGCACCATTGACGGAAGTAATCAAAAAGAGTGTGGGATTTAAGTGGGGTGAAGAACAAGAAAAGGCGTTTAAATTGATTAAAGATAAATTGATTAACGCTCTTTTGCTTGTTTTACCTAACTTTACTAAGACTTTTGAGATTGTGTGTGATGCTTCAGGTTTAGGGATTGGAGCGGTGCTGATGCAAGAAGGGAAGCCAGTAGCATACTTCAGTGAGAAGTTGAGTGGAGCCGCTTTGAACTATCCGACGTATGACAAGGAGTTGTATGCATTGGTTTGAGCGTTAGAGACGTGGCAGCACTACCTTTGGCTTAAAAAGTTCGTGATTCACACGGATCATGAATCGTTGAAATACTTGAAGGGACAACATAAGTTGAACAAAAGACACGCAAGGTGGATGGAGTTCATTGAGACATTTCCGTACGTCATCCGATACAAACAGGGTAAGGAGAATGTTGTTGCTGATGCTCTTTCGAGAAGGTACGTGTTATTGAATACTCTTGATACAAAATTGCTTGGGTTTGAACGAATTAAAGAGTTGTATGTTGATGACCTTGATTTTTGTGAAGAGTTTAAATCATGTGAAAAGAATGTTGTAGGTAAATATTTTAAAGTTGATGGTTTTCTGTTTCGAGAAAATAAGCTATGTATACCTGCATGTTCTTTGCGTGAGTTGTTGATTAGGGAGTCACATAGGGGAGGTCTAATGGGTCATTTTGGTGTTGAAAAGACTTTATCTGTTTTAAAAGAGCATTTTTATTGGCCTCATATGAAACGAGACGTGGAAAGAATTTGTGATAAATGCATTACGTGTAAGCAGGCTAGGTCTCATGTACAACCTCATGGATTGTATACACCATTGCCTATATCTAGTGAACCTTGGATTGATTTGTCTATGGATTTTGTATTGGGTTTACCTAGGTCTAAGCGTGGTCATGATTCTATATTTGTGGTCGTGGATAGATTTTCTAAGATGACACATTTTACTCCATGTCACAAAACTGATGATGCATCCCATATTGCTGATTTGTTCTTTAGAGAAATTGTGTGTTTGCATGGCATGCCTAGAACAATTGTTTCAGATAGAGATTCTAAATTTTTGAGTTATTTTTGGAAGACATTGTGGTGTAAGTTAGGTACTAAACTATTATTTTCAACTACTTGTCATCCACAAACTGATGGTCAAACCGAGGTAGTGAATAGAACTTTATCTACATTGTTAAGAGCTATTATTAAAAAGAACATTAAAGTTTGGGAAGAGTGTCTACCGCATGTTGAGTTTGCTTATAATAGATCTATTCACTCTGCTACACAATTTTCACCATTCGAAATTGTATATCGTTTTAATCCGTTAACTCCATTGGATTTATTGCCATTACTTTTGTCTGAATTGTTAGGTTTGTATATAACGCGAGCATGCAATCAAATTACACAAATAAAGCGGAAGCGCAATAAAATCAGATTTTAAAATTTTATACAAACCATCACCATGATCTTTCTTTATGCACAATTATTAATTAAACGAAAGAGATGGAGAATAAGAACTATACCCTTGTAGAACAAAGCTTCCTCAGGTACAAGTTCAACTCCTAGTCCTTCGAGTTCTCCTTGAATTCAACGGTGTGATTCTTTCCTTTGATCAATGTTAGCCACCCAAGTGTTTGGCCTCTAGAGGTGATCCACCAAGGAAGAACAAATATTCAAGAAGTTGGGTGTTTGGCAAAACCCTAGTTTCTATCTCTATAGAAATTGTAAGTACTCTCCACAATTTAATGTAAGAGTGTGTAACCCTAATCTATGATAAGACTTCTCTTATTTATAGATGTAGGAAAACCCCTTCCCTAAACTATTTAGGATTAGGGTTTCTATTTTAATTAAACTCCTTTAATTATATTCCTAATCCAATTAGGAATTAATGAGAGAGAGTACTTCTATTAATTAATTCTCAATCCCTATTAGGAATTAAATAATAGTTATATTAATTAATTCCCAATCCCTATTAGGAATTAAATAATAGTAATATTAATTAATTTCCAATCCCTATTAGGAATTAAATAATAGTAATAATAATAATAATAAGACTCCTCTTATTAATTTATATTTAATATTTCTAAAATATTAAATAATAAATATTAAGCTATTTAATTTATTCTATCTCCATAGATTAAATTAAATACACTTAACTTATTATTACAATTATGCCATTTACTTCTTAAATAAATATTTTCCTTTTGCGGTGTGACCCTTTAGGTTCTCCATATTAAATCAGTTGTGAATAAATCAATTAGAACAATTCTAATCTTATTTAAATAAATAAATTAAACTATTTAATTCATTTAAATAAATAATATTTATTCTACAATAAGGGTAAGCCCCCTTAGCGATCAACGACTTTCCAGATAATATAGATTTCAACATTAATCACAAAAGAACCTTTGAGTAAATAGTTACCGTACAATTCAATCCTTCTACCATACAATATCCCAATTAAATATAAGACATGGAATTTCTGTCAAGTCTTATTTTATTTAATTATATGTATTTCGATTCCCAAATGCATAACTCTAAATAATGCAAATTAGAAACTCCTTTCTAATTTCATTCTGCCTTGGCCAAGGACTATTGAGTTATCATTTATCGAATCACATAGGACATTCACATCTTTTACTAGACGTGGTAGATTCTTTGTTGATCATTCACCTATCTCCATGTACAACTTATTATACCCAATCATACCCTTTGATATACCCTAAAGGGCTTAAGGGACATGTCAAAGTATAACTTATCATACACAGGATACTATGATGATCTCAAGTCTAAGGATCACTTGTACTACTATCACTAGAGGAATTCCTATTGACAGCCGAGTAAAACTCCATTAGGTATTCCTTAGCGAGTCACGTTCAGTGAACTTATTCTCCAATAAGCACCTACATACTTGCTTTAGTGTCTCCACACAAATGATTATGAGATCAATCATCCTCTTCATAAGAGCAAGCAACGTATGTACTAATCTATCTGGATTCACTAATCCCCTTTTTAGTAATCCAACGATTAAGAACGATTTTAGTTTGTGAGTTATCTTGAATTTAGATCTCATTAGCATGATCACCATCATGATTCTAAAAGCATTGCTCAAAACTATGGGTTTATCACATTTAATATAACAACACTATGTAGATAATATAAAATGCCTTTTAAGAAAATCAATTCTTTTATTAATAAATGAATAAGATTACAAAGTATATGCTACATTATATTAAATATGATTGGCTTGTGTGCATACTACTTTCAATCTCCCACTTGCACTAAAGCCAATCGCCATGGTATCTAATACCCATCTTCTCTAAGTGACGATCAAACTGCTGTTGTGTTAAAGCTTTAGTAAATGGATCTGCAATGTTGTTTTGAGAGTCCACACGCTCCTGGGTGACATCTCCTCTTTCAATGATCTCTCTAATCAAATGAAACCGCCGCAACACGTGTTTGGATTTCTGATGAGACCTGGGTTCCTTAGCCTGCGCAACAGCTCCGTTGTTGTCACAGAATAAAGGTACGGCTGCTCTAATGCTAGGAACCACTCCAAGTTCAGTTATGAACTTCTTCATCCAAACAGCTTCCTTTGCAGCTTCACTTACAGCTATGTACTCTGCCTCTGTCACTGAATCAGCAACTGTTTGCTGCTTGGAACTCTTCCAACTCACTGCGCCACCGTTTAAGGTAAACACGTACCCTGAAACGGATTTATAGTCTTCTTGGTCCATTTGAAAACTTGAGTCTGTATAGCCCTCTAGTTTCAATTCAGATCCACCGTAGACAAGAAATACATCCTTAGTTCTTCTCAAATACTTTTGGATGTTTTTCACTGCCTTCTAGTGCTCTTCTCCTGGATTCGACTGATATCTGCTTGTTACACTAAGTGCATGAGTGACATCTGGTCTAGTACATATCATACCGTACATGATAGATCCTATTGCTGAAGCATAAGGAATCTTACTCATTCGGTTTCTCTCCTCAGGTGTCTTTGGGGCCTGTTTCTTGGAGAGATGTATTCCATGGCTCATCGGCATGAGACCTCTCTTGGAATCTTCCATGCTAAACCTCTTTAGCATCGAGTCAATGTACTTTCCTTGGGTCAAGCCTAGCATCCTTTTAGATCTATCTCTATAGATCTTTATCCCCAAAATATAGGATGTTTCACCCAAGTCCTTCATGGAGAAGTGTTTAGATAACCAAATTTTGATCGACTGTAGCATAGGAACATCATTCCCTATCAGTAATATATCGTCTACATATAATACTAAGAATGATATAGCGCTCCCACTAACCTTTTTGTACACACAAGGTTCATCCTCATTTGATAAAATCAAACCTTTTGATTATCTCATCAAAACGGATATTCCACCTTCGAGAAGCTTGCTTCAATCCATAAATGGATCGTTGTAGCTTACAGACTTGATTTGTTTCAACCGTTGAAACAAACACTCTGGCTGTATCATATATACATTCTCCTCAAGCTCTCCATTGAGGAAGGCCGTTTTCACGTCTATGTGCCAAGTTTCGTAGTCATAATAAGCTGCAACTGCAAGCAAAATCCGAATGGACTTGAGCATAGCTACTGGTGAGAAGGTTTCATCATAGTCAACTCCTTGTCTTTGTTTGAAACCTTTTGCAACCAGTCGGGCCTTATAGGTCTCTACCTTGTCGTCCGCTCCAGTCTTTCTCTTAAAGACCCATTTACACCCAATAGGCTTAATGCCCTCAGGTGGTGAAACCAAAGTCCATACTTGGTTTTCATACATGGAGTCCATCTCGGATTTCATGGCTTCTTGCCATTTCTCTGAGTCTTTACTACTCATAGCCTGTTCGTAAGTCAATGGATCATCATCATCTATGATGTGTACCTCATCATCATCATCTATGATGAATCCTTACCTATCAGGTATCTTCGATAGTCTTCCAGATTTACGAATAGGTTGTGGTACAGTAGGTTCTTCTACTTGGTCTGGTACCTGACTTTGATCTGGAGTATTTTGTGGTTCTTGAACTTCTTCAAGATATATCTTACTCCCACTGACCCCTTCGAGGATAAACTCCTTTTCCAAGAAGGCAGCGTGTTTTTCTACAAACACCTTTTGATCAGTTGGATAATAGAAATAATATCCTAAACTTTCTTTAGGATATCCCACAAATCTACACTTGTCGGATCTAGTCTTCAGCTTATCGTGCTCAAACCTTTTGACATAAGCTGGACAACCCCAAGTCTTAACATGCTTAAGACTAGGTTTCCTCCTTGTCCATATCTCATACGGGGTCTTTGGGACGGATTTGGTAGGTACCTTGTTAAGTAGGTATGCAGCCGATTCTAGGGCATAACCCCAGAAGGATACTGGAAGGTCGGTAAAACTCATCATGGAACGAACCATGTCCAACAATGTTCGATTTCTCCTTTCAGATACACCATTCAACTGTGGCGTCCCTGGTGGAGTCCATTGTGAGATTATACCATTTTCTTTGAGACAATTGAGAAACTCATTGGTTAAGTATTCCCCTCCTCGATCCGATCGATGAATCTTAATACTCTTACCAGTTTGTTTCTCTACTTCACTTCTGAATTCTTTGAACTTTTTAAACGATTCAGATTTGTATTTCATTAAATACACATATCCAAATCTAGAATGATCATCAGTGAAAGTAATAAAATAAGAATACCCTCCTCGTGCATTCGTTGTCATAGGTCCACATACGTCTGTGTGTACCAACGCTAACAACTCTGTAACTCTTTCTCCTTTTCCAGTAAAAGGAGATTTAGTCATCTTACCCATGAGACAAGATTCACAAGTTGGATATGATTCGTAATCAGATAGCTCTAAAAGCCCATCTTTATGCAACTTGGATAATCTTGTTTCATTGATATGACCGAGTCTACAGTGCTACATAAAGGCATAATTAACATCATCTCTTTTTCTTTTCTTAGTTAGTTCAATTTGAAGTATATTTTCATGCAAGTCAAGTATGTAAAGTCCATTCAGTAAGTTCCTAACACCATATAAAACATTTTTATTATAAATAGAACATCTATTGTTCTTTATTATAATATCAAAACCATCCATTATCTAATACAGAAATTGAAATAATGTTTCTAATGAGTGTTGGAACATAATAACAATTATTTAAACTAATGAACTTGCCCGAAGGCAGTGCTAAACAATAAGTCCCTACAGCTAATGCAGCAACCTTTGCTCCATTTCCCACTCGTAGGACGACTTCATCCTTGTTCAGCTTTCTACTTCTGCTTAGTCCCTGCATATTATTACATATGTGAGAACCACAGCTGGTATCCAATACCCAAGTAGAATTTTGACTTTCAGAAAAATTAATTTCAATCATGAACAAACCTAGATCAGAAGTCGAAGCTTCTCCAAGCTTCTTTTGGTCCGCAAGATACCGCTTGCAGTTCCTCTTCCAGTGTCCTGACTTATTGCAATGGTAGCAAATTCCTTTGCTATCTGGATCAGGTTTCTTTTTATCCTTGCTTTTCACCTTACCCTTAGCCTTCTTGTTTTTCTTCTTTTGAGAAGATACCTTGGGCCTCTTCCTTTTCTTGGAAGAATCATCCACTAGTAAGACTTGATTCTTGTTGGATGAGAAGTGACCTTCAGCAGTTTTCAGCATGTTAAGTAGCTTAGGCAAGCTGACGTCCAACTTATTCATATGAAAATTCACAACAAATTGTGAGAAGATGTCCGGGAGTGACTGCAAGATCAAATCTTGACTTAACTCCCCATCCATCACGAACCCAAGCTGTCCAAGTTGTTCAATCAGATTGATCATCTTAAGGACATGAGTCTCAACAGCAATGCCCTCGGTCATACGAGATTGGAAGAGCTCCTTAGATATCTGATATCTAGCAGTCCTACTTTGCTCACCATACAACTCTTTGAGGTGCAGCAATATAGTAGGAGCATCCATAGTTTCATGCTGACGCTGAAGCTCGTTACTCATGGATGCGAGCATGATGCATTGAGCCAGGATTGCATCATCTTGCCACTTTCTGAAAGTAGCAATCTCTTCCTCAGAGGCTGTTTCTGCAACATTTGCAGGGACTGGCGAATTTAGGACATAAGAAATCTTTTCAGCAGTGAGAACAATTCTCAGATTCCTTAACCAGTCCGTGTAATTCGGTCCGGTCAGTTTGTTAGCATCAAGTATGCTACGCAGTGATAGTGAGTTTGACATTTTTAAATTCTGCATGTGAAATAGACAACATTTTAGCATACATTCATTTTATTAATTACCAAAATAAATTAGGTATTTATTTAAATTGGTATCTCCCACTATTTTCATCAAACTATATTACCCTCAATATATAGTTCGGCAAGTCTAATTAAAGATTTGCTAGTGAGATTAAGGATCCCATTTCAAATGTATATAGCCTTGTGTATGCACAACAAACTATATATAAATAAATAGGTAGACAACTATTGTCAATTACATCACTATGTAACTCCTTGTATTTTGCCTCTTAGATTATGATGGTCAAGTGTGTGCACATCCGAACTAAAATAATCTAAGTTAAGTCCAACCTAGCACTTTCATATTTGTGAAGAGAAAAAGACCGCCCTTGTGTGTGCACAACAAAGCAGTAATGTTCAATTCCATAATAAGCATCAAATGTGATAAAACAACATCTTAAATATTTAATACTCGCCTTGTGTGTGCACAACAAACTTATATTAAATATTTAATACTCTATTGTTTTACCATGCTAGAAGGCGACGTTCGATATTCCAAATATCTTTGAACGCTTAAGACTTAATATATAACTTTGAGGGGTTTTGTTATTATTAGTCTCATCTAGTTTAGCGCACATGCACATATATATATAAAATACGCGTAATATTATTTAACATGCGAAGCATTTTGGATAATATATAATATATATATATATATATATATAGTAAGCATGCATATATAGAATACTATATTCTACCCGGATTGATTATGGATTTTTATTCTAGTTTGGTTCACTAGAGCCACCAAGTGAACCAAAAGGTCAAACCTAGGGTGCAAGAAATAAATTTAAATATAACTATTACATTTAAATCCCGGGCTCCATTACAAACGGGTCTTCAAGCGCTCCTTGCTCCTTGGTCTCCAATTCTTCAAAATAATTCTAACTAGTCCTATTACATAAACTATTTAAAATAAATAGAAACCTTGATCAACAGTCAAGGGGAGGTACATAGGAGGAAGATAGAATTTACATCAAGAAAAACTAGAGAAGACGAGGTACGCAGACCCCATTTATAAAAACCCATACATTCAAGCATCCTCTAAAATAATTCCAATCACACATTGGTCAATAGTCCAGAATCAATCCCTATTTATTATCATACATATCTCCATATGTATCAATAAATAACATTCATCTCATGAATAATAAAATTATTCCATATATATATGAGTATCATTTAATGGGAAATTTTAAGTTGCATGAAATCCAATTTCAAGATTAAAATGAACTCTTTATTTTAATTATAAAATTATTAAGCATATTATATATATATATATATATATATATATATATATATATATATATATATAAAACCAAAGTAAACATGAAATCTTGGATCACCCATTTAATTAAATCAAGTGAGTTCGTTTTTCATAAAATAATAATTTTATACAACTAATTATGCCCAATAAATTATTCTAAATACATACCCATATATATATAGAATCAAAACAATTAATAATTCAAATAAAGATTGGCTCTTGATACCACTGTTAGGTTTGTATATAACGCGAGCATGCAATCAAATTACACAAATAAAGCGGAAGCGCAATAAAATCAGGTTTTAAAATTTTATACAAACCATCACCATGATCTTTCTTTATGCACAATTATTAATTAAACGAAAGAGATGGAGAATAAGAACTATACCCTTGTAGAACAAAGCTTCCTCAGGTACAAGTTCAACTCCTAGTCCTTCGAGTTCTCCTTGAATTCAACGGTGTGATTCTTTCCTTTGATCAATGTTAGCCACCCAAGTGTTTGGCCTCTAGAGGTGATTCACCAAGGAAGAACAAATATTCAAGAAGTTGGGTGTTTGGCAAAACCCTAGTTTCTATCTCTATAGAAATTGTAAGTACTCTCCACAATTTAATGTAAGAGTGTGTAACCCTAATCTATGATAAGACTTCTCTTATTTATAGATGTAGGAAAACCCCTTCCCTAAACTATTTAGGATTAGGGTTTTTATTTTAATTAAACTCCTTTAATTATATTCCTAATCCAATTAGGAATTAATGAGAGAGTGTACTTCTATTAATTAATTCCCAATCCCTATTAGGAATTAAATAATAGTTATATTAATTAATTCCCAATCCCTATTAGGAATTAAATAATAGTAATACTAATTAATTTCCAATCCCTATTAGGAATTAAATAATAGTAATAATAATAATAATAATAAGACTCCTCTTATTAATTTATATTTAATATTTCCAAAATATTAAATAATAAATATTAAGCTATTTAATTTATTCTATCTCCATAGATTAAATTAAATACACTTAACTTATTATTACAATTATGCCATTTACTTCTTAAATAAATATTTTTCTTTTGCGGTGTGACGCTTTAGATTCTCCATATTAAACCGGTTGTGAATAAATCAATTAGAACAATTCTAATCTTATTTAAATAAATAAATTAAACTATTTAATTCATTTAAATAAATAATATTTATTCTACAATAAGGGTAAGCCCCCTTAGCGATCAACGACTTTCCAGATAATATAGATTTCAACATTAATCACAAAAGAACCTTTGAGTAAATAGTTACTGTACAATTCAATCCTTCTACCATACAATGTCCCAATTAAATATAAGACATGGAATTTCTGTCAAGTCTTATTTTATTTAATTATATGTATTTCGATTCCCAAATGCATAACTCTAAATAATGCAAATTAGAAACTCCTTTCTAATTTCATTCTGCCTTGGCCAAGGACTACTGAGTTATCATTTATCGAATCACATAGGACATTCACATCTTTTACTAGACGTGGTAGATTATTTGTTGATCATTCACCTATCTCCATGTACAACTTATTATACCCAATCATACCTTTTGATATACCCTAGGCAAGCACAGTAACAGGATCGGCAGATCGTAGAGCTCACTCGGCAGCATTTACAGGACATCGTAGAGCTGCGCATGTCAACACAGACTTAGCAAGGCAATCATAGAGTATGGCTCAGCAGAACAAAGAACTTATTCAGGTTCGTAGAGTGCACACTACGAAGAGAAGATCAGTGTGCTAATATGGGTTCGTAGAGTCAATCTAAGGTCAGCCACTGTACGACTCCCATGATCAATCTGCAATTAAGCAACAACGTAGAATAGTCACTGTTGAAGCACTTAAAGATGATGTGGCAATCTTCAAGACTACCAAGTAAGCTGAGCATGAGCTATCATACATAGCAAGATCTCTGAGCACAACCAAAGCATTAAGCCATAACAGAGATCAAAGGACTTGTCAAGTAATCACTCTACGATCCATCAAGACACTAGACCTGCATTAAAGACAAAGGTCGTAGAGCGGGAAAGTTCAGCAAGATCAAGTGATCGTAGAACTGAGACTAAAACAATAGAAGCACTCAAGCAGTCTCAGCGAAACAAAGCTAAAAAGATCATAGAGCAGCACTCTATAACAAAAGGAAGAATGTCTGAAGATTAAGTAGAACAGTTCTCTATATCAAAGGTGTTATAGCAAACAAGAACATCATAGAGCAGTCCTCTATGACACAGCAGCAGAGTCAACACCTAAAGAATAATAGAGCAATCCTCTATTATAAGCACACTATAGCAATGGCTCAACAAAGATCCTAAATGCTATGCTCTGGAACGAAAAGCTGAATGGAGATCACAGAGCATAAGGAGGGACAGACTGCAGTATAGTGAGAAGCACATCAAAGCACAATGCAAGTATAGTCAGCCACTCTACGAACTGCAAGAAAGCGCAAAGCCACAACTGAAGTTAACAGTTAACTCTATGGTCCAAGACAAATAGCCTTCAGTCTGAAGCAAACAAGTTAACTCTACGAACAGAAGCAACAGGCAGTACCCCAGACAGTCGTAGAGTAAAAGAAGTCAGTGCCAGCTGGATTAAAGATATTAAGCACTCAGGGTTGTTATCCCAAGATGAGCGGCTGAGTAAATAAAGGAGTATAATAAGTAACCACTGTGAGTGGAGCTCAAAAGTCATACTTGCAGCAGTCAACAAACAACACATGCGACTCCACTCTCTTGGTACCAGCTAATGGATGCTGACTCAGTCATCACTAGCAGACTTAGGTGATGAGGACATACCTAGTAAGGATAAGGGCGGGAGCTATGGAGCGGATCCGGTGCAAGTTCCAGTTGGACCAGTGACGAGGGCACGAGCAAAGCGCTTCAGGGAAGGGCTTATTGGGCTTATTCAAGGAGCTTGGAATGACAGGGATGCAAGTTCAAAGGCGTTAGAGTTGGAACCTAGGTTTGTGAATGTGCTACAAGTGAGGGACCCAAGCCAAGAAGCTAAGGAGGAAAAATTTCAACTAAGACTTGGTTCTAGCGCCTAAGGCGCTACATGCCTTGTGTTTCAAGCGCCTAGGGCGCTCGCCAAATATGGGCGATTCAGCTACTCTAGCGCCTAAAGCGCTCGTCCCATTATATTTCTAGCACCTAGAGCGCTAGCCAAATGTGGAGACACTGCAGGATAGCGCCTAAAGCGCTGCATCAAGAAGCAACCTAGCGCCTAAAGCGCTAGGCTTTGTACACGGATTCCAAAGTCGCGTTTGATTAGATTTCTTTCCTTAATTTCAGCATATTTTCATAATTATATTGTAATTAGGATATTTTAAGATAGGATTTTGATTCCAAATCAGTTGCTATTTCCTTTAGGGATTCTAGGGTTTCATAGTTAGTATAAATAGACATTTGATTGTAATTCAAAATAACAATTCATTATTATTCAGAGTTTATATTATTTGAGAGCTATTCTCTACTTTTGGTTCTTTGAAGAATTTCTAAGCTAATTTCTTAGTTTTTCTTTTGAGATTCATATTTAACTTATCATACAACAATCTATAGTTGTGTGTGGCATTATTCTACCGCATCATTCAATCATACGGAGATTATCGTTTGAATTAAACAAGGGTCAAAGTGTTGTTGGTGTTTCATCCTTCATACATTCAAATTGCTTGATCGAATATATCAAGATTCTCCTCTCCAGATTAGACGTTGGGTTAAGATTTCGAAAGAGTCCATCAATTTGCTTACTAGAAACGATCTGGGCGATGACCACCTCACGCAAGCGTGTCGTGGAGTCTATCATTTGGTATCAGAGCTACGTTCTCTAGCTAAGTATCTATCTTTATTGTTTCGTTGAAGTTGTGCGTTAAAAAAAAGAGTATAGAAAATTCTATTATTATTTCAGTTATTTCTATTTGTTCGTAGAATTCGTTTCCAATTCCGTAATCAAGATTGTTGCTACTGCTAGTCATACTGACTATATTGTTCGTGATAATTTATTTTGAATTGATTAGTAGAACCGAGAAATTTTGCTAGGTAAATTCAAAAAGAACCTATTGAGTGATACACGAGTGAAACATTAATCGAGCGAAACACATAAGGGAGTGGTGAGGAAACTATTTTGCTACTAACCTTTGTTTTGCAGAAATTATGTCTAACTCAAAAGATAAAGGAATGTTTGCAGAACCTTCATTGTCAGCTTATATGAAGTTGGTGATTGAAGCCATGAATAAGGAATGGGGTAGGAGGTTGGATATGGCAATGGAACAGGTGCATGAGCGCTTGGACCAATTAAGCGTTACTCGGGGAGAATCTTCTCAAAACCGCCAGGGATCTCAACAAAAAGGGGTAGCTCAGCAAAGAGGAGCTAGGGTGGAAGAAACTGATTTCAATGATGGAGGATTTAGTGAAAAGGATGATCGAGAGTCCGACTTCTTACATCAGAGACGACGAGGAGCTAGGGATAGAGGGTGTCGAGATAGAGAGGACAACAACTTGGATAGTATAAAAATGAAAATTCCGACTTTCCAAGGAAGAAGTGATCCGGAGGCCTATCTAGAGTGGGAAAAGAAGATGGATTAGATATTTGAATGTCATAACTATTCAAGGATAAAGAAAGTAAAACTCGCTGCCACAGAATTCTCAGCTTATGCTGTTACTTGGTGGGATCAGTTGACGATCAGCCGAAGGAGGTGTGGAGAGCGTCCGATTGAAACTTGGGAAGATATGAAGGCAGTGATGAAAAAGAGATTCGTTCCAGATTACTATCACCGAGAGATAGTTAGGAGTTTGCAAAGCTTGAAGCAAGGTAGTAGGAGTGTAGAGGATTATTACAAGGAAATGGAGATGTTGATGGCTAGGGCAAACATCAATGAGGATGGCGAATCGACAATGGCCAGGTTTTCGGCGGGATTGAATTGGGAGATTGCAGACTTAGTGGAACGTCAACATTACTTGGTATTGGAGGATATGGTTCACATGGCTATGAAGATTGAGAGACAGCTTAAGAGGAGAGGTAGCCAACGTTCGATACCTAATTCAGGATCATCATGGAAGTCTAATGTTGGGAAGCGAGAGGAGAAACCAGCCGTAAGCAAATCCAAGTTTGAGCCAAAAATGGAGACGATTAATAAGGGAGTGCAAGGTAAAACTGACCCTTCTTCCTTCAGTCGTAATCGAGATATTAGATGTTTTAAATGTCAAGGTAGGGGACATATTGCAAGTCAATGTCCGAATCAAAGAACGATGTTACTACTTGACAATGGGGAAGTGGAGACCGAAGGGGAAGATTGCGATACTGATTCTATGCCACCATTAGAGGAGGTAGAAGACAGGGAAGTTTTGGTGACGAGAAGGGTGCTTAGTGCACAAGTGAAGGATGAAAGCAGCGAGCAGCGTGAAAATTTATTTCATACTAGGTGTCTTGTGAATGGGAAAATTTGTTGTGTCGTGATAGATGGGGGTAGTTGCATGAATGTGGCAAGTAAGGCTATGGTAGAGAAATTGGGGCTTCCTACAACCAAACATCCTCAACCATATCGATTGCAATGGCTCAATGATAGTAATGAGATTAAAGTGACTAAACAGGTTTTGGTGCCATTTACCATTGGGAAGTATGTGGATGAAATTTTGTGCGACGTGGTTCCAATGCAGGCGGGTCACATATTGTTTGGTCGTCCTTGGCAATTTGATAGACGTGTGAAGCATGACGGTTTTTCAAATGAGTATTCTTTTGTTCACAATAAAAGGAAGATTACTTTATGTCCTATGTCACCACAACAGGTGCATGAGGATCAACTTCATCTGTAGAGAGATCATGAAAAAAGGAAAGAGAGTGAAGAAAAGAAAATTCAAGAGGAAAAAAATAATGAGGGGAAAAGTAAGAGAGAAAAAGAAAGAGAGAAGAGAAAAGATGAGGAGCGAAAAACAAATATCTATGCAAAAAAGAGCGATGTGAGGCGAGCTTTAGATAGTAAACAGCCGATTGTTATACTTCGGTATAAGGAGGCACTTTTGAATACTAATGCTAATGATTCTTCTTTGCCTAGTATTGTTTCATCTCTCTTACAGGATTACAAGGATGTGTTTCCCGAGGAGCTTCCACAAGGATTACCACCTATTCGGGGAATTGAGCATCAAATTGACTTCATACCCCGTGCAACCATTCCAAATCGTCCAGCCTATCGGAGCAATCCCGAGGAGACGAAGGAGTTGCAAAGGCAAGTTGGCGAACTCATGGAAAAGGGGTTCGTGAGGGAAAGCATGAGTCCATGTGCAGTTCCAGTGATCTTAGTGCCTAAAAAGGATGGGAAGTGGCGCATGTGCATGGATTGTCGAGCGGTAAACAATTTTACGATAAAGTATCGACATCCCATTCCACGTTTAGATGACATGTTAGATGAATTTCATGGTTCTTGTGTATTTTCAAAAATTGATTTAAAAAGTGGATATCATCAAATTCGCATGCATGAGGGTGATGAATGGAAAACAGCTTTCAAAACAAAATATGGGTTGTATGAGTGGTTAGTGTTACCTTTTGGTCTAACTAATGCTCCTAGTACTTTCATGAGATTAATGAACCATGTTCTACGTCCGTTCATTGGAAAATTTGTGGTTGTGTATTTTGAGGACATCTTGATATATAGCAAAAACTTGGGAGAGCATGCATTGCATTTAAAATCTGTTTTAGATGTACTTCGTAAGGAGAAGTTATTTGCTAACATGGATAAGTGCACGTTTTGTACGGATAGAATTGTTTTTCTTGGGTTTGTTGTGAGTACACAGGGAGTTCAAGTGGATGAGGTGAAAATATGTGCAATCCGAGAATGGCCGAGTCCAACAAATGTGAGTCAAGTTCGTAGTTTCCATGGACTGGCAAGTTTCTACCGACGGTTTGTGAGGAACTTCAGCGACATCACAACACCATTGACAGAAGTAATCAAAAAGATTATGAGTTTTAAGTGGGGTGAAGAACAGGAAAAGGCGTTTAAATTGATTAAAGATAAATTAACTAACGCTCCTTTGCTTGTTTTACCTAACTTTACTAAGACTTTTGAGATTGAATGTGATCCTTCAGGTTTAGGGATTGGAGCTGTGTTGATGCAGGAAGGAAAACCAGTGGCATACTTTAGTGAGAAGTTAAGTGGGGCAGCTCTAAACTATCCTACTTTTGACAAGGAGATGTATGCATTGGTTCGAGCATTGGAAACGTGGCAACACTACCTTTGGCCTAAAGAGTTCGTGATTCACACCGATCATGAATCCTTGAAGTACTTGAAAGGACAGCACAAGTTGAACAAACGGCATGCTAGGTGGATGGAGTTTATCGAGACATTTCCATATGTCATCCGGTACAAACAGGGTAAGGAGAATGTTGTTGCTGATGCTCTTTCGAGGAGGTACGTGTTATTAAATACTCTTGATACAAAATTGCTTGGTTTTAAACGAATCAAAGACTTATATGTTAGTGACCTTGATTTTTGTGAAGAGTTTAAATCATGTGAGAAGAATGTTGTAGGTAAATACTTTAAAGTTGATGGTTTTTTGTTTCGGGAAAATAAGTTATGTATACCTGCATGTTCTTTGCGTGAGTTGTTGATTAGGGAGTCACATGGGGGAGGTCTGATGGGTCATTTTGGTGTTGAAAAGACTTTATCTGTGTTAAAAGAGCATTTTTATTGGCCTCATATGAAACGAGATGTAGAAAGAATTTGTGATAAATGCATTACGTGTAAACAAGCTAAGTCTCGTGTTCAGCCTCATGGATTGTATACGCCATTGCCTATATCTAGTGAACCTTGGATTGACTTATCTATGGATTTTGTGTTGGGTTTACCTAGGTCTAAGCGTGGTCATGATTCTATATTTGTGGTCGTGGATAGATTTTCTAAGATGGCACATTTTATTCCATGTCACAAAACTGATGATGCATCCCATATTGCTGATTTGTTCTTTAGAGAAATTGTGCGTTTACATGGCATGCCTAGAACAATTGTTTCATATAGAGATTCTAAATTTTTGAGTTATTTTTGGAAGACATTGTGGTGTAAGTTAGGGACTAAACTGTTATTTTCAACTACTTGTCATCCGCAAACCGACGGTCAAACTGAAGTTGTAAATAGGACTTTATCTGCATTATTAAGGGCAATCATTAAGAAGAATATTAAGCATTGGGATGAATGTTTACCACATGTTGAGTTTGCTTATAATCGATCTGTTCATTCTGCTACTAATTTTTCACCGTTTGAGATTGTATATGGTTTTAATCCTTTAACACCGCTGGATTTATCACCGTTACCTGTTTCTGAGTATACTAACTTGGATGGAAAGCAAAAGGCTGAGTTTGTTAAGCAGATACATGAGAAAACTCGACTCAACATTGAGAGGAGGATGGAGCAATACGCAAAACAGGCCAATAAGGGTCGGCGTCAAGTTGTTTTTGAACCGGGCGATTGGGTATGGTTACACTTGCGAAAAGAAAGATTTCCGGCTCAACGGCGATCAAAATTGCTTCTTAGAGGAGATGGACCATTTCAAGTGCTTGAGCGCATTAATGACAATGCTTATAAACTGGATTTACCGGGTGAGTATAATGTTAGTGCATCATTTAATGTTTCTGACCTTAGTCCGTTTGATGTAGGAGATGATTTGAGGACAAATCCTTTCCAAGAGGAGAGGAATGATGAGGACATACCTAGCAAGGACAAGGGCGGGAGTTATGGAGCGGATCCAGTGCAAGTTCCAGTTGGACCAGTGACGAGGGCACGAGCAAAGCGCTTCAGGGAAGGGCTTATTGGGCTTATTCAAGGAGCTTGGAATGACAAGGATGCAAGTTCAAAGGCGTTGGAGTTGGAACCTAGGTTTGTGAATGTGCTACAAGTGAGGGACCCAAGCCAAGAAGCTAAGGAGGAAAAATTTCAACTAAGACTTGGTTCTAGCGCGTAAGGCGCTACATGCCTTGTGTTTCAAGCGTCGAGGGCGCTCGCCAAATATGGGCGATTCAGCTACTCTAGCACCTAAAGCGCTCGTCCCATTGTATTTCCAGCGCCTAGAGCACTAGCCAAATGTGGAGACACTGCAGGATAGCGCCTAAAGCGCTGCATCAAGAGGCAACCTAGCGCCTAAGCGCTAGGCTCTGTACACGGATTCCAAAGTCGCATTTGATCAGATTTCTTTCCTTAATTTCAGCATATTTTCATAATTCTATTGTAATTAGGATATTTTAAGTTAGGATTTTGATTCCAAATCAGTTGCTATTTCCTTTAGGGATTCTAGGGTTTCATAGTTAGTATCAATAGACATTTGATTGTAATTCAAAACAACAATTCATTATTATTCAGAGTTTATATTATTTGAGAGCTATTCTCTACTTTTGGTTCTTTGAAAAATTTCTAAGCTAATTTCTAGTTTTTCTTTTGAGATTCATATTTAACTTATCATACAACAATCCATAGTTGTGTGTGGCGTTATACTACCACATCATTCAATCATACGGAGATTATCATTTGAATTAAACGAGGGTCAAAGTGTTGTTGGTGTTTCATCCTTCATACATTCAAATTGCTTGATCGAATATATCAAGATTCTCGTCTCCAGATTAGACGTTGGGTTAAGATTTCGAAAGAGTCCATCAATTTGCTTACTAGAAATGATCTGGGCGACGACCACCGCACGCAAGCGTGCCGTGGAGTCTATCATTAGGGAAGTAAAATACTCTGTGATACAATAAACAAGACTGCAGAAAGTTAGTCTCCAACGGAAAGAAGTGCAACGGGAAGATATCAACGGCAAGCTTCCAACGGGAAGAAAATGGAGAACTACAAAAGAGCAAACAACACTCGAATGTGTGTGACTGTTGGGATGCAGTAAGCAAGAGAGCAAGAACACCAACTGTACAATCAGCTAGAAGCTTCACTGCGATAAAGAGGTATGCCAAAGGGCTGGCATATGTGCTAAGAGTCAAATGACCAAGAAGCCAAGATCTAGAGTAACCAAATCCAGAATGGACAACTCTATGATCGAGCAAGGAACACTATGTGCTGAATAGACAAAGTGACTTGGATAAGTCAACCAGTGTTCAATGGAAGTGATCATCTACATCTGCTATGTACCAGAAGAAGGAAGGGCTTAAGCGACCATCATCACCAACATCCAGAGGAAGATCACCATCAGCTGTCAAGTACTAGAAAATGAAGGAGATCAAAGTTCATATTGGCAGCACAACCCAACAAACTATCAACACACCAAAGAGGGTGAGGCGTCCTTGTCTTAAGTGACTAAACAAAGTCAAATCTGCTGGACTTGCTGAGTACCGGAGGGTACAAGAGATTCTAAGTCTGCTGGGCGTAGTCTACAGGTTCCAAGGCTGCTGGCCTTGAAGGGTTCTTTGTGAACTAGGTTTCCAAATCTGCTGGACTTGAAGAGGGTCATAGGATCCTTGTCCGGGGGACTAAAAACAACTCTTGTTTGCTGGACTTGAGGAGGGCGTAGAGTCCTTGTCTTTGTGACTAAAACAATTAGTGGATTCCTACTTGTTGATGTAAAAGAGTGGAGTAAGAGTTATTCAGTCTCCGAACCACTTAAACTCTCCTATGTCATTTACTTTCTGCCATTTACCTTATGCTCAATAAATTGCTATATCTGTTATCAACCATACTATAGACTTGTAAATTGAACTAAGATTATGTTTGAATCTATGAAGGGGTTATTAATGATTATTCCGCTGTGCATGAATTGATTCTATATTTCATAACTGATATACTTTCATTAATAAATAAAAAAAGTTTCAAAGGATCTATTCAACCCCCCCTTCTGGATCCACATTGTGTCCCCGGGAACCAACAATTGATATCAGAGCGGGTTCTCATGAATATGTAAAAGCTCACGCTTTGAGTAGATCCATGACACAATGTTAGATCAGTTCTAAGTCTAGGTATTGGTTGACAAAACAATGAGCTAATAAGTTGAAAATTGTATATGCAGGAAAAACTGTCTTAAGCTGTCCAGGCTATTCCATGGGCTTAAATGGAAAACTCATCATCACTAGGCATGTTGATGTCATTGAGCATATCAATCATCTCATAAGTAGGAAATAGACTGATGTAGCAAGAACGAAGATATTCTACGTTAAAAAGGGAATCTACATCTCCACCTAAGATATTGTGAAATCCTACGAAGAATGATCAAGGAGTTATCTAAAGGATAATGTGTCATCATCAATGCACTTACAACGACGACTCCATAAGCTTCTCATACACTTGACATGTTCCCACTCTGTAAGATATGAACTCAAAGGTTCATTCAAGTTTATCAATGATCATGGGATGTCATAACTAAGCAAGTGCAGAATTCAAAGATATGTTCAACATATCAGTCAACGCAGCATAATGAGGCAACAAATGATGAGACCAGCAATGGCCTGAGGAATTTCAACTAACAAGGAAATGCATCACTGCTAGCAGCACCACTGAATGTCAAGAAATTGACATCAGCGAGGTATTTATCTCTGTCTCCCTAAAAATGCAAATGTCTTTAAACTGTTAGTATGTATTGCATAGCTGCATGTCTTTTGTTGTCTATCCATTTTTGAGGCTGAAGACAAAATTCCTGAGATGAATATCTGAAGTCTGTGCAAAATAGAATCTTTTTCTATCTTGTTGCTAAATGAGTGTAATGTGCTTAAACTATTTTGCAATTGTTGTTGTGTGTACTGATAAATACTCATAATTATTTATCTTGCTATTGAGAGTTTATTTGTAGATGTGGAAAACCAAGTGTTCTGGAATTGTAATCTGTAATATCACCTCAAGCTATTTTAACTCTATTGTTTGTTAGGTGACTGTGCTTAATGAGCTATTTGCATCCTACCTTAGTCCTTACATCTTATTTGATGAGTAGTGCATTACTTCATGATCTAAGTCCTTGATAAGTCGTAGAGTGTAGTCAAGTCTGCAGTTGTGCACTGAAGGGTTGTAGAGACTGATCAACTCTACGAACCATCTAGGTACAACTCACAGAAACCGACCACCACTTTACTAAGGTTCAAAAACTTAGAACAAGATGCAAGCATTGACTCATCTAAGGAGAAGGATTGAGGACTCACATCTGCTTTATCATGTTTTCTCTCACACACACACTGTGATACAACATGTCTTATTGCCATCTCATTTAAGTTGCATAAATTATGAAACCATAGTCTGGAAAAGACTTGATGTGCTTTCAAAAGAACTAATCCAGCAGGACCCAAAGAATATTGGGTACCAAGTTAGAAATTGAGTTAACTTGCAGGTATCATGATTACTCTATCCTCACTCAAGCACATTCAAGGAAGAAGTTAGAAAAGGATGATCCTCATCAACAAACTTCTGGCAAACGGCAAAGGCATCCCTCTCAGAAGTTGGAGCTCCATACAGCATAATAAAGCTCCTCAAGAAGCAGTACAAAAACCAGGTCTTCATCAACTCTACGATCATAGTGTGAATGGAAGGGTCGTAGAGTAGCCAAGGGTACAAGACTTCATCAGCACTACAGTAGTAGTACAAAGGAAAGGATCGTAGAGTGACCAGTGCTAAAGAGAATGATCTACGATCAGATGAAGAAAGATGGACATTCATCTAAAATGGAAGTATCAACTATGGGGGAGCAACAATCTGATAAGTTCAGCAATGCTCAATTTGATAAGGAGTCAGGGAAATTGAAGAGATGAAGAATGTGAAGTTGTAAGATGGAAAAAGTCACAAAGCTACAGCCTTGGGTGCAAAAGAAAGTTTTGAGCCTAACAAAGGGCATGTAAGCATGCAGGGTCAAAAGTTCTCCAGCAAGATAAGAGACAAATTAAGTCCTTGATCTCAACTGGTTCATGACTCAAGCAAAATGAAGCTCCAATAAATTCTTAAGATGACACTCCATCATACACAACCCTGTCCCAGACTCAGAGTCCCAAAACTCTGTGCCTGATGAACCAAAAGATTCCTCATCATAAAATCCCTAAACTCTACGACAGTCAAACCAGGTCAGCCATACTATTCAAAGTCGTAGAGTTATTATGATTGACATCATGATCATAGAGCATATTGACTCTACGACCACAGCCTACTAAACACTACTCCCATACTTCATATATAATCAAACCCAAAAGTAAAAGTGATGACATTGTATACACCATATCCAAACAATCCTTCTTCAGATAAGCGCCTCAGAGACAAACCAAGCCCTAAGTTTCTAAAACTTAGAGGCCTGCCCTTACTGAGCTCCCTTAGTCCTCTCGAAAGACTAAATGAGAATGCATCACCAACACTTCTCCAGAGCTTAAAGTGTAAAAGAAACAAAGGAGAAAGGCTAATCCCTTAGAAGAGAGTTGATCATGAGGCTCTCTAGAAGAAGAAAAAGCTGGTCCTTAGGGAAAAATCTTCACCTAGCAAATGACTCTGCTTTACTACAAGATCAGATACAAAGCATGAAGATCGTCATCACAGATGTCAAGAGAAAACAAGTTTCCTTCAAGAATTACTTACTCTAGAAAGAAGCCACTACAAGCCTAAATGGACTCACTCATCAAGTCTGCACTCACTAAGGTAAGTGCAAGTCAGCATCCAAGCAGCAGTGGGTATGACCAAGCTCTATTCTCAAAAAGGACATGATCGTAGAGTAAAGGGAAATGACATCAAGTCACTCTACGAACGGGCTAAGTCAAGAGTCAAAAGGACATGGGCCACGCTCTTAGTAACTGATGTGCAGCAGTTATGGAAATTTCAACGAAGTTGGCCACGTTCAGCAAATGGATTTCTCACACGTGTACTTGACAAAAAGAGGGAACTGATATAAGTAAGATTTCAAATACTGACGGTTGCTCTTTCTTATCAGTTATCAATATCGTTCCTCTCATAAAGCTGGGCTGATCTCTCAAAACCCTAGAACCATCAAATCTTCAGCAAACCAAAACCAGCGACCTCAGAAGCTCCAGAACCCTAATCACTTCAAATCTCCATCCTTAGTCAAATATCCTTCTCTTCAAAAACCCTCATTATGGAAAACTGCCAAGTCGTGTCAGGTATACAACTTGGGTTCGACAAATTTGGAGAATCGGATGAGAAGTTTAAAGAGATCCTAAAAAGTGTAAAGCAAGCAGGATTCTCAGAATGCTTAGGATCAAACACAAAGATCCTCTCTGATCTTATCAAGGAATTCTATCAGAATGCGGTAATTGATGGTGATGTTCTGACTACTAAAGTTCGTGGAGTCAAACTAAAAATGAATACTGCAGAAATCAATCAATGTCTGGGATTTACCAACCAAGGTCTGTCATCCCTAGAAGGAATCGACTCTGATGAAGGCAAGAAACTGATGGGCTATGTGAAGAACCCCCATGTGAAAGGAATGAAGAAAAAGGAATTTCCTGAGAAGTTCGAATTCCTAGCTGAGATTGTGGGCAAGTGTATTCTATGCAAAGATACTGCCCATGACACTATGAGTGATCTACAACTAAAGATCATGACTGCCATTGTCATGAAGAGGAAGCTGAACTTTGGAGCTATGATGTCTGAGTGGTTGGTCAAAGAAGCCAGAAAAGTGAAGACATCAGATAAACCAGTCCTAAAGATTTACTATGGAAGGTTATTAAGCATCATACTAAAGAAAAGGTTGAAAGGCAAGATTGGGGATGATGAAGGAGAAACCCTAAATGTCCACAAAGTCATGTCACCCAAATTGTTTGACAATTGGAAGAAGAACCCCATGGAAAACAAGAAGTTGAGAACATCTGGTAGCAGCAGCAAAGGAACTTCAAAGGCTGGCAAAGGGAAGAGGAAAGCTAATACACTTAAAGAAGAAGCATCTCAATCTGAAAACTCTTCATCACCTGAGCCCATTCCCTCAAAATCACTCAAGAAGATAAAAGTTGAGGCAGCCCTAGAGAGAAGTTCCTCTTCCTCCCAAGAAGAATCTAAGGAAGAGAAAGAAGCATCTGAAGCATCAATGGTCAAACCCTCAAGGAGACAGAGTGCAAGACTAAGGCTGATGATGAAACACCTATGCCATAAGAGTAAAGAAGAAATTACACCAGTGAAAGTTGATCTTGAAGGTGATGATAAGAGTGACAAAGCTGAGTATGCAGAGATAAGTAAAGTTGTGGCATCTAGTGATAAATCTACTGAAAAGGATGTGACCACAAGCAAGTTTAAATCAGGAAGTAAGGATATAGCTATGTCTATTGAAAAGAGTCTCAATAAATCAACAGATGATGATGAGGACATGGAAGCAAGCTATGAAGATCAGACAACTGGTGAGTAAGTTGAAGAATCAAAAGGAGCAACTATGGAAGAAGAGGAAAAGAATACTAAGAAAGCTGACACTAATAAAGGAGAGGAAGCAAGTTCAGAGAAAATGAGGGTCACAGAATCTGATGATGATGTGCAAAAGGATTCTGACCTTGAGAACAGTGCATCAAAAAGCCACTTCAAGCCAATAACCACAAGAATACGAAGGAGGATTGTGCTGGAAGCATGTGACAAACCAGGAGTTGTGTTACCAATAAGATGGATAGATTATGGCGACGGTCAAATGAAAGTAGTATCAATGACCATAGAGGATCTTCTTAACAATTTTCAAGACATTGAACTTGATCGCACTACAGTTCTATATGATCCTGATAGTGAACAACTGACATGGTTTTACCCATGGATGCCCTGGTTGAAGGCCATTGAATTTGGAGATACAAGCTTCATCAGCTGGTGTTATTCACAGTTTCCAAATCTGAAGCTGATCTCTCAGAACTTCCCAAGAGTTCAATCTTATCCAAAGTTGCTGATCAAGGGCACTCAACATTTCAAAGTCTACCGCCATGCTGAAAGTATATACATCCCATATTATATGTTGGAAAACAGTGATAAAGGCAAACCAGCAAAACAGTTCGTAGAGTCAGTGATTGAGGAACCCCCTAACTCTACGACTGCAGCCTTCGAAACTCAGCCAAGTACCAAACGCCCTGATATCACCACTGACATGCCTTCTGATATCCCTTCCTCATCAAACAAAGAGCCACCTGATATCGTCACTGCTCTTGAGAACATTTACAAAAGTGAGAAGTCCAAGTCAACTACCCCAATCCTTGAAGATTTCTCGATTGACCAAGAGTTATTGAAGAACTTAGAAGAATTGCTTAGGAATATGTCCTCAGTTACTAAAGCAGCAAAGAAGGTGACTAGAGGCGAAGATAATGAGTTCTACAAGAAGCTGCAAGCCTCATTTACAGATATGTCCATAAAGCTTCACCAACGAGATCAGATTTATCTCAAGTCAATAGAGCAGCAGAAAGCTAAAGCTTTGAAACTCCAACAACAAAACAAACGCTCTATTCAGACTCTATCAGCCAAAGTGGAAAACCTCAAGTCAGTCTCTCACCCAACAAATAGAGCTTGGCCAACAAGAGGTGAAAATGGAAGTGGGTAATACCTCATACTTAGTAGAACAGCTCATTACACATGTTCAGTATCTCTCCCAAATGATTGATGACAAAAAGGGGGGAGAAAAAGATGAAGCACAAAATGAAGCACAAAAAGATGAAGCATAAGAAGATAAAGAACAAAAAGAGGACAAGTGCCAGTATGACAAGAAAGGAACTGAAGAAGAACAAACATGAACCACCACCAACTGAGGGGGAGCCAGGAGAAGAAGAAGAACCAGCAGGAAGTGAGCCAGGAGAAGAAGAACCAGCAAGAAGTGAGGGGGAGCATGTGCCAGAGAAGAACTAAGAAGAAGAAGAAGAAAGCAGCAGTCACAAGGCATCAACAAGGAAGAGGAGGTACATCTCTAACAAACAAGGAGGAATTAACTGTCTTACGCTAGTAGCTAGGATCTCCTTGTTAGATTGTCATAGCTTGTAAATCATAGCTTGTGAACTGCACATGATTAAGTTTATTGGTATGATAAATGACTATCTTGAATGCACATTATTTCATTTCATATCTCTTGATCTAGCAATACAGTGACTTACTGTATCTTAAGTCACATCAGCACTCATACACTTACATGTATTGCTTAAATTGAATGTTATGCTATAAGTGTTTTTGTCATCATCAAATAGGGAGAGATTGTTGGGAATCTACATGCGATCATCTAGCCCATTTTCATAGGGGGAGAACGTTATAAGATCTGCATGTGATTATCTTTATTCATTATATGTGATTTGATTGATGACAAAATGATAAGAAAAACATTCATACTGTTAAAGCCGTGTAAAGTCCTTAATGAAATATATGTACAAGGACTTAGAAGATCAAACTTGTTAGGTTGATCTTATGTACTGTAATGACATATGTACAGACAAGGGCCAGACTAAACGTAGACCATTGCACTGACTAAGTGAAAGATCGTAGAGCAATCAATCAACATCGCAGAGCCAAGCATGCAATCACGGGGTTTGCCAGGAAAATGTAAAGTATATCTCGGCAGGACGTAGAGTCGCCCCGACAGGATGAAGGGTTGCCTCGGCAAGACGTAGAGTCGCCTTGGCAGGACGAAGAGTTGCCTCGGCATTGCAGTGCTAAAACTAAGATCGTAGAGTCTGCCAGGCAAGCACAGTAACAGGATCGGCAGATCGTAGAGCTCACTCGGCAGCATTTACAGGACATCATAGAGCTGCGCATGTCAACACAGACTTAACAAGGCAATCGTAGAGTACGGCTCGACACAACAAAGAACTTATTCAGGTTCGTAGAGTGCACACTACGAAGAGAAGATCAGTGTGCTAATATGGGTTCGTAGAGTCAATCTAAGGTCAGCCACTCTACGACTCCCATGATCAATCTGTAATTAAGCAACAACGTAGAGCAGTCACTGCTGAAGCACTTAAAGATAACGTGGAAATCTTCAAGACTACCAAGCAAGCGGAGCATGAGCTATCATACATAGCAAGATCTCTGAGAACAACCAAAGCATCAAGCCATAACAGAGATAAAAGGACTTGTCAAGTAATCACTTTACGATCCATCAAGACACTAGACCTGCATTAAAGACAAAGGTCGTAGAGCGGGAAAGTTCAGCAAGATCAAGTGATCGTAGAGCAGAGACTAAGACAATAGAAGCACTCAAGCAGTCTCAGCGAAACAAAGCTAAAAAGATCATAGAGCAGCACTCTATGACAAAAGGAAGAATGTTTGAAGATTAAGTAGAGCAGTCCTCTACATCAAAGGTGCCACAACAAACAAGAAGATCATAGAGCAGTCCTCTATAACACAACAGCAGAGTCAACACCTAAAGAACAATAGAGCAATCCTCTATGATAAGCACACTATAACAATGGCTCAACAAAGATCTTAAATGCTATGCTCTGGAACGAAAAGCTGAATGGAGATCACAGAGCATAAGGAAGGACGAACTGCAGTATATTGAGAAGCACATCAAAACGCAATGCAAGTACAGTCAGCCACTCTACGAACTGCAAGAAAGCGCAAAGCCACAACTGAAGTTAACAGTTAACTCTACGGTCCAAGACAAACAGCCTTCAGTCTGAAGCAAACAAGTTAACTCTACGAACAGAAGCAACAGGCTATACCCCAGACAGTCGTAGAGTAAAAGAAGTCAATGCCAGCTGGATTAAAGATATTAAGCACTCAGGGTTGATATCCCAAGATGAACGGCTGAGTAAATAAAGCAGTATAATCAGTAACCACTATGAGTGGAGCTCAAACAGTCATACTTGCAGCAGTAAACAAACAGCGCATGCGACTCCACTATCTTGGTACCAGCTAATGGATGCTAACTCAGCCATCACTAGCAGACTTAGGGAAGTAAAATACTCAGTGATACAATAAACAAGTCTACAGAAAGTTAGTCTCTAACGGAAAGAAGTGCAACAGGAAGATATCAACGACAAGCTTCCAACGGGAAGAAAATGGAGAACTACAAAAGAGCAAACAACACTCAAATATGTGTGAGTGTTGGGATGCAGTAAGCAAGAGAGCAAGAACACCAACTGTACAATCAGATAGAAGCTTCACTGCAACAAAGAGGTAGACGCGGATGTGAAAAAATGGTGACTGACCTAGGGATTTCGCTCCGTTCTCTCTCTAGACCTTCACTGTTTCACTCCCCCCTAATTTTTTCTTCTTCCCGGCGCCATCTTCCTCTGCTCTCTCTTTCTCCCTCTTTCTCCCCCCTCTCCTTTTATCTTCCTTATCCTTTTCTTGGCTCCATGACTAACCTACAGACCGAAGGTTTTTCTACTAAGTGTCGAACGAATGTGTCTGAAGGTGTTTACGATCCTGCTGTAGGTTTGGGGGTCCCTACTGCCCCCTCACTCTTGGGTGAGGCTGGACCATCCAAGTTGGACCTTTTTATTGATTTGCTGACCCTGCCGTCAATGGTGATTTAGTTGATAGTTTGGGTCTTGGACCTAATCCCTCCTTGCCGGAGGTTTTTAGAGCTGCCCAATCCCTTTCTCGCCAGGATCGTCTAAACGCTACTACTGAAAGGAAAAGGAACATGGAGCTGATGGATTGCTTAGCTGCTCATGGTATATCTGTTTCGGATATAAATGCTTTTATCCAAACTGGCTCTATTGCTCTGATTAACAAGGTCCAGAACCTGTTTTTTAGTCCTAAAAGGGGTTCCGACTCTGACAAGGTTTCTGCTGCGTCCTTACCCAAAGCGACGACCAAATCTGCTGCTGCTATTAATGGTTATGTTGGGTCTGTGAATGACCTTGAAGATGCTGAATTTTTGGCTGAAGGGATTGGCTTGGGAGCTGGCTCAGATCTTAATGAATGCCATCTGTTTGATAAAATGTCTGGCCCAATTTTTGGTTCTTCTATGCTTTCTTCTCCTTCTGCTGAACTGGTGCCTCCTATTGTAGGGTCCTTACTTATGTCTTGGAAAAATATTGTTTCGGGTATTAATGTTAAGCCTAAGCATGATTTATCCTTTCATCCGCCTACTGTCATTAATGGTGAGGTATTCATTGAGCCTCCTTCTGATATCCTTGATAAAGGTAGTGTCGTGTGGTCTGCTGCTATGGTCGGTTTCTTTTCTCATGGTCGTATGCCTTTTAAGGTGGTAGAAGAGACTGCTACTAAAATATGGGGCAAATTTGGCTTGTCAAAAGTTTTTCTCCATGCTAAGCGTTACTTCATTTTCAAATTCTCTCATGATTCTGATAGGGACAATGTTATGGCCTTAGGTGATAGACTCCACGACACGCTTGCGTGAGGTGGTCGTCGCCCGGATCGTTTCTAACAAGTTGATAGGATGGATAGCTTGCAACACCTTAACCCCTCGCCTATATGTAGACGGTAATCTTGGTACAATTGCTTGCTTAGGAAATTTGCGGAGGATGAACACCAACGACACTTCGACCCCTCACTTATATTGAAGCGGTAATCTCGGTACTATCGACGATTGATGCGGTAGAAGACGCCACACACAACTATGAATGGTTGTATGATAAGTCAATTATGAATCTAAAAAGAAGAACTAAGGAACACTTAGGAATTCTTCAAAGAACCACAAGTAGAGAAACAAACTCACAATAGTATTGATAATCTGAAAATTGATATGAATGAATGATTTTACATCCTAGCATCACTTGGTATTTATAGGAACTCATGGTGTGCTAAACCATCATCATAAGTCAAGATCTAACAACTAATCACATCACATGTATCAGCCACCCAAAGAATTTAACAATCCAAAACATGTGATGTGTTAAAAGTCCAAATCAGACAACTATAAACTGATCAGCACATTGCAAGCTATTTTCACACCTGATAAATTTTGAATTTGGACTTGGGCCAAGAATGAAAATTGTAGCCCTGGAGTTTCTAATGAATTTAGGCTTTTGAATCACCTCATTTGGAGTTTGGAAACTCAAGTTATGGCCAAAATACGAACTGATGTCAAACTAGTCCAAAAGTGCGGAAATGCTGATTCTTTTGTGTCGGTTCGGGTATGCTTGCTTCCAATGTGTTTATGAACTTCGCGTGCTTATAACCCGTCTCTATAACCTCTATGCTCGATCCAACCTCGGTCCATAATTTATGAATCATCCCGTTAAGTCCTTCTTTGAAGCGTTTAGCTCGTGTCCTCGTAATGGGTCCAAGTGGCATATGCAATGGATCCACTTATGTTTTGTCAAGGGCTTGTGAACTAAGGATGTCCTCATCATACCTCTCCTCTTGAAAAGGATTTGTCCTCAAATCTTCACCTACGTCAAACGGGCTTAGATCAGAAACATTGAAAGTTGCACTAACATTATACTCACCGGGTAAGTCCAATTTGTAAGCATTGTTGTTAATGCGTTCAAGCACTTGAAATGGTCCATCTCCTCTTGGAAGTAATTTCGAACGCCTTTGAGCAGGAAATCTTTCCTTACGCATGTGTAGCCATACCCAATCCCCGGGTTCGAAGATTACTTGACGCCGACCCTTGTTGGCCTGTTTGGCATATTGATCCGTCCTCTTCTCAATGTTGAGTCTTGTCTTCTCATGTATCTGCTTAACAAAATCAGCTTTGTTTTTGCCATCCATGTTAGTATACTCGGAAACAGGTAATGGTGACAAATCCAAGGGTGTTAAAGGATTAAAGCCATACACAATTTCAAAAGGTGAGAATTTAGTAGCAGAGTGAACAGACCTATTATAAGCAAACTCAACATGTGGTAGACACTCTTCCCAAAGCTTAATATTCTTTTTAATGATAGCCCTCAATAAAGCAGATAGAGTTCTATTAACTACTTCTGTTTGGCCGTCAGTTTGTGGATGACAAGTAGTTGAAAACAGCAGTTTAGTTCCTAGTTTACACCACAAAGTTTTCCAAAAATAGCTTAAGAACTTCGCATCTCTATCCGAAACAATTGTTCGGGGCATGCCATGCAAACGTACAATGTCTCTAAAGAATAAATCAGCAACATGGGATGCATCATCAGCTTTGTGGCATGGGATAAAATGTGCCATTTTTGAAAATCTATCCACGACCACAAATATAGAATCATGACCATGCTTAGATCTAGGTAAACCCAATACAAAGTCCATAGACAAATCAATCCAAGGTTCAGTCGAAATAGGCAATGGTGTGTATAACCCATGGGGTTGAACACGAGATTTAGCTTGACGGCATGTAATGCATCTATCACAAATTCTTTCTACATCTCGTTTCATATAGGGCCAATAGAAATGTTCTTTTATCACAGATAAGGTCTTATCAACGCCAAAATGTCCCATCAAACCACCCCCATGTGACTCTCGAACCAATAACTCATGCAAAGAACATGCAGGTATACATAATCGATTCTCACGAAACAAGAATCCATCCATCTTGAAGTATTTACCTACAACATTCTTTTCACAATTTTTAAACTCTTCACAAAAATCATGGTCATTATCATATAATTCTTTGATTTGTTCAAAACCAAGTAATTTT
Source organism: Aralia elata (assembly GCA_034770075.1). Lineage (NCBI taxonomy): Eukaryota > Viridiplantae > Streptophyta > Magnoliopsida > Apiales > Araliaceae > Aralia > Aralia elata. The sequence continues at coordinate 54,238,985 of CM068387.1, read as the reverse complement.
GTGTCAAGAGTATTTAACAACACATACCTTCGCGAAAGAGCATCGGCCACGACATTTTCCTTACCTTGCTTATAGCGAATGACGTATGGAAATGTCTCGATGAACTCCATCCATCGTGCATGTCTCTTGTTCAACTTGTGTTGGCCTTTCAAATATTTCAATGATTCATGATCCGTGTGAATCACAAATTCCTTAGGCCACAGGTAATGTTGCCAAGTTTCCAATGATCGAACCAAAACATATAACTCCTTGTCATAGGTAAGATAATTCAAAGCTGATCCACTCAATTTTTCACTGAAATATGCCACTGGCTTTCCTTCTTGCATTAACACAGCTCCAATGCCTAATCCTGAAGCATCACATTAAATTTCAAAGGTCTTAGTGAAATTAGGCAATACAAGTAAAGGAGCGTTAGTTAATTTTTCTTTAATCAAATTAAACGCTTTTTCCTGTGCATCACCCCACTTGAATCCTACACTCTTTTTGATTACTTCGGTGAGTGGTGCTGTGACTTCGCTGAAGTTCCTTACAAACCGTCTATAGAAACTTGCGAGCCCATGGAAGCTACGAACTTGACTGACATTCGTAGGAGTTGGCCATTCTTGGATTGCACGTACCTTTTCTTCGTCAACCTGTACTCCCTGTGCACTAACAACAAAGCCAAGGAACACAACTCGATCCGTACAAAATGTGCATTTGTCCATATTAGCATACAATTTTTCTTTCCGAAGCACTTCTAGGACAGATTTTATATGCAATGCATGCTCTCCTAAATCTTTACTGTAGATCAAGATATCATCAAAGTAGACAACTACAAATTTTCCAATGAAGGATCGCAAAACATGGTTCATTAATCTCATGAATGTGCTAGGAGCATTAATTAAACCAAAGGGTAAGACTAACCACTCGTATAATCCATATTTTGTTTTAAAAGCAGTTTTCCATTCGTCTCCCACATGCATTCTAATTTGATGATAACCACTCTTTAAATCTATTTTAGAAAACACACAAGATCCATGCAATTCATCTAACATATCATCTAACCTAGGAATGGGATGCCGATACTTTACCGTGATGTTATTTACCGCTCGACAATCAATGCACATGTGCCACTTCCCATCTTTCTTAGGTACTAAAATAACTGGAACCGCACATGGACTCATGCTTTCTCTCACGAACCCCTTGTCCATTAGCTCGTTAACTTGCCTTTGTAATTCCTTCGTTTCCTCGAGATTGCTTCGGTATGCCGGGCGATTTGGAATGGTCGCGCCAGGGACAAAGTCAATTTGATGTTCAATTCCCCGAATTGGTGGTAATCCTTGGGGAAGCTCCTCGGGAAATACATCATGATAATCCTGCAAAAGAGTAGAAATAACACTAGGCAATGAAGTTTTATTAGCGTTAGTATTCAAAAGTGCCTCCCTATACCGAAGTACAATCATTGGCTTTTTAGAATCCAAAGCTCGCCTTACATCACTCATTTTTGCAAAAATATTTGTTTTTCTCTCTTCTCCTTTCTTTTTTTCTCTCTATTTTGTTTTGTTTTCATGATCTCTCCGTAAGTGTATTTGATCCTCATGCACCTGTTTTGGTGACATAGGACACAAGGTAACTTTTCTTTGATTGTGAACAAAAGAGTACTCATTAGTAAAACCGTCGTGTTTTACTCGTCGATCGAACTGCCAAGGTCTCCCAAGTAGTAAATGACCTGCCTGCATAGGAACTACATCACAAAGGATCTCATCAACATACTTCCCAATTGTAAACGGTACTGATACTTGCTTGGTAACTTTGATGTCGCCGCTGTCATTGAGCCACTGCAATCGGTATGGGTGAGGATGTTTGGATGTTGTAAGTCCCAATTTCTCCACCATTGTGATGCTTGCCACATTTGTACAGCTCCCACCATCAATTACAACACAACAGATCTTACCATTTACCATGCATCTAGTATGAAATAGATTTTCTCTTTGCTCGCTGCTTTCTTCCTTTACTTGTGTACTAAGCATTCTTCGTGTAACTAACACTTCGCCATGCATAGCAACCTCTTTATCTTCCTCCAACGGTAGCATAGAGTCATTGTCACTATCTTCTTCCTCGGTCTCCAAATCCCCATTATCAAGCAATAACATAGTTCTTTGATTTGGGCATTGATTTGCAATATGTCCCCTGCCTTGACATTTAAAGCATACAATATCTCGATTACGACTAGTAGAAGGTGTATTAGTTTTACCTTGCACCACTTGATTAGCCGCTCCCTGCTTGATTTCTGGCTTTGGTTTGAAAACAGTTGGCTTTTCCTCACGCTTCACATTATTGGATTTCCATGATGAACCTGTGGTAGTGTTTATTCGCTGGCCACCTCTCCTCTTAAGTTGCTTCTCTATTTTGATAGCCATGTGCACCATGTCTTCCAATACCACATAATGTTGGCGCTCCACCAAATCTGCAATATCCCAATTTAAACCTGCTGAAAATCGGGCCATGGTTGCCTCATTATCCTCGTCGATGTCAGCTCTAGACATTAGCATTTCCATTTCTTTGAAGTAGTCCTCCACACTCTTATTTCCCTGTCTCAAATTTTGTAAGTTTCGAAACAGATCTCGATAGTAGTGATTTGGGACAAACCTCTTTTTCATTACAGCTTTCATTTCTGCCCAAGTCTCTATTGGACGTTCTCTGCACCTCCTTCGGCTGGTCATCAATTGATCCCACCAAGTAACTGCATACTCTAAAAATTCGGTAATTGTAATCCTAACTTTATTGAGTTCCGAGTAGTTGTGACAGTCAAAGATCCACTCCATTTTCTTCTCCCACTCTAAATATGCCTCGGGGTCACTCCTGCCTTGGAATGTGGGAATTTTCATTTTGATGCTATCGAGATTGTTGTCCTCTCGATTTCGGCCGCCTCTATCCTTTGCAAAATATCTCCTAGGGATAAGGTCAATTTCCCGATCCTCTTCCTCGCTAAACCTTTCATCATAGTAATTTGTCTCCGCTAGCCTTGCTTCCTTTTGTTGGGTCTTTCCTTTTGGGCGCCCACCCGGAGGGATTTGAGTTTGTTCCCCTCGAGTGACACTCAATTGATCGATGCGATCATGCATTTGTTCAATAGCCATCCCCAATTGCCTAGAAAATTCTTTCATCATAGCCTCCATCATGAGTTTTGGGTCAAAATTCGATGTAGAAGGTTCATTTTCAATTGTCTTATCTCTTGTGTTAGACATATTTCCTGCAAAACAAAGATTAGTAGAAAGCAAATTCCTCACCACTTCCTTGCGTGTTTCACTCAAACAATATATCACACAAATATGAAACGCTCGTGTATCACACAAATGACTTTTACCCTCTAGTAATCTCACTACTCTTGCCTTTTTCCACTCGTAGTTCTCTCTAATAGGTTCTTTTGGAATTCACACAAATGTTAACTCAATTTTCCAATTTCAATCCAATAAGAACTTATCAAGAATACAATATAGAAGGTATGACTCTCGGAATACCAACAAGACTTCACAATCGTCAAATATGATTCTTTGTAAATGAAATCCCAATAATAGCAATCAATAATAATAATTTTCTGCAATATATTTTCTGCAGTTTTTTTTTGGACTAAAATCCAACAATAAAAGTAAAGATAAGTAACTTGATAGGAACTTAGCTTTGATACCAAATGATAGACTCCACGACACGCTTGCGTGAGGTGGTCGTCGCCCGGATCGTTTCTAACAAGTTGATAGGATGGATAACTTACAACACCTTAACCCCTCGCCTATATGTAGACGGTAATCTTGGTACAATTGCTTGCTTAGGAAATTTGCGGAGGATGAACACTAACGACACTTCGACCCCTCGCTTATATTGAAGCGGTAATCTCGGTACTATCGACGATTGATGCGGTAGAAGACGCCACACACAACTATGAATGGTTGTGTGATAAGTCAATTATGAATCTAAAAAGAAGAACTAAGGAACACTTAGGAATTCTTCAAAGAACCACAAGTAGAGAAACAAACTCACAATAGTATTGATAATCTGAAAATTGATATGAATGAATGATTTTACATCCTAGCATCACTTGGTATTTATAGGAACTCATGGTGTGCTAAACCATCATCATAAGTCAAGATCTAACAACTAATCACATCACATGTATCAGCCACCCAAAGAATTTAACAATCCAAAACATGTGATGTGTTAAAAGTCCAAATCAGACAACTATAAACTGATTAGCACATTGCAAGCTATTTTCACACCTGATAAATTTTGAATTTGGACTTGGGCCAAGAATGAAAATTGTAGCCCTGGAGTTTCTAATGAATTTAGGCTTTTGAATCACCTCATTTGGAGTTTGGAAACTCAAGTTATGGCCAAAATACGAACTGATATCAAACTAGTCCAAAAGTGCGGAAATGCTGATTCTTTTGTGTCGGTTCGGGTATGCTTGCTTCCAATGTGTTTATGAACTTCGCGTGCTTATAACCCGTCTCTATTACCTCTATGCTCGATCCAACCTCGGTCAATAATTTATGAATCATCCCGTTTAGTCCTTCTTTGAAGCGTTTAGCTCGTGTCCTCGTAATGGGTCCAAGTGGCATATGCAATGGATCCACTTGTGTTTTGTCAAGGGCTTGTGAACTAAGGATGTCCTCATCATTAGGTCCCTGGTATATTGCGAATAAACTTATCTCTCTCAAACCTTGGAAAGAGGGTACAAACTTTGTCAATGAAGCCTGCACCAAAATTCCTGTTTGGGTCAAATTCCATTCTATCCCGTTATCCTACTGTAATCATGATAGTCTGAGTTACCTAGCTAGTGGGGTTGGAAAGCCTCTGTTTTCTGATGCTTTAACTAAAAAATTGGAACCTATGAACTTTGCCCGGATTTCTATTGAGATTGAGGCTAACTCTGTTCTTCCTGATCACCTTTGGGTAAATGTTAAGGACGAGATTGCTGGGGGTATAAAGCGTGTTGAAATAAAAGTTGACTATCAAAGCAGACCCATCTCCTGTAGCTTATGCAAAGTGTTTGGCCATTCTTTGATAAAGTGTCCTAATGCAAAATCCAAAAATAGTTCTAGAAATGATGACTGCCCAAACGTTAATATAGGCTCCGCCCCTTTTGTGAATGGAACTGCTGATACTATTTTGGGTCCTACTGTTATTACTAATAACTCTGCTCCCTTGGAGGAATGGACTGTTGTGGACAGAGGTAAGGGTTCTCCCAGTTCAAAGACCCCTCTCTGCTCTTCGCCCACTCATACTTCAAATTCCTTCATGTTGATCTCTGAGCTCTCTGTTTCTCATCCATTTGCTACCTATCCCCACGATGCAAAGCTGTCAGTTATTGATGAAATTGAGGTTGACAGGGGTAAAGGGGCTGATTCGGACCCTCTAACTCCCAGCATTTTTAATACACCTACTTTGATCCCTGAATCCTCTGTGGTAATTCCGTACTCGCCTTCTAGCACTGATGTTACTCCTCTACCAAATCCCCTCGTGTCCAAGCTGAAACTCATAGATGAAAAGGAGGGTAGGGACATTATCTTATGTAATGGGTCAGCTGTGGAGCCTGCTATTTTGCCCAAAAAGAAATTAAAAAAGAGTGGGGGGCGCAACCCTCATATTCCCACCCCCCTTCTTTTATGATTCATATCTGCTCTTACAATATGAGAGGTCTTGGTACTAGAGAGAAGCAGAACTCGGTCCACGATTTCTTAGTTGCTAATAAAATCTCCTTTATTGGTCTTATTGAAACTAGGGTTAAGGTACAGTTTGCTAGTTCTATTTCCCATAGAATCCGTAGAAATTGGAGATGGGAATTTAATTATGAGTACCATGATAATGGAAAATTTTGGTTAGGTTGGGACCCTAATATTTGGGATGTTACCATCTTGTTCAAGTCTTCTCAAATGATTCATTGCTATCTTGCTTCTCAGTTATTTAACGCTCAGTTTTGTGTCTCGATCATCTATGCCCTCCATACTCCTGTTGAATGCAGGGTTCTTTGGGCGAACCTGTCTTCTTTTGCTATTCCGCTGAGCTGTCCACGGGCTTTGCTTGGGGATTTTATTGAAACCATCAATTTGGATGAAATTGATGGTGGTGATGTTACATGGGACTATGGAAATGCAGAATTTAAAGCTTGTGTCGACGCCGGGAATGTCGCTTCTTCGGTGATTGTTACCCTTTCCAATTCTAGCCCTTTTTGTTTAGATGATTTTTGGAAAAAGACGGCATGAATGTCGACGGGGTTTTACCATATCGTTTTTTTTATGATGAGCCAATTAATTAGAGTCGCCAGTTGGTATATTTGAAATGGATGTACCAACTCATCCGAGTTTTCGTTTTTTAATCACTGGCTCATATGTGACTCCGAATTAATTGGTCTGCAAATCGAGATTCATAGAATTCGGGGGCTTGCTTAAGCGAGGGGAAGGTGTTAGGCACCCCCCGTCTTCCGTGAAACACGGTTACCGCAATCTTGATACTTTCCTATCCTCTAATTCATGAAATGTGTATGTGTGTGTGTGTGTGCCTATGTGAATGTGGTGATGAGTTTGTATGAAGAAACCAATTGGGTTTTCGGAAAAGTCGTGTTTTTCTTTTGGGAATGCTTTAGAATGTCCTTCGGTTTATACGAGAAAGCTTTATGAGAAAATGTTTGATTTTAATTGTCAAAACTGTGAGATCGCATTAGGTGTCGTTTTGGCAAAACAAGAGTTTTCTAAACCTTTGTTAAAATAGGAATCAAGATCTATACGTTGCTTTCATAATTCAAATGATGGGCAACCTCCAGGATCTCTTTAACCCTATGCACAAGGATTTAATAAAACATTATTATTTTTATAAAACCATTTTTGTGATGTTTGAAAACGATTTCTTTTTTTGCCTTCTCGTTAAGATAGAAATCAACATTCCTTAGCACCCTCAATTTCTTACCCTCGTGATGCTATTAACCTAGTTTGATTGATTTTATGAAAATCTTTATCGCTTAGCTTGGAAATCCTTTTTGGTGTTGCAATTCAAATTCAACATAATAATGCGTAGGGGATTATTCACGGGCATGTAAGCCATCAAAATAACCCCGAACGCCCACAATCACATATTTTCACTATGACGGGGCCTTAAACACGATTCTCGCCTTGGCGTCGCTTTAAGGCCCGACGATTACATACTTACAAATGAAAACTACATCGTTTTTACTACTTATATCAAAAGATGTCCATCATCGGATTTGGACCACGGGGTCGCGTTCCTAGGCTCACATCCAAAATGGCCAAACAAACATAATATCCTAAAATGGCAATCTAAACAAACTAGGCCCAATAAATCATTATAACAAGCGAAATTAATTAGCTAAATGCACATCCTCGGGTCATTAGGAAGCATTTCGTTCCGTGGGAACCTTCACTAATGGTCCCTAATCCATGTATCCACAACAATATACAAGAAAAATTACATTTCACATAACCCAATTGGCAAAAAGATTAACAAAATGATATACCAAAATTGCTATAGAAATGGTCTTTTCACCTTGCAAATAATCCTCACAATGTGTATCAATTTGTATATTGAGTAGAGTAGAAAATATATGATATATATAACCTTACACAAAAGATATAATTCCTCACTTTTTTTTCTCTCTTTTCTCTCTATTTTCTTGCAAATTTCTGCTGTTTTCTCCCTCTTTTCCGACCTGCTGCTGGTTCATCTTTTCCTTCTTTCGACCCCCTGTATCCTGAGTGAGGGATGAGCTGAAATACGCTGGCCAGAGCCAGCCGCAGATGGATCTGCGACTGGCTGGCCGCCACCCCTCCACTCAGCTGATTTTCGGTTTCCGTGTTTCGAGTTCCGTGTTTTCAAAAGGCGCACTCATTGGCCATAGATCAATCCGCGGCTGGCTGGCTTGACTTTCTCAATTTTTGTACCACGCCTCGATTCTCGTGTCGTAACATCGGTTCTCGCCGACAGGCTCGTATTTTGCAGTCCGGGAATTACTGGGAGACGTGCCACATCATTCAGGAATGCTCATTTCGGACAGCCTTGTTGTCACGTCGGTTTCGGTTGTAAATCGTCGCGGTGGCGTCGAGTGTTCGTACTTGTCCATCCTTTGCCCTCGCAGGCTGGTTCATTTGTCGAATTTGCCCTCCTGTCAGGGTTAGTATACGAAGTGCAAAATTTGGGTGTCTACAGCTGCCCCTCTTTATCATGTTTATGAAATGTTAAATGAAATGAACAGGATAAAGAAATAGACACCCGATGCATGAATGACAGTGCATAAGAATGACAGTACATACATGATGCAACACATGTAGCTTATGATGCAACACAAAATGTAATGCATTCAAAACATTTGTAAAAATGTTAATGCCTCAATCCCTGACCGCATTGTTAGTCGTCGGGTTCCGTCTTCCAATCTATCGTCTTGTTTGCGCAGGGTCTCGTATCCGGTCACCCATCTCGTAATCGCCGGGTCTCGTATCCGGTCGATTGTCTTGTCGAGGCCGGGTCTCGTATCCGGTCACCCATCTCGTAATCGCCGGGTCTCGTATACGGTCGATTGTCTTGTCGGGGCCGGGTCTCATATCCGGTCACCCATCTCATAATCGCCGGGTCTCGTATTTGGTCGATTGTCTTGTCGGGGCCGGGTCTCGTATCCGGTCACCCATCTCGTAATCGCCGGGTCTCGTCTCCGGTCGATTGTCTGGTGAGTGCCGGATCTTGTATCCGGTCGCTCGTCTCGTAATCGCCGGGTCTCGTATCTGGTCTATTGTCTTGTCGGGGCCGGGTCTCGTATCCGGTCACCCATCTCGTAATCGCCGGGTCTCGTCTCCGGTCGATTGTCTGGTGAGTGCCGGGTCTCGTATCCGGTCGCTCGTCTCGTAATCGCCGGGTCTCGTATCCGGTCGATTGTCTTGTGAGTACCGGGTCTCGTATCCGGTCGCTCGTCTCGTAATCGCCGTGTCTCGTATCCGGTCGATTGTCTTGTGAGTGCCGGGTCTCATATCCGGTCGCTCGTCTCATAATCGTCGGGTCTCGTATCCGGTCGATTGTCTTGTGAGTGCCGGGTCTCGTATCCGGTCACCCATCTCGTAATCGCCGGGTCTCGTCTCCGGTCGATTGTTTGGTGAGTGTCGGGTCTCGTATCCGGTCGCTCGTCTCGTAATCGCCGGGTCTCGTATCTGGTCGATTGTCTTGTGAGTGTCGGGTCTCGTATCCGGTCGCTCGGTCGAATTGAGAAGTCGTGTTCGACACCCAATTCATCAAAATCTCGTATTTTATTACCACATTATGAGTCAAATGGGCTTTAGAATCGATGAAGCTTGCAATGGACAAGGGGGGAGCACTGGGCCCAGCCGAAGATGGATCTGCGGCCAGCCGCAGATGGATCTACGACCAGCCGCAGATTGATCTGCGGCCAAGATCGGGATTTTAAGCGGCCAGCCGCTTCCCAGATCTGTCACTTTCATTCGTACCCCACACGATTTTCACACCTTTGCACATCCTTTTTGTCGACTTTTCTAATCTTCTCGCAAAAACCGCTCCGGTTAGATCGATCTACGCACTACAGGTAACACTTTGACCGATTGGTTTCCAATTTCGTCAATGTTTTGCTATACATTTGCTATTTTGCATGTTTAGAGATATAAATGTATGCCTTGAAATGTTATGTCATGTATTATTTGTATGTATATGCTATGTATCAACTGCGCAAGTTATATTTTATGCTCATGATGCGGTCCCACATATCTGTTGCTTCTTTTGAAAGAAAATCATGCATTATGGTCCCTTTCATGTTGCAATTATCCATATAAATGCAATTTTGACCTGTTGTGGCTTGGATTAAATTGAAAACATGTTTGGCTATGCATGGGATGCCCATTTTATAGACGAAACTCTGCCGATTTTTTTTATGCATATATAGTAAACATGCATCATGCTGCATTAATTCTACGATGAGGATAGGAAATTGACATAATTCAAAATAGAATTTACCTTCCTTTTCGCCTGTTCTATTCCAGCTATGGATCCTGACGCTCCTAGTAGCTCCACTACGTCTCGGACCTCGGGCGTTCGCCGCCGCAGGGTTGCACCCGCTCCTGCTTTGCCTCGGACCCGCCAGGCTCGCCGACTGGCGGAGGCTGTCATCCGGCCCGATCATCCCGATGTTGAGGAGGCTGTAATTCCGGATGTTGCGGTGGAGGGGCCATCTTCCAGTACATCAGCTCTATCTCCTCATCGCGCCCTATCTGGCGCCTCTGTGCAGATACCCGATCTATTGGGTCGGGATCTCAGTCGTCACCCTCAGCATCTCTTGTTGGTAATGAGGTATATTCAATTCTACTCTGAGTTTATTCTCAATTTCCGTTCGTATCTGGACTGACCCATTATTGATTGCCACAGGTGCCCGAGTTTACTCAGCCGAGGGGTAACTGGTTTAACATTTACTCCCTCTATACAGCTCTGCACAGCGATTACTGGGCGGTGGTGGATTCCTGGGGCTTTCGTCATTTCTTCACCATTATTCCCCGTCAGTGCCCCTGGGGTTATATGAGGGCTCTATCCGAGCGGTGGTTCCACCAGACCCAGTCCCTTCACCTTTTGGACTATGAGGTCGTGCTGACTCCCTGGGATTGGAGGTACATCACGGGTATCGAGTTCACCGGATCTCGTGTCCCTCTGGATCTTGATATTACTCCAGCAGAGATCCGAGCTCTATTGGGTTTCACTGCCAATGACCGGGACTTTAAGGCCCGCAGCATTCGGTCTGGAGCCTTGGCTGTTGACGCTGTCGGAGGCATATATGCGACGCCATTCCCAACAGATCGAGCCACTCGTGATATTCTACTCCGACGTCTGTTCCTGACCATTATGAGGGGTTGTTTCCTAGGGAACAACTCCTCTACCATTCATTTCAGCGTCGTCGGAGCCGTCAGGGATGTAGAACGGATCGGCGACTATGACTGAGGGTCCTTCACCTTTGCTTATTTCCTCCATGGTCTTCGTCTACGTTCGAAGGGACAGACAGATGCTTGGCTCGGCTTTTACCACTTCTTGCTGGTGAGCCCTCTCTTCCTCTTTTCTTACTGTACTTCCCTTCATTTCATTTCTCTTTTCTCCATTTGACGGTTACTCATGCCTTGCCTTGTTTCTGTTCACAGTTCTGGGCCTACGAGCGTCTTCCCTGCCTGAGGCCTGTCACGACCCTCGGCCTGGATACCTACCCCAGGGGTCGTCGGTGGCATCACAGCACTCTGGAGGAGGTCCCAGTGTCTGGCAGCTTTGCCCATTGCCGCATTCAGCTGGAGCTGATCACTGCTGCAGAGGTCATCTGGACTCCCTATCTTTCTGAGCATCTGGCCGTGGGGTTCACAGATGGGTATCCCTCCGGCCCGGAGTTCGCACTTTCCACCCGCCGCCTCACTTTGCAGAGTGTCGGGGGCTGGGTGATGTATCTGGGAGAGCGCGCTTTCAGATGCGTTACTGGAGAGATCCGCATCCCGCACTCCCTTCCCTTCACTACCTCCTGGCCGTTGGAATCTCAGCCTTCGGAGATTATGCTCGCGGGGGAGGATGGCCAGACATTATCTTCCGGTCCCAGCACGAGCGAGGCCTTTCGCATTTGGTGGGTGCCCCGCACTATTGGTCCTCAGACCCGGGCCACATTCTTTCTCGGAGATATGGTCCCCGGCTCGGTGATGATGACCGATTGGGCTGCTTACGTTCGGAGTCCCACTCATGCTGAGCAGATTGCCACTCTGACCCGCCAGGTGGAGCAGCTGTCGTTGTATCTTCAGGTGCTAGGTCGGACCCTAGAGGATGCCTATGCATATGATCCTGACAGTACGGGTTTTGACACAGGCCCGAGCTCATTTAATGCCCCGGCGCAGCTATATATCCCTGACATGAACTTCGGGCCTCCGACTTCGACGACTCTAGGGGATCAGTTTGAGGATCCCGCCTTTTTAGATGACCTCACTTTTGACTAGATCAGGCTAGGATAGGCCTTTTGTACCTGAACCTGTTAGATTTATTTTTTTCATTTCATGCACTATGTATTGAACTCATTTGTTTATTTATGCACAATTTTTATCTTTATGAAATTCAATTGCTCTATTGTTAACTGTACGATGCATGCTTTTCATTTACATATAGAGAATGACCTCTGCATAGTCTTTTGATACTATTTTTCACAGATGTCGTCATCAGATGTCGTGGTACGTTTGGACCTTGTTCCTCCCACAGGGTCAGTTGGCAGTCTTCTTCGCTGGCTGGACAGTTTATCGCCGGCCGACAGGGTTATCGCAGATGGTCTTTTGGGCCATTCTTGGTCCTTATTATCCTTTCAGGTGCCAGCGGCCTTTGTGGAGGGTATTCTGAGCTATTGGGCCCCCGCTCGTCAGGTGTTCAGATTAGGGACAGTAGAGCTGACCCCCACTCTCGAGGAGTATGCTCGCTTTACCGGCCTGCCTTTGGACGGTCCTTGTGCCAGGGTCACAGCTGGTTCCATGCGCCGTCAGTTCTTGACTTTCACCGATTTGCGGAGGACAGTCCTGTTATCTGTGGTCACATCAGACCATCTAGTTTCCCTACATTTCCTGATTGACCGATTCGGCTCACCTGACAGTTTTCGTCTATTCTCTGGTGACTTTTCCGTATCTGAGGAGCACTGGGGTGTTTTGAGAGTAGACGTTTTGATGGCCTGTGTCATCTCAGTTTTGTACTTGCCAGCCGGACCCGATCAGTTGGATATGCGAGTTATCGCGGCCGTTAGAGCCCTTCAGGAGGATCATACTGTTCTTCCTATGATATTGGCGGATACTTACATGTCAGCCTCATATTGCCAGTCTTTCCGAGGTAGAGTATTTAGAGGGAGCTCTACTTTGTTGTATGTGTGGTTTATGAGTCATCTCAGCCCCATCGGTCATTTCCGTCGCCAAGGGTTTTGCTTCAGCCGTGACATAGCCACGCAGTTTTTGTTTCGTCCCGTGAGCTGTACTGATACGGCCTCCTGGATATCATTTTTGTCGGTTATTGAGGATCCTTTTCATCTCCTGGTCTATTCGGGTTATTGCTCCTTTATGAGCTTCTTGACTCACGTGCCCAACCTGGATTTCATCCCTATTGCTGGCTTGAGAGGCGTGACGACTTATCATCCCTTGGCGGTTATGGGGCAGTTTGATCAGACACAGGATCTTCACCCTTTCACGGGCACAGCCGCCTACCGATTTCTTATATCATCCCAGACAGAGAGAGATCTACTGCGGGTATATGATCTTTGGTCTCGCAGGATCCTTGCCGAGTATAGTGAGAGCTGCCCCATCCAGACATTTGCTTACGTGCAGTGGTTGCGCGGAGATTCGGACATGGTTGGTTTGAGTCAGACTAGGGCTTTTGATGACTCGGGAGTGATTTTCCCAGATGATACCACAGATCATTCCATCTCAGCTGATTCTGCCCCTAATCGGGTTACTGAGGATACCCGACTCCGCCTGGCCTTGATTACTGCTGAGGCTGAGAGGGATGCCGCTCTTGTTGAGAGAGATGATGCCATTCTGGCTAGAGACGCTGCCATTGTTGACAGAGACGCCATTGTATTTCAGACCAAGGCAGTTATAGATGCTCATTCTGAGACTGTCAGCCGAGCCACTACTTTACTGGATCGCATCGACATGATGGGGCAGCAGATTGCAGGGGATGCTGATACTTCAGATCTATCCACCACTTTATCCATTCTGCTTCAGTTAGTCGCAGATTTGTAGATCATTTTATTTCCTGCATAGACTATGTTAGTTTCATCGGTTATCGAAAGAGAAATCTTGTAACAAAATGACTTATATATGTAGACATGCATTTAAATTTAGTCATTTTCCCTTTTTGTCGTATCATTGCCTTTCATAGAATCCTCATTTTATCCAGCTAACCATGATTTTGACATTTTGCTTTCTTTTTCTTCTCAAGTCTTGATGGAGATCTGACAGATATTGCCGCACCCCTGTTGATTTCATCGGATTGAGTCTTAGATTTTGGCTAACTGTTTGGTTGGGCTAGGTTTATGTTACTGGGATGAATCTGATTAGGGCTGGTATCGGGAAGGTTTCGAGGGTATAGGAAGGCTTTATCTGGCTGTTGGGAATTGGTTTTGGTTAGAGAAAGGATTATTTTTTTTAAGGAATCAGACCGTGCCATGATGGCTGCCTACGTACCCCCACAAGTTGGGAGATTAGGTCCTACGTAGTTCGTTCCTCACAGAAAAAGGAGAAACTGATTATTCAAGCGTGGAACCGCTTCACCGAGTCGGAATTGAGGGGCTGTGGAAATACCTCCCCATCCATTTCTTGCAATATGAGGGCTCCTCCCGATAACACTTTCTTAATCACAAAAGGTCCTTCCCAGTTCGGGGCAAACTTCCCTTTGGCTTCGTCTTGACAAGACATAACTCTTTTTAGCACTAGGTCATTTTCCTTGAACTTCCGAGGTCTTATCCTTTTGTCGTATGATCGAGTGATCCTTTGTTGGTACAACTGACCGTGCCAAATAGCAGCCACCCTCCTTTCATCAATTAGGGCCAATTGGTCGTATCGACTTTGCAACCAATCCTCCTCGCTTATCTGAGCATCGATCAATATTTTGAGGGACGCCATATCAACCTCAACTGGCAGAACAGCTTCCATTCCATATACCAAAGCGTAAGGGGTTGCCCCTGTAGAAGTACGCGTTGACGTTCTGTATGCCAGCAGGGTGAGGGGTAGCAGATCCGGCCATCCCCGATGATTAGTAGATATTTTCGCCATGATCTTCTTGATATTCTTGTTTGCAGCCTCCACTGCCCCATTCATCTTAGGACGGTAAATGACAGAATTGAGGTGTTTGATCTTAAACTGGTCGCATAATCCCTTCATGAGGGCGTTGTTCAAATTCTTGGCATTGTCGGTGTGACGCCCCCAAATTCTCTACTCTCTCTGTAGCAGAATTTGTGCTCACGTGGAACTATACAACTGTAAATACTCAATAATATATGAATTCTATCTATCCAAGATTCACAGTATCCTATAATAGGTACTAGTTCCGGCCAGAACGTTGTCTGTGTTTGGATACCCTCACTTAGATATATAGATTCATATCTTATGAATATCTCTTTCATATCAATATTCCCTATCTATCTGACATTCACAGTATTAATGATAAGATTGTCAATAGAACTGAGGGGCGCATTCCGGTAAAGATGGCACCTTACCGGCGCTCATTAAGTGTAACCCCAGAACTTATAGGACTCTCAACATCATTTAGATACCCTCATTCAGATGTATAGTTCATATAGACACTGTATTTAACTTAGTACAACTATTCTAAAGGATTTAAAGATCAGAGTATAACGCATTCTATGACATAAAGGATCATAATATATTACATAACATTTTGTTCGGTTACATCATTCGTTATAATAAGTTATTACAAGAACAAGTCTTTAAAAGACTTAAAGTATTCAACAACAGAAATAAAACTTAATAAGCATGGCTTTTCCCCTTGTTAGTCCCAGACGTGCCAGGGATATCATTTATAGCTGCAAAAGAAGATATGCGCAAGAATGAGCTACAAATGCTCAGCAAGTTCATTTGAATATATAAACACCATGTGTTTGATTTGAAAGATACCAACAATGTATACTGAGGGTTCTGTATAAGAACCATATATTTCATTTAGTTCTATCAGTCTTTAAAGACTTAGAACCATTTGAGTTTTGGATATCTAGTAGGTGATCAGCCTCACCAATATCCTAGGAGTATGCATATCATCCTACCATTTGTGGTCAATATATTATCGACATTTCTTGGCCTTCCTATGAAGGCATTTCCATTTACTCAGTATAGATGTCTTACCAAACAATTTGGTTTGACACAACAATTTAGCTTGAATAAACAATATATAAACAATGATTCATTTCTTAAGTTATGCTGAACAAAAAGCAATAACTTCACAATAATTGATAGCAAGATGTATAATACTTGCTTAATATAAGTGGAGTAAGGTTAGGACACTTGCCTTAGCGTAGCTCACTATGGTTTAGTACAATCGGTCAACGCACGTAGTCTACGTATACCAATAATAAGTGTTAGCACGTATATAAACATGTATCACGTTAATCTAAACAAGTTTCATTAAGGTTCGACGTTGATTCGGTATCTCGGCCGCGTCCTTAATGGCTAATCACATAGATTGTTTGATAAAACTTCATTTGGAAGTTGAATTATTACTCTAAATAATTTAATTATTATTTATAACATTTTTAGAAGCTTGGTATTATTTTTAAATAATTTTCAGAAGCTTGGAAGTATTTTTAATTAATTTTACAAGTTTAGAGATATTTTTAAATGATTTAATTATCATTTAGAATAATTTTAAAACATTTAATATGTTATTTAAATAATTTATTTCTTATTTAGAATATTTTTATATACTTAAAATATTATTTAAATGATTTATTTATCATTTATAATATTTTTAGAAGGATAAAATATTATTTAAATGATTTATTTTATCATTAATAATATTTTTAAACTTTATTTTATCATTAAAGTAATTTATTTATTACCTATAATAATTTTTAAAACTTAATTTGATATTTAAATGATTTAATTATCATTTATAACATTTTTTTTAAATACTTAATAAATTATTTTAATGATTTATTTATCATTAATAATATTTTAAATATTTAATATTTTATTTAATTATTATATATAATAATTTTATTTACCTAAATATCATTTTTAAATGATTAATATAATTATTTAATAATTTAATATCATTTTTAAATAATTAAAACAATTATTAAATGATTTATCATAATTATTATTTATTATTTAATTAAATTAAATAATATTTCAGAATATATAAAAATATTAAAAATGAATTTTTATAATTTAAAAATGAATTTTTGGATTTATTTATTAATTATTAATAATTATTTTATATTTATTTTATATTTTATAATTTATTTAATTAATTTTTATTTTATTTTTATTAAAAATCCATCGCTAAAGGGCTTTAGCGACGGTCTGCATAGAATCATAGGTTTCTAGGTTTGCTTATGAATTTCGTCGCTAAAGGTGTTCTTCATGAAGAATACTTGGTCAACGTCCAACAGTGACTTTTGACCTCAAATTAATCTCAGCTGGTTTGATGTGTGTTCTTGATTTTTGTTTGTTGTTATACCTAGCATGGCAGAGTATAACGACATACCAAATTTTACCTCAAATTATATCATATCATGATCTAAAAAGCATGGTCAAACTACCCCGTTCATGATTGTTCTTGAGTTTCTGGGTAACCCAGAAACTCATTCAGTCATAACGGTCAACGTGGTTTGACTGTTAATTTCGTTCAACTGGTTGATTGTTTAGGTGTTTTAATGATTCGAGATTGTAGTTCATATATCATACAACAACTCTACATCAATAAACTACACAAACTATGTCATCTAGGTCATTTCTGGGTTGATCAAAAGTCTGACATCAAACTGTCAGACATTCATACGATTTCTGGGTTATCCAGAAATCAGTCCCCCATGGTCGGTCAATGGGTTTTGACCATTAATAACTTTCAACCTAGAGATAAAAAGCTCTGACAAACATTTTAAGCCGATCAAAAGCTCTGACAAAAAGGCTTGTCAGACTGTTCTTGACTGCCAAGAACAATTTGAGTTTTTGGCTTGATTTTCATATCTAGATGTTATGTAAACATGTTTTAACCGCCCAGATCACTAAATAACATATTAACAAGGATTCCTAAACATCTAAAACATAAAAATTTTACAGGCTTGAAGATCAAACATAAATTAGGGTTTTGTGCACCTTTTTCTTTAAAATTTGATTTCTGGCTTCTGATTCTGAGCTTGTGGTTGCTAGGGCTTGTTTAGGCTGGTAATATAAGTGTATAGGTTCACAATTTCGTAGGTTTAAAGCTCAACATCTCATTCTTCTTATAGTAATTCCAAATTAGGGTTTCCTAGCTAATTTCCAAACTTTTGCCTCCTAAAATATCTAGCCAAACCACAACAAGTGGCGCAGTGGTGCAAGCCGCCCTGGGAACGAACCGTAAACCCGGACGACTCAGGATCAACTCCCACTGGCAACACTTGGAGGGGCACTAATAATGCTCCGTTGTGGCCACAGGGACGCGGGTGCAAACCCGTATGAAAAGGCTGACCCGGGTTCGGCGGGATTAGTCCGGATGCGTCCGGGAAACCCACGGTTAACAAAAAAAAAATATCTAGCCAATTAACTTGTGTTGCTTATGACATGGCCTAATTCACCTACTTGTGCTGGAGTGTGTCAAGCACAAGCTTGCACACTCCTAGCTTCATTTTCATTGGCTAGGATTTGATTTTTGCTTTATTTACTTACTAATTAAATCTAGATTTTTGTTAATCATGATTAGGATGTTAATTTAGGTTTAGTAATACCTTAATTAAGATATTATATCATAATTAAGATTTATAACTCCATAATTTAGTATTCTTGAATCAAATTAGGGTTTAGGGTTTTCAATTAGGGTTTAGGGTTTTCAATCCTATAATTAGGGTTTCAATCTTTCGTTTAGGGTTTAATTTAATCTTAATAATTCATAATTAACATTATGATTAATTATTTAAATCTTAATTATATTAATTAAGATTATTGTACAATTTTAATTAATCAATTCAGACAATTATTATCAATTAGGGTTTTCAACTTAGGGGTTCTATTTCCGTGTAACATTTTAAACCCTATTTAACTTATTTTAAAATTTTATCAGTTAATATAATATTATATTAATGTCGAAGCACGACAAAGCACTTCGTCAATTCCAAGCACGACACAACAGCTTACAAAAATAATTTGCCGAAACGCTTCTCGGTGAATTCGCGGGAAGCACGACAAATCATTTTGTCCAATTAAGCACGACATAGCTGCTTGGCGAAAAATTTTTATTTGACCTAATTGTTTAACAAAATACACAATCACATAATACAAAGTCAGATCATGAAATTTCATTTATTAAACACATAATTTACATATACAAATCTTATTAGGGTTCGGAATATTACATTCACCCCCACTAATAAGAATTTCGTCCTCGAAATTTACAGTGTAGTCTATGAAAATAAATGTGGGTAGTTATCTCGCATTTTACTCTCGAGCTCCCACGTAGCTTCCTCGATATTCTGATTTCTCCAGATAACCTTAACCGAAAGTATCTTTTTATTTCGCAAATTTTGTTCTTTCCTATCCACAATTTCAATAGGAATCTCTTCATAAGATAAATCTTTTTCAATTTGAATGGGCTCATAATCAATAACGTGTTTATAATCATGTTTGTACGGTCGTAACACGGACACATGAAACACGTTATGAATATGTTCTAGTTCAGGAGGTAGGGCTACCTCATAGGCTACCTCACCTATCCTCCTCAATATTTGAAATGGCCCAATAAATCTCGGACTCAATTTGCCTTTCTTGCCGAAACGTATTTTTCCCTTCCACGGAGATACTTTTAAGAATACGTGACATCTCTTTCCAAGTCCTAGATATTGCGGCAAGTTATAACCTGTTATTGGGGAGGCCATGGATACACATGGCCGGGGCAGTTCCTTCCATGCTACACCAGCAAATCAAACTTATCATCGACGGGAATCTGGTGACGATCTCGGCGGAGTGTGATGACCCTTCTCCTTCCAGGAATGGCCTGCCTGTGATTAATGTGGACGAGTCGGCGGCACCTGCCAGTTTTCAGGCGCTGGAAATCAGCACTCCCCACTACAGATGTCTGGGGGCTCCAGCCATGAAACCTAAGGTCTCTCCAGAACTTACCTTTGTTGCAAAAGAAATGATGAGAATGAAATTTCAACCCGGACAAGGGTTAGGAAAGAGTAGTCAAGGAATCACCGAGCCCATTCAACTACCACAACAGATAGGCAAAGCAGGGTTGGGATATCATGAAAGCGTAGCACGGAGACACCGTCAAGGCGCGACCCCGACTCGTTTGGCCAGAAATCCGATGACCAAGGTAAACAATGAACGAGGGACTAGCAAGCCTGTGATTGGGACAGGGGATGAAGAGTTGACCCCCACAAATGATGAGTCAACCAAGAAGGAAAGTTTCCTACAGGAGGTCGGGCAAAAGTTCGAAACCAGGTGCTATATCCCCGGATAGTTAACAAGCAATGGAGAGGGGAAGGATGTTGTCACGCCACCGGGAGCCCAACAAGGTGTGCCTGTCATCGATTGGGCAGGGCTAATTATTCCTGAAGAAGGTAGGAAGAGGGACTCAGGCGATGTAGCCGTAGTCATCGGAGAAGTTTCCGATGTGAAGCCACCTTTCATCCAGCGCATTCCGTCTGATATGACCATCGACAACTGGACAATGGAATCAGTGATATCCAAACAAGGGTAAAACCCGACATCAGGGTGGTAGACCCCAGAGGATGGGAGGATGAAGAAGTTCATTTTTGTTTTGTATTTTGCATAATTATGTCGTTTCGTCATGTTATCTTAAAATGTGATCGTTGTGAAAATGACTTATATATGATAAATATTTTGTTTCATGTCAGGTGTACCAATTTGAGTAATCCTTGCCTAACAAATGGTCTTTCAAATTTGAATGATGACTATGATTTTGATATTGAGCTGGATTTTGATTTAATGGGCATTGAGCAAGATGAGACAGATTACGACGACAATTCTATCTCTCCAAGGTCCTATTTCCACCGGCAATTCTATCTCTCCAATTGTATCCCTCCGGGATCCGTCGAAGGCTCGCACCACTACATGACTGGCCCGTAGGCGCTTAGGATTGATGTTCATCTTCTGTAATGTACTGAGGGGACAGATATTCAACGCCGATCCCCCATCAATCAGCACCCCATTCATAATATAACCTGAGGAGATCACCGCAATATGCAACGGTTTTCGATGCCCCCTTCCCTCTTTGGGGATATCATCATCTGTAAATGATATTACATTACTTTCCAATAGATGGTCCACCAGATGGCTGAACCTTTCCTTGCCTATCTCTTTGGGAACGTATGCCTCCTCCAGGACTTTCGCCAGAATTGTGCAGTGATCACTGGACGACAACACCAAATCCATGATTGATGTCAGGGTCGACTCCTCGCTTAATATCTGGATCCCCCTTGCTTCCGGATGATCCATCCTCCTCAAGAACTCCATGGCTTTCTCCTCGGATATCTTTTCATCTTTCTTCGTTTTGCTCTCAAGGACTCGTCCAAGAAGGTATAAGGGATTCCCCTTTACTGTTACAGAAGCACAACTGGCTGCTTCCTCTGACACCCCCCATAATTCCATGGTACCGTTTTCAGACTGTGGACAGGGATCTGCGGTCTCGCTGTGAGGGTGAGGATTTTCGGAGCCGATAACTTGACAGGCCCTCTATGATATTTCTGCTTACACCTGCCAACCTAATTGGCGCTCCCCGCGTACTCCCGTGATCACTTATCATGTTGGTCATCTCATCAATTTTCTTTACATAATTCAGCCTTGACGGCCCCTCGGCTTCACTGGCTTCCGCCACATTGACCCCCCTCCATCATGCCTAGGCAGGGGATTGACTTTGACATTTGGGGAGTCTGGCTGTTCCACCACAATTTTCCCACTATCAATCAAGTTCTGAATTTTGTGCTTCAGCGTCCAACATTCTTGCGTATCATGACTAGGGGAACCTGAATGGTATGCGCATTTCTTGCTTGGGTCGAACCTTCTTCCATTCGGGTCACTCGGGGGTGCCAAATCGACTATTTTCCTCTGGGCTATCAATCTGCCAACACCCGCTCAAGAGGATCCCCGAGTGGGGTGAATACTCGATTTTTCGAGGTCTCGAATCTCCTTCGCCCATCCGCCCTCTGATCAGTGAAGTTAGGCTGTCGGGATGGCCCCACTCTCTGCACCTGTACCAGAGGATTGTTTTCTGCCTTTCTAGATGATCCCTGCAGGATGAGGGAAACATTTTTGGACCCTACGGGAAGTGTTGCCATAGTTTCCACTCTGGATTAGCTCTGCAGCTGTTTCCAAAGTTGTGATATCCCGAATCTTGCCAGACTTCAACCCCATGTCCACCATTTCTCCGTGTTTAATCATCTCGGCAAAAGGTCTTCCAATCCCCGATATAACCCGCTCATAATAAGGTGCCTCTTGAATGTCCACGAAGGTCATCACCATCTCCGACTCGCTCATTGGGGGATTCACCTGTGCAGCCATACCCCTCCATCGCTGTGCATAATCCCTGAAAGATTCCTTTAGTTGCTTCTTAATCTTCGTCATTTGGTATCTATCAGGGGCCATTTGTGCCTGGAAGCTATACTGTGTTAAGAAGGTGTGGGCCAACTCCTCCCAATTGTGGATCCGGGCATTATCAAGACGGGCATACCAGATCCTCGCTTCTCCCGTCGGCTCTTTTGGAATAGTTGCATCCTTAGACCCTCGTCTTCTGTATAAGATCCAAGCTCCCCAATGTATATTTTCAGATGTGTATAAGGATCCCCCTTCCCATTGTATTTCTCAAATTCGGGAATTTTAAACTTCTCCGGGTATCTGGTTCCGGGGAAGACACATAGATTTGAATAATTAACCCTGCCTAGGGAACCTATGCCTTTTAGAGATTGGATGGTCTCCTCCATTTGTTTCATTTTCTTCCGAAGGTCGTCAGTGTCTCCTTCCTTTGGGATAGTAATCACTGTCCTGTCAGGTATATGAATGGCCCTTGGGATGACTGGCTCGCCCTTAGGTTGGGGTGGATCCTCTTTAGGTGGATCCTGTCTAGGTAGCAATTGTTCCTTTAGCATCATGGCCATTTCCAACATCTGTTTCTTAAAATCATCAAATTCCTCCCTAGATATTGATGAGGACATCCTTAGTTCACAAGCCCTTGACAAAACACAAGTGGATCCATTGCATATGCCACTTGGACCCATTACGAGGACACGAGCTAAACGCTTCAAAGAAGGACTTAACGGGATGATTCATAAATTATGGACCGAGGTTGGATCGAGCATAGAGGTTATAGAGACGGGTTACAAGCACGCGAAGTTCATAAACACATTGGAAGCAAGCATACCCGAACCGACACAAAAGAATCAGCATTTCCGCACTTTTGGACTAGTTTGACATCAGTTCGTATTTTGGCCATAACTTGAGTTTCCAAACTCCAAATGAGGTGATTCAAAGGCCTAAATTCATTAGAAACTCCAGGGCTACAATTTTCATTCTTGGCCCAAGTCCAAATTCAAAATTTATCAGGTGTGAAAATAGCTTGCAATGTGCTAATCAGTTTATAGTTGTCTGATTTGGACTTTTAACACATCACATGTTTTGGATTGTTAAATTCTTTGGGTGGCTAATACATGTGATGTGATTAGTTGTTAGATCTTGACTTATGATGATGGTTTAGCACACCATGAGTTCCTATAAATACCAAGTGATGCTAGGATGTAAAATCATTCATTCATATCAATTTTCAGATTATCAATACTATTGTGAGTTTGTTTCTCTACTTGTGGTTCTTTGAAGAATTCCTAAGTGTTCCTTAGTTCTTCTTTTTAGATTCATAATTGACTTATCATACAACCATTCATAGTTGTGTGTGGCGTCTTCTACCGCATCAATCGTCGATAGTACCGAGATTACCGCTTCAATATAAGCGAGGGGTCGAAGTGTCGTTGGTGTTCATCCTCCGCAAATTTCCTAAGCAAGCAATTGTACCAAGATTACCGTCTACATATAGGCGAGGGGTTAAGGTGTTGCAAGCTATCCATCCTATCAACTTGTTAGAAACGATCCGGGCGACGACCACCTCACGCAAGCGTGCCGTGGAGTCTATCATTTGGTATCAAAGCTAAGTTTCTTATCAAGTTACTTATCTTTACTTTTATTGTTGAAATATAGTCAAAAAAAAAAAACTGCATAAAATATATAGCAGAAAATTTGTATTGGTGAATTGCTATCATCGGGATTTTCATTTGCAAGAATCATATTTGGCGTTTGAAAGTCTTGTGGAGAGTCGTACCTTCTATATTGTTTTCTTGATAAGTTATTATTGGATTGTAATTAGAGAATTGAGGTAATATTTGTGAGAATTCAAAAAGAACCTATTAGAGAGAACTACGAGCGGAAAAAGGCAAGAGTAGTAAGTTTAATTGAGGGTAAAAACCTAATTGTGTGATACACGAGCGTTTCCTACTTATGTGGTATATTGTTTGAGTGAAACACGCAAGGGAGTGGTGAGGAACTTGTTTTCTACTAATCTTTATTTTGCAGAAAATATGTCTAACACAAGAGATAAGACAATTGAAAATGAACCTTCTACATCGAATTTTGACCCAAAACTCATGATGGAGGCTATGATGAAAGAATTTTCTAGACAATTGGGGATGGCTATTGAACAAGTGCATGATCGCATCGATCAATTGAGTGTCACTCGAGGGGAACAAACTCAAATCCCTCCGGGTGGGCGCCCAAAAGGAAAGACCCAACAAAAGGAAGCAAGGCTAGCAGAGACAAATTACTATGATGAAAGGTTTAGCGAGGAAGAGGATCGGGAAATTGATCTTATCCCTAGGAGACATTTTGCAAAGGATAAAGGCGGCCGAAATCGAGAGGACAACAATCTCGATAGCATCAAAATGAAAATTCCCACATTCCAAGGCAGGAGTGACCCCGAGGCATATTTAGAGTGGGAGAAGAAAATGGAGTGGATCTTTGACTGTCACAACTACTCGGAACTCAAGAAAGTTAGGATTGCAGCTACCGAATTTTCAGAGTATGCAGTTACTTGGTGGGATCAATTGATGACCAGCCGAAGGAGGTGCAGAGAACGTCCAATAGAGACTTGGGCAGAAATGAAAGCTGTAATGAAAAAGAGGTTTGTCCCAAGCCACTACTATCGAGATCTGTTTCGAAACTTACAAAATTTGAGACAGGGAAACAAGAGTGTGGAGGACTACTTCAAAGAAATGGAAATGCTAATGTCTAGAGCTGACATCGACGAGGATAATGAGGCAACCATGGCCCGATTTTCAGCAGGTTTAAATTGGGATATTACAGATTTGGTGGAGCGTCAACATTATGTGGTATTGGAAGACATGGTGCACATGGCTATCAAAATAGAGAAGCAACTTAAGAGGAGAGGTGGCCAACGAATAAACACTACCATAGGTTCATCATGGAAATCCAATAATGTGAAGCGTGAAGAAAAGCCAACTATTTTCAAACCAAAGCCAGAAATCAAGCAGGGAGCGGCTAATCAAGTGGTGCAAGGTAAAACTAATACACCTTCTACTAGTCGTAATCGAGATATTGTATGCTTTAAATGTCAAGGCAAGGGACATATTGCAAATCAATGCCCAAATCAAAGAACTATGTTATTGCTTGATAATGGGGATTTGGAGACCGAGGAAGAAGATAGTGACAATGACTCTATGCCACCGTTGGAGGAAGATAGAGAGGTTGCTATGCATGGTGAAGTGTTAGTTACATGGAGAATGCTTAGTACACAGGTAAAGGAAGAAAGCAGCGAGCAAAGAGAGAATCTATTTCATACTAGATGCATGGTAAATGGTAAGATCTGTTGTGTTGTAATTGATGGTGGGAGCTGTACAAATGTGGCAAGCATCACAATGGTGGAGAAATTGGGACTTACAACATCCAAACATCCTCACCCATACCGATTGCAGTGGCTCAATGACAGCGGCGACATCAAAGTTACCAAGCAAGTATCAGTACCGTTTACAATTGGGAAGTATGTTGATGAGATCCTTTGTGATGTAGTTCCTATGCAGGCAGGTCATTTACTACTTGGGAGACCTTGGCAGTTTGATCGGCGAGTAAAACACGACGGTTTTACTAATGAGTACTCTTTTGTTCACAATCAAAGAAAAGTTACCTTGTGTCCTATGTCACCAAAACAGGTGCATGAGGATCAAATACACTTACAGAGAGATTATGAAAAGAAAACAAAAGAGAGAGAAAAAAAGAAAGGAGAAGAGAGAAAAACAAATATTTTTGCAAAAAGGAGTGATGTAAGGCGAGCTTTGGATTCTAAAAGGCCAATGATTGTACTTCGGTATAGGGAGGCACTTTTGAATACTAACGCTAATAAAACTTCATTGCCTAGTGTTATTTCTACTCTTTTGCAGGATTATCAGGATGTATTTCCCGAGGAGCTTCCCCAAGGATTACCACCAATTCGGGGAATTGAACATCAAATTGACTTTGTCCCCGGCGCGACCATTCCAAATCGCCCGGCATACCGAAGCAATCCCGAGGAAATGAAGGAATTGCAAAGGCAAGTTGACGAGCTAATGGACAAGGGGTTCGTGAGAGAAAGCATGAGTCCATGTGCGGTTCCAGTTATTTTAGTACCTAAGAAAGATGGGAAGTGGCGCATGTGCATTGATTGTCGAGCGGTAAATAACATCACGGTAAAGTATCGGCATCCCATTCCTAGGTTAGATGATATATTAGATGAATTGCATGGATCTTGTGTGTTTTCTAAAATAGATTTAAAGAGTGGTTATCATCAAATTAGAATGCATGAGGGTGACGAATGGAAAACTGCTTTTAAAACAAAATATGGATTATACGAGTGGTTAGTCTTACCCTTTGGTTTAACTAATGCTCCTAGCACATTCATGAGATTAATGAACCATGTTTTGCGATCCTTCATTGGAAAATTTGTAGTTGTCTACTTTGATGATATCTTGATCTACAGTAAAGATTTAGGAGAGCATGCATTGCATATAAAATCTGTCCTACAAGTGCTTCGGAAAGAAAAATTGTATGCTAATATGGAAAAATGCACATTTTGTACGGATCGAGTTGTGTTCCTTGGCTTTGTTGTTAGTGCACAGGGAGTACAGGTTGACGAAGAAAAGGTACGTGCAATCCAAGAATGGCCAACTCCTACGAATGTCAGTCAAGTTCGTAGCTTCCATGGGCTCGCAAGTTTCTATAGACGGTTTGTAAGGAACTTCAGCGAAGTCACAGCACCACTCACCGAAGTAATCAAAAAGAGTGTAGGATTCAAGTGGGGTGATGCACAGGAAAAAGCGTTTAATTTGATTAAAGAAAAATTAACTAACGCTACTTTACTTGTATTGCCTAATTTCACTAAGACCTTTGAAATTGAATGTGATGCTTCAGGATTAGGCATTGGAGCTGTGTTAATGCAAGAAGGAAAGCCAGTGGCATATTTCAGTGAAAAATTGAGTGGATCAGCTTTGAACTATCCTACCTATGACAAGGAGTTATATGCTTTGGTTCGATTATTGGAAACTTGGCAACATTATCTGTGGCCTAAGGAATTTGTGATTCACACGGATCATGAATCATTGAAATATTTGAAAGGCCAACACAAGTTGAACAAGAGACATGCACGATGGATGGAGTTCATCGAGACATTTCCATACGTCATTCGCTATAAGCAAGGTAAGGAAAATGTCGTGGCCGATGCTCTTTCGCGAAGGTATGTGTTGTTAAATACTCTTGACACAAAATTACTTGGTTTTGAACAAATCAAAGAATTATATGATAATGACCATGATTTTTGTGAAGAGTTTAAAAATTGTGAAAAGAATGTTGTAGGTAAATACTTCAAGATGGATGGATTCTTGTTTCGTGAGAATCGATTATGTATACCTGCATGTTCTTTGCGTGAGTTATTGGTTCGAGAGTCACATGGGGGTGGTTTGATGGGACATTTTGGCGTTGATAAGACCTTATCTGTGATAAAAGAACATTTCTATTGGCCCCATATGAAACGAGATGTAGAAAGAATTTGTGATAGATGCATTACATGTCGTCAAGCTAAATCTCGTGTTCAACCCCATGGGTTATACACACCATTGCCTATTTCGAGTGAACCTTGGATTGATTTGTCTATGGACTTTGTATTGGGTTTACCTAGATCTAAGCATGGTCATGATTCTATATTTGTGGTCGTGGATAAATTTTCAAAAATGGCACATTTTATCCCATGCCACAAAGCTGATGATGCATCCCATGTTGCTGATTTATTCTTTAGAGACATTGTACGTTTGCATGGCATGCCCCGAACAATTGTTTCAGATAGAGATGCTAAGTTCTTAAGCTATTTTTGGAAAACTTTGTGGTGTAAACTAGGAACTAAACTGCTGTTTTCAACTACTTGTCATCCACAAACTGACGGCCAAACGGAAGTAGTTAATAGAACTCTATCTTCTTTATTGAGGGCTATCATTAAAAAGAATATTAAGTTTTGGGAAGAGTGTCTACCACATGTTGAGTTTGCTTATAATAGGTCTGTTCACTCTGCTACTAAATTCTCACCTTTTGAAATTGTGTATGGCTTTAATCCTTTAACACCCTTGGATTTGTCACCATTACCTGTTTCCGAGTATACTAACATGGATGGCAAAAACAAAGCTGATTTTGTTAAGCAGATACATGAGAAGACAAGACTCAACATTGAGAAGAGGATGGATCACTATGCCAAACAGGCCAAAAAGGGTCGGCGTCAAGTAATCTTCGAACCCGGGGATTGGGTATGGCTACACATGCGTAAGGAAAGATTTCCTGCTCAAAGGCGTTCGAAATTACTTCCAAGAGGAGATGGACCATTTCAAGTGCTTGAACGCATTAACAAAAATGCTTACAAATTGGACTTACCCGGTGAGTATAACGTTAGTGCAACTTTCAATGTTTTTGATCTAAGCCCGTTTGACGTAGGTGAAGATTTGAGGACAAATCCTTTTCAAGAGGAGAGGTATGATGAGGACATCCTTAGTTCACAAGCCCTTGACAAAACACAAGTGGATCCATTGCATATGCCACTTGGACCCATTACGAGGACACGAGCTAAACGCTTCAAAGAAGGACTTAACGGGATGATTCATAAATTATGGACCGAGGTTGGATCGAGCATAGAGGTTATAGAGACGGGTTACAAGCACGCGAAGTTCATAAACACATTGGAAGCAAGCATACCCGAACCGACACAAAAGAATCAGCATTTACGCACTTTTGGACTAGTTTGACATCAGTTCGTATTTTAGCCATAACTTGAGTTTCCAAACTACAAATGAGGTGATTCAAAAGCCTAAATTCATTAGAAACTCCAGGGCTACAATTTTCATTCTTGGCCCAAGTCCAAATTCGAAATTTATCAGGTGTGAAAATAGCTTGCAATGTGCTGATCAGTTTATAGTTGTCTGATTTGGACTTTTAACACATCACATGTTTTGGATTGTTAAATTCTTTGGGTGGCTGATACATGTGATGTGATTAGTTGTTAGATCTTGACTTATGATGATGGTTTAGCACACCATGAGTTCCTATAAATACCAAGTGATGCTAGGATGTAAAATCATTCATTCATATCAATTTTCAGATTATCAATACTATTGTGAGTTTGTTTCTCTACTTGTGGTTCTTTGAAGAATTCCTAAGTGTTCCTTAGTTCTTCTTTTTAGATTCATAATTGACTTATCATACAACCATTCATAGTTGTGTGTGGCGTCTTCTACCGCATCAATCATCAATAGTACCGAGATTACCGCTTCAATATAAGCGAGGGGTCGAAGTGTCGTTGGTGTTCATCCTCCGCAAATTTCCTAAGCAAGCAATTGTACCAAGATTACCGTCTACATATAGGCGAGGGGTTAAGGTGTTGCAAGCTATCCATCCTATCAACTTGTTAGAAACGATCCGGGCGATGACCACCTCACGCAAGCGTGCCGTGGAGTCTATCAGATATGGAACCAGGATTAGTAGATGGAATATCAGCCATTTCAGATGTAGAGTCCTGGGCCCTATTAGACTGCGAACGCGTTTGAGGAGCAATCCTACAGAAACAACGGTTTGAAATTTAGTCCTGGGCAATGAAAGGATATGGATGCATGCTAAAGCTGTAACTTTTGTTTTTTTGGGGTTTTTTAATCTTTCTCTGCAAAACAACATGTTAGTAGTTCCTTATTGCAATAATAATTGATAGACACGACTTATTATACCTTCCCAGCTATTCCCTGCAAAACATGGAGGTCAGTACTTTCTTTTGACAACAGGGAAGGTATATGACAGTTGTATGTCATTTACATGACATTTATTTATTTGACTGAATGATAAAAGGGTATGAAGAAGCTTCCCTTTCGTTAGGTTTATCAGAGGCTGACCTACCCTAGGGTTACTCTCGCGGGCTTTTTGGCATGAATGTTCCCATATCTTCGCAATCTACTCGTCTGAATCCTTTCGATTGGAGCGGATATGGGTGGTGCGTTTCCTGAGCCATCTCCGGGGAGCAGCCCCTTCGAGTCCAGTAATAAGCAACCGACAGGTTCGCCTCAGGAGGAGGTACACTCTCAACATACATTCACATTCATCGTCCTCACCGTATGCAAATGATTTACTTTAAAGTAAAGCAATCCCATTCAATCATTCACTTATTAGACAAAACACACATTCACACAACAAAAGTAAAAACGATCAAAATATCGCATGCACACACATATTCATGAACTTTTGAAGGATAGGATAGCATCAAGATTTGAACGCGCCTTAAGCCCTCTAATGTCCCCAGCGGAGTCGCCAGCTGTCGAAGCCGGGAATGTCGCTTCTTCGGTGATTGTTACCCTTTCCAATTTTAGCCCTTTTTGTTTAGATGATTTTTGGAAAAGGTCGGCATGAATGTCGACGGGGTTTTGACATATCGTTTTTTTATGATGAGCCAATTAATCAGAGTCGCCAGTTGGTATATTTGAAATAGATGTACCAACTCATCCGAGTTTTTATTTTTTATAAATCACTGGCTCATATGTGACTCCGAATTAATTGGTCTGCAAACCGAGATTCATAGAATTCGGGGGCTTGCTTAAGCGAGGGGAAGGTGTTAGGCACCCCCAGTCTTCCGTGAAACACGGTTACCGCAATCTTGATACTTTCCTATCCTCTAATTCATGAAATATATATGTGTGCGTGTGTGTGCGTGTGTGCGTGTGTGTGCCTATGTGAATGTGGTGATGAGTTTGTATGAAGAAACCAATTGGGTTTTCAGAAAAGTCGTGTTTTTCTTTTGGGAATGCTTTAGAATGTCCTTCGGTTTATACGAGAAAGCTTTATGAGAAAATGTTTGATTTTAATTGTCAAAACTGTGAGATCGCATTAGGTGTCGTTTTGGCAAAACAAGAGTTTTCTAAACCTTTGTCAAAATAGTAATCGAGATCTATATGTTGCTTTCATAATTCAAATGATGGGCAACCTACAGGATCTCTTTAACCCTATGCACAAGGATTTAATAAAACATTATTTATTTTTATAAAACCATTTTTGTGATGTTTGAAAACAATTTCTTTTTTTGCCTTCTCGTTAAGATAGAAATCAACATTCCTTAGCACCCTCAATTTCTTACCCTCGTGATGCTACTAACCTAGTTTGATTGATTTTATGAAAATCTTTATCGCTTAGCTTGGAAATCCTTTTTGGTGTTGCAATTCAAATTCAACATAATAATGCGTAGGGGATTATTCACGGGCATGTAAGCCATCAAAATAACCCCGAACGCCCACAATCACATATTTTCACTATGATGGGGCCTTAAACACGATTCTCGCCTTGGCGTCGCTTTAAGGCCCGACGATTACATACTTACAAATGAAAACTACATCGCTTTTACTACTTATATCAAAAGATGTCCATCATCGGATTTGGACCACGGGGTCGCGTTCCTAGGCTCACATCCAAAATGGCCAAACAAACACAATATCATAAAATGGCAATCTAAACAAACTAGGCCCAATAAATCATCATAACAAGCTAAATTAATTCGCTAAATGGACATCCTCGGGTCATTAGGAAGCATTTCGTTCCGTGGGAACCTTCACTAATGGTCCCTAATCCATGTATCCACAACAATATACAAGAAAAATTACATTTCACATAACCCAATTGGCAAAAAGATTAACAAAATGATATACCAAAATTGCTATAGAAATGGTCTTTTCACCTTGCAAATAATCCTCACAATGTGTATGAGCTTGTATATTGAGTAGAGTAGAAAATATATGATATATAACCTTACACAAAAGATATAATTCCTCACTTTTTTTCTCTCTTTTCTCTCTATTTTCTTGAAATTTCTGCTGTTTTCTCCCTCTTTTCCGACCTGCTGCTGGTTCCTCTTTTCCTTGTGACACCCCCAAATCTGGGTACTCAATTCCCCCTGATTTGGTGTTCACTATCCCATTCATTCACATCTAACTACCCATAATTAAGCAATTAAAATAAACTTAATTAATCATCTCCCAAACCGGGTTACATCAATAATTAAAAAAAAAACCCACGTCACCTCAACCTTAATACATCAAATGCGGAATAAAAATATAGTCTAAAACAAGTCTGGTACAAATGTTCATCAATTAAATAATAAATCTAGAACTATTTCTGCATCTTGCCCTTGCCCTTACTGGTGGACGGCTCGTCCTGCTTCTCGGGCTTAGCTGAAATGTTTAGTGCAAGAGTGAGCAAACAATTGCCCACAAGAATGATAACAATAACTTTTAATTGAAATAAAGTTCAAATGAGAAGCAATGATTTTCTGAAGTTAATCAATAAGTAATCAAAGTTTGAATATATCTGAGGGTCTCAAGACCTCGAACTATGTCCTAGGTTAACAAGTATTTTTTTTACCGTAACCTTTAACAGTCTTAAAGACTATAAATGGACCTTCATCTCGTACTCAGGGGGATCAGCCCTTTGTACAATGTATTGTGCACAACCATTTTAACGCTAAGCGTAATAATCCCCTATGTTAGGGTTGTTCATCTCAGTTTATTATAAGAGTCCTTACCAAAAGGAACTTGGCTTGGAACAAGTTTAGATAATCTAAGTTTTTGAAACGCTCATCAACTAAGGACTAGCTGAATCAATAATGGTTTGCTAGTCTAGTTCTTCAGTAAAGTTTGTATTCGAAGTTTGAATGATAATCAAAGACTGAATAAATAATATCTGTAACAAAATATAATTAGTCAACATGATATCAGCCTTGCTTGAATAACAATAAGCTAAGGTTAATTAATTCATTCAAAGGAAGTAAACT
The DNA here is from genome assembly GCA_034770075.1 of Aralia elata. NCBI lineage: Eukaryota > Viridiplantae > Streptophyta > Magnoliopsida > Apiales > Araliaceae > Aralia > Aralia elata. Next base: position 54,205,868 of record CM068387.1, on the reverse strand, counting down.
TGTTGAAATAATAACAAGCTTAAGAAATAAATAACTTGCTGTAATAATTTAACAAGTTTAAAGAAAGAAAACTTGCCTCAAGCGTAGATTACAAATTAAATAATTCACGATCCTTAAATCAACCTATACAATTAATTATAAAATGGTAACATAAATTAGTTACAAAATTTATAATCACTTTAGGTTCCTTTTACCTAATTATAGTATCTCATTTAGCATACTTTAGACAACAAATGCTAACTAAATAATTATCATGGCAATACATTAATCACTTGATATATATATATATATAACAGGTCTTAAGTATATATGCATGAAACACCTTAGCAAAACAATCAAAACAATCTAATAAATTTTTTTTTTTTTTAAATATTTTTTTTTATACTGTTCCCTCGCCGGGGCGAGGAAATCCTATACAAAAATGCTCGCCGGGGCGAGCTTCTCGCCGGGGCGAGGATTCCCTTTGTAAATTTCTCGCCGGGGCGAGAATTTACAGTTTATTTCTCTCGCCGGGGCGAGAGACTCGACTGTCATCTCCTACAGTCGCGAACCAGTGAAAACTTAGGCCAATTTTTGGCCAAATTTTTTGAATTCTACCATCCAGTACACAAACTAAATATACCCAGACATCATATATGCTAGAAAACAATTACCCAACATGTTTCTAATCAATTTAACAATTATAGAACACAAATTAAACCAATTAAAGCAAGAAATTCCACTGTTTTATAAAATAACTATGTTTTTGCCATTTTCTTAAAACAAAGCTCTGTAAAACTAAAATTAAATTCTAAAATATATTTTCATGAATTAAAACCTTCAAATAGAGTTTTAATCATCATATAAACATCACGTAATCATCTAATTCACATAGCTATCAATTATAATAAAAAAAAATCACATATTAAGCCAATGAATATTTTTACAGAGAACCAAATATTAAAATACAGAGAAGAGTATTATACCTTCTATTTGATTAAAAGAGAAGCTTGATTAACACTCTTCTAGCTTGAACTTCTACCTTCAATATCTTCTTTTCAAAATTCTCAAACTCTCTTCTTTCTCAAATTTCACAGAACTCTCTCTTTTCTCAAAACTCTCTTCTTTCTCTTTTCTCTCTGTTCTTCTCTTTTCTTTTCTTTCAACTGACGTACTTTTACAAAATAAAAACTGATGATTTTAAAAAAATAAAAACTGTTATTTTAAATAATAATAACGTATAATCCTTAAATTGAATCATCAGTTAAGATTTTCAAAAGCCATAAGGCTTTGTTTGGTAAACACTAATAAAAATAACCTATTATTCTTATGTCTTGTTTGGTAAAACACAATTAAAATAACTCATTTTTCCAACCAAAGGTCATAAGGCCTAGTTTGGAAAAACTAAATTAAAACTCCTTTCATTTATTTTAATAAAACATTATAACATATAGTTTAAAATGTCACACATTTAATTTAATTGAACTTATTATTATTAAATAAATTCAATTAAATATAACTAACTCAAATAATAATTTTATTTAACAAAAACACCAAATGAATTATATTATTCAAATAAATTATTTATTAACATAAATCATTTATTCAAATAATTCTTTTCATCATCTAATTTAATTATTAAATTAAATTAGAATAATCATCACAAATCATATTCAAGTAACAATTAACACAATTAACTCAACATAAACTTATTTCACAATAGCTTAATAAATCATCTATTAACTCAATAAATTAACAAAAATATTTATACAACTCAATAAATATTTTTATTAATTCTCAAAAAATTGCATTCGTTACATCTTTCCCTCCTTAAAAGGATTCTGTCCCCAGAATCACAACGCAATTAAACTCGTCTGTTACATTCTCCCCTCCTTACAAAGATTCTGTCCCCAGAATCGCAATACAAAAGTTAAACAAATAAGTGAGGGTAATTCTGCATCATTTTATCTTCGAGTTCCCACGTAGCTTCTTCAGCACTGTGGTTCCTCCAGATTACCTTAACGGAAGGTATCACTTTATTGCGAAGCACTTGCTCTTTCCTGTCTACTATCTGTACAGGAACCTCTTCATAGGATAAATCTTGTTCAAATTGTATTGGTTCGTATTCGATTACATGCTTATAATCGGGCTTATACTGTCGTAGCACCGATATATGAAAGACATTGTGGACGTGGCCTAACTCAGGAGGTAAAGTGATAGACTCCACGGCACGCTTGCGTGAGGTGGTCGTCGCCCGGATCGTTTCCAACAAGTTGATAGGATGGATAGCTTGCAACACCTTAACCCCTCGCCTATATATAGACGGTAATCTTGGTACAATTGCTTGCTTAGGAAATCTGCGTAGGGTGAACACCAACGACACCTCGACCCCTCGCTTATATTGAAGCGGTAACCTCGGTACAATCGACGATTGATGCGGTAGAAGACGCCACACACAACTATGATGGGTTGTATGATACGTCAATGATGAATCTCAAAGAAGAACTAAGGACACTTAGGAATTCTCAAAGAACCACAAGTAGAGAAACAAACTCACAATAATATTGATAATGCTGAAAATTGGTATGAAGTTGGTTGTACAAGCCTAGCATCACTTGGTATTTATAGGAACTCATGGTGTGCTAACCCATCACCATAAGTCAAGATCTAACAACTAATCACATCACATGCATCAGTCATCCAAAGAGTTTATCACCCCAAAAACATGTCCATGTGATGTGCTAAAAAGTCCAAATCTGACAACTAATGATCAGCACATTGCAAGCTATTTTTGCATTTGAAAACCACCAAATTTGGACTTGGGCAAAGCATGAAAGTTGTAGCCCTAGAAGTGTAGGCAAATTTAGGCTTTTGAATCACCTCATTTGGAGTTTGGAAACTCAAGTTATGGCCAAAATATGAACTGATGTCAAACTAATCCAAAAGTGCGGAAATGCTGATTCTTTTGTGTCGGTTCGGGTATGCTTGCTTCCAATGTGTTTATGAACTTCGCGTGCTTGTAACCCGTCTCTATAACCTCTATGCTCGATCCAACCTCGGTCCATAATTTATGAATCATCCCGTTAAGTCCTTCTTTGAAGCGTTTAGCTCGTGTTCTCGTAATGGGTCCAAGTGGCATATGCAATGGATCCACTTGTGTTTTGTCAAGGGCTTGTGAGCTAAGGATGTCCTCATCATACCTCTCCTCTTGAAAATGATTTGTCCTCAAATCTTCACCTACGTCAAACGGGCTTAGATCAGAAACATTGAAAGTTGCACTAACATTATACTCACCTGGTAAGTCCAATTTGTAAGCATTGTTGTTAATGCGTTCAAGCACTTGAAATGGTCCATCTCCTCTTGGAAGTAATTTCGAACGCCTTTGAGCAGGAAATCTTTCCTTACGCATGTGTAGCTATACCCAATCCCCGGGTTCGAAGATTACTTGACGCCGACCCTTGTTGGCCTGTTTGGCATATTGATCCGTCCTCTTCTCAATGTTGAGTCTTGTCTTCTCATGTATCTGCTTAACAAAATCAGCTTTGTTTTTGCCATCCATGTTAGTATACTCGGAAACAGGTAATGGTGACAAATCCAAGGGTGTTAAAGGATTAAAGCCATACACAATTTCAAAAGGTGAGAATTTAGTAGCAGAGTGAACAGACCTATTATAAGCAAACTCAACATGTGGTAGACACTCTTCCCAAAGCTTAATATTCTTTTTAATGATAGCCCTCAATAAAGCAGATAGAGTTCTATTAACTACTTCCGTTTGGCCGTCAGTTTGTGGATGACAAGTAGTTGAAAACAGCAGTTTAGTTCCTAGTTTACACCACAAAGTTTTCCAAAAATAGCTTAAGAACTTAGCATCTCTATCTGAAACAATTGTTCGGGGCATGCCATGCAAACGTACAATGTCTCTAAAGAATAAATCAGCAACATGGGATGCATCATCAGCTTTGTGGCATGGGATAAAATGTGCCATTTTTGAAAATCTATCCACGACCACAAATATAGAATCATGACCATGCTTAGATCTAGGTAAACCCAATACAAAGTCCATAGACAAATCAATCCAAGGTTCACTCGAAATAGGCAATGGTGTGTATAACCCATGGGGTTGAACACGAGATTTAGCTTGACGACATGTAATGCATCTATCACAAATTCTTTCTACATCTCGTTTCATATGGGGCCAATAGAAATGTTCTTTTATCACAGATAAGGTCTTATCAACGCCAAAATGTCCCATCAAACCACCCCCATGTGACTCTCGAACCAATAACTCACGCAAAGAACATGCAGGTATACATAATCGATTCTCACGAAACAAGAATCCATCCATCTTGAAGTATTTACCTACAACATTCTTTTCACAATTTTTAAACTCTTCACAAAAATCATGGTCATTATCATATAATTCTTTGATTTGTTCAAAACCAAGTAATTTTGTGTCAAGAGTATTTAACAACACATACCTTCGCGAAAGAGCATCGGCCACGACATTTTCCTTACCTTGCTTATAGCGAATGACGTATGGAAATGTCTCGATGAACTCCATCCATCGTGCATGTCTCTTGTTCAACTTGTGTTGGCCTTTCAAATATTTCAATGATTCATGATCCGTGTGAATCACAAATTCCTTAGGCCATAGGTAATGTTGCCAAGTTTCCAATGATCGAACCAAAGCATATAACTCCTTGTCATAGGTAGGATAGTTCAAAGCTGATCCACTCAATTTTTCTCTGAAATATGCCGCTGGCTTTCCTTCTTGCATTAACACAGCTCCAATGCCTAATCCTGAAGCATCACATTCAATTTCAAAGGTCTTAGTGAAATTAGGCAATACAAGTAAAGGAGCGTTAGTTAATTTTTCTTTAATCAAATTAAACGCTTTTTCCTGTGCATCACCCCACTTGAATCCTACACTCTTTTTGATTACTTTGGTGAGTGGTGCTGTGACTTCGCTGAAGTTCCTTACAAACCGTCTATAGAAACTTGCGAGTCCATGGAAGCTACGAACTTGACTGACATTCGTAGGAGTTGGCCATTCTTGGATTGCACGTACCTTTTCTTCGTCAACCTGTACTCCCTGTGCACTAACAACAAAGCCAAGGAACACAACTCGATCCGTACAAAATGTGCATTTGTCCATATTAGCATACAATTTTTCTTTCCGAAGCACTTCTAGGACAGATTTTATATGCAATGCATGCTCTCCTAAATCTTTACTGTAGATCAAGATATCATCAAAGTAGACAACTACAAATTTTCCAATGAAGGATCGCAAAACATGGTTCATTAATCTCATGAATGTGCTAGGAGCATTAGTTAAACCAAAGGGTAAGACTAACCACTCGTATAATCCATATTTTGTTTTAAAAGCAGTTTTTCATTCATCACCCTCATGCATTCTAATTTGATGATAACCACTCTTTAAATCTATTTTAGAAAACACACAAGATCCATACAATTCATCTAACATATCATCTAACCTAGGAATGGGATGCCGATACTTTACCGTGATGTTATTTACCGCTCGACAATCAATGCACATGCGCCAGTTCCCATCTTTCTTAGGTACTAAAATAACTGGAACCGCACATGGACTCATGCTTTCTCTCACGAACCCCTTGTCCATTAGCTCGTCAACTTGCCTTTGCAATTCCTTCGTTTCCTCGGGATTGCTTCGGTATGCCGGGCGATTTGGAATGGTTGCGCCGGGGACAAAGTCAATTTGATGTTCAATTCCCCGAATTGGTGGTAATCCTTGGGGAAGCTCCTCGGGAAATACATCCTGATAATCCTGCAAAAGAGTAGAAATAACACTAGGCAATGAAGTTTTATTAGCGTTAGTATTCAAAAGTGCCTCCCTATACCGAAGTACAATCATTGGCTTTTTAGAATCCAAAGCTCGCCTTACATCACTCCTTTTTGCAAAAATATTTGTTTTTCTCTCTTCTCCTTTCTTTTTTTCTCTCTCTTTTGTTTTTTTCTCATGATCTCTCTGTAAGTGCATTTGATCCTCGTGCACCTGTTTTGGTGACATAGGACACAAGGTAACTTTTCTTTGATTGTGAACAAAAGAATACTCATTAGTAAAACCATCATGCTTTACTCGGCGATCGAACTGCCAAGGTCTCCCAAGTAGTAAGTGACCTGCCTGCATAGGAACTACATCACATAGAATCTCATCGACATATTTCCCAATTGTAAATGGCACTGATACTTGCTTGGTAACTTTGATGTCGCCGCTGTCATTGAGCCACTGCAATCGGTATGGATGGGGATGTTTAGATGTTGTAAGTCCCAATTTCTCCACCATAGTGATGCTTGCCACATTTGTACAGCTCCCACCATCAATTACAACACAACAGATCTTACCATTTACCATGCATCTAGTATGAAATAGATTCTCTCTTTGTTCATTGCTTTCTTCCTTTACCTGTGTACTAAGCATTCTTCGAGTAACCAACACTTCACCATGCATAACAACCTCTCTATCTTCCTCCAAAGGTGGCATAGAGTCATTGTCACTATCTTCTTCCTCGGTTTCCAATTCTCCATTATCAAGCAATAACATAGTTCTTTGATTTGGGCATTGATTTGCAATATGTCCCCTGCCTTGACATTTAAAGCATACAATATCTCGATTACGACTAGTAGAAGGTTGATTAGTTTTACCTTGCAATCCTTGAGTAGTCGTTCCCTGCTTAATTTCGGGCTTTGGTTTGGAAACAGTTGGTCTTTCCTCGCGTCTCACAATGTTGGATTTCCATGATGACCCTGTGGTAAGATTTGTTCGCTGGCCACCTCTCCTCTTAAGTTGCTTCTCTATTTTGATAGCCATGTGCACCATATCTTCCAATACCACATAGTGTTGACGTTCCACCAAATCTGCAATATCCCAATTTAACTCTGCTGAAAATCGGGCCATGGTGGCCTCATTATCCTCGTCGATTTCAGCCCTAGACATTAACATCTCCATTTCCTTGAAGTAGTCCTCCACACTCTTATTTCCCTGTTTCAAGTTTTGTAAGTTTCGAAACAGATCTCGATAATAGTGGCTTGGTACAAACCTCTTTTTCATCACAGCTTTCATTTCTGCCCAAGTCTCTATTGGACGTTCTCTGCACCTCCTTCGGCTGGTCATCAATTGATCCCACCAAGTAACGGCATAATCTGAAAATTCGGTAGCTGCAATTCTAACCTTCTTGAGATCCGAGTAGTTGTGACAATCAAATATCCACTCCATTTTCTTCTCCCACTCTAAGTATGCCTCGGGATCACTCCTGCCTTGGAATGGGGGAATTTTCATTTTGATGCTATCGAGGTTGTTGTCCTCTCGATTTCGGCCGCCTCTATCCCTTGCAAAATGTCTTCTAGGGATAAGGCTAGTTTCTCGATCCTCTTCCTCGCTAAACCTTTCATCATAGTAATTTGTCTCCTCTAGTCTAGCTTCCTTTTGTTGAGCTTTTCCTTTCGGACGTCCACCCGGAAGGATTTGAGTTTGTTCCCCTCGAGTGTCACTCAACTGATCGATACGATCATGTACCTGCTCCATAGCCATTCCTAACTGTCGGGAAAATTCTTTCATCATTGCCTCCATCATGAGTTTTGGGTCAAAATTTGATGTAGAAGGTTCATTTTCAATTGTCTTATCTCTTGTGTTAGACATATTTTCTGCAAAACAAAGGTTAGTAGAAAACAAGTTCCTCACCACTCCCTTACGTGTTTCGCTCAAACAATGTATTACACAAATATGAAACGCTCGTGTATCACACAAATGGCTTTTACCCTCTAGTAATCTCACTACTCTTGCCTTTTTCCGCTCGTAGTTCTCTCTAATAGGTTCTTTTTGAATTCACACAAATATTACCTCAATTTTCCAATTACAATCCAATAAGAACTTATCAAGATACAATATAGAAAGTATGACTCTCGAAATACCAACAAGACTTTACAATCGTCAAATATAATTATTTGCAAATGAAATCCCAATAATAGCAATCAACAATAATAATTTTCTGCAATATATTCTTTTTGTAGTTTTTTTTTTTTTTTTTTTTTGCAGTTTTTTTTTTGACTATGATCCAACAATAAAAGTAAAGATAAGTAACTTGATAGGAAACTTAGCTTTGATACCAAATGATAGACTCCACGGCACGCTTGCGTGAGGTGGTCGTCGCCCGGATCGTTTCCAACAAGTTGATAGGATGGATAGCTTGCAACACCTTAACCCCTCGCCTATATATAGACGGTAATCTTGGTACAATTGCTTGCTTAGGAAATCTGCGTAGGGTGAACACCAACGACACCTCGACCCCTCGCTTATATTGAAGCGGTAACCTTGGTACAATCGACGATTGATGCGGTAGAAGACGCCACACACAACTATGATGGGTTGTATGATAAGTCAATGATGAATCTCAAAGAAGAACTAAGGACACTTAGGAATTCTCAAAGAACCACAAGTAGAGAAACAAACTCACAATAATATTGATAATGCTGAAAATTGGTATGAAGTTGGTTGTACAAGCCTAGCATCACTTGGTATTTATAGGAACTCATGGTGTACTAACCCATCACCATAAGTCAAGATCTAACAACTAATCACATCACATGCATCAGCCATCCAAAGAGTTTATCACCCCAAAAACATGTCCATGTGATGTGCTAAAAAGTCCAAATCTGACAACTAATGATCAGCACATTGCAAGCTATTTTTGCATTTGAAAACCACCAAATTTGGACTTGGGCAAAGCATGAAAGTTGTAGCCCTAGAAGTGTAGGCAAATTTAGGCTTTTGAATCACCTCATTTGGAGTTTGGAAACTCAAGTTATGGCCAAAATATGAACTGATGTCAAACTAATCCAAAAGTGCGGAAATGCTGATTCTTTTGTGTCGGTTCGGGTATGCTTGCTTCCAATGTGTTTATGAACTTCGCGTGCTTGTAACCCGTCTCTATAACCTCTATGCTCGATCCAACCTCGGTCCATAATTTATGAATCATCCCGTTAAGTCCTTCTTTGAAGCGTTTAGCTCGTGTTCTCGTAATGGGTCCAAGTGGTATATGCAATGGATCCACTTGTGTTTTGTCAAGGGCTTGTGAGCTAAGGATGTCCTCATCATAAAGCTACCTCATAAGCTACCTCACCCACCCGTTTCAGCACTTCAAAGGGTCCAATGAATCGCGGACTTAGTTTACCCTTCTTTCCAAATCTGATTTTCCCTTTCCAGGGAGATACTTTGAGAAACACGAAGCTGCCGACCTCAAATTCGCGATTTTGTCGGTGTTGGTCAGCATACTTTTTCTGCCTGTCTTGAGCGGCTATCAGTCTGGCTCTTATTACTTGAACAATCTCAGCAGTTTGTTGCACCAGCTCGGGTCCTAATAGTCGACGTTCACCAACCTCATCCTAGCATAACGGAGTTCTGCATTTCCTTACGTACAACGCTTCGTAGGGTGGCATGCCGATACTGGCGTGATGACTGTTGTTGTAAGCAAATTCGACCAAAGGTAAATAATCATCCCAGTTGCCCTTGAAATCCATGACACACGCTCTCAGCATGTCCTCCAACGTTTGAATTGTTCTTTCACTCTGGCCATCGGTTTAGGGATGATAGGCTGTACTCATTCGCAACTGTGTCCCCAAACAAGTTTGCAGACTCCTCCAAAACTTTGATGTGAACCGCGGATCCCTGTCTGACACTATTTATACTGGAACACCGTGCCTCGAGATAATTTCTTTGACATATAACTTCGCCAGCTGATCTAAAGTGAATCTAACTTTGATTGGTAAAAAGTGCGTTGATTTCGTCAGTCGATCCACTATGACCCATATCGCGTCATATCCCTTCTGAGTAGATGGAAGACCTGCCACGAAATCCATCGTGATATGCTCCCATTTCCATTCTGGTATCTCCAAAGGCTGTAGCAAACCACTTGGTCGTTGATGTTCTGCTTTTACTCTGTGACAGGTTAGGCACTGCGCAACACACTCAGCAACCTCTCTTTTCATGTTTGGCCACCAGAAATGTTGGCGAAGATCTTGGTACATCTTCGTACTTCCTGGGTGAACCGAAAATCTTGAACTATGGGCTTCGGTCAAAATCTCTTCTCTGATCTTTATTTCTGCCGGAACCCAAATTCGGCCTTCGAATCTAAGCAGTCCTTCAGTGTTAACTTTGTATTTAAGCTTTTCTCCCTCAAGCAATCTTTTCCGTATCTCAGCACATTCCTCATCTTTGAGTTGCGCTTCCTTCACTCTTTCCACCAGAGTTGGTTGGGTTTCTATCTGAAATAATTTTTCGGTCGACTCCATCTGATTCTTCACTTCTAGTTCCAACTTAGCCATTTCCTCCACGAGCTTCTCCTGAGCGGTTAACAAAAACAATTTCTCCCGACCCTTTCTGCTCAAAGCGTCTGCAACCACATTGGCTTTTCCCGGATGGTATAAAATTTCATAATCATAGTCCTTGATTAACTCTATCCATCTCCTTTGCCGCATATTCAAATACTTCTGCGTAAAAATATACTTCAGACTTTTATGGTCTGTGTATATTTCACACTTCTCCCCATAGAGATAGTGTCGCCATATTTTCAGAGCAAACACCACAGCTGCTAACTCTAAGTCATGGGTCGGATACCCTTTTTCATAGTCTTTTAGTTGGCGCGATGCATATGCAATAACCTTTCCATTCTGCATCAACACACAACCAAGTCCCTTATGCGATGCGTCGCTATACACCACAAAATTTCCTGTATCATCTGGCAAAGACAATACAGGTGCCGAACTTAGTCTCTTCTTTAGTTCTTGGAAACTCTCTTCGCACTTCTCCGTCCAAACAAACTTCACTGATTTTCTTGTTAAATTCGTTAACGGAGTGGCGATTCTCGAGAAATCTTGAATGAAACGCCTGTAATATCCTGCCAAACCTAGGAAACTCCTCACTTCTGACGGTGTCTTCGGCTGATCCCAGTTTATCACAGCTTCGACTTTTGATGGGTCTACCGATATTCCGTCCTTATCAATCACATGCCCAAGAAATTGCACACGTTCCAACCAAAATTCGCACTTCGAAAATTTTGCATACAATTTCTCTTTCCTTAACGCCTCTAATGTCACCCTCAAATGCTCGACGTGTTCTTCTTGAGTTTTGGAATATACGAGGATGTCGTCTATAAACACCACTATGAATTTATCCAGAAATGGTTTGAACACCCTATTCATTAAGTCCATGAATGCTGCAGGCGCATTCGTTAAACCAAATGACATAACCAAAAACTCATAGTGACCATATCTAGTCCGAAATGCCGTCTTTGGTATATCCTCCTGTCTCACCTTCAACTGATGGTACCCACTTCGTAAATCTATCTTTGAAAAGTACCTTGCCCCCTTCAGTTGGTCAAACAGGTCATCGATCCTTGGCAACGGATACTTGTTTTTGATCGTGACCTTATTCAATTCTATATAATCAATGCAAAGACGCATTGATCCATCCTTCTTCTTAACAAACAATACCGGCGCTCCCCACGGCGAAACGCTCGGTTGAATATACTTTTTATCTAGTAACTCCTGTAGCTGCGCCATCAACTCCTTTAATTCCACTGGAGCCATTCGATACGGGGCCTTCGATATAGGGGCCGTTCCCGGTGCTAAATCAATCACAAACTCAATTTCCCTATCTGGCGGTAATCCTGGTAAATCTTCAGGAAACACATCTACGAAATCTCTAACCACTGGTATCTCTTCCAGCTTTGCACCTTCCTTTCGTGTATCAACTATGTAGGCTAGATACCCTACACAGCCTTGCCTCAACATCTTTCTGGCCTGCATCATCGTCAGACAACTCGCTTGTCTAGGCGATTTGCTACCATAAAACACAACCTTTGACGGATTCATAAGGTTTATACACTTCTTTTGACAGTCAATAATTGCCCCATGATTAGTCAACCAATCCATACCCAATAAAACGTCAAACTCCCCAAGTCGAATTGGGATCAAGTTTACCGTCGTTATCTGACCCTTAATATCTATTTGACAGTTCTTGTGGATAAGTTTAACAGGAATTATTTCCCTATTCGCAATCTCTATGTTCATAGGGTAATCTAGTTCTTCCTAGGGTAATTCTAAGTTCTTAGCAAAATCATCGGATATAAATGAGCAAGTAGCACTCGAGTCAAACAATACATAAGCATTAATATTATTGATTGGAATGATACCTGACACCACATCCTTTGACTGCACAGTGTCCTGCACTGTCATGTTGAATGTCCGAGCAGTAGATCGGCTGGGCTGCGTCGGTCTTGTTATGGTCAGATTGCCACCACCTCCGTTGTTCCCCTTTCCAACACTAGGTCCACCTGTTGCAGTTTTCTTAGGGCAATCCCGTGCAAAATGATCCTTCAGTCCACAAATGAAGCATGCACCCTTCTTCGGATTAGGGCAGTTCGGTGCGACATGACCCTCCTGTCCACAGTTGTAGCACACCCTTTTTCCCTTTAAACAAGCACCCATATGGGTCTTACCACAGGTGCTGCATACTTCCATCTTCTTCTTCAGACTACCCTGCTGACTTCCCGCAGAGTTACCTTCAGTCCACTTCCTCTTCTGGCTATTTCCCCCATGGTTACCACTAGTCTTATAATCATTCTCACTCTTCTTCTTTCTCTGCTCCTGATTATATTTGGTCAGAGCATCACTGCCTCCTTCAGCGATGATTGCCTTCTCCAGAATCGCTGCAAAAGAATTCAGCTGAAACATCGAGACTCGACTGTACAACCAGGGCTTCAATCCCTGCTCGAACCTCCTGGCCTTGCGCTCATCTGTACTTACCTGATACGGCGCAAACCTTGCCAACTCATTGAACTTAGCAGCGTATTCAGGTACCGTCATAGTACCTTGCTTCAGCTCTAGGAACTGCACCTCCATCTGGTTCTGCGCGCTTACTGGGAAGTATGTCTCGAAAAATATTTCTTTAAACCGCTCCCACGGTATTATACCCTGACCACCACGAGTTTTGTTCGCCTGCCACCAGTAGCTGGCTTCTGATTTCAGCATGAATGTCGCAAATGCCGCTTTCTGGTCTTCACCGACTCTGGCGACATCGAACACTTTCTCCATCTCCATGATCCATGTTTGAGCTTCAATCGGATTCATGGAGCCCTGAAATTCTGGAGGTCCGACAACCTTGAAGTCTTTGAAGGTCGTGGCCTGCGCTTGGGGTTGATTTGCAAAGGCTCCCGTTAACAGATTCACCAGCTGTTGCATTGGGTTGGCGTTAGCTTCTTCGTTATTAGTAGATCCCTCAGGGGTCTGCTGACGTGTTGGTTGTCTTCTTGGCGGCATTTTACTGTTAAGAATTCTCGTTATTAGATTATTACTCAATTACTCAAACATTTAAGTCTTAACTTAAACATTTATAAACAACACTTAAACACATAACACATCTGATAAACTTTTCACACTTTATTCATTAACTACTTCAAAACATAATAGAGATAACATCGTAGTTATTTACATCAAATCATCTATCCTGAAATCACAAAGTTCCAGGATTACATCATTATTCTATCCCATTATAGAAAATTGGGATTTACAAATTATTCACTTCATAAATTTCATAATAACATAACTAATCACAGTCTATGATGACATCCCACGACGCACAGCTTCCTGGCGCTCCTGCTCAATAATGCGTGTCATAATCCTACGGTCCGTCACATCTGGGTGACGATGAACTCGATCCTGAGCTCTATCCACTGTGGTGTGAAAAATATACTCCATCTCGTCAATCTTGGCCTTCTTTGACCTCACCTCACACTCAACACGATCTGCGTAGTTAGCCTCCATCAGCCAAGCTGTCTCAGCTCTCGCCCGCTCAGCTGACTCCTTTTTTAACTCATCTCGCGCAATCTCATTCCTGGCTATCAGCTGTCCTCGTCGATACTCAGACTGTACTAGCCTCTGCTCAGCCTCTGCAAGACGTGATGAAAGGTCTTGAATCTCAGCATCCTTCTGCTCCAGAGTGGTTTGACGTTCTGCAGCCTGTTCTTCTAACTCCTCCTTTTCACTCTCTACATGAACCAGCTTCCACTCCACGTCTCCAAGACGTATATCTAGCTCCTCTATCTCACTGTTCTTCTGCTCCAAAGCAGTCTGTCGCTCAGCCAACTGCCCCTCTAACTCCTCCACTCTGTCCTGCAACTCTATGTTGCGATCATACACCTGTTCGTACATCTGAACACCTAAAGAAGATAGTGATATCCTCTCAGGGTCTTCCTCCTCCTCAGGATCCTCCTCAGGGTCCGTCTCAGGCTCATACTCGCGACCTGTAACTGTAATCAATGGGGACGGCTCCCTCTGTACTAGCTGCTCGTGAACTACGTGAATATCTCGGGGCTCCTCCTCCCTAATCTGGCTGGGCTCTCCTCTATCAGTCATCCTGACAACAAAATTTTAAGTTTTAATTACTAATTGATAATACTCGATAGTACTCGCGAGCACATAAGTTTATTATCAAATAAGCACATAGCACATAATTGTTTTATTGTCGTTTATGAATTTCCGTAATCCATTCCTTAGAACTCGATAAGAGTTTATCTCCACTATATCCTCTATCTTCTAGAAGGCTACTACCCTAAGGTTTTCCCCACCTAAAGGTTCATAACCTGCGGCTCTGATACCAACCTGTGACACCCCCAAATCTGGGTACTCAATTCCCCATGATTTGGTGTTCACTATCCCATTCATTCACATCTAACTACCCATAATTAAGCAATTAAAATAAACTTAATTAATCATCTCCCAAACCGGGTTACATCAATAATTAAAAAAAAAAAAACCCAGGTCACCTCAACCTTAATACATCAAATGCGGAATAAAAATATAGTCTAAAACAAGTCTGGTACAAATGTTCATCAATTAAATAATAAATCTAGAACTATTTCTGCATCTTGCCCTTACCCTTACTGGTGGACGGCTCGTCCTGCTTCTCGGGCTTAGCTGAAATGTTTAGTGCAAGAGTGAGCAAACAATTCCCCACAAGAATGATAACAATAACTTTTAATTGAAATAAAGTTCAAATGAGAAGCAATGATTTTCTGAAGTTAATCAATAAGTAATCAAAGTTTGAATATATCTGAGGGTCTCAAGACCTCGAACTATGTCCTAGGTTAACAAGTATTTTTTTTACCGTAACCTTTAACAGTCTTAAAGACTATAAATGGACCTTCATCTCGTACTCAAGGGGATCAGCCCTTTGTACAATGTATTGTGCACAACCATTTTAATAATGGTTTGCTAGTCTAGTTCTTCAGTAAAGTTTGTATTCGAAGTTTGAATGATAATCAAAAACTGAATAAATAATATCTGTAACAAAATATAATTACTCAACATGATATCAGCCTTGCTTGAATAACAATAAGCTAAGGTTAATTAATTCACTCAAAGGAAGTAAACTTGTTGAAATAATAACAAGCTTAAGAAATAAATAACTTGCTGTAATAATTTAACAAGTTTAAAGAAAGAAACCTTGCCTCAAGCGTAGATTACAAATTAAATAATTCACGATCCTTAAATCAACCTATACAATTAATTATAAAATGGTAACATAAATTAGTTACAAAATTTATAATCACTTTAGGTTCCTTTTACCTAATTATAGTATCTCATTTAGCATACTTTAGACAACAAATGCTAACTAAATAATTATCATGGCAATACATTAATCACTTGATATATATATATATATATATATATACATATATATATATATATATATATATATATATAACAGGTCTTAAGTATATATGCATGAAACACCTTAGCAAAACAATCAAAACAATTTAATAATTTTTTTTTTAAAAAAAAAATATTTTTTTTTATACTGTTCCCTCGCCGGGGCGAGGAAATCCTATACAAAAACGCTCGCCGGGGCGAGCTTCTCGCCAGGGCGAGGATTCCCTTTGTAAATTTCTCGCCGGGGCGAGAATTTACAGTTCATTTCTCTCGCCGGGGCGAGAGACTCGACTGTCATCTCCTACAGTCGCGAACCAGTGAAAACTTAGGCCAATTTTTGGCCAAATTTTCTGAATTCTACCATCCAGTACACAAACTAAATATACCCAGACATCATATATGCTAGAAAACAATTACCCAACATGTTTCTAATCAATTTAACAATTATAGAACACAAATTAAACCAATTAAAGCAAGAAATTCCACTGTTTTATAAAATAAATATGTTTTTGCCATTTTCATAAAACAAAGCTCTGTAAAACTAAAATTAAATTCTAAAATATATTTTCATGAATTAAAACCTTCAAATAGAGTTTTAATCATCATATAAACATCACGTAATCATCTAATTCACATAGCTATCAATTATAATAAAAAAAAATCACATATTAAGCCAATGAATATTTTTACAGAGAACCAAATATTAAAATACAGAGAAGAGTATTATACCTTCTATTTGATTAAAAGAGAAGCTTGATTAACACTCTCCTAGCTTGAACTTCTACCTTCAATATCTTCTTTTCAAAATTCTCAAACTCTCTTCTTTCTCAAATTTCACAGAACTCTCTCTTTTCTCAAAACTCTCTTCTTTCTCTTTTCTCTCTGTTCTTCTCTTTTCTTTTCTTTCAACTGACGTACTTTTACAAAATAAAAACTGATGATTTTAAAAAAATAAAAACTGTTGTTTTAAATAATAATAACGTATAATCCTTAAATTGAATCATCAGTTAAGATTTTCAAAAGCCATAAGGCTTTGTTTGGTAAACACTAATAAAAATAACCTATTATTCTTATGTCTTGTTTGGTAAAACACAATTAAAATAACTCATTTTTCCAACCAAAGGTCATAAGGCCTAGTTTGGAAAAACTAAATTAAAACTCCTTTCATTTATTTTAATAAAACATTATAACATATAGTTTTAAATGTCACACATTTAATTTAATTGAACTTATTATTATTAAATAAATTCAATTAAATATAACTAACTCAAATAATAATTTTATTTAACAAAAACACCAAATGAATTATATTATTCAAATAAATTATTTATTAACATAAATCATTTATTCAAATAATTCTTTTCATCATCTAATTTAATTATTAAATTAAATTAGAATAATCATCACAAATCATATTCAAGTAACAATTAACACAATTAACTCAACATAAACTTATTTCACAATAGCTTAATAAATCATCTATTAACTCAATAAATTAACAAAAATATTTATACAACTCAATAAATATTTTTATTAATTCTCAAAAATTGCATTCGTTACATCTTCCGACCCCCTGTATGCTGAGTGAGGGATGAGCTGAAATAGGCTGGCCAGAGCCAGGCGCAGATGGATCTGCGGCTGGCCGCCACCCCTCCACTCAGCTGATTTTTGATTTCCGTGTTTCGAGTTCTGTGTTTTCAAAAGGCGCACTCATTGGCCGCAGATCAATCCCCGGCTGGCTGGCTTGACTTTCTCGATTTTCGTTCCACGCCTCGATTCTGGTGTCGTGACGTCGGTTCTCGCCGACAGGCTCGTATTTTGCAAGCCAAGAATTACTGGGAGACGTGCCACATCATTCGGGAATGCTCATTTCTGACAGCCTTGTTGTCACGTCGGTTTCGGTTGTAAATCGTCGCGGTGGCGTCGAGTGTTCGTACTTGTCCATCCTTTGCCCTCGCAGGCCGGTTCATTTGCCGAATTTGCCCTCCTGTCAGGGTTAGTATACGAAGTGCAAAATTTGGGTGTCTATAGCTTGTTTGGAGGCTATTTCTGTTGAAGATCTTAGAGCTACTGGGGCTCATCTCACCTGGTGGAATTCTCGGGATGTTAATCCTGTTTACAAAAGCTTGATCGTGTTTTGGTCAATAGTGGTTGGTTATCTTTATTGGGCTCCTCCTCTGCTCATTTTGGGCCCATGGAGTTTTCTGATCACTGCCCTGCTATTCTTTGCACCGGCCTTGTCTTGCCTCGTATTCCTAAACCTTTCCAATTTTTTAACTTCATGCTAGCATTAGAGGGCTTCAGTGACTCTCTAAAAACTGTTTGGAGCTGTCAGATTTTTGGGGATCCTGTGTTTTTTTTGGCAGAAAAGCTTAAGAGAGCTAAGAGGGCGATTTGCGATCTTAACAAGGCAGTGGGAAACCTCTCTACTTGTGTGGTCCAGGCTAGAAAAAAACTGCATGATGTTTAGATTAAACTTTCCTCTAATCCTAGGGATGGGCATCTTATTTCTCTGCAGAGGGCTTACTCTAATAACCTTCGGGATGTTATGGCTACGGAGGAATCGCTTCTAAAGCAGAAATCCCGTGTGCTTTGGCTTAAGGATGGGGACTCTAATTCTGGGTTTTTTCATGCGAGGATTAAAAGTAGGTGGAATATCAATAAAGTCCTGTTTGTTGAAAATGAGGATGGGTTAATAGTGCAGGGGCATGAACAGGTTCAAAATGTTGCTGTGGAATATTTCTCCAAATTGTTGGGTTCTCCCCTATCCTCTTCCTATCCGGGGTTGAGTGACATGAGTCATATTTTCTGAAGGACTATATCCTCTGATCAAGCCTCTTTGCTGGATAGAGATATTACTTCTATGGAAATAATGGCTGCCTTAAAGTCTATGAAGAAGAATAAAAGTCCTGGGCCTGATGGGTTTAATGTGAACTTCTTCATTCATAACTGGGATATTGTTGGTAACTATTTTCTTGCTGTTGTTAAAGCTTTCTTTGGCCAGGGTTGTCTCTTGAGGGG
This sequence comes from Aralia elata, assembly GCA_034770075.1. Lineage (NCBI taxonomy): Eukaryota > Viridiplantae > Streptophyta > Magnoliopsida > Apiales > Araliaceae > Aralia > Aralia elata. The sequence continues at coordinate 54,187,124 of CM068387.1, read as the reverse complement.
TACCAACGCTACCGCTATTGCTCTTATTCCAAAGGTCCCTAACCCTACTTCTATGGGGGATTTTCGGCCTATCTCACTCTGTAACACTACCTACAAGTGCATTTCTAAAATCATTGCTTCCAGGCTTAAAGGCACCCTTTCTACTCTCATTTCTCCTACTCAAGCGACCTTTATCCCGGGTAGAGGGATTGGTGACAATATCCTGTTGGCACAGGAGTTAATGAGAAACTATCATAGGAACTCTAGTCCTCCTAGATGCACTCTCAAAATTGACCTTAGAAAAGCTTTTGACTCGATCAGATGGGATTTTCTTTTTGATGTGTTTCATTGTCTCAAATTCCCTCCTAAATTTATCTTTTGGATCAAAGCCTGTATCACTACTCCCAAGTTCTCGGTCAAGGTAAATGGGGCACTTTGTGGTTTATTCCCTGGGGCAAAGGGTCTCCGTCATGGTGATCCCCTATCGCCTTACTTGTTTGTCATTGTTATGGACACTCTTTCTTTAATTATCGATGATAAGATTAAGTCTCTGCCCTTCAAGTCCATTGGAGATCCGGCCTCTCTAGGATCACTAATCTCTGTTTTATTGATGACTTAATGTTGTTCTGTCATAGGGATAGAGACTCGGTGTCCACCTTATCATCTTGCTTGTCTATTTTCTATAACTTATCGGGTCTCTCTCTAAAAGTTGATAAGAGTCAGTGTTTTCTTGCTAATGTTACCTCTGAGGATGTCGCTGTCATTATGGATATTCTTCAGTTTGAGAGAGGGTTCTCCCCTACCAAATTCCTTGGGGTTCCTCTTATTTCCTCTAGGTTATCTACTGTGGATTGTAAGCCTCTCCTTGATAAGATTATTGCTAAAGTCACCTCTTGGACCTCAAAGCTCCTCTCCTTCTCCAGGCATCTTCAGCTTATTCGGTCTGTTCTCTTTGCAATGCAAGCTTATTGGTCTTCCTTTTTTATCCTACCAACGGCAACTATCGAATCCATAAAATCTATCCTTTCTAGGTTCCTATGGAAGGGATCTTCTTTGCAGAAGTATGGTACTAAGGTTGCTTGGGATAATGTGGCCCTTCCGGTCTCTGAAGGGGGCTTAAATCTGAAGCATCTTATCGATTGGAACAATGCTTGTATTTTAATGCACTTGTGGAATGTTATTAATCCCCAAAGTTCTTCTCTCTGGGCAAAATGGATTAGGAATACTGTTCTAAAGGATAGGCACTTTTGGTGTATTCCCATCCCATCCGATTGCTCTTGAATTTGGAGAAAGGTCCTTAAGCTCCGCAGAATGGCCATATCTCACATTCATTATGTTATTGGCAATGGCTCTCTTGTTAGCTTATGGTTTAACCCCTGGATGAATCATCGCCCTCTGGCAAATTCTGTCCATGATCCCCTTATTGTTAACTCTCATCTGAGTCCGCGGGCAAAGGTAGCCGCAATTCTAGATGAGTCGGGCTGGAACCTTCCTACATCAAATCATTCTGATATTATTGATTTTTACCTTTTTTTTGACGCTGCTAGGCCTCATGATGTTTGCCTTCAGGACCAAATCTTATGGGATTCTACTTCTCTTGTTTCCACTAGTGTTATTTGGAAATCCATTCGTAGGAGAAGTTCGGAGGTTGACTGGTGCTCTTTGGTTTGGAATAAGTTACATGTTCCAAGATTCTCCTTCAATCTTTGGCTTGCTTTTCGCAAAGGTTTCAAGACTAAGGATGTTCTGCTTAGTTATGGTATTGACATTTCGGCGAAGTGTCAGTTATGTTCCAATCAGATGGAGAGTTTTCAGCATCTATTCTTCCAATGCCCTTACTCCTTCCATGTCTTTTTTTGTGTCTTGCGTTTCTGCGGGTGGAGAGGTTTTCATAGGGACTGGGTTCATATTGTTAACTATATTCGCCTTCTAAACTCCTCACATCTTCGGCGCTCCATTTTGTCTCTTGGGCTGGCTGCCACGGTTTATTACATCTGGAGAGAACGTAATAATAGAGCTCACGCCAATATTTCAAAGCCTGCAGCCTGTCTTGGCCGGGAGATTATTCATATCATGAAGTGTAGACTGCATTCCTCTAGTATGTTCAGGAAAAAGGTTGCCTTTTTTGCCCACATGCTTATTACTACTTCAGTTTAGTTTAGTTTTTTGTTTGTTTTCTGCTGGCTTTTTGTCTATCTCTGGTGCTGTTCATTGGCTAGTATGTTGTTGTTGGATTTTGTTTGGGGTTTTCAGCTGGGCTATGGCTTTAGCTGTTACTCCCTGGTTGGTTTGTGTTGTGGGCTGCTGTTTCGTCTTGTGCTTGGTCTGGCTCGTTTTGGCTAGTCTTGGGTGCTGCTTAGCCTCTTTTCTGCTGGTGTGCTGGCCTTTGGTGGCTGGCTAATGGTCTGCGATTGTGCTGCCAGCTCTGTTGGTGCATTCATGCTGCTGCGTGCTGTCTGCTGGTGGCTGGCGGTAGGGTGCTTGATGAGCTGGGTGGTCTAGCTGCCTTGTCTGTTGGGCGTTTGGTGGTTGTTTGCTACTGGTGGGTTTGCTGCTGGTGGTGCTGGTGGTGTCATTGGGTAGCTGCTGCTCTGTTACTAGCCTTTGGTCTTGTTCTCAGCTGCTGCCTTATCGCTGGGCTGGTTGATGTTTAGTTTGGGCGGATGCTTCATGTTTGGCCAGGTGGCTTGGGCTGATGCTAGGTGTTTGGCCATGTCTTGTTGCATGGCTGCTGCTAGTCTTTGGGTTTCCTGGCTTTCCTTTTTTGTAATCATTTTGTGGCTGTTGTACCCTTTGGTAAGCTTTTTGGCTAGAGTTGTCTCTTTTTTTCTGTCATCATTGGGCATGTCCTTTGATGTCTTTGTTTGATTTGTTGGGGGTCTTTCCCAGTGTTTGTACATTCTTTCTTTTTAATACAATTTAATTTAGCAAAAAAAAACAAAGAGGTATGCCAAAGGGCTGGCATATGAGCTAAGAGTCAAATGTCCAAGAAGCCAAGACCTAGAGTAACCAAATCCAGAATGGACAACTCTATGATCGAGCAAGGAACACTATGTGCTGAATAGACAAAGAAGTGATGATGAGATCCTGACCAGGCTCGCATTAAGCGTCATCGACTCAACTCAAGCTTCGAGGGTTCAACAAACGAATTCAAGTAATTGGGCTAGAATCTACTCAAGGATGCTTACATTAGAGCTCAATTCATATGAACATCGAGGAGAGGGTCATTCATGTGATTTGGGATTGCTAGATACGATCTATGTAGTAAGACCAAATCAATGCAAGTCAAGCGTTCGAGATAGCGTTCGTCATGATCGTTTGTATCGCCTAATCATTAATGAAGATATGTGTCAATTAATGCAAGGATTAACGTTCTTACTACGTTATGGATGTCCAAGAAAGCTGAAGAGGTTATGTTATATCATGGGACAACACGAGGTTGGATTGCACAGAAAACAAACTCAGAAGTTGGGATTCAGGGTTCTCGCCCCGGCGAGAATCGCAGGCTTATTTTTCTCGCCCCGGTGAGAGCTCCTCTGGATATTTTCTCCCCGGCCCAAACTGAAGCCGCCCCGGCCAAGTCCTCTCTGCCCATTCTCGCCCCGGTGAGGATTCTAGTGCAAAGTTTCTCGCCCCAGCGAGAACAGGCGAATTTGCCTGACACGTTTTTTGAGGCACGCGGTTTTTGGTAGATTTCTTCTTTTATTTTAGGGATTTACATATCTTTTAGATTTCTATTGTAATTAGGATATTTATTATATGTGATTTGATTTCCATATTATGTTTAATTGGATTTCTATTCCTTTTAGGATTTAGGGTTTTTAGGGTTTTATTATATTAGTATAAATAGAATACATGGCTTATGTAATAAGAGACTACACGTTTTGATTAATGAAATTATTGAGAGATTCTTCTCATCTTTTAGTTCTTTAAGAATTCCTAGATTATTTTCTTAGTTTTCTTGAGATTCAATTATTGACTTATCATTCAACAGATCATAGTTGTTTGTGGTGTCATTCTACCGAACCATCAATGGTCGATTGTACCGAGGTTCCTACTTCTTATAAGCACGGGGTTTAGGTGTCGTTGGTGTCCATTCAACGCAAGCTTCCTAGCGCAAAGCAATTATACCAAAGTTCTCGTCTCAATATAGGCGAAGGGTTAAGGTGTTGTGAGCGTTCCACCTTCATAACTTGCTGGAAACGATCCGGGGGAGGACCACCTCACGCAAGCGTGCCGTAGAGTCTATCATTTGGTATCAAAGCTACGTTTTCTAGCCAGTTATTTATCTTTATTTTTCGTGTTGATTATATATTGAAAAAAAAATCGTGGGTTAGAAAAAAAAGTGTTGGGAAAAATTATTATTGTTGCAATTGCTTGGGTTTCATAAGTTTCGTGAATTTTGGGATTATATTGAAGAATCTATCATTTGGTTCTATTGTTGGAATTTGTGAAATTTGAAGACATCAGGGTTTTCACTTAAGAGGATCTAAATTGGCGATTGTGGAACTCTATTGGTTATCATACGTCCTATACTACTATATTTTGTTTTGTGATAAGTTCTTATTGGATTGAAAAGCAAATTGTGAAATTATTTGGTGAATTCAAAAAGAACCTATTAGAGGGAATTAGAGTGGTAAAAGGCAAGAGTGTGAGATCAATTGAGGGTAAAAGCCTATTGAGCGATACACGAGCGGTTTTTATAATTGTGTGATATACTGTTTGAGCGAAACACATAAGGGAATGTGTGAGGAAAATTTTCTTTATCTACTAACCTTTGTTTTACAGCAATCATGTATGGATATAATTGTGAAAATAATTATGAGTGGCAAAAGAGATCTTTTCAAGGAAGGCGCGATCCTGAAGCTTATTTGAGTTGGGAGGAAAGGAAGGAACGAGAGTTTGGCTATCATAATTATTCCGAGTACAAGAAGTTCAAACTAGCAGTTCAAGATTTTTCTGATTATGCAGCTACATGGTGGGCTGAATTTGTGCGTAGCAGAAAAAGGTATGGAGAGCATCCGATCGAGACATGGGAAGAATTAAGAATTATCATGAGGAAGCGGTTTATTCCAAGGCAGCTTAATCGGAGTAATGAATATGCATGTTCACGATATGTGGATCATCGTTCAAGGCATTCAACATGGGATGACGATAGGGAGGTTCGTCGACGTGAGGAGTCGCATTGGAGGAAGCCACAGGAAACTCCTAAGGTATATAGGGAAAAGGTAATTTCTAAAGAGGAGCTAAAAGAGGACATTATGGAACCATTTCGTAAGATGATGATGGAGTGTGATTGGCAGTCCCAAGATCTTCTTCAAGCATATGTTAATCAAGGGCAGCCAAGGAAGGAAGAAGAAGACAAAGAATATGCAGTCCACAGAGAGCTATTAGATTTCAGTGTTCAAGAAGAAGTCCATAATGATGTAATGTCTTTAGAAAATATATGTAAATTTGAACGACAAAAAGAAATTGAAAAAAATATTGAGTGTGAAAAAGATAATGAAAAGAAATGAGAGAATAAAAAGAATGAGAGTGAAAATAAACGAGAGAAAGAAACAGTGGAGAGTAAGAGTGAAAAAAGAGAGGAGAGTGAGTTGGAAAGTGAGTTGTATTTTGAAAAGTCAATGACTGTACATTCATACAAGACGGCGCTTTTGAATACTAACAAGATTAACTCTTCTTTGTCTAGTTTTGTTGTTTCTCTTATTCAGGTTATTGATGATATACCCCGAGCTATCATTCCATACCAGTCAGCTTTTAGTATTCCTGAGGAGACGACGGAGTTACCAAGGCGGGTTGGAAAGTTGATGGAGTCCAACTTCATCAAAGCGGGTATCGTGGGAGAAAGCGTTAGTGCATGTGTTATTCATGAGATCATAGTACCTAAGGAAGATAGAATGTCGAGCTTGTTCGTTGATTTTGAATTGGTAAACGAGTATCGATATAATTTTCTTTGCTTAGATAATATGTTTGATAAATTGCATAGTGCTTATGTTTTATCTACATTGGGAAAAGACCATGTGATGTTTATGCCTAATCAAATTAGCATGAGATATTGTGATAAATGGAAAGTTTTGTTAACATGTGAATTGTATAGGTGGATAGTTATTTCTGTTAGATTAACTAATGCATCTAGTATGTTCATGAGTTTATTAAAACATGTTTTGCATGCTTCCATGGATACATTTGTGTTTGGCTATTTTGATGGTAGAATCATCTTTATTATAAACTATGGAGGATACTTGATATTTGTTGAGTTAGTTTATGAGCATGCATTATATTCTCGTTGTCAATATTCTTACTATCATTTGATAAATTTTGATTGTCAAAGTGCATATCTTCATAGAATTTATTCTAGTGATTATTGTGGGTATTCTCGTTTTCAACATTTGTAATTGCATGAAACTCATTCTAGGGTTTTTCATTCACATGTTGAATTAGATTTTGATCAATCTTTACATGGCATGTCGTTAATTGATAATGGTAGTGATCATGATTTGTCAATAGAGAAATCTTTATTGCATGATTTACTATTATTTGGTAATATCTTTCCATTAGTGTTGTTGTCATTGCATGATTTTGAGAATGTTGTCTTGAATGGGAAAGGATTATTATCATTGGATATTGAATTGAAAAGTGTTTATCATCAAATTGAAGTAAGATATGGTTTACATACATGTTTAGTTAAATCATTGGGATTAGCTAATGCATTAAATGTTTTCATGTTAAATCATATTTTGCATTCTTTTATGGGAAAACTTGCTAATATCTGTGCTGATGATACTTCGACTTTTGTTGACACTTGGAAAAATTCTTTGGCATATGTTGAGTTTGATTGTGAGTATCATAAGTATGCTAGTGAGTTTTTATCTCGTGGTGTTGGTTTTGATCTTTCAATTCCATTGATGTCGTTATCTGATGTTGCATTGGTTAATGTCAATGGGAAGGGAAAGGTTAGTTTTGTTGTGCAGGTTCAAGATGGGTTCGTACTCATTAAGGGGGATAATATGGATCAATGTGCACATCAAATGGAACAATGCGTGGAAAGTCTAAAGGGAAGTGTTTTGGATTTTGTTTTAGTAGACTTTGCATGTGATTTTGAGTTATTTGATTTCTTTGTGATTAAACAAAAGGAACTTGTTGATTTGTTTGGTTTTGTGTTTAATCCAGGAATTCAAGAGCACTTGCGAATGCAACGAGTTGAATTTCAAATTTTGGTATTTGACCCGGGTGCATTGGAATGGAAGTTAGTACAAATGATCAAGATCATAAGGTTCACTTTTGATCCGGGAATTTGTCAATGGGTTTATCTACGAATGGTCAAGATCATCAGGCTGGTTTTTGATCCGGGAATTAGTGGATGGGAGATTATGCTACATGAAGAGTTCTACATGCTGATATTTGATCCAAGAGGATATAGGACTTTTCGTAGTTTTATTTGCTTTTATTTTACTATATATGCATTTGATTTCTTAGGTAGAAACTTTGATTGTGTTTTTGTTTTAGTTTCTAATTTAGCTTGTTATTATCTGTTGAGTGTTATGGAAGAAATTGGCTTACATGTGCAAGAATATCATGTTACTTTGGTGAAGTGTTTGAGTCAAAGAAAACAAGAGTTTAAGTTTCCAGGTTATGATTCGAAGAGCTTATATGGGGATATGTCGATTCGATCATCATTTGGAAGTAGATCTTCAATAGTGATTCATGTTAACTTGAGAAAGATGTTTGATATTGCTATTTTGAGTCTTGAGGGAGTTGGAAGTTCTATTGATTATTTTCATATTCTTACATACTTTATTTATATATTTCATGTGATTGGTGAGAATTATGATTATGTTTTGTTTCACGCTTCTAACTTGGTTTGTTTGGGTGTAGGATCAGTTTTGTGGATACATCCTTTTCAAGGGGAGATATCAGATTTGAGGACAAATCCTTTTCAAGAGGAGGGGAATGATGAGATCCTGACCAGGCTCGCATTAAGCGTCATCGACTCAACTCAAGCTTCGAGGGTTCAACAAACGAATTCAAGTAATTGGGCTAGAATCTACTCAAGGATGCTTACATTGGAGCTCGATTCATATGAACATCGAGGAGAGGGTCATTCATATGATTTGGGATTGCTAGATACGATCTATGTAGTAAGACCAAATCAATGCAAGTCAAGCGTTCGAGATAGTGTTCGTCATGATCGTTTGTATCGTCTAATCATTAATGAAGATATATGTCAATTAATGCAAGGATTAGCGTTCTTACTACGTTATGGATGTCCAAGAAAGCTGAAGAGGTTATGTTATATCATGGGACAACACGAGGTTGGATTGCACGGAAAACAAACTCAGAAGTTGGGATTCAGGGTTCTCGCTCCGGCGAGAATCGCAGGCTTATTTTTCTCGCCTCGGTGAGAACTCCTCTGGATATTTTCGCCCCGGCCCAAACTGAAGCCACCCCGGCCAAGACCTCTCTGCCCATTCTCGCCCCGCGAGGATTCTAGTGCAAAGTTTCTCGCCCCAGTGGGAACAGGCGAATTTGCCTGACACGTTTTTTGAGGTACGCGATTTTTGGTAAATTTCTTCTTTTATTTTAGGGATTTACATATCTTTTAGATTTCTATTGTAATTAGGATATTTATTAGATGTGATTTGATTTCCATATTGTGTTTAATTGGATTTCTATTCCTTTTAGGATTTAGGGTTTTTAGGGTTTTATTATATTAGTATAAATAGAATGCATGGCTTATGTAATAAGAGACTACACTTTTTGATTAATGAAATTATTGAGAGATTCTTCTCATCTTTTGGTTCTTTAAGAATTCCTAGATTATTTTCTTAGTTTTCTTGAGATTCAATTATTGACTTATCATTCAACAGATCATAGTTGTTTGTGGTGTCATTCTACCGAACCATCAATGGTCGATTGTACCAAGGTTCCTGCTTCTTATAAGCACGGGGTTTAGGTGTCGTTGGTGTCCATTCAACCCAAGTTTCCTAGCGCAAAGCAATTATACCAAGGTTCTCGTCTCAATATAGGCGAAGGGTTAAGGTGTTGTGAGCGTTCCACCTTCATAACTTACTGGAAACGATCCGGGCGACGACCACCTCACGCAAGCGTGCCGTGGAATCTATCAAGTGACTTGGACAAGTCAACCTGTGTTTAATGGAAGTGATCATCTGCATCTGCTATGTACCAGAAAAAGGAAGGGCTTAAGCGACCATCATCAGCAGCATCTAGAGGAAGATCACCGTCAGCTGTCAAGTACTAGAAGATGAAAGAGATCAAAGTTCATCTTGGCAGCACAACCCAACAAACTATCAACACACCAAAGAGGGCGAGGCATTCTTGTCTTAAGTGACTAAACAAAGTCAAGTCTGCTGGACTTGCTGAGTACCGGAGGGTACAAGAGATTCTAAGTCTGTTGGGCTTAGTATACAGGTTCCAAGGCTGCTGGCCTTGAAGGGTTCTTTGTGAACTAGGTTTCCAAATCTGCTGGACTTGAAGAGGGTCATAGGATCCTTGTCCGAGGGACTAAAAAAAACTCTTGTCTGTTGGACTTGAGGAGGGCATAGAGTCCTTGTCTTTGTGACTAAAACAATTAGTTGATTCCTACTTGTTGAAGTAGAAGAGTGGAGTAGGAGTTATTCAGTCTCCGAACCACTTAAAATCTCCTGTGTCATTTACTTTCTGTCATTTACCTTATGCTCAATAAATTGTTATATCTGTTATCAACCATACTATAGACTTGTAAATTGAACTAAGATTATGTTTGAATCTATGAAGGGGTTATTAATGATTATTCCGTTACGCATGAATTGATTTTTTATTTCATAACTGATATACTTTCATTAATAAATAAATAAAAGTTTCAAAGGATCTATTCAACCCTCCCCCTTCTAGATCCACATTATGTCCCCAGGAACCAATAAACTCCTTTATTCTAGGAAACATGGAACCCTATTCCAAAACAGAATAAACTCTTTTATTCTAGTTAACGTGAAATCTAATTCCAAGTTAAAATAAAACTTTTAATTTTAATCATATTTCAATTCAAAATAAACATTTTATATTAATTGAAAATAAATAAAAAAAAATTTCAAAATCTGCAGACCGGCGCGGCCGCGCTCCAAAATGAGCTAGGAGCAGCGCGGCCGTGCTGCACCCCCAGAAACGGTTTCTAGGTTCGGGCGCGGACGCGCTCCAGAATGAATTGGAAGCGGCACGGCCGTGCTGCGTAGCAGACTCGGAAATGTTTTTCTACTGCCCAGAAAATCGATCTAATCGCATGCCCATACACATATGGAATCATCATAATCGATAATTAGCACAAGATTTGGCTCTGATACCACTGTTAGGTTTGTGTATAACGCGAACATGCAATCAAATTACATAAATAAAGTGGAAGCGCGATAAAATCAGATTTTAAAATTTTATAGAAACCATCACCATAATCTTTCTTTATGCGCAATTATTAATTAAACGAAAGAGATAGAGAAAAAGAATATATACCCTTGTAGAATTCTAGCTTCATCAGGTACAAGTTCAACTCCAATTTTTTCGCATTCTCTTTGAATTTCACCGATTAAATTCCTTCCTTTGATCAACGTTAGCCACTCAAGTGTTTGGCCTCTAGAGGTGATCCACCAAGGCTTGTTCAAGAAGATAGGTGTTAGCAAAACCCTAGTTTCTACAGAAATTGTAAGTACTCTCCACAATTCTAATGTAAGAGTGTGTAACTGTCTAACCTTTTTTTTTTTGCTAAATTTTGTTTGTATATAAATATGCAAAAAACAAAAGATATTACAATGAAGTTCAGAACATAGTCCTCTTCTACCTAGAGGGCTAAAACACCTAGAAAAGTCTAGGAAAATCAATTGCCTAACCTAATAATATTTTCCTCACAACCCGAGGCTAGGCAAAAAGAAAACAACTAAAATTCATAGCTAACTAAGTTAGGTAGGTATATAGAAACGGCAAAAGGACCACATAACGAAATTCAACAGCAAGAGGGACTCGTGATGGAGTATAGTCTTGATCTGAAAATAAGTTAAATGGGACCCGTTTATCAACAAAGGAAGTCAATTACCTAACCTGATTACATTATTCCTCATAAACAGAGGCTTGGTAAATGAAAAAACAAAATAAAGTACTAACTGCAATAGCACTAAATTTCAGCAATTCCAAACGGAACACCAAGTCAGTCGAACAAAAACGAACTAAAATGGAACCAGCAGGTCCACGGACCCATCAGAAACCAAACTAAAAGAAACCAAACTGCAACCAGCCGGCAAAGCATGCTGAACAGCTCAAAAACCAAACCCATGTGGGGCCCACATAAATTCAAAACGTCCAAGGCTGAGTATCCAGCAGCCTATGAAACCAGTCCTCAAAAATCGTAGACCCACGTGAGTAGCATATTTAAATGGAAAGATGCACTAATCAACAACAGGATGTCAACCACGTCCGGTAACAACACCTGCAGACCAGCCGGAATAGGCCGGAGGACATGGAAACCGGCAACGCCCCAAAATCATCCCACCAGAAAATGAAAGGGGGCCCCACTCGCTAAATCAAGACCAGCAGATACCGATGAAACGACATGCAGACCGGACCAACAGCTGCAGAAACCCATCACCGAAGAACCAAACACCGGTAATAAGAGCTCCGATGATAAAACCCGGCAGATACACCGGAAGCACAAAACCCATTTGCACAACAGATTTAAAGGAAGAGCAGCAACCCAATTAAAACAAAAACAATAACAAGAAGCATTAAAATAATTGAGTGCACACAGATTTGAAAGTCGGCACAGAGCGACCCAAAAGGGGCAGCACGAAAGCCAACCACAAACAACCGGAAGAACCCAAAACAGGAACCCACCGGAAAACCAGATCCTGCAGACATCCCCATTTTTTTTAATAAGAAACCTGAAATAGAACAATGGGAACAGGGCAAAACAGTCGGCACTTGATGAGCCGAAAAATCCAAGACACCCATCAAAAGAGCAGATCGCCAAGCCAAATAAAAACCCAATCAGTCGAAAGCTAAAATAGGCAATTCACCACAGACCGACTCCAAAATTGACTCCACAATAAAGTGGAAACAAACAGGCCAACATCGGCCAAGGCACCAAAATTGACCTAAACAGATCAGCAATTAATACAAAGAAGATCAATAAATGGAATGGACACACCAAGAAACCCAGCAAAAGCTGCTCCTCCGAACTGAGCATACCCAAACCAGCAAATATGAGAGGAAAACAAGGAAAACTAATCATTGGTACAAAAGACCTCAGCAAAGGAAACGTGAAAGCAGGCTACTCACACCTCTTCGGAGCAGACCCACAACCTCTAGGCATCTCCAAGCCCAGGAAATATCCGAGTGGTGAGGAAGAGAGTACAATAAAAGTAGACCAGGTTGCAAGATCTCCCCAAATGAGGAGGGATGGACACCCTCGGTTGGAAAAGAAGATGGCGCATGGAACTACCAAAACACGAATTTGGTTTATAAAGAAGATAAGCACTTAGCATACAATAAACCAAATCAGAAATAGAAACCTGGATAATCAGGGAAGACATCTAAGAACACCACAACAGAGCAGCACCCAACCGACCACAAACCCATAACACAAATACCAAACCCCATACCGTTAGCCCCAAGAACAACCACCATATCAGATCAAAACTTCCAAAACCCGGACACACTAAAAACAGAGCCCCCCTACTAAGCTCACAACAAAAGCCCCACGATCCAGCAGGCCCTCGGACTTCGCAAAGCTGAAATCGGAAAGGAGATGTTCGGGTTGGTCCTCATTTACAGCTGCCGGGGAGGCTGAAAACAGAACCCAAGCAAGTTGATAGTGGTGGAAAAAGGAGGTGGAAGAGATGGTGGGCCAAAATGGAGGAGAAGGGGCAGCAATGGAGGGCGGAACGATTATGAGGGTGGCGGAGAAACACACCACCAAACCACAGCAGCAAATCCCAAATAGCCCAAAACAAAACAAATCTACCAACCAGATCAGATCCAAACCTCAAAAGAGGAATGGGTGGGCCGCAAGAAGGAGAGAGTTAAGAAGGGTGAAGAGATAGGCGGCAGAATGGTGGAGGAGGCAGGCGGCTGAAAAAGACGGAGGGGGGTTTCCTAGAGAGAAGGAGGAGCTTCTCTCTCTACCCTACTTGGAGCCCTCCTGGTGTGACCCTTTAGGTTCTCCATAGTAAACTGGTTGTGAATAAATCAATTAGAACAATTCTAATCTTATTTAAATAAATAAATTAAACTATTTAATACATTTAAATAAATAATATTTATTCTACAATAAGGGTAAGCCCCCTTAGCAATCAACGACTTTCCAGATAATATAGATTTCAACATTAATCATAAAAGAACTTTTAAGTGAATAGTTACTGTACAATTTAATCCTTCTACCATACATTGTCCCAATCAAATATAAGACATATTTAGCAAAAAAATAAAATATAAGACATAGAATTACTGTCAAGTCTTATTTTATTAGAACGGTAGAATGGTTCTTATAGCGGGATCTATTGTCAAACCTGAAGGCATTAGCCTTTGATTCCGATGGGTTTAGTTCAATATTGGAAACCAAAGGCCCTAGCCGTTTCACTAAGAGGGCTTGGTGCAGTCTGAAAGTGATTATGATATAGACAAACCAATAGGTGGTTTCCTGAACCCAAACTTTTAATCCCCGAAGAGGGACTTTAGTCTGTCATTCATCCCTGAAACTGAAAGGTTTCCCTAAGGAGAACTCGAAGTCAAATCACTGGAGGTGACGGGTTATCCGACCCCGAACCCGAACCTTGACTATTTCTCCGAAGTCACTAAGTGAGTCGAGCATTAGTTCACCTGATCCCGAAGTGGTTTCCGAACCACGAGAGATCCCGAACTACGAGAGGTTTCCAAGGGGGGAAATCCGTAGTCGAACCCGAAGGTGCGGATAGCTGCTAAAGGTCCGGCTCAGCACTGAACCCGAAGCAGAATCTCTATTTACCAGTAAGGCTCAGACCTGACTTTTAAAGTCGTAACTCTAAAGCCGAAGTCTTAGAATGACGCTGAGGCCCAAGCATTTGACTTCCTGAAGCCAAACGCCAGATACATCTAATACCAAAGAGGACCCCGACATACGGGCGGTCCCCGAACCACAAAAAGTTCCTGAAGGTGAGCTGAAGCCAACATCTTGTCGGCAGAGGGATGGTCAGACCCAAAGGTATATCCTTAGTCCATCATGGGACTTCGAAAGCAATTCGTTGAACGTAGCGGGTGGTCGCAGAGTTCCTCCGCTGATCCGAAGTGACTCTACCGATAGTATCAAGGTCCTACGAATTCGTAGAAGTGGCTTGTCAGATCTCAGGCAGGAAAGGGGAGTCCAACAGAGTTCATAAGCACCCTTTAAGTGAGTCTATCCTATTTATTGTTAATGCATAGCTATGACTGATAAGAGTGCATAATTATGATCACTGTAGGATACTCGCAGAACAGAATCTTTGAGTAAATTTGTATAAGCAGCAAATCAGGCAAGTATCTAAACTTTAAGCACTACTTTTATTTTTTGCAGACAGGTATATGTTATGCAAGTTCTTAATCTTATTCTTCACGCATATTGCAAGTTTCTAATCTCACGTTACTTACCCGACCTCGAGATTACAACTATTACAAGTTCCTGACTATCTTTACATTGAGCAAGTCAGCTATCATATCTTGTGCAAGTTCCTATTAAATGTTGCCAAATTCTCGAAGTAAGCTCGAGTCATATTTCTCAAGCATATGCTAGGTGGTTTAGTTGCTTTAAGATTATTCCACATCAATAGCACTATTTTTCGCACTCAGTGCGTTTGCTGCCATTGTATTGGTAAACAGAGTTCATATTTCAATTCTGATATTCATAAACTATTCAATAGAAGTCTAAGCCATTGTTTGGTTAGACACATACATGTTTATTAAATTTAAAAGCTATCCCAAACCCATAGTTGGGTGTGGATTCTTGGACTGAGATGAACAACCCCATGATGGGGAGTAACCTAAGTATCTAAAAGACGGTACACGAGATGGGGTTAAATGGTATGCATATTCATAGGGTACAAAAGGCTGATCCCCTTGCGTACACACTCTATAGTTGGCAACCTAAGGGGGTCGGTCAAGGTGACCGATACCTCACGTGTATGTTCATAGTCTATTTGAATGTTTGCAGTTAATAATCAATCTTCATTCATTTACTGATCATTGATTATCCTGTTTTAGTTATTCACTTTGTTGAGTTCGTTACAGTTATTCTCATTATGGAATCAATTGCAATTATTTATCTTCATTCATGATATACCCCTTGTTCGTTTAACTTGTTGAGCAAAACTCGTAGCTCACCCTTGCTATATCATGAAAATATTACAGTTAAGCCCGAGTGCTCGAGCAGAGATAAGGGCAAGTAGAAGATAAAGTTCTAGGTTTCGGATGGACGCGCTATCTATTTTACTGTTTTGTCTGGACTTCGGATTATGTAACCCGAACGATATTTTTTTTTGCTAAATTTTGTATGTATATAAATAAGAAAAAACTAAGGATATTGCAATGAAGTTCAGAACATAGTCCTCTTCTCCCGAGAAGACTAAAACACCTAGATACATCTAGGAAACCAATTACCTAATCTAAATTTGATATACCTCACAACCCGAGGCTAGGCAAAAGAAAATAGCTAAATTAAAACCCAAATTAATGAGATATTTAGCAACAACAAACCCGAACGATATTAGTTGCTTTTGTATGCTTCGGGATGTTTATTTAAAGTTATAGACCTTGGGACCCGATTGTAAACCTTTTGAATGATCTATATATGATTGTTTATTCCGTAATTAGTTATCATGTGTTAATTGAAGGTGTTTGGATGTTGCTTATTGTGAGCACCAAATTCGAGGTTTTGGTACTTGAATTTGGAGGTGTCACAGGTTGGTATTAGAGCCTTAGGTTATAAACTTTAGAAATACAAAGCCTAGGTTATAACCTTAGTACTAAACTCGTATTGAGTGCATTAGGAGATAAATCAGGGAGATTTATCATATTTGGTATTTTGATGAATTGGAAAATTCATCGAGTCATGCAGTACCCAATGAAATATAATTTCATTCCTTCAATGAATATATTTTATTGCTGTACTGATGTTAGTTTTGTTGGTTGTAGAATGGCTGAGTTAGGAGAGCCAAGTCGTGCTGCTGAGGAAGAAGTGTTCACAGATATCTCAGTGGACACCGAGCAGTTAGTCGGCTATGCACCTGTTGCACCTGTAGAGTCTGAACCCGAGGAGGATGAGGACTATTTAGCCGAGTCTGACCGTCAGAGGTAGAATGTTGAGATTCGGCGGCCAGGACAGGGATGATGAGTCCGAGGAGGACCCGACTGATATAGAGATAGGGGGAGCTGCTGAAGAGGTACCCAAGGAGGGATCTCCGGTGTTCCACACATTTCAGGATGACTTGCTCGGAGACTATACCGATCACATAATAGAGTACGAGCAGATTATCGAGTAGCAGAATGCTCGTATTGCACACTTAGAGGAGGAGAATTCTATCCATCAGGAGATGGAAGAGAAATATAAGGCAGAGGCATACTCACTACAGTTCCAGATGGTTAAGCTGAAGGCTCAGATTCAGCAGTTAGGGGGTGCTACACCCCAGTTGAACCCCACAATGTAGCAGCTGATGCTGCAAAACAGTCAGCTAAGGCAGGCATTAGAATAGACGGATGTCCGAGAGGTGGAACTGCAGTCAGTTTTACAGGCCGTAAGGGCTGAGCGTGACTTGGAGCAGGCAGATAGGATTCGGGTGTAGGAGTTTTGGATTCGCGCAGCCACAAGAGTGGATGTGCTAGAAGGGGAGGTTCGAGATGGATCTGCCAGGATCGATACCTTAGAGTATGCCATATATACGACAGTGGCCAGACTACAAGACCGGGTCAGGAGATACCCTCGGGAGGAGGACAGTAGTCAGCACATGATCAGACGCCGAGTGGTTGATCGTTTAGCTCAACAGGCACTCCGTCGGGCAGTTCGCCGTAGTAGGCGTTGATTGTTGGTTTAGTACCCTTGTGTTTACCTGGTCGTTGTAGTGAGTCCCACTTTTTGTTATAATAGTGGCATCTTTTGTTGTAAATCCTTATGTGTGGTTGTACGCATGGGATAGTGTTGGAACCCCGTCAGCTATTTTGATCAGAGGGGTAGAACGTTGTTAATCCCCACTTTTTATTCATTAGGGGATAGACAGCAGTTGATAGGCTATGCCATTGAGCATTTATAGCAGTATGCCAAATGTTGAGTCAGTCTGTATTAAAACATTGGTATATGAATATAAATGCAGTTGCTTCCTTTCGAATCGAATGTGTTTGATAGATGCCTAAACTTTATTTTGCTTACGTCTATGAGGTGTGGCATCAGGGCACCGAACCGAAGCTCCGAAGAGATCATGCCTCCTAGAAGATAGCCACGAAACCAAAGGGTTGAGGAGTCGGTTAATAACACTCAGGGTCATCCAGACCCAATGAGATCTTTTGTCGATATGTTGGTCAAAGCCATGCAGAGCAGACCTCAGCTAGGAGTGGAGCAGCCAGGGCACCACTTGGCTAGCTTCAAGGATTTTAAATTGGTAGGACCTCTGGAGTTCCGGGGAACCTTAGTCCAATCGCAGCCCAATCATGGGTAGAAGAAATGGAAAAAGTGTTGGAGGTCGCTCGTGTGGCTGAAGAGCAGAAGGCGGGATTTGCCACCTTCATGATGAAGGGTGAGGCAAACTTTTGGTGGAAGGCTAATAAGGGTCGTGCTGGGGAAGGAGTAATTCCATGGGAATGTTTCAAAGCGTTATTTTTTGAGAACTACTACCCAGAGAGTATGCAATCAAATATGGAGGTGAAGTTCCTAGAATTCAAACAAGGGAACATGTCGGTCACCGAGTACGCCACAAAGTTCAACAAGTTGGCCAGATTTGCCCCTCACCAGGTCGATACTGAGGCCAGTAAAGCAAGAACGTTTGAGCTGGGGCTAAAACCATGGATCTACAGTCGAGTTGCAGTGTTGCAGAGTAGCACGTTTTCTACCCTGTTAGAGAAGGCGATCATCACGGAAGGAGGAAGTGAGGCACTGGCCAAGTACAACCATGACAAGAAGAAGAACCATGATGGTAACAAAGGGGGAAGTAGTGGAGGTAGCAATCCGAACAAAAGAAAATGGAGTGATAGCCAAATCTCTGGAAGCAACAGGTCTGGAGAGGAGGCTAAGAAAGGCAACAAGTGCAACAACTATGGAAGGAGTCACCCAGGAGAATGCATGAGGGGGAAAGGCATTTGTTATAATTGTGGGCAACTGGGGCACATTGCTCCTCAATGCCCCCAAAGGATTCACGATGTTTCTCGTGTGGAGTACCCGATCATTAAATCAAGGATTGCCCGAAGAGAAAAGGTGATGCAGCCAGTGGCAACCGGAACAAAAATAACAACCATAACAATACCAAGCTGACCATCGGAGGGCCAGCAAATCAAGCGAACCGGCCGACGGCGTGCACATTCAACATGACTGTGCATGATGCGGTGCAGGCGAAAGACATAGTGTCAGGTATTATCCCGATCAATACGGTCAATGCCTACGTGTTATTTGATTCGGGTGCTACCTGCTCTTTTGTCTCGGAAGAGTTTGCTAAATGATTAGGCTTACCCCACGAGAAACTAGAGAACCCCATGATCGTAGAAGTAGCCAATAATGAGGTTATCCCTATAGACTATATTTATAGGAATTGTTATGATGAATTAAGAGGGGTTAAGCTTAGCGTGAATTTGTGATGAGGGCATGCCTAGCTTGGACAAGGATGAGAGCTATGGAGCGAATTCGGTGCAAGTTCCAGTTGGACTAGTGACGAGGGCTCGGGCTAAACGCTTCAAGGAGGGGATTAACGGATTGATTCAAGAAGCTTGGAAGGATGAAGATTCCAAGATGAAAGTTTTGGAGTTGGAGTCTAAGCTCGTGAATATGTTACAATTGTGTATTCCAAGCCGAGAGTTGAGAACTAGTCAAGAAGGCCAAAAATTCCAGCCTGGCGCATCCCGCGCCATTTTTGTGCCTGATCCGGCGCGCCTCGTGCTAGTCATACAGGAATATAGCGCGCCCCGCGCCATTTGTAGTGCGCCTCGCGCCGAGCCACTTTGAAGATCTGCATACCTAGCGTGCCCCGCGCCATTCCTTTGAATTTTCAAGCGCGCCCCACGCCGGTCACGCGGCACGGAATCCGAGGAACACGTTTTTAAAGATTTTATCAGATTTCTTTCCTTAATTTTAGGGATTTCAGTATATTTTCATAATTCTATTATAATTAGGATATTTTAAGATAGGATTTTGATTCCAAATCAATTGTTATTTCCTTTATGGATTCTAGGGATTCATAGCTAGTATAAATAAGTTTTATGCTTGTAATTCAAACAACAATTCAATAATATTCTAAGTTTATTCATACTTGAGAGCTATTCTCTACTTTTGGTTCTTTGAAGAATTTCTAAGCTAATTTTCTTAGTTTTTCTTTTGAGATTCATATTTAACTTATCATACAACAAACCATAGTTGTGTGTGGCGTTATTCTACCGCATCATACAATCATACAGAGATTATCGTTTTCCATCTAAACGAGGGTCTAAGTGTTGTTGGTGTTCCATCCTACGTGAATTCAATTGTTTGATCGAATATATCAAGATTCTCGTCTCCAAATTAGACGTTGGGTTAAGATTTCGAAAGAGTTCATCAACTTGCTTACTAGAAACGATCCGGGCAACGACCACCTCATACAAGCGTGCCGTGGAGTCTATCATTTGGTATCAGAGCTACATTTTCTAGCTAAGTATTTATCTTTATTGTATCGTTGAATTTGTGAGTAAAAAAAAAGAGTTTAGAAAATTTTATTATTTCAGTTATTTTAATTTGTTCATAGAATTTGATTTTAGTTCCGTAATCGAGCTTGTTGCTACTTCTATTCATACCGACTATATTGTTCGTGATAAGTTATTTTTTTGAATTGATTAGTAAAACTGAGAATTTTGCTAGGCAAAATTCGAAAAGAACATATTAGAGAGAATAATTAGAGGTAAAAGACTTAGTGGTGAGATCAATTGAGGGAAAAGCCTATTGAGTGATACACGAGTGAAACATTAATTGAGCGAAACATGTAAGGGATTGGTGAGGAAAATATTTTGCTATTAACCTCTGTGTTGCAGGAAATATGTCTAACTCAAAGGATACGGGAACTTTTGTAGAACCTTCATTGTCAGCTGATATGAAGTTGATGATTGAAGCCATGAATAAGGAATGGGGTAGGAGGTTGGATATGGCAATGGAACAGGTGCATGAGCGCTTGGATCAATTAAGCGTTACTCAAGGAGAATCATCTCAAAACCGTCAAGGAACTCATCAAAAAGGAGTATCCCAGCAAAAAGGAGCTAGGGTGGAAGAAACTAATTTCAATGGCGGAGGATTTAGTGAAGAGGAGGATCAAGAGTCCGACTTCTTACATCGCAGGCAACGAGGAGCTAGAGATAGAGGAGTTCGAGATAAAGAGGATAACAACTTGGATAGTATAAAAATGAAAATTCTAACTTTCCAAGGAAAGAGTGCTCCGGAGGCATATCTAGAGTGGGAAAAGAAGATGGATTGGATATTTGAATGTCATAACTACTCGGGGCTAAAGAAAGTAAAACTTGCCACCACAGAATTCTCAGCTTATGCTGTTACTTAGTGGGATCAGTTGGCGATCAGCCGGAGGAGGTGTGGAGAACGTCCAATTGAAACTTGGGAAGATATGAAGGCAGTGATGAAAAGGAGGTTCGTTCCAGATTACTATCACCGAGAGATAGTTAGGAGTTTGCAAAGCTTGAAACAAGGTAGTCGAAGCGTCCAGGATTATTACAAAGATATGGAGATGTTGATGGCTAGAGCAAATATAAATGAGGATAGTGAATCAACAATGGCCAGATTTTTGGCGGGACTGAATTGGGAGATTGCAGACTTAGTAGAACGACAACATTACTTAGTATTGGAGGATATAGTTCACATGACTATCAAGATTGAGAAACAGCTTAAGAGGAGAGGTAGCCAACGTTCGATACCTAACTCGGGATCATCATGGAAGTCTAATGTTGGGAAGCAAGAGGAGAAGCCAGCCGTAAGCAAACCCAAGTTTGAGCCAAAAACGGAGACGATTAATAAGGGAGTGCAAGGTAAAACTGACCCGTTTTCTTTTAGTCGTAATCGTGATATTAAATGTTTTAAGTGTCAAGGCAAGGGCCATATTGCGAGTCAATGTCCAAATCAACGGACAATGTTGTTAATTGATAATGGTGAAATAGAGACCGAGGAGGAAGACAGTGATACTAATTCTATGCCACCATTAGAGGAGATAGAAGACAGGGAAGTTGTAATATTTGGGGAAGTTTTGGTGACGAGAAGGGTGCTTAGTGCACAAGTGAAGGAGGAAAGCGGCGAGCAGCATGAAAATTTATTTCATACTAGGTGCCTTGTGAATGGGAAGATTTGTTGTGTCGTGATCGACGGAGGTAGTTGCACGAATGTGGCAAGTACGGTTATGGTGGAGAAATTAGGACTTTCCACAACCAAACATCCTCAACCGTATCGATTGCAATGGCTCATCGATAGTAGTAAGATTAAAGTGACTAAGCAGGTGTTGGTGCCATTTACTATTGGGAAGTATGTGCATTTTGTGCGATGTGGTTCCAATGCAGGCGGGTCACATATTGTTTGGTCGACCGTGGCAATTTGACAGGCGCGTGAAGCATGATGGCTTTACAAATGAATATTCTTTTGTTCACAATAAACGGAAGGTTACTTTATGTCCTATGTCGCCACAACAGGTGCATGAGGATCAAATTCATCTGCAAAGAGATCATGAAAAAAGGAAAGAGAGTGAAGAAAAGAAAAATAATGAAGAAAAAAATAATGAGGGGAAAAATAAGAGAGAAAAAAGAAAGAGTGATGTGAGGCGAGCTTTAGATGCTAAATAGCCGATGATTATACTTCGGTATAAGGAGGCGCTTTTGAATACTAACGCTAACGATTCTTCTTTGCCTAGTGTTGTTTCATCTCTTTTGCAAGATTACAATGTGTGTTTCCCGAGGGGCTTCCACAAGGATTACCACCTATTCAGGGAATTGAGTATCAAATTTACTCCGTACCTGGTGCAACCATTCCAAACCGTCCAGCTTATCGGAGCAATCCCAAGGAAACGAAGGAGTTGCAAAAGCAAGTTGGCGAACTTATAGAGAAGGGGTTCATAAGAGAGAGCATGAGTCCATGTGCAGTTTCGGTGATCTTAATTCCTAAAAAGGATGGGAGATGGCGCATGTACATAGATTGTCGAGCGGTGAATAATATTACGATAAAATATCGACATTCCATTCCACGTTTAGATGATATGTTAGATGAATTACATGGGTCATGTATATTTTCTAAAATTGATTTGAAAAGTGGGTATCATCAAATTAGGATGCAAGAGGGTGATGAATGAAAAACTGCTTTCAAAACAAAATATGGTTTATATGAGTGGTTAGTGTTACCTTTTGGTTTAACTAATGCACGTAGCACTTGAAAGTAGTATGCACACAAGCCAATCATATTTGATATGATGTAGCATATACTTTGTAATCTTATTCATTTATTAATAAAAGAATTGATTTTCTTAAAAGGCATTTTATATTATCTACATGATGTTGTTATATTAAATGTGATAAACACATAGTTTTGAGCAATGCTTTTAGAATCATGATGGTGATCATGCTAATGAGATCTAAATTCTAGATAGCTCACAAACTAAAATTGTTCCTAATCATTGGATTACTAAATTGGGGATTAGTGAATCCGGATAGATTAGTACATACGTTGCTTGCTCTTAGGAAGAGGATGATTGATCTCATAATCATTTGTGTGGAGACACTAAAGCAAGTATGTAGGTGCTTATTAGAGAATAAGTTCACTGAACGTGACTCGCTAAGGAATACCTAATGGAGTTTTACTCGCCTGTCAATAGGAATTCCTCTAGTGATAGTAGTACAAGTGATCCTTAGACTTGAGATCATCATAGTATCTTGTGTATGCTGAGTTATACTTTGACATGTCCCTTAAGACCTTTGGGGTATATCAAAGAGTATGATTGGGTATAATTAGTTGTACATGGAGATAGGTGAATGATCAATAAAGAATCTACCACATCTAGTAAAAGATGTGAATGTCCTATGTGATTCGATAAATGAAACCTCAGTAGACCTTGGCCAAGGCAGAATGAAATTAGAAAGGAGTTTCTAATTTGCATTATTTAGAGTTGTGCATTTGGGAATCGAAATGCATATAATTAAATAAAATAAGACTTGACAGTAAATCCATGTCTTATATTTAATTGGGACATTGTATGGTAGAAGGATTGAATTGTACGGTAACTATTTACTCAAAGGTTCTTTTGTGATTGATGTTGAAATCTATATTATCTGGAAAGTCGTTGATCGCTAAGGGGATTTACCCTTATTGTAGAATAAATATTATTTATTTAAATGAATTAAATAGTTTAATTTATTTATTTAAATAAGATTAGAATTGTTCTAATTGATTTATTCACAACCGGTTTAATATGGAGAACCTAAAGGGTCACACCGCAAAAAGAAAAATATTTATTTAAGAAGTAAATGGCATAATTGTAATAATAAGTTAAGTGTATTTAATTTAATCTATGGAGATAGAATAAATTAAATAGCTTAATATTTATTATTTAATATTTTGGAAATATTAAATATAAATTAATAAGAGGAGTCTTATTATTATTATTATTATTACTATTACTATTATTTAATTGCTAATAGAGATTGGAAATTAATTAATAGAACTATTATTTATTTCCTAATAGGGATTGAGAATTAATTAATAGAAGTACTCTCTCACAAATTCCTAATTGGATTAGGAGCATAATTAATTAAGGAGTTTAATTATAATTGAAACCCTAATCCTAAATAGTTTAGGGAAGGGTTATTCCTACATCTATAAATAAGAGGAGTCTTATCATAGATTGGGGTTACACACTCTTGCATTAGATTGTGGAGAGTACTTACAATTTCTATAGAGATAGAAACTAGGGTTTTGCCAAATACCCAACTTCTTGAATACTTGTTTTTCCTTGGTGGATCACCTCTAGAGGTCAAACACTTGGGTGGCTAACATTGATCAAAAGAAGGAATCACACCGTAGCATTCGAGGAGAACACGAAGGACTAGGAGTTGAACTTGTACCCGAGGAAGCTTTGTTCTACAAGGGTATAATTCTTATTCTCTTTCTCTTTCGTTTATATCGTTAATTGAGCACATTGATCGATCATGGTGATGGTTTGTATAATTTTTTAAAATCCGTTTTATCGCACTTCCGCACTAGTTATGTAATTTGATTGCATGTTCGCGCTATATACAAACCTTACAGTGGTATCAGAGCCTAATCATGTGCTAATTATCGATCTAGATGATTCCATATATGAATTGATATGCGAAACGTTCGAAATTTTGGGCAAGAAAAATTTTTCTGGATCAACGATACGGCGCAGCTGCGCCGACTCCAGTTCATTCTGGGGCGCAGCTGCGCCAATACCCAGAATCAGTTTTTTTTTTCTGGGGTTCAGCGCAGCTGCGCCGGTTCCCTGTTCATTCTGGGCGCAGCTGCGCCGGACATCAGAATCCGATTTTTTTTCCTTCAATTGAAATAAATGGTTTATTTAATTGATAAAAGTTTAAAATAAAAGAGTTTATTTTATCTGAAATAGGATTTCAGATTGCTAAAATTAAAGGAGTTTAATTTGGATTTGGTTTTTGATTAAAATAAAAGAGTTTAGTTTGTTTCAAAACTGAATATTAGCAAAACTTTTGCCCATTAATTGATATCAATGCATATATGGAATGGTTTTATTATTCATGAGATGAATGTTATTTATTGATACATATAGAGATATGTATGATAATAAATAGGGATTGATTATGGATTATTGACCAATGTGTGATTGGATTTATTTTAGTGGATGCTTGAATGTATGGGTTTTTATAAATGGGGTCTGCGTACCTCGTCTTCTCTAATTTTTCTTAATGTAAATTCTATCTCCCTCCTATGTACTTCCCCTTGACTGTTGATCAAAGTTTCTATTTATTGTAAATAGTTTATGTAATAGGAATAGTTAGAATTAATTTTGAAGAATTGGAGACAAAGGAGAAAGGAACGCTTGAAGACCCGTTTGTATTGGAGCCCGGGTTTAAATGTAATAGTTATATTTAAATTTAATTCTTGCACCCTAGGTTTGACCTTTTGGTTCACTTGGTGGCTCTAGTGAACCAAACTAGAATAAAAGTCCATAATCAATCAGGGTAGAATATAGTATTCTATATGCGCATGCTTACTATATATATATTATATATTATCCAACATGCTTCGCATGTAAAATAATATGACGCATATTTTATATATATATGTGCATGCGCGCTAAACAAGATGAGACTTAAAATAATAAACCCCTCAAAGTAATTATATTAAGTCCTAAGCGTTCAAAGATATTTGGAATATCGAACGTCGACTTCTAGCATGGTAAAACGATAGAGTATTAAATATTTAATATGAGTTTGTTACGTCACACAAGGCAAGTATTAAATATTTAAGATGTTGCTTTATCACATTTGATGCTTATACATAGACTGAATGATACTGTTTTGTTGTGTCACACAAGGACAATGTTTTTCTTTCGAATATATGGAAGTGCTAGGTTGGACTTAACTTAGATAATTTTGATTCGGATGTGTCACACTTGATCAAAATAATCTAAGAGGCAAAATACAAGGAGTTACATAGTGATGTAATTGACAATAGTTGTCTACCTATTTATTTATATATAGTTTGTTGTGTCACACAAGGCTATATACATTTGAAATGGGATCCTTATTCTCACTAGCAAATCTTTAATTAGATTTGCCGAACTATATAATGAGGGTAATATGGTTTGATGAAAATAGTGGGAGATACCAATTTAAAATAAAGACCTAATTTATTTTGGTAATTAATTAAATGAATGTATGCTAAAATGTTGTCTATTTCACATGCAGAATTTAAAAATGTCAAACTCACTATCACTGCGTAACATACTTGATGCTAACAAACTGACCGGACTGAATTATACGGACTAGTTAAGGAATCTGAGAATTGTTCTCACTGCTGAAAGGATTTCTTATGTCCTAAATTCGCCTGTCCCTGCAAGTGTTGAAGAAACAGCCTCTGAGGAAGAGATTGCTACTTTCAGAAAGTGGCAAGATGATGCAATCTTGGCTCAATGCATCATGCTCGCATCCATGAGTAACGAGCTTCATCGTCAGCATGAAACTATTGATGCTCCTACTATATTGCTGCATCTCAAAGAGTTGTATGGTGAGCAAAGTAGGACTGCTAGATATCAGATATCTAAGGAGCTCTTCTGATCTCGTATGACTGAGGGCACTGCTGTTGAGACTCATGTCCTTAAGATGATCAATCTAATTGAACAGCTTGGACAGCTTGGGTTCGTGATGGATGGGGAGTTAAGTCAAGATTTGATCTTGCAGTCACTCCC
This sequence comes from Aralia elata, assembly GCA_034770075.1. NCBI lineage: Eukaryota > Viridiplantae > Streptophyta > Magnoliopsida > Apiales > Araliaceae > Aralia > Aralia elata. Next base: position 54,160,494 of record CM068387.1, on the reverse strand, counting down.
GGACACCTTCTCACAATTTGTTGTGAATTTTCACATGAATAAGTTGGACGTCAGCTTGCCTGAGTTACTTAACATGTTGAAAACTGCTGAAGGTCACTTCTCATCCAATAAGAACCAAGTCTTACTAGTGGATGATTCTTCCAAGAAAAGGAAGAGGCCCAAGGTATCTTCTGAAAAGAAGAAAAACAAGAAGGCTAAGGGCAAGGCGAAGAGGAAGGATAAAAAGAAACCTGATCCAGATAGCAAAGGAATTTGCTACCATTGCAATAAGCCGGGACACTGGAAGAGGAACTGCAAGGAGTATCTTGCGGACCAAAAGAAGCTTGGAGAAGCTTCGACTTCCGATCTAGGTTTGTTCATGATTGAAATTAATTTTTCTGAAAGTCAAAATTCTACTTGGGTATTGGATACCGGCTATAGTTCTCACATATGTAATAATATGCAGGGACTAAGCAGAAGTAGGAAGCTGAACAAGGATGAAGTCGTCCTACGAGTGGGAAATGGAGCAAAGGTTGTTGCATTAGCTGTAGGGACTTATCGTTTAGCACTGCCTTCGGGCAAGTTCATTAGTTTAAATAATTGTTATTATGTTCCAACACTCATTAGAAACATTATTTTAATTTCTGTATTGGATATGGATGGTTTTGATATTATAATAAAGAACAACAGTTGTTCTATATATAATAACAATGTTTTATATGGTATTGGCAATTTACTTAATGGACTTTACATACTTGACTTGCATGAAAATATACTTCAAATTGAACAAACTAAGAAAAGAAAAGGAGATGATGTTAATTATACCTTTATGTGGCACTGTAGACTCGGTCATATCAATGAAACAAGATTATCCAAGTTGCATAAAGATGGGCTTTTAGAGCTATCTGATTACGAATCATATCCAACTTGTGAATCTTGTCTCATGGGTAAGATGACTAAATCTCCTTTTAGTGGAAAAGGAGAAAGAGTTACAGAGTTGTTAGCGTTGGTACACACAGACGTTTGTGGACATATGACAACGAATGCATGAGGAGGGTATTCTTATTTTATTACTTTCACTGATGATTATTCTAGATTTGGATATGTGTATTTAATGAAATACAAATCTGAATCGTTTGAAAGGTTCAAAGAATTCAGAAGTGAAGTAGAGAAACAAACTGGTAAGAGTATTAAGATTCTTCGATCGGATCGAGGAGGGGAATACTTAACCAATGAGTTTCTCAATTGTCTCAAAGAAAATGGTATAATCTCACAATGGACTCCACCAGGGACGCCATAGTTGAATGGTGTATCTGAAAGGAGAAATCGAACATTGTTGGACATGGTTCGATCCATGATGAGTTTTACCGACCTTCCAGTATCATTCTGGGGTTATGCCCTAGAAACGGCTGCATATCTACTTAACATGGTACCTACCAAATCCGTCCCAAAGACCCCATATGAGATATGGACAGGGAGGAAACCAAATCTTAAGTATGTTAAGACTTGGGGTTGTCCAGCTTATGTCAAAAGGTTTGAACAAGATAAGCTAAAGACTAGATCCGACAAGTGTAGATTTGTGGGATACCTGATGAGTGTATTTTATATACACAAATTGGGTACTTTTAGCCTTACTAATTTGTAAGTCTTTAGCTATTTCGTTTGATTTTATGTGTTTTCATCTTATTATTATGTAATCTGGCTTGTATTACTTTTATATGTATTTGTATGTTTTTATGTGTTTTTACGTTGTTTTGTAGGTATTGAAATAAAGGCCCCTTGAATCGATGCGTTTTTTGCTTGAATCTAGCATTTCCGCTGCTTGTTTCTCAATTTGACCCATGATGCAATCCGAATCTCTCAAAACTCAAAGCACAAAAGTTATAGATTTTGATCTTAGCTTTCCAGAACATCCGGAATCATCCAATTTGAAGTTCGTATGAGAGAGTTATGGTCATTTTACCATCGGATTTTGCATGTATTTTACATAGCAGCTGATTCCAGGCCAATTTGATCCTTTCTCCGGCCATTATCTCGTCGAGCTCCAGTTATGGAAGTTGTGGAGCTACTTCTTAGCTTTCCATAGCCTCCTTAATCGCCTTAATCCGAATTCGGACGAAGATGTTATGGTCATTTTACCAACAGACGTCGAAACTGTCTCGCGGTACAGAACACCGCCAGGGCGAGAGCGTCGCCAGGGCGAGAGCGTCGCCGGGGCGACGGAATTCAGGCCAAAATCCTCGCCAGGGCGAGAAACACTTCTGATTCAGCGATTTTTTTGGTCCAAAACTCGGGAAATGCTAGGGTTTGGGAGACCCAACTGATATAACACCAAAGTGGCAGCTAGAACTTCATTCTAACACATACCCACTCATTCTAACTCATCCTAACACAAAATCTAGAGAGAGAAAGCTATTAAATACATCAAATTAGAGGGCCAAAGTGCTAAAATCAAGCTACATCAAGCAAGGCCAAGGAGCAAAAACATCAAGGATTGCAAAATCAAGGAGGAGAAGCTAGTGTTCATCATCAACCCATCAAACATCATATGAAAATCTACAAAAGTGGTTCTATATCTAGTTTTCTCTTTTATTTTGTAATCCAACATGATGTATAATTTGAATATGATGTTATTTGTAGTTACCATGAACTAGAACTAATTTTTTAAGATTTCAATGAAACCCAATATGTAGTTTGAATTGAATGCCCTCTCTTGGATATTGGTTATTCATTTGTGATTGGATATCATAATTTGTGCTTTATATATTAATTACCTAGCTAGTAATTACCTTGGGAACTTATATGGAATTGAGAGAGGAAGTATAGGTTGAGACCTTGTTATGATATCATGTGAAAATTAGATATTCCTATGGGTAATTTATGAAATTAAGTGACGTGTGTTTTATTTATTACCCTCATGAATGGATAATTTGATTGTATTTAGGATAGACATATACCTAAATACCACATGTATCCATTTGAGAATCATGCTTAATGATTTCCATTGCGAAAGTTGGTAATTGATAGGGTGATTAATGAGATTTGGTGACACGTGTCTTGTTGATTATTCTTGATATTGGATTTTTGCTAGTGTGTAGAATAGAGATATTTATACACCGCATTGGGAAATACATATTTGACCATCGAGAGAGGCTTGTATATACTTATAAATTCTCGGATAACAGTCCTTGTGATTTAACTAGTTGAAAAGAGAGAGTTAGGATATTCAAGTGAAGTGTTGGGGGAAATTGTGATCTTAGACTTGTTAATATTTGATTTCATTATCTTAAAATTTTCCATAGTTCTTTGATTATTTGTTATCTTCATTAATGCAAAACAACAAAAACAATTATCGTTTGTTTAAATAAGATTGAGATGATAAAAGGTTAATACTTGGAAAAGACTAGTAACAATTCCTCGTGGGATCAATACTCTACTTACTCTTTATTACTTGTTGACCGCGTATACTTGCGCGTAATTGTCGTTATATTAATCGGACAACAATACCCTAAAGAAACTGTAGGGTATTATTTCTATCATCCCAATGATCAAAAGGTGTTTGTAGCGAAACACGCTGCCTTCTTGGAAAAGGAGTTTATCCTCGAAGGGGTCAGTGGGAGTAAGATATATCTTAAAGAAGTTCAAGAACCACAAAATACTCCAGATCAAAGTCAGGTATCTGACCAAGTAGAAGAACCTACTGTACCACAACCTATTCGTAAATCTGGAAGAGTACCGAAGATATCTGAGAGGTATGGATTCATCATAGAGGATGATGATGAGGTACGCATCATAGATGATGATGATCCATTGACTTACGAAGAGGCTATGAGTAGTGAAGACTCAGAGAAATGGCTAGAAGCCATGAAATCCGAGATGGACTCCATGTATGAAAACCAAGTATGGACTTTGGTTTCACCACCTGAGGGCATTAAGCCTATTGGGTGTAAATGGGTCTTTAAGAGAAAGACTGGAGCAGATGGCAAGGTAGAGACCTATAAGGCCCGACTGGTTGCAAAAGGTTTCAAACAAAGATAAGGAGTTGACTGTGATGAAACCTTCTCACCAGTAGCTATGCTCAAGTCCATTCGGATTTTGCTTGCAATTGCAGCTTATTATGACTACGAGATCTGGCAAATGGACGTGAAAACGGCCTTCCTCAATGGAGAGCTTGAGGAGAATGTATATATGATACAGCGAGAGGGTTTTGTTTCAACGGTTGGAACAAACCAAGTCTGTAAGCTACAACGATCCATTTATGGATTGAAGCAAGCTTCTCGAAGATGGAACATCCGTTTTGATGAGATAATCAAAAGGTTTGATTTTATCAAAAATGAGGATGAACCATGTGTGTACAAGAAGGTTAGTGGGAACGCTGTTTCATTCCTTGTATTATATGTTGATGACATATTACTGATAGGGAATGATGTTCCTATGCTACAGTCGATCAAAATTTGGTTATCTAAACACTTCTCCATGAAGGACTTGGGTGAGGCATCCTATATTTTGGGGATAAAGATCTATAGAGATAGATCTAAAAGGATGCTGGGCTTGACCCAAGGAAAGTACATTGACTCGATGCTAAAGAAGTTTAGCATGGAAGATTCCAAGAGAGGTCTCATGCCGATGAGCCATGGATTACATCTCTCCAAGAAACAGGTCCCAAAGACACCTGAGGAGAGAAACCGGATGAGTAAGATTCCTTATGCTTCCGCAATAGGATCTATCATGTACGGTATGATATGTACTAAACCAGATGTCGCTCATGCACTTAGTGTAACGAGCAGATATCAGTCGAATCCAGGAGAAGAGCACTGGAAGGCAGTGAAAAATATCCTGAAGTACTTGAGAAGAACTAAGGATGTATTTCTAGTCTACGGTGGGTCTGAATTGACACTAGAGGACTATACAGACTCAAGTTTTCAAACGGACCAAGATGACAGTAAATCCGTTTCAGGGTACGTGTTTATCTTAAACGGTGGCGCAGTGAGTTGGAAAAGTTCCAAGCAGCAAACAGTTGCTGATTCAGTGACAAAGGCAGAGTACATAGCTGCAAGTGAAGCTGTAAAGGAAGCTGTTTGGATGAAGAAGTTCATAACTGAACTTGGAGTGGTTCCTAGAATTAGAGGAGCAGTATCTTTATTCTGTGACAATAATGGAGCTGTTGCGCAGGCTAAGGAACCCAGGTCTCATCAGAAATCCAAACACGTGTTGCGGCGGTTTCATTTGATTAGAGAGATCATTGAAAGAGGAGAAGTCACCCTGGAGCGTGTGGACTCTCAAAACAACATTGCAGATCCATTTACTAAAGCTTTAACTCAACAGCAGTTTGATCGTCACTTAGAGAAGATGGGTATTAGATACCATGTCGATTGGCTTTAGTGCAAGTGGGAGATTGAGAGTAGTATGCACACAAGCCAATCATATTTGATATGATGTAGCATATACTTTGTAATCTTATTCATTTATTAATAAAAGAATTGATTTTCTTAAAAGGCATTTTATATTATCTACATGGTGTTGTTATATTAAATGTGATAAACCCATAGTTTTGAGCAATGCTTTTAGAATCATGATGGTGATCATGTTAATGAGATCTAAATTCTAGATAGCTCACAAACTAAAATTGTTCCTAATCGTTCGATTACTAAATTGGGGATTAGTGAATCCGGATAGATTAGTACATACGTTGCTTGCTCTTAGGAAGAGGATGATTGATCTCATAATCATTTGTGTGGAGACACTAAAGCAAGTATGTAGGTGCTTATTAGAGAATAAGTTGACTGAACGTGACTCGCTAAGGAATACCTAATGGAGTTTTACTCGCCTGTCAATAGGAATTCCTCTAGTGATAGTAGTACAAGTGATCCTTGGACTTGAGATCATCATAGTATCTTGTGTATGCTGAGTTATACTTTGACATGTCCCTTAAGACCTTTGGGGTATATCAAAGGGTATGATTGGGTATAATTAGTTGTACATGGAGATAGGTGAATGATCAATAAAGAATCTACCACGTCTAGTAAAAGATGTGAATGTCCTATGTGATTCGATAAATGACAACTCAGTAGACCTTGGCCAAGGCAGAATGAAATTAGAAAGGAGTTTCTAATTTGCATTATTTAGAGTTGTGCATTTGGGAATCGAAATGCATATAATTAAATAAAATAAGACTTGACAGTAAATCCATGTCTTATATTTAATTGGGACATTGTATGGTAGAAGGATTGAATTGTACGGTAACTATTTACTCAAAGGTTCTTTTGTGATTGATGTTGAAATCTATATTATCTGGAAAGTCGTTGATCGCTAAGGGGATTTACCCTTATTGTAGAATAAATATTATTTATTTAAATGAATTAAATAGTTTAATTTATTTATTTAAATAAGATTAGAATTGTTCTAATTGATTTATTCACAACCGGTTTAATATGGAGAACCTAAAGGGTCACACCGCAAAAAGAAAAATATTTATTTAAGAAGTAAATGGCATAATTGTAATAATAAGTTAAGTGTATTTAATTTAATCTATGGAGATAGAATAAATTAAATAGCTTAATATTTATTATTTAATATTTTGGAAATATTAAATATAAATTAATAAGAGGAGTCTTATTATTATTATTATTATTACTATTACTATTATTTAATTGCTAATAGAGATTGGAAATTAATTAATAGAACTATTATTTATTTCCTAATAGGGATTGAGAATTAATTAATAGAAGTACTCTCTCACAAATTCCTAATTGGATTAGGAGCATAATTAATTAAAAGAGTTTAATTATAATTGAAACCCTAATCATAAATAGTTTAGGTAAGGGTTATTCCTACATCTATAAAGAAGAGGAGTCTTATCAAAGATTGGGCTTACACACTCTTGCATTAGATTGTGGAGAGTACTTACAATTTCTATAGAGATAGAAACTAGGGTTTTGCCAAATACCCAACTTCTTGAATATTTGTTTTTCCTTGGTGGATCACCTCTAGAGGCCAAACACTTGGGTGGCTAACGTTGATCAAAGGAAGGAATCACACCGTAGCATTCGAGGAGAACACGAAGGACTAGGAGTTGAACTTGTACCCGAGGAAGCTTTGTTCTACAAGGGTATAATTCTTATTCTCTTTCTCTTTCGTTTATATCGTTAATTGAGCACATTGATCGATCATGGTGATGGTTTGTATAATTTTTTAAAATCCGTTTTATCGCGCTTCCGCACTATTTATGTAATTTGATTGCATGTTCGCGCTATATACAAACCTTACAGCACTTTCATGAGATTGATGAATCATGTTTTGCGATCATTCATTGGAAAATTTGTGGTAGTTTATTTTGATGATATTTTGATATATAGTAGAAACTTGGGAGAACATGCATTGCATTTAAAATCTATTTTAGATGTTCTTAGAAAAGAGAAGTTATTTGTTAACATGGAAAAGTGCACGTTTTGTACGGATAGAGTTGTGTTTCTTGGCTTTATTGTTAGTTCATAGAGAATACAAGTTGATGATGAGAAGATACGTGCAATCCGTGAGTGGCCGAGTCCGACAAATGTGAGTCAAGTTCGTAGTTTTCATGGACTCGGGAGTTTCTACCGACGCTTTGTGCTACCTACTTTTCAAATCAATTTTAGAAAATATACATGACCCATGCAATTCATCTAACATATCATCTAAACGTGGAATGGGATGTCGATATTTTACCGTAATATTATTCACCGCTCGACAATCTATGCACATGCGCCATCTCCTATCCTTTTTAGGCACTAAGATCACCGGAATTGCACATGGACTCATGCTCTCTCTTACGAACCCCTTTTCCATTAGTTCGCCCACTTGCTTTTGCAACTCCTTCGTCTCCTCGGGATTGCTCCGATAAGCTGGACGGTTTGGAATGGTTGCACCGGGTACGAAGTCAATTTGATGCTCGATTCCCCGAATAGGTGGTAATCCTTGTGGAAGCTCCTCGGGAAACACATCCTTATAATCCTGCAAAAGAGATGAAATAACACTAGGCAAAGAAGAATCGTTAGTGTTAGTATTCAAAAGCGCCTCCTTATACCGAAGTATAATCATCGGATGTTTAGCATCTAAACATCGCCTCACATGGCTCTTTTTTGCATAGATATTGGTTTTTCGCTCCGCATCTTTTCTTTTCTCTCTTTATTTTTCTCTCTTATTTTTCCCCTCATTATTTTTTTCCACATTTTTTTCCACATTATTTTTTTTTTGCTAAATATTTCTACATTATTTTTCTTTTCTTCACTCTCTTTCCTTTTTTCATGATATCTTTGCAGATGAATTTGATCTTCATGCATCTGTTGTGGCGACATAGGACATAAAGTAACCTTCATTTTATTGTGAACAAAAGAATATTCATTTGTAAAGCCACCATGCTTCACACGTCTATTAAATTGCCATGGTCGACCAAACAATATGTGACCCGCCTGCATTGAAACCACGTCGCACAAAATTTCATCCACATACTTCCCAATAGTAAATGGCACCAACACCTGTTTAGTCACTTTAATCTCATTACTATTGTTGAGCCACTGCAATCGATACAATTGAGGATGTTTGGTTGTGGAAAGTCTTAATTTCTCCACCATAACCGTACTTGCCACATTCGTGCAACTACCTCTGTCGATCACGACACAAAAAATCTTCCCATTCACAAGGCACCTAGTATGAAATAAATTTTCACGCTGCTCGCCGCTTTCGTCCTTCACTTGTGCACTAAGCACCCTTCTCGTCACCAAAACTTCCCAAATATTGCAACTTCCTTGTCTTCTATCTCCTCTAATGGTGGCATAGAATCAGTAACACTGTCTTCCTCCTCGGTCTCATTTCACCATTATCAAGTAACAACATTGTCCGTTGATTTGGACATTGACTCGCAATATGGCCCTTGCCTTGACACTTAAAACATTTAATATCACGATTACGACTAAAAGAAGGTAGTTCAGTTTTACCTTGCGTTCCACGGTTAGTCGTGTCTGGTTTAAACTCCACCTTGGGCTTGACTACAGCTGGTTTCTCCTCTCGCCTACCCGCATTAGATTTCCATGATGATCCCGAATTAGGTATCGATCATTGGTTACCTCTCCTCTTAAGCTGTTTCTCAATCTTGATAGCCATGTGTACCATATCCTCCTATACCACGTAATGTTGCCGTTCTACTAAGTCTGCAATCTCCCAATTCAGTCCCGCCGAAAATCTGGCCATTGTTGATTCACTATCCTCATTTATATTTGCTCCAGCCATCAACATCTCCATATCTTTGTAATAATCCTCGACGCTCCGACTACCTTGTTTCAAGCTTTGCAAACTCCGAACTAGTTCTCGGTGATAGTAATCTGGAACGAACCTTTTTTTCATCACTACCTTCATATCTTCCCAAGTTTCAATTGGACGTTCTCCATACCACCTCCGGCTGATCGTCAACTGATCCCACCAAGTAACAGCATAAGTTGAGAATTCTGTGGCGGCAAGTTTTACTTTCATTAGCCCCGAGTAGTTATGACATTCAAATATCCAATCCATCTTCTTTTCCCACTCTAGATATGCCTCTGGATCACTTCTTCCTTGGAAAGTTAGAATTTTCATTTTTATACTATCCAAGTTATTGTCCTCTTTATCCCGAACTCCTCTATCTCGAGCTCCTCGTTGCCTCCGATGTAAGAAGTCAGACTCTCGATCCTCCTCTTCACTAAATCCTCCGTCATTGAAATTAGTTTCTTCCACCCTAGGTCATTTTTGCTGGAATACTCCTTTTTGATGAGTTCCTTGACGGTTTTGAGATGATTCTCCTCGAGTAACGCTTAATTGGTCCAAGCGCTCATGCACCTGTTCCATTGCCATATCCAACCTCCTACCCCATTCCTTATTCATGGTTTCAATCACCAACTTCATATCAGCTGACAATGATGGTTCTACAAAAGTTCCCTTATCCTTTGAGTTAGACATATTTCTTGCAAAACAGAGGTTAGTAGCAAAATATTTTCCTCACCACTCCCTTACGTGTTTCGCTCGATTAATGTTTCACTCGTGTATCACTCAACATGCTTTTTTTCCTCAATTGATCTTACCACTAAGCCTTTTACCTCTAATTATTCTCTCTAATAGGTTCTTTTCGAATTTACCTAGCAAAATTCTCGGCTTTTACTAATCAATTCAAAATAACTTATCACGAACAATATAGTCGGTATGAATAGAAGTAGCAACAATCTCGATTACGGAATTGAAATCGAATTTTACGAACAAATTCAAATAACTTGAATAATAAAATTTTCTATACTCTTTTTTTTAACTCACAACTTCAACGAAAACAATAAAGATACATACTTAGCTAGATAACGCAGCTTTGATACCAAATGATAGACTCCACGGCACGCTTGCGTGAGGTGGTCGTCACCTGGATCATTTCTAGTAAGCAACTTTGATGAAACTCTCTCGATATCTTAACCCAACGTCTATTTGGAAACGAGAATCTTGATAAATTCGATCAAACAATTGAATTCACGTAGGATGATGGAACACCAACAACACTTTGACCCTCGTTTAGATGGAAAACGATAATTTCCGTATGATTGTATGATGCGATAGAATAACGCCACACACAACTATGGTTTGTTGTATGATAAGTCAAATATGAATCTTAAAAGAAAAACTAAGAAATTAGCTTAGCAATTCTTCAAAGAACCAAAAGTAGAGAATAGCTCTCAAGTATGAATAAACTCAGAATATTATTGAATTGTTGTTTGAATTACAAGCGTGAAACTTATTTATACTAGCTATGAAACCCTAGAATCCACAAAGGAAATAACAATTGATTTGGAATCAAAATCCTACCTTAAAATATCCTAATTATAATAGAATAATGAAAATATACTGAAATCCCTAAAATTAAGGAAAGAAATATGATAAAATCTTCAAAAACGCGTTCCTCGGATTCCGTGCTGCGCGCTTGAAAATGCAAAGGAATGGCGCGGGGCGTGCCAGGTATGTAGATCTTCAAAATGGCTACAAATGGCGCGGGGCGTGCTATACTCCTGTATGACCAGCGCTGGGCGCGCCGGATCAGGCACAAAACTGGCGTGGGGCACGCCGGGCTAGAATTTTTGGCCTTCTTGACTAGTTCCCAACTCTCGGCTTGGAATACATAATTGTAACATATTCACGAGCTTAGACTCCAACTCCAAAACCTTCATCCTGGAATCTTCATCCTTCCAAGCTTCTTGAATCAATCTGTTAATCCCCTCCTTGAAGCGTTTAGCCCGAGCTCTCATTACTGGTCCAACTGGAACTTGCACCGAATTCGCCCCATAGCTCTCATCCTTGTCCAAGCTAGGCATGTCCTCGTCAAGGATACTCGCAGAACAGAATCTTTGATTAAATTTGTATAAGCAACATTCAGGCAAGTATCTAAACCTTAAGCACTATTTATATTTTGTGCAGACAGGTATATGTTATGCAAGTTCTTAATCTTATACTTCACACATATTGCAAGTTTCTAATCTCACGTTACTTACTCGACCTCGAGATTATAACTATTGCAAGTTCCTGACTATCTTTACATTGAGCAAGTCTGCTATCATATCTTGTGCAAGTTCCTATTACATGTTGCCAAATTCTCGATGTAAGCTCCAGTCCTATTTCTCAAGCATATGCTAGGTGGTTTAGTTGCTTTAAGATTATTCCACATTAATAGCACTGTTTTTCGCACTTAGTGCGTTTGCTGCCATTGTATTGGTAAACAAAGTTCATATTTCAATTCTGATATTCATGAACTATTCAAGAGAAGTCTAAGCCATTGTTCGGTTAGACACATACATGTTCAGTAAATTTAAAAGCTATCCCAAACCCATAGTTGGGTGCGGATTCTTGGACTGAGATGAACAACCCCATGATGGGGAGTAACCTAAGTATCTAAAAGACGGTACACGAGATGGAGTTAAATGATATGCATATAGGGTACAAAAGGCTGATCCCCTTGCGTACACACTCTATAGTTGGCAACCTAAGGGGGTCGGTCAAGGTGACCGATGCCTTACGTATATGTTCATAGTCTATTTGAATGTTTGCAACTAATAATCAATCTTCATTCATTTACTGATCATTGATTATTCCGTTTCAGTTATTCACTTTGTTGAGTTCGTTACAGTTATTCTCACTATGGAATCAATTGCAATTATTTATCTTCATTCATGATATACCACTTGTTCATTTAACTTGTTGAGTAAAACTAGTTGCTCACCCTTGTTATATCATGAAAATATTACAGTTAAGCCTGAGTGCCCGAGCAGAGATAAGGGCAAGGAGAAGATGAAGTTCTAGGCTTCGGATGGACGCGCCATCTATTTTACTGTTTTGTCTGGACTTCGGATTATGTAACCCGAACGATATTAGTTGTTTTTGTATGCTAAGGGATGTTTATTTAAGGTTATAGACCTTGGAACCCGATTGTAAACCTTTGAATGATCAATATATGATTGTTTATTCTGCAATTAGTTATCGTGTTGATTGAAGGTGTTTGGATGTTACTTATCGTGAGCACCAAATTCGAGGTATTGGTACTTGAATTTGGGGGTGTCACAATGAAACCCTAAATCCATAAAAGGTAATAATAATTGATTTGGAATCAAAATCTTATCTTAAAGTAACCTAATTACAATAGAATTTTGAAAATATACTGAAAATATCTAATTTATGAAAGAAATCCGCGTCCAAATCAATCCAAAACGCGTCAGCCAAAAACAACCAACTCGTCGGGGCGGGTTAAGCTCGCCGGGGTGAACTCTAACCGACAAAAATTGGTCGAGGCGGCTTCAGAGCTAGCTGGGGCGAACTTGGACACAGAGGAACTCGGCGGGGCGAGTTCATTGGCTTGACAAGCTTGCCAGGGCGCGCTCCCACTTTTGCTCCGGACTTGGCTTGATCATTTGTAACACATTCACGAACTTGGAATCCATCTTAATAGCTTTTGAACTCAATCCAACCTCGTCCCAAACTTCTTGAATCACTTGGTTGACTGCCTCTACGATCGCCGAAAAATACTCTACGATCGTCGAATCATATGACTGACTGACTCTACGATCGCCGAGAAATACTCTACGATCGTCGAGTCACTTGGCTGACTGACTCTACGATCGCCGAGAAAACTCTGTAAAACCTTGTGAGACGTATCACTATACACTGTAAAACCTCCTATACTATCTGGTAAGGATAACACGGGTGCTTCACTTAGCCGCTTCATCAACTCCTGAAAACTCTGCTCACATTTCTCCGTCCACACATACTTAACCGTCTTCCTGGTCAAACTCGTCAACGGCGTCGCTTTCTTTGAGAAATCTTAAATAAACCTCCGATAATATCCTGCCAATCCCAAGAAACTTTTGACCTCTATCGGTGTCTTTGGTTGTCCCCAATTTTTCACCGCTTCTACCTTTGCTAGATCAACAGAAATTCCCTCATTATCGATAACATGTCCCAAAAATTGAACTCTCTTCAACCAGAATTCACACTTCGTAAATTTTGCGTATAACTTCTCTTTTCTCAATATCTCCAGTACTATCCTTAAATGTTCGGCATGTTCCTCTTCAGTCTTCGAATACACCAGTATGTCATCAATGAACACAACCATAAACTTATCTAAGTACGGTTTAAATACTCTGTTCATCAAGTCCATAAATGCCGATGGCGCATTCGTCAGTCCAAAAGACATCACTAAAAACTCATAATGACCGTAACGAGGCCTAAATGCTGTATTTGGTACATCCTCCGGTCTTACCTTTAACTGATGATACCCAGTTCTCAAATCAATCTTTGAAAAATATCTTGCTCCTTTAAGCTGATCAAAAAGATCGTCTATTCTCGGTAACGGATACTTGTTCTTGATTGTCACCTTATTTAACTCTCTATAATCCATACACAACCTCATCGATCCATCCTTCTTCTTTACAAACAACATCGGTTCTCCCCACGGGGATACACCAGGCTGAATGTACTTCATGTCTAACAAATCCTGCAATTGAACCATTAACTCTTTCATTTCTACCGGAGCCATCCTATATGGTGCCTTCGATATTGGTGTTGTCCCCGGTACTAGATCAATTACAAACTCTATCTCTCGGTCTGGTGGAAGTCCTGTCAAGTCCTCTGGAAAGACATCCACGAATTCATTCACTATAGGTATCGGCCCCATGTCAGAATTCACCATTCGTTTATCCACTACATGAGCCAAATAACCCTCACATCCTTTCTTCAACATCTTTCTGGCCTGCATCATCGTCAGATAACTCATTTGTCTTGGCGACTTGCTACCGTAAAATACAACCTTAGAATTATTGGGTGTCTTAAGGCGTATGCTCTTTTTCTGACAGTCAATAACTGCCTCATGGTTAAACAACCAATCCATTCCTAAGATTACATTGAATTCCTCTAAGCGTGTCGGTCCACGCTTAACGTGTGTCCCCTTATCTCCATACTACAATTTCTATGGATAAATTCTACACTGATCACTTCTTTGTTTGCAACTTCTATATTCATTGGGTTTTCTAACTTCTTTTTTTTTTTGCTAAATGGGTTTTCTAACTTTTCACGAGGTAAATTTAATCTTCGAGCAAAATCATCAGACACAAATGAACAGGTAGCTCCCGAATCAAATAATACATATGTATTTATATTATTGATCGGAATAATACCTGACACCACCTCCTTGGATGCCACGCGTCTTGAACCATCATGTTAAATGTTCTAGCTGTTGGCTTTTTTTTTTCTTTTTCTTTTTTTGCTAGTTTAGCTGAAATTTTGACATTCTTGCTTTTGGCAAGAATGGATCCCAAGACCTCATGCACATTGTGACGTCCCCAAATCTCTACACTCCCCTGTAGCAGATCTGGTGCTCACGTGGAACTATACAACTATAAATATTCAATAAAATATGACTTCTATCTATCCAAGGTTCACAGTATCCCATAACAGATAATAATTCTCGTCAGAACGTTATCCGTGTTTGGATACCCTCACTTGGATGTACAGATTCATATCTTGTGGATATCTCTTTCATATCAATATTCCCTATCTATCTGACATTCACAGTATTAATGATAAGATTATCCATAGAACTGAGGGGCGCATTCCGGTAAAGATGGCACCTTACCGGCGCTCATTAAGTGTAACCCCAGAGCTTATAGGACTCTCAACATCATTTAAATACCTCATTCAGATGTATAGTTCGTATAGACACTGTATTTAACTTAGTACAACTATTCTAAAGAATTTAAAGGTCAGAGTATAACGCATTCTATAACATCAAGGATCATAATATAATTACATAACATTTTGTTCGGTTACATCATTCGTTATACTAAGTTATTACAACAACAAGTCTGTAAAAAGCTTACAATATTCAATAACAGAAATAAAAATTTTAATAGTCATGGCTTTTTCCCCTTTTTGGTCCCAAACGTGCAAGGGATATCATCTAAAGCTGCAAAAGAAGATATGCGCAAGAATGAGCTACAAATGCTCAGCAAGTTCATTTGATTATGTAAACACCATGTGTTTGATTTGAAAGATGTCAATGATGTATAATTGATACTGAGGGTTCTGTACCGGAACCATATATTTCAAATTGTCCTGTCAGTCATCAATGACTTAGAACCTCTTTGAGTTCGGATATCTGGTAGGTGATCAGCCTCACCAATATCCTAGGAGTATGCATATCATCCTACCACATTTTTGGTCAATTTAAGTTAATTGCCAATATTACATTCATTGAATTGCCAATTTAAACCTTATCTGAAGGTTTGTCGGACCACCTTCCATCTACGGTGTCCCTATTACTCAGTATAGATGTCGTACCAAAACAATTTGGTTTGACTCAACAATTTTTAAGCTCAAACAATCAATAAATGATTTCATTTCTTAAGTTATGCTGAACAAGTAGCAATAACTTCACAATAATTGATAGCAAGACATAAATGAATTGCTTAATATAAATTGAGAAAAAGTTTAGGACACTTGCCTTAGCGTAGCTCACTATAATTTTAGTACAATCGGTCAACGCACGTAGTCTACGTATACCAATAATAAGCGTTAGCACGTATATAAACATGTATCACGCTAATCTAAACAAGTTTCATTAAGGTTCGACGTGATTCGGTATCTCGGTCGCATCCTTAATGGCTAAACACATAGATTGTTCGATAAAACTTCATTTGGAAGTCTAATTATTAGTCGAAATAATTTAATTATTATTTCTAACATTTTTAGAAGCTTGGTATTATTTTTTAAATAATTTTCAGAAGCTTGGAAAGTATTTTTAAATAATTTTACAAGCTTAGGAATATTTTTAAATGATTTAATTATCATTTAGAATAATTTTTAAAACATTTAATATGTTATATTTAAATAATTTATTTATCATTTAGAATATTTTTTAGATATTTAAAATATTATTTAAATGATTTATTTATCATTTATAATATTTTTAGAAAGATAGAATATTATTTAAATGATTTATTTTATCATTAATAATATTTTTAGACTTTACTTTATCATTAAAAATAATTTATTTATTACTTATAAAAATTTTCAAAATTTAAATTTAATATTTAAATGATTTAATTATCATTTAAAATAATTTTTAAACTACTTAATATATTATTTAAATGATTTATTTATCATTAATAATATTTAAATATTTAATATTTTATTTAATTATTATATATAATAATTTTATTTACCTTAATATCATTTTTAAATAATTAATATAATTATTTAATAATTTAATATCATTTTTAAATAATTAAAACAATTATTAAATGATTTATCATAATTATTTAATTATTATTTAATTAAATTAAATAATATTTCAGAAAATAGAAAAATATTAAAAATAAATTTTTATAATTTAAAATGAATTTTCGGATTTATTTATTAATTATTTATATTTATTTAATATTTATTTATTATTTTATAATTTATTAAATAATTTTTATTTTATTTTTATTAAAAATCCGTCGCTAAAGGGCTTTAGCGACGGTCTGCTTCTTTCTTTAGTTTTCTGGGTTTGGGATGAGTTTCGTCGCTAAAGGTATTCTTCATGAAGAACACCTGGTCAACGTTGGACAGCCTACTTTGGCCTTAATTTAATCCGTGTTGGTTTATTGTTTATTTAATTTTCTTGTTTGTAGTTATAGTATTCATGGCAGACTACAACGACATAACAAAACATAGATTAAACTACATCAATTGATGCTCTAAATATATGGTCTAAACTATAGGAGACCAACTGTTCTTATGAATTTCTGGGTTACCCAGAAATTCATAAGTCAGTTTGCGGTCAAGGCACTTTGACCTAAAATTTCCGGCTTGATCGATTACTCTTTATGTGTTTTTATGATATGAAGTTGTTCTCTATATGGCATACTACAAATATAAGCAATTTAAATCACCAAAAACACATCATCTTGGTCGATTCTGGGTTGCTTCAATATCTGACATAACTTGTCAGAAAACTTTCTGGGTTGCCCAGAAAATGCATAATCCGAACGGTCAAGGCACTTTTGACCGATCATAGCTTTCATCCTATACTTTTGTTTGCTTTGATACACGTCGGGCTTTAAAGACTACATATTAGGCTACACATACATATATTAAAACAGACCAAACACATAATCTAAGTCGATCAAACCGCCTGACAAAGTCGCCTGTCAGACAGTTTTGACTGTTCTTGACAGTTTTGATTTTTCATCAAATTCGACCATTTAAATGTTATGAAACCATGATTAACCAACCCAGATCACTTATTAACATATTATAACACACATATCTAAACATCTAAAACATAAAATCACTAACAACTTAAAGATCTAGCATCCAAAATTGATTTAATACCTTTCTAAGTGGATTTTTGATTTCTGGCTGTTGGTTCTGACCTTGTGGTTGCTAGGGCTTGATATGGTATGTCTTATATGTGTTTAAGCTTCAAAATTTTTGTGGCCAACTGATCAGATTGCTCTCCTACTTATAGAATTGGCCAATTAGGGTTTCTTAGGTCATTTTCCAAACCTTGCCTCCAAAAATATCCTACCCTAGGGACTTGTGTTGCTATTTTCTGATCTTAATGACCTACTTGAGCTGGAAACTTTGATCAAATATCTGATTTGTGTTCTTATCCCCATTTTGATTGATTTAAAATTTGATTTTTGATTTATTTACTTTACTAATTAAACCTAGATTCTTGCTAATCATGATTAGGATGTTAATTTAAGTTTAGTAATACCCTAATTAGTTTTATATATCATAATTAAGGTTTTATATTACATAATTTAGGGTTATTGAACCAATTTAGGTTTTTAGGGTTCCTAATTAGGGTTTAGGGTTTTTAATCCTACAATTAGGGTTTCAATCTTTCGTTTAGGGTTTAATTTAATCTTAATAATTCATAATTAATATTATAATTCATTATTAAAAACATAATTATATTAATTAAGATTATTGTACAATACTTAGGGTTTTAATTGATCAATTCGAACAATTATCACCAATTAGGGTTTTCAAATTAGGGTTTCTATTTTAGTTTAACATTTTAAACCCTATTTAACTTATTTTAGAATTTTATCATTTAATATAATATTATATTAATGTTGAAGCACGACAAAGCACTTCGCCAATTCTAAGTACGACACAGCAGCTTACAAAAATAATTTACCAAAGCGCTTCTTGGTGAATTCACCGGAAGCACGACAAATCATTTTGTCCGATTAAGCACGACACAGCTACTTGGCGAAAAATTTTTATTTGACCTAATTGTTTAATAAAATACGCAATCACATAATACCAAGTCAGAACAAGAAATTTCATTTATTAAACACATAATTTACATTTATAAATCTTATTAGGGTTCGGAATATTACACACATTCTGTTGTGCTGGCCCTCTAATGGTTAATTTAGTGCTACTGCCCTTGTTGCCGCTTCCTCCATTAGTACTCTTCTTCAACGGACAATCCTTGAACCGCTGACTCGCTCCTCCACATGAAAAACAACCTACTTTCTTTGGTTTAGGACAATTTGGAGAAATATGTCCTTCCTGACCACAATTATAACACACATTCTTCCCTTTCATACACTCCCTAGAGTGATTCTTTCCACACTTGTCACATGCCTTCTTTTTTTGTTGAAAATCCCCTGGCTGACTCTCTGAGTTGTTGCCACCGCTGTTCCATTTGCGTTTCTTACTGTTGTTACTTCCACTACTAATGTTCTGATTCCCTCCTTCATTCTTCTTCTTATTCTTCTCTCGATTATACTTGGATACTGCTTCGCTTCCCCCTTCTGCAATGATTGCCTTCTCCAATAGAGTCGAAAACGAATCAATTTGTAACACTGTCACCTTATTAAAAATCCATGGTTTCAACCCGTTCTCAAATCTCCGCGCCTTTCGTTCTCGGTATCCACCTGATGCGGTGCAAATCTTTCCAACTCGTTGAACTTGGCAGCGTATTCTGAGACTGACATATTTTCTTGCTTTAACTCCAAGAACTTAACTTCCATTCTTCCTTGCATACTCCTTGGAAAAAATTTTCGAAAAATAATTCTTTAAACCTTTCCCACATTACCACTCCTTCTCCGTCTCTATTCTGGTTAGATTCCCACCAGAAATTAGCCTCACCCTTTATTAAGTATGTAGCAAAAGTTGTCTTTTGCTCCTCTGCAACTCTTACAATAACAAAAGTCTTATCCATTTCCTTTATCCATGTTTGAGCTTCTATTGGATCTGTTGTTACCTTAAACTCTGGCAGACCTACTGCCTTAAAGTCCTTAAAATTCGCCCATTGATTCCTTAGCTGATTTCCTGTGACTGGTGCTCGATTCTGCATAGCCTCTACCAGCATATTTACAAAATCTTGCATTGGGTTTGCATTATCTCGTTCATTATTATCGAATTCATCTACCCTTCGGCATCGTTGTTCTCTCCTTGGCGGTATTGTCTGAATAAACAAAACCTTAAATTATTCTTTCTGTTTTACATATTATGCCACTTCTTACTAGTATTAGCATTTAGAATCTAATGCGCACATCAAATATAATCACACATATTATAACAAGGTTACATTTATATTCATATACCAACTTCCTTACATAACTGGCATATTGCTATAAATGACATCTATCCCAACATAACAACAAAAGGTGGGATTTGCCAAAAACTAAAACTCCTCTATGCGCAAAGCCTGGTCCGGGGTGGGGGATTAGTCCGACCCGCGGGTTGGGAAACCCACATTATCAAAAAAGATATATATATATATTTACATACTACCTCACACCATCTGAGGTTTACATCATACACATAATACCCTAATAATCAAAAGGGGTACATCTGCATCTATCTACACATAGGACCACTAAACTGTCACTGCATATCAGGAGGAGGTGCATCTATATGTCCCTGCTCCAGTGGAAGAAATCCATCCATAAGTCGTCGTCGCACAGACCGACTTGACTCACCCACCTCCATGGAACTCCTCCTCAATCCTGCCCGCTGATCCATATAGGCGGTATCCAATGCTCGCCCTAATGAATCAATCCTGACCTCCCTAGCATGCAGCTCCTCCTCGAGCTGATCAACAAGTTTGGCCACCTTTACCCAAGCGTCCAAAATTCTAATCTTATCTTGTATCTCTAAGTCAAACTCAAATATCAACACCTGATTCTCTCGAGTCCTCTCACCCAGCTGAAACTCTAACAACTCAACTCCGGCCTTCTGCTCGTCCAAGTCTGCTAATGCCTGATGGACAACATCTTTATACTGCTACTCAGTGCTCTGGAGAATGTGATTCTCCGCCTTCAGCTCTTGTACTCTAGCTTATAATTCTTCATTCTTGAGCAGTAGGTCTCCAATAAGGAAATCCTATGTGATATCCTCCAATCCCTTGTTCTCTACCAGCTATTCCACCGTATGGCTATCCTGACCCTCCTCTGCCATCCTGACACCAACAAAGAATAGCATCAGTATCACAATAAAATATATTCATTGATAAAATGAAATGATATTTTGTCATGTACCATCTATGTGACACCCCCAAATCCGGGTACTTCATTCCCACAGGATTTGGTGTTCACTATTCAATTAAATCACATCACATCTAACTGCCCATTCAAATATAAATGAAAATTCTTAATTGAAATAGAAATCTCCCATTAAAGGGTTACAACATCTTGATAACATCAATCCCAGGTCATCTAACCTTGAACAAAACATCAATACGGAAAAACATAACATAAACATCATAAGTCTATTACATAACATCTTTCAATAAATTAAACAAGTCTTCATCACTTGTTTGCTTTGCCTTTGTCCTTACTAGTTGATAGACTCCACGGCACGCTTGCGTGAGGTGGTCGTCGCCCGGATCGTTTCTAGTAAGCAACTTTGATGAAACTCTCTCAATATCTTAACCCAACGTCTATTTGGAGACGAAAATCTTGATAAATTCGATCAAGTAATTGAATTCACGTAGGATGGAATACCGACAACACTTAGACCCTCGCTTCGATAGAAAATGATAATCTTCGGATGATTGTATGATGCGATAGAATAATGCCACACACAACTATGGTTTGTTGTATGATAAGTCAAATATGAATCTTAAAAGAAAAACTAAGAAATTAGCTTAGCAATTCTTCAAAGAACCAAAAGTAGAGAATAGCTCTTAAGTATGAATAAACTCAGAATATTATTGAATTGTTGTTTGAATTACTAGCATGAAACCTATTTATACTAGCTATGAAACCCTAGAATCCATAAAGGAAATAACAATTGATTTGGAATCAAAATCCTACCTTAAAATATCCTAATTATAATAGAATAATGAAAATATACTAAAATTCCTAAAATTAAGGAAAGAAATCTGATAAAATCTTCAAAAATGCGTTCCTCGGATTCTGTGCCGCATGACCGGCGTGGGGCGCGCTTGAAAATGCAAAGGAATGGCGCGGGGCGCGCAAGGTATGCAGATCTTCAAAACGGCTCGGCGCAGGGCGCGCTACAAATGGCGCGGGGCGCGCTATACTCTTGTATGACCGGCGCGGGGCACGCCGGATCAGGCACAAAACTGGCGCGGGGCACGCCGGGCTGGAACTTTTGGCCTTCTTGACTAGTTCCCAACTCTCGGCTTGGAATACACAATTGTAACATATTCACGAGCTTAGACTCCAACTCCAAAACCTTCATCCTGGAATCTTCATCCTTCCAAGCTTCTTGAATCAATCCGTTAATCCCCTCCTTGAAGCGTTTAGCCCGAGCTCTCGTCACTGGTCCAACTGGAACTTGCACCAAATTCGCTCCACAGCTCTTATCCTTGTCCAAGCTAGGCATGTCCTTATCATTCATGTCCTCTTGAAAAGGATTTGTCCTCAAATCATCACCTACATCAAACGGACTTAGATCAAAAACGTTAAATGTGGCACTAACGTTATACTCACCAGGCAAATCCAATTTGTAGGCATTGTCGTTGATGCGTTCAAGCACTTGAAATGGACCATCCCCTTCCTGAAGCAATTTCGATCGTCTTTGAGCTGAAAACCTTTCCTTCCTCATATGAAGCCAAACCCACTCTCCTGGTTCAAAAATCACTTGACGTCGGCCCTTGTTGGCTTGTTTAACATTAAGCCTTGACTTTTCATGTATCTGCTTAATAAATTCAGCCTTTTTCTTTCCATCCATGTTAGTCAATTCAGAAATAGGTAATGACAATAAATCCAACGTTGTCAAAGGATTAAAACCATAAACAATTTCAAACGGTGAAAATTGTGTAGCAGAGTGAACAGATCAATTATATGCAAACTCAACATGTGGTAGACACTCTTCCCAAACTTTAATGTTCTTTTTGATAATAGCCCTTAACAATGCAGATAAAGTTCTATTAACTACTTCTGTTTGACCATCAGTTTGTGGGTGACAAGTAGTGGAAAATAATAATTTAGTACCTAACTTACACCCCAAGGTCTTCCAAAAATAACTCAAGAACTTAGTATCTCTATCAGAAATAATTGTTCTAGACATACCATGCAATCTAACAATTAACAAATCAGCTACATGAGAAGCGTCATCAGTTTTGTGACATGGAATAAAATGTGCCATTTTCGAAAACCTATCCACGACCACAAATATCGAATCATGACCACGCTTAGACCTAGGTAAACCCAACACAAAATCCATAGATATATCAATCCAAGGTTCATTAGGTATAGGCAATGGCGTATACAATCCATGAGGTCAATCCATGAGGTTGAACACGAGACTTAGCTTGTTTACACGTAATGCATTTACCACAAATTCTTTCCACATCTCGTTTCATATGAGGCCAATAAAAATGTTCTTTCAAAACAGATAAAGTCTTTTCAACACCAAAATGACCCATTAAACCTCCCCCATGTGATTCCCTAATCAACAACTCTCGCAAAGAACATGCAGGTATACACAACTTATTTTCCCGAAATAGGAAACCATCAACTTTAAAGCATTTACCTACAGTATTCTTTTCACAAGATTTAAACTCTTCACAAAAATTAAGGTCATTAACGTACAACTCTTTAATTCGTTCAAAACCAAGCAATTTTGTATCAAGAGTATTTAATAACACGTACCTTCTCGAAAGAGCATCAGCAACAACATTTTCCTTACCTTGCTTGTAACGGATAACATGCGAAAATATCTCAATGAACTCCATCCACCTTGCGTGTCTTTTGTTCAACTTATGTTGTCCCTTCAAGTACTTCAAAGATTAATGATCAGTATGAATCACGAACTCTTTTGGCCAAAGGTAGTGTTGCCACGTCTCCAAAGCTCGAACCAATTCATACAACTTCTTATCATATGTTGGATAATTCAAAGATGCTCCACTCAATTTCTCACTGAAGTATGCTACTGGCTTTCCTTCTTGCATCAGCACCGCTCCAATTCCTATACCTGAAGCATCACACTCAATCTCAAAAGTTTTAGCAAAGTTAGGCAAAACAAGCAAAGGTGCATTAGTCAATTTATCCTTAATTAAATTAAATGCCTTTTCCTGTTCATCACCCCACTTAAATCCTACAGTTTTCTTGATAACTTCAGTCAATGGTGCTGTGATGTCGCTAAAGTTCTGCACAAAGCGTCGGTAGAAACTCGCGAGTCCATGAAAACTACGAACTTGACTCACATTTGTCGGACTCGGCCACTCACGGATTGCACGTATCTTCTCATCATCAACTTGTATTCCTTGTGAACTAACAACAAAGCCAAGAAACATAACTCTATCCGTACAAAACATGCACTTTTCCATGTTAGCAAACAACTTCTCTTTTCTAAGAACATCTAAAACAGACTTTAAATGCAATGCATGTTCTCCCAAGTTTTTGCTATATATCAAAATATCATCAAAATAAACTACCACAAATTTTCCAATGAATGATCGCAAAACATGATTCATCAATCTCATGAAAGTGTTAGGTGCATTAGTTAAACCAAAAGGTAACACTAACCACTCATATAAACCATATTTTGTTTTGAAAGCAGTTTTCCATTCATCACCCTCTTGCATTCTAATTTGATGATACCCACTTTTTTAAATCAATTTTAGAAAATATACATAACCCATGCAATTCATCTAAGATATCATCTAAATGTGGAATGGGATGTCGATATTTTACCGTAATATTATTTACCGCTCGACAATCTATGCACATGCGCCATCTCCCATCCTTTCTAGGCACTAAGATCACCGGAACTGCACATGGACTCATGCTCTCTCTTACGAACCCCTTTTCCATAAGTTCGCCCACTTGCTTTTGCAACTCCTTCGTCTCCTCGGGATTGCTCCGATAAGCTGGACGGTTTGGAATGGTTGCACCAGGTACGAAGTCAATTTGATGCTCGATTCCCCGAATAGGTGGTAATCCTTATGGAAGCTCCTCGGAAAACACATCCTTATAATCCTGCAAAAGAGATAAAACAACACTAGGCAAAGAAGAATCGTTAGCGCTAGTATTCAAAAGCGCCTCCTTATACCAAAGTATAATTATCGGCTGATTAGCATCTAAAACTCGTCTCACATCGCTCTTTTTTGCATAGATATTGGTTTTTTGCTCCTCATCTTTTCTTTTCTCTCTTTCTTTTTCTCTCTTATTTTTTGATAGACTCCACGACACGCTTGCGTGAGGTGGTCGTCGCCTAGATCGTTTCCAGCAAGTTATGAAGGTGGAACGCTCACAACACCTTAACCCTTCGCCTATATTGAGACGAGAACCTTGGTATAATTGCTTCTAGGAAGCTTGCGTTGAGTGGATACCAACGACACCTAAACCCCGTGTTTATAGAGAAACAGGAAACCTCGGTACAATCGACGATTGATGGTTCGGTAGAATGACACCACAAACAACTACGATCTGTTGAACGATAAGTCGATAATTGAATCTCAAGAAAACTAAGAAAATAATCTAGGAATTCTTAAAGAACCAAAAGATGAAAAGAATCTCACAATAATTTCATTAATCAAAAGTGTAGTCCCCTTGTACATAACTCATGTATTCTATTTATACTAATAACATGAAACCCTAATCCTATAAGGAAATAAGAATTTGAATTAGAAAAGAAAACTTAGCTAGAAAATAATATGGAAATCAAATCTTATCTAATAAATATCCTAGTTACAAAAGAATAGGAAAAGATCCCCAAAAGATTGCATTAAATCTGATAAAACGCGTCCTCGGGATCCGTGTCTGGGCTTGGACGACGGGGCGTCCAACTTGCACTAGATGCCGACGCCGGGGCTTTCAAGGCCAGGAAACATTCTGTATTCCAAAGCCGGGGCTTCCATTTTCAAGGCATTTCGGACGCCGGGGCTTTGAGTCCCATCTTTGAAAACATCCACGATTCGCACCAAAATTCTGTTGCAACGTCCTTTGGAAAAATGGCCATAACTTTTGATTCGGGAAGAGTTACGGAACCTGCCACCTATCAAATCGAAGATCTCGACGAGATCTACAACTTTTATTCTTTGAGCGTTCAGAGATATGGGCTTTAAAAAGATCTAAATTGGACCCGAAGTGACTGCTACGTAAATGACATCTCCAAACTCCTCAATCTCCATTCCAATCACCCTTGCACCAACTTTCATTGTTCCGTACATTGCATGATGCCTTGGCTGGCGTTCTTTCGGCCTTACTAAATAGATGGTATCTAGTAATCCCAAATCACATGATTGATCCTCTCCTCGCCGTTCATATGAATTTAGCTCCAATGTAATCATCCTTGAGTAGATTCTAGCCCAATTACTTGAATTCATTTGTTGAACCCTTGAAGCTTGAGCAGAGCCGATGACGCTTGATGCGAGCCTGGTCAGGATCTCATCATTCCCCTCCTCTTGAAAAGGATTTGTCCTCAAATCTGACATCCCCTCCTCTTGAAAAGGATTTACCCACAAATCTGATCCTACATAAAAACAAATTAAGTTAGTAGCATCAAACAAATCATAATCCCAAAACTCACCTTGCAAACGAAATATATAAGCAATATCAACAATGCAAGTAAAGTAATGAAAATAATCATCAAAAACTCTAACTCCTGCAAAGAACATAGCAACATCTGGCAACTCCGACGTATCGACATTAACAACTTGTAAACATCTCTTTCCAAGCAGTGATCGAATCGGCATAACACCCTGTAAGCTCCTCGTAACACAACTTGGAAACTCAAATTTTCGAACTCCTTTACGCACGGTCTTGTCCACATCAATACAATGCTTTCCCACACATATTCCAGATACTTCCAAAGTATTAACTACACCCAAACAAACTAAATAAGCAACTAAAACTAACACGCAATTAAAATTTCTACCTAAGAAATCAAATGCATATATAGTAAAATAAAAGCAAATAAAACTATGAAAAGTCCTATATCCTCCTGGATCAAATATCAGCACGTAGAACTCTCCATGTAGCATAATCTCCCATCCACGAATTCCCGGATCAAAAACCAGTCTGATGATCTTGACCATTCGTAGATAAACCCATTGACAAATTCCCGGATCAAAAGGGAACCTTATGATCTCGATCATTTGTACTAACTTCCATTCCAATGCACCCGGGTCAAATACCAAAATTTGAAATTCAACTCGT
Organism: Aralia elata; assembly: GCA_034770075.1. Classification (NCBI taxonomy): domain Eukaryota; kingdom Viridiplantae; phylum Streptophyta; class Magnoliopsida; order Apiales; family Araliaceae; genus Aralia; species Aralia elata. The sequence continues at coordinate 54,133,348 of CM068387.1, read as the reverse complement.
TGCATTAGCAAGTGCTCTTGAATTCCTGGATTAAACACAAAACCAGACAAATCAACAAGTACTTTTCGTTTAATCACAAAGAAAACAAATAACTCAAAATCACATGCAAAGTCTACTAAAACAAAATCCAAAACACTTCCCTTTAGCCTTTCCACGCATTGTTCGAATTGATGTTCAAATCGATCTAAACCTTTCTCCTCGAAGAGTATGAACCCATCACAAATCTGCAAAACAAATTCAACCTTTCCCTTCCCATTGACATTAACCAATGCAAAATCAAATAACGACATCAATGGAATTGAAAGATCAAACCCAACACCACAAGATAAAAACTCGCTAGCATACTTATGATACTCACAATCAAACTCAACATATGCCAAAGAATTTTTCCAAGTGTCAACAAAAATAGGAATATCATCAAAATAGATAATAACTATTTTCCCCATGAAAGAATGCAAAATATGATTTAACATGAAAACATTTAATGCATTAGTTAATCCCAACGATTTAACTAAACATGTATGTAAACCATATCTTAATCCAATCCGATGATAATCACTTTTCAACTCAATACCAAATGACAGTAATTCTTTCCCATTCAAGACAACATTCTCAAAATCATGTAATGATAACAACTCTAATGGAAAGACATTACCCAATGACAGCAAATCATGCAACGAAGATTTCTCTACTGACAAATCATGATCACTACCATTATCAATTAACGACATGCCATGCAAAGATTGATCAAAACCTAGTTCAACATGTGAATGAAAAATCCTAGAATGAGTTTCATGCAAGTACAAATGTTGAAAACAAGAATACCCACAATAATCACTAGAATAAATTCTACAAAGATATGCACTTTGACAATGAAAATTTACCAAATAATAGAAGGAATATTGACAACGAGAATATAACGCATGCTCATAAACTAACTCGACAAATATCAAGTATCCTCCATAGTTTATGATAAAGACGATTTTACCATCAAAGATAAAGGTGTTATGGAAGATCCTCCAACAAAGTTTGATCCAAAATTTATGATGGAAGCTATGATGAAAGAATTCACTAGAAAGTTGGATATGGCGATGGAGCAAGTGAATGAGTGTTTCGTCCAAATGAGTGCGTCCCAAGGACCCCAGTTTCAACATCCTCATGGGGCACGTCAGCACGGAAGAACGCATCAAAGAGAAGCTAGACAAGAGGAAAATTACTATGAAGGGGGATTTAGTGAAGAAAAGGACCGTGAATCTGATTTTATCCATAGGAGGCGAGGAGCAAGGGATAGAGGCGGTAGGGATAGAGAAGATGGTAATTTGGATAACATCAAAATGAAAATTTCGACTTTCCAAGGAAGAAGTGATCCTCCGCCTATATAGAGTGGGAAAAGAAGATGGATTGGATATTTGAATGTCATAACTATTCAGGAATAAAGAAAGTAAAACTCGCCGCCACATAATTCTCAGCTTATGCTGTTACTTGGTGGGATCAGTTGACGATCAGCCGAAGGAGGTGTGGAGAGTGTCCAATTGAAACTTGGGAAGATATGAAGGCAGTGATGAAAAAGAGATTCGTTCCAGATTACTATCACCGAGAGATAGTTAGGAGTTTGCAAAGCTTGAAACAAGGTAGTAGGAACGTAGAAGATTATTACAAGGAAATGGAGATGCTGATGGCTAGAGCAAACATCAATGAGGATGGCGAATCAACAATGGCCAGGTTTTCGACGGGATTAAATTGGGAAATTGCAGACTTAGTGGAACGACAACATTACTTGGTATTGGAGGATATGGTTCACATGGCTATCAAGATTAAGAAACAACTTAAGAGGAGAGGTAGCCAACGTTCGATACCTAATTCAGGATCATTATGGAAGTCTAATGTTGGGAAGCAAGAGGAGAAGCCAGCCGTAAGCAAACCCACGTTTGAGCCAAAAACGGAGACGATTAATAAGGGAGTGCAAGGTAAAACTGACCCTCCTTCTTTTAGTCGTAATCGAGATATTAAATGCTTTAAATGTCAAGGTAGGGGACATATTGCGAGTCAATGTCCGAATCAAAGGACGATGTTATTACTTGACAATGGAGAGGTGGAGACCGAATGGGAAGATAACGATACTGATTCTATGCCACCATTAGAGGAGGTAGAAGTCAGGGAAGTTGCAATATTTGGGGAAGTTTTGGTGACAAGAAGGGTGCTTAGTGCACAAGTGAAGGAAGAAATGATAGACTCCACGGCACGCTTGCGTGAGGTGGTCGTCGCCCGGATCGTTTCTAGTAAGCAAGTTGATGGACTCTTTCGAAATCTTAACCCAACGTCTAATTTGAAGACGAGAATCTTGATATATTCGATCAAGCAATTGAATTCACATAGGATGGAACACCAACAACACTTAGACCCTCGTTTAGATGGAAAACGATAATCTCCGTATGATTGTATGATGCGATAGAATAACGCCACACACAACTATGGTTTGTTGTATGATAAGTTAAATATGAATCTCAAAAGAAAAACTAAGAAATTAGCTTAGAAATTCTTCAAAGGACCACAAGTAGAGAATAGCTCTCAAGTATGAATAAACTCAAAATATTATTGTAATGTGTTCTTGAATTACAAGCATTTATTTATACTAACTATGAAACCCTAGAATCCTAAAAGGAAATAACAATTGATTTGGAATCAAAATCCTATCTTAAAATATCCTAATTACAATAGAATTATGAAAATATACTGAAATCCCTAAAATTAAGGAAAGAAAACTGATAAAATCTTCAAAAACGCGTTCCTCGGATTCCTTGTCGCGTGACTGGCGCGGGGCGCGCTACAAATGGCGTGGGGCGCGCTAGGTATGCAGGTCTTCAAAGCGGTTCGGCGCGGGGCGCGCTACAAATGGCGCGGGGCACGCTATGCTCCTGTATAATCAGGGCGGGGAGCGCCGGATTAGACACAAAACTGGCGCGGGGCGAGCCGGGCTGGAATTTTTGGCCCTTTTGACTAGTTCCCAATTCTTGGCTTGGAATACACAATTGTAACATGTTCACGATCTTGGACTCTAACTCCAAAGCCTTCATCCTGGAATCTTCATCCTTCCAAGCTTCTTGAATCAATCCATTAATTCCCTCCTTGAAGCGTTTAGCCCGAGCTCTCGTCACTGGTCCAATTGGAACTTGCACCGAATTCACTCCATAACTCTCATCCTTGCCCAAGCTAGGCATGTCCTCATCATTCCTCTCCTCTTGAAAAGGATTTGTCCTCAAATCATCACCTACATCAAACGGACTTAGATCAGAAACGTTAAATGTAGCACTAACATTATACTCACCAGGCAAATTCAATTTGTAGGCATTGTCATTGATGCGTTCAAGCACTTGAAATGGACCATCCCCTCTTGGAAGCAATTTCAATCGTCTTTGAGCCGGAAACCTTTCCTTCCTCATATGAAGCCAAACCCACTCTCCTGGTTCAAAGATCACTTGACGTCGGCCCTTGTTAGCTTGTTTAACATATTGCTCCGTCCTCCTCTCAATGTTAAGCCTTGCCTTTTCGTGTATCTGCTTAACAAATTCAGCCTTTTTCTTTCCATCCATGTTAGTCAATTCAGAAATAGGTAATGGCATTAAATCCAACGGTGTCAAAGGATTAAAACCATAAACAATTTCAAATGGTGAAAATTGTGTAGCAGAATGAACAGATCGATTATATGCAAACTCAACATGCGGTAGACAATCTTCCCAAACTTTAATGTTCTTTTTAATAATAGCTCTTAACAATGCAGATAAAGTTCTATTAACTACTTCTGTTTGACCATCAGTTTGTGGGTGACAAGTAGTTGAAAATAACAGTTTAGTACCTAACTTACAACATAATGTCTTCCAAAAATAACTCAAAAATTTAGAATCTCTATCTGAAACAATTGTTCTAGGCATGCCATGCAAACGCACAATTTCTCTAAAGAACAAATCAGCAATATTGGATGCATCATCAGTTTTGTGACATGGAATAAAATGTGCCATCTTAGAAAATCTATCCACGACCACAAATATAGAATCATGACCACGCTTAGACCTAGGCAAACCTAATACAAATCCATAGATAAATCAATCCAAGGTTCACTAGATATAGGCAATGGTGTATACAATCCATGAGGTTGAACACGAGACTTAGCCTGCTTACACGTAATGCATTTATCACAAATTCTTTCCACATCTCGTTTCATATGAGGCCAATAAAAATGTTCTTTCAAAACAGATAAAGTCTTTTCAACACCAAAATGACCCATTAGACCTCCCCCATGTGACTCTCTAATCAACAACTCACGCAAAGAACATGCAGGTATACATAGCTTATTTTCTCAAAACAGAAAACCATCAACTCTAAAGTATTTACCTACAGCATTCTTTTCACATGATTTAAACTCTTCACAAAATTCAAGGTCATTAACATACAACTCTTTAATTCGTTCAAACCCAAGCAATTTTGTATCAAGAGACGTACAGAAATGTCTCAATGAACTCCATCCACCTTGCGTGTCTTTTGTTCAACTTATGTTGTGCCTTCAAGTATTTCAACGATTCATGATCCGTGTGAATCACGAAATCTTTAGGCCAAAGGTAGTGTTGCCATGTCTCCAAAGCTCGAACCAATGCATACAACTCCTTATCATATGTTGGATAGTTCAAAGATGCTCCATTCAATTTCTCACTGAAGTATGCTACTGGTTTTCCTTCTTGCATCGGCACCGCCCCAATTCCTACACCTGAAGCACCACACTCAATCTCAAAAGTTTTAGCAAAGTTAGGCAGAACAAGCAAAGGCGCATTAGTCAATTTATCCTTAATTAAGTTAAATGCCTTTTCCTGATCATCACCGCACTTAAATCCTACACTTTTCTTGATCACTTCAGTCAATGGTGCTGTGATGTCACTAAAGTTCCGCACAAACCGCTGGTAGAAACTCGCGAGTCCATGAAAACTACGAACTTGACTCACATTTGTCGGACTCGGCCACTCACGGATTGCACGTATCTTTTCATCATCAACCTGTATTCCCTGTGAACTAACAACAAAGCCAAGAAACACAACTCTATCCGTACAAAACGTGCACTTTTCCATGTTAGCAAACAACTTCTCTTTTCTAAGAACATCTAAAACAGATTTTAAATGCAATGCATGTTCTCCCAAGTTTTTGCTATATATCAAAATATCATCAAAATAAACTACCACAAATTTTCCAATGAATGATCGCAAAACATGGTTCATTAATCTCATGAAAGTACTAGGTGCATTAGTTAAACCAAAAGGTAACACTAACCACTCATATAACCCATATTTTGTTTTGAAAGCAGTTTTCCATTCATCACCCTCTTGCATTCTAATTTGATGATACCCACTTTTCAAATTAATTTTAGAAAATATACATGCCCCATGCAATTCATCTAACATATCATCTAATCGTGGAATGGGATGTCGATATTTTACCGTAATGTTATTTTCCGCTCGACAATCGATGCACATCCGCCATTTCCCATCCTTCTTTGGCACTAAGATTACTGGAACTGCAAATGCACTCATGCTCTCCCTCACGAACCCTTTCTCCATTAGTTCGCCAACTTGTCTTTGTAACTCCTTTGTTTCCTCGTGATTACTCCGATAGGCTGGACGGTTTGGAATGGTAGTGCTGGGTACGAAATCAATTTGATGCTCAATTCCCCGAATAGGTGGTAATCCTTGTGGAAGCTCCTCGGAAAACACATCCTTATAATCCTGCAAAAGAGATGAAACAACACGAGGCAAAGAAGAATCGTTAGCGTTAGTACTCAAAAGCGCCTCCTTATACCGAAGTATAATCATCGGCTGTTTAGCCTCTAAAGCTCGCCTCACATCACTCTTTTTTGCATAGATATTTGTTTTTCGCTCATCATCTTTTCTTTTCTCTCTTTCTTTTTCTCTCTTATTTTTCCCCTCATTATTTTTTTCCTCATTATTTTTCTTTTCTTCACTCTCCTTTCTTTTTTCATGATCTCTCTGCAGATGAAGTTGATCCTCGTGCACCTGTTGTGGCGACATAGGACATAAAGTAACCTTCCTTTTATTGTGAACAAAAGAATACTCATTTAAAAAGCCATCATGCTTCACATGTCTATCAAATTGCCACGGTCGACCAAACAATATGTGACCCGCCTACATTGGAACCACATCGCACAAAATTTCACCCACATACTTCCCAATAGTAAATGGCACCAAGACCTGTTTAGTCACTTTAATCTCATTACTATCATTGAGCCATTGCAATCGATAAGGTTGAGGATGTTTGGTTGTGGAAAGCCCCAATTTCTCTACCATAACCTTACTTGCCACATTCGTGCAACTACCCCCATCTATCACGACACAACAAATTTTCCCATCCACCAAGCACCTAGTGTGAAACAAATTTTCCCGCTGTTCGGTGCTTTCTTCCTTCACTTGTGTACTAAGTACTCTTCTAGTCACCAAAACATCTCCAAATACTGCAACTTCCCTATCTTCTACCTCCTCTAATGGTGGCATAGAATCAGTATCGCTATCTTCCCCTTCGGTCTCCACCTCTCCATTGTCAAGCAATAACATCGTCCTTTGATTCGGACATTGACTCGCAATATGTCCCCTACCTTGACATTTAAGACATTTAATATCTCGATTACGATTAAAAGAAGTAGGGTCAGTTTTACCTTGTACTCCTCTATTAGTCGTTTCCGGTTTTGGCTCAAATTTGGGTTTACTCACGGCTGGTTTCTCCTCTCGCTTGCCAATATTGGGTTTCCATGATGAACTCGGATTTGACATTGATCGTTGGCTACCTCTCCTCTTAAGCTGTTTCTCAATCTTGATAACCATGTGTACCATGTCTTCCAATACCACATAATGTTGTCGTTCTACTAGATCTGAAATCTCCCAATTTAGTCCCGCCGAAAATCTGGCCATTGTTGCTTCGCTATCCTCATTGATGTTTGCCCTAGCTAACAACATCTCCATCTCCTTGTAATAGTCCTCTACACTCCGGCTACCTTGTTTCAGACTTTGTAGGCTCCGAACTAACTCACGGTGATAGTAGTCTGGTACAAATCTATTTTTCATAATCGTCTTCATCTCATCCCAAGTTTTAATTGGTCGTTCTCCGCACCTTCTCCGACTGATCATCAACTGATCCCACCAAGTAACTGCATAAGCTGAAAACTCTGTAGCGGCAAGTTTAACTTTCTTGAGTTCTGAATAGTTGTGACAGTCAAAAACCCACTCCATCTTTTTTTCCCACTCTAGGTATGCCTCAGGATCACTCCTCCCTTGGAAAGCTGCAATCTTCATTTTGATGCTATCCAAATTGCCATCTTCTCTATCCCTATCGCCTCTATCCCTTGCTCCTCGCCTCCTATGGATAAAGTCAGATTCACGGTCCTCTTCTTCACTAAATCCCCCTTCATAGTAATTTTCCTCTTGTCCAGCTTCTCTTTGATGCGTTCTTCCGTGCTAACGTGCCCCATGATGATGTTGAAACTGGGGTCCTTGGGACACACTCATTTGGTCGAAACGCTCATTCACTTGCTCCATCGCCATATCCAACTTTCTAGTGAATTCTTTCATCATAGCTTCCATCACAAATTTTGGATCAAACTTTGCTGGAGGATCTTCCATAACACCTTTATCTTTGGTACTAGACATTTTTCCTGCAAAATAGAGGTTAGTAGCAAAATATTTTCCTCACCACTCCCTTACGTGTTTCACTCGATCAATGTTCCGCTCGTGTGTCACTCAATAGGCTTTTTCCCTCGAATGATCTCACAACTAAGCCTTTTACCTCTAAATATTCTCTCTAATAGGTTCTTTTCGAATTTACCTAGCAAAATCCTCGGTTTTACTAATCAATTCAAACTAACTTATCACAAACAACTATAGTAGGTATGACTATAAGTACCAACAATCTCGATTATGGAATTGAAGATGAAATCTATGAACAAATTGAAATAACTGAAATAAAATTTTCTATACTCTTTTTTTTTTTGCTCACAACTTCAACGAAACAATAAAGATAGATACTTAGCTAGAAAACGCAGCTCTGATACCAACTGATAGACTCCACGGCACGCTTGCGTGAGGTGGTCGTCGCCCGGATCGTTTCTAGTAAGCAAGTTGATGGACTCTTTCGAAATCTTAACCCAACGTCTAATTTGAAAACGAGAATCTTATTATATTCGATCAAGCAATTGAATTCACGTAGGATGGAACACCAACAACACTTAGACCCTCGTTTAGATGGAAAACGATAATCTCCGTATGATTGTATGATGCGATAGAATAACGCCACACACAACTATGGTTTGTTGTATGATAAGTTAAATATGAATCTCAAAAGAAAAACTAAGAAATTAGCTTAGAAATTCTTCAAAGAACCACAAGTAGAGAATAGCTCTCAAGTATGAATAAACTCAGAATATTATTGTAATGTGTTCTTGAATTACAAGCATAAAACTTATTTATACTAACTATGAAGCCCTAGAATCCTAAAAGGAAATAACAATTGATTTGGAATCAAAATCCTATCTTAAAATATCCTAATTACAATAGAATTATGAAAATATACTGAAATCCCTAAAATTAAGGAAAGAAAACTGATAAAATCTTCAAAAACGCGTTCCTCGGATTCGGTGTTGCGTGACTGGCGCGGGGCAGGCTACAAATGGCGCGGGGCGTGCTAGATATGTAGGTCTTCAAAGCGGTTCAGCGCGGGGCACGCTATAAATGGCGCGGGGCGCACTAAGCTCCGTATGATCAGCGCGGGGCGCACCGGATTAGGCACAAAATTGGCACGGGGCGCGCCGGGCTGGAATTTTTGGCCCTTTTGACTAGTTCCCAATTCTTGGCTTGGAGTACACAATTGTAACATGTTCACGATCTTGGACTCTAACTCCAAAGCCTTCATCCTAGAATCTTCATCCTTCCAAGCTTCTTGAATCAATCCATTAATTCCCTCCTTGAAGCGTTTAGCCCGAGCTTTCGTCACTGGTCCAATTGGAACTTGCACCGAATTCACTCCATAACTCTCATCCTTGCCCAAGCTAGGCATGTCCTCATCAAGAAAGCACCGAACAGCGGGAAAATTTGTTTCACACTAGGTGCTTGGTGAATGGGAAAATTTGCTGTGTCGTGATAGATGGGGGTAGTTGCACGAATGTGGCAAGTAAGGTTATGGTAGAGAAATTGGGGCTTTCCACAACCAAACATCCTCAACCTTATCGATTGCAATTGCTCAATGATAGTAATGAGATTAAAGTGACTAAACAGGTCTTGGTGCCATTTACTATTGGGAAGTATGTGGATGAAATTTTGTGCGATGTGGTTCCAATGCAGGCGGGTCACATATTGTTTGGTCGACCGTGGCAATTTGACAGGCGTGTGAAGCATGATGGCTTTTTAAATGAGTATTCTTTTGTTCATAATAAAAAGAAGGTTACTTTATGTCCTATGTCGCCACAACAGGTGCATGAGGATCAACTTCATCTACAGAGAGATTGTGAAAAAAGAAAAGAGAGTGAAGAGAAAAATAATGAGGGAAAAAATAATGAGAGGAAAAATAAGAGAGAAAAAGAAAGAGAGAAAAGAAAAGATGAAGAGCGAAAAATAAATATCTATGCAAAAAAGAGCGATGTGAGGCGAGCTTTAGATGTTAAACAGCCGATGATTATACTTCGATATAAGGAGGCGCTTTTGAATACTAACGTTAACGATTCTTCTTTGCCTAGTGTTGTTTCATCTCTTTTGCAGGATTATAAGGATGTGTTTCCCGAGGAGCTTCTACAAGGATTACCACCCATTCGGGGAATCGAGCATCAAATTGACTTCGTACCCAGCGCAACCATTCCAAACCGTCCAGCTTATCGGAGTAATCCCGAGGAGACGAAGGAGTTACAAAAGCAAGTTGGCGAACTTATGGAGAAGGGGTTCGTAAGAGAGAGCATGAGTCCATGTGCAGTTCTGGTGATCTTAGTGCCTAAAAAGGATGGGAGATGGCGCATGTGCATAGATTGTCGAGCAGTGAATAATATTACGGTAAATTATCGACATCACATTCCTCGATTAGATGACATGTTAGATGAATTGCATGGGTCTTGTATATTCTCAAAAATTGATTTAAAAAGTGGTTATCATCAAATTAGAATGCAAGAGGGTGATGAATGGAAGACTGCTTTCAAAACAAAATATGGTCTTTATGAGTGGCTAGTGTTACCTTTTGGCTTAACTAATGCTCCTAGTACTTTCATGAGATTGATGAACCATGTTTTGCGACCATTCATTGGCAAATTTGTGGTAGTTTATTTTGATGATATTTTGATATATAGAAAAAACTTGGGAGAACATGCATTGCATTTAAAGTCTGTTTTAGATGTTCTTAGGAAAGAGAAGTTGTTTGCTAACATGAAAAAGTGCACGTTTTGTACGGATAAAGTTGTGTTTCTTGGATTTGTTGTGAGGTCACAGGGAGTTCAAGTGGATGAGGAGAAAATACGTGCAATCCCAGAATGGCCGAGTTCGACAAATGTGAGTCAAGTTCGTAGTTTTCATGGACTCGCAAGTTTCTACCGACACTTTGTGCGGAACTTTAGCGACATCACAGCACCATTGACTGAAGTGATCAAGAAAAGTGTAGGATTTAAGTGGGGTGATGAACAGGAAAAGGCATTTAATTTAATTAAGGATAAATTGACTAATGCGCCTTTGCTTTTGCCTAACTTTACTAAAACTTTCGAAATTGAGTGTGATGCTTCAGATTTAGGGATTGGAGCGGTGCTGATGCAAGAGGGAAAGCCAGTAGCATACTTTAGTGAGAAGTTGAGTGGAGCCGCTTTGAACTATCCGACGTATGACAAGGAGTTGTATGCATTGGTTCAAGCGTTGGAGACGTGGTCGCACTACCTTTGGCCTAAAGAGTTCGTGATTCACACGGATCATGAATCGTTGAAATACTTGAAGGGACAACATAAGTTGAACAAAAGACACGCAAGGTGGATGGAGTTCATTGAGACATTTCCGTATGTCATCCGATACAAACAGGGTAAGGAGAATGTTGTTGCTGATGCTCTTTCGAGAAGGTATGTGTTATTGAATACTCTTGATACAAAATTGCTTGGGTTTGAACGGATTAAAGAGTTGTATGCTAATGACCTTGAATTTTGTGAAGAGTTTAAATCATGTGAGAAGAATGTTGTAGGTAAATACTTTAAAGTTGATGGTTTTCTGTTTTGGGAAAATAAGTTATGTATACCTGCATGTTCTTTACGTGAGTTGTTGATTAGGGAGTCACATGGGGGAGGTCTAATGGGTCATTTTGGTGTTGAAAAGACTTTATCTGTTTTAAAAGAGCATTTTTATTGGCATCATATGAAACGAGATGTGGAAAGAATTTGTGATAAATGCATTACATGTAAGCAAGCTAAGTCTCGTGTTCAACCTCATGGATTGTATACACCATTGCCTATATCTAGTGAACCTTGGATTGATTTGTCTATGGATTTTGTATTGGGTTTACCTAGGTCTAAGCGTGGTCATGATTCTATATTTGTGGTCATGGATAGATTTTCTAAGATGGCACATTTTATTCCATGTCACAAAACTGATGATGCATCCCATATTGCTGATTTGTTCTTTAAAGAAATTGTGCGTTTGCATGGCATGCCTAGAACAATTGTTTCTGATAGAGATACTAAGTTCTTGAGTTATTTTTGGAAGACCTTGTGGTGTAAGTTAGGTACTAAATTATTATTTTCCACTAGTTGTCACCCACAAACTGATGGTCAAACAGAAGTAGTTAATAGAACTTTATCTGCATTGTTAAGGGCTATTATCAAAAAGAACATTAAAGTTTGGGAAGAGTGTCTACCACATATCGAGTTTGCACATAATCGATCTATTCATTCTGCTACACAATTTTCACCATTTGAAATTGTTTATGGTTTTAATCTTTTGACACCGTTGGATTTATTGCCATTACCTATTTCTGAATTGACTAACATAGATGGAAAGAAAAAGGCTGAATTTGTTAAGCAGATACATGAGAAGGCGAGACTCAACATTGAAAGGAGAACGGAGCAATATGCAAAACAGGCCAACAAGGGCCGACGTCAAGTGATTTTTGAACCGGGAGAGTGGGTGTGGTTACATATGCGGAAGGAAAGATTTCCAGCTCAATGATGTTCAAAATTGCTTCCAAGGGGAGATGGTCCATTTCAAGTGCTTGAACACATCAATGATAATGCCTACAAATTGGATTTGCCTGGTGAGTATAACGTTAGTGCAACCTTCAACGTTACTGATCTTAGTCCGTTTGATGTAGGCGACGATTTGAGGAAAAATCTTTCTCAAGAGGAGAGGTATGATGAGGGTATCCTTGGTTCGGGAACAAATGACAATCATAGAGCGGATCCTATGAGCATGCCAGATGGGCCTGTGACAAGAGCTCGGGCTAAACGATTCAAGGAAGGCCTTAATGGATTGATACAAGGCATGTGGAGCGAGGATAGATCAAGTGTAGAGTTCGAGGAACAGGATTCTAAGGCTTTGCATTTGGTTATGATGATACAAGCAAACACGCCAAGGTTGGGAATGATGGAAACGAGAGAAGACAAAAATATCCAAGCTGCAGAGTTCTCGCCCTGGCGAGAACCTCTCTGTCCATTCCCGCCCCAGCCTTGTCCATTCTCGCCCCGGCCAAGATCTCTCTGTTCATTCTCGCCCTGGCGAGAACTTCAGCATAAATCTCTCGCCCCGACGAGAATAGTCAGTTTTGGTTGGCGCGTTTTTTGAGACAGACGCATTTTTGAAGATTTTTATCAGATTTCTTTTCCTTAATTTTAGGGATTTCAGTATATTTTCAGAATTATATTGTAATTAGGATATTTTAAAATAGGATTTTGATTCCAAATCAATTGTTATTTCCTTTTTAGTTTCTAGGGTTTCATAGTTAGTATAAATAAGTTTTATGCTTGTAATTCAAGGACGCATTCAATAATATTCTGAGTTTATTCATACTTGAGAGCTATTCTCTACTTTTGGTTCTTTGAAGGATTTCTAAGTAGTTTTTCTTAGTTTTTCTTTTGAGATTCATATTTAACTTATCATACAACAAACCATAGTTGTGTGTGGCGTTATTCTATCGCATCATACATTCGTACGAAGATTATCGTTTGATCTTAAACGAGGGTCTAAGTGTTGTTGGTGTTCCATCGTACGTGAATTCAATTGCTTGATCGAATATATCAAGATTCTCGTCTTCAAATTAGACGTTGGGTTAAGATTTTGAAAGAGTCCATCAATTTGCTTACTAGAAACGATCCGGGCGACGACCACCTCACGCAAGCATGCCGTGAAGTCTATCAAGGTTGCTCCTTGATGCAGCGCTTTAGGCGTTATCCTGCAGTGTCTCCACATTTGGCTAGCGCTCTAGGCGCTGGAAATACAATGGGACGAGCGCTTTAGGCGCTAGAGTAGCTGAATCGCCCATATTTGGCGAGCGCCCTAGGCGTTTGAAACACAAGGCATGTAGCGCCTTAGGCGCTAGAACCAAGTCTTAGTTGAAATTTTTCCTCCTTAACTTCTTGGCTTGGGTCCCTCACTTGTAGCACATTCACAAACCTAGGTTCCAACTCCAACGCCTTTGAACTTGCATCCTTGTCATTCCAAGCTCCTTGAATAAGCCCAATAAGCCCTTCCCTGAAGCGCTTTGCTCGTGCCCTAGTCACTGGTCCAACTAGAACTTGCACCAGATCCGCTCCATAGCTCCCGCCCTTGTCCTTGCTAGGTATGTCCTCATCATTCCTCTCCTCTTGGAAAGGATTTGTCCTCAAATCATCTCCTACATCAAACGGACTAAGGTCAGAAACATTAAATGATACACTAACATTATATTCACCCGGTAAATCCAGTTTATAGGCATTGTCATTAATGCGCTCAAGCACTTGAAATGGTCCATCTCCTCTAAGAAGCAATTTTGATCGCCGTTGAGCTGGAAATCTTTCTTTTCGCAAGTGTAACCATACCCAATCTCCCGGTTCAAAAACAACTTGACACCGACCCTTATTGGCCTGTTTTGCATATTGCTCCATCCTCCTCTCAATGTTGAGTCGAGTTTTCTCAAGTATCTGCTTAACAAACTCAGCCTTTTGTTTTCCATCCAAGTTAGTATACTTAGAAATAGGTAACGGTGATAAATCCAACGGTGTTAAAGGATTAAAACCATATACAATCTCAAACGGTGAAAAATTAGTAGCAGAATGAACAGATCGATTATAAGCAAACTCAACATGTGGTAAACATTCATCCCAATGCTTAATATTCTTCTTAATGATTGCCCTTAATAATGCAGATAAAGTCCTATTTACAACTTCAGTTTGACCGTCGGTTTGCGGATGACAAGTAGTTGAAAATAACAGTTTAGTCCCTAACTTACACCACAATGTCTTCCAAAAATAACTCAAAAATTTAGAATCTCTATCTGAAACAATTGTTCTAGGCATGCCATGCAAACGCACAATTTCTCTAAAGAACAAATCAGCAATATGGGATGCATCATCAGTTTTGTGACATGGAATAAAATGTGCCATCTTAGAAAATCTATCCACGACCACAAATATAGAATCATGACCACGCTTAGATCTAGGTAAACCCAACACAAAATCCATAGATAAGTCAATCCAAGGTTCACTAGATATAGGCAATGGCGTATACAATCCATGAGGCTGAACACGAGACTTAGCTTGTTTACACGTAATGCATTTATCACAAATTCTTTCTACATCTCGTTTCATATGAGGCCAATAAAAATGCTCTTTTAACACAGATAAAGTCTTTTCAACACCAAAATGACCCACCATACCTCCCCCATGTGACTCCCTAATCAACAACTCACGCAAAGAACATGCAGGTATACATAACTTATTTTCCCGAAACAGAAAACCATCAACTTTAAAGTATTTACCTACAACATTCTTCTCACATGATTTAAACTCTTCACAAAAATTAAGGTCACTAACATATAAGTCTTTGATTCGTTCAAAACCAAGCAATTTTGTATCAAGAGTATTTAATAACACGTACCTCCTCGAAAGAGCATTAGCAACAACATTCTCCTTACCCTGTTTGTACCAGATGACATATGGAAATGTCTCGATAAACTCCATCCACCTAGCATGCTGCTTGTTCAACTTGTGTTGTCCTTTCAAGTACTTCAAGGATTCATGATCGGTGTGAATCACGAACTCTTTAGGCCAAAGGTAGTGTTGCCACGTTTCCAACGCTCGAACCAATGCATACATCTCCTTGTCATAAGTACGATAGTTTAGAGCTGCCCCACTTAACTTCTCGCTGAAGTACGCCACTGGTTTTCCTTCCTGCATCAACACAGCTCCAATCCCTAAACCTGAAGCATCACACTCAATCTCAAAAGTCTTAGTAAAGTTAGGTAAAACAAGCAAAGGAGCGTTAGTCAATTTATCTTTAATCAATTTAAACGCCTTTTCCTGTTCTTCACCCCACTTAAAACCCACTCTTTTTGATTACTTCCGTCAATGGTGCTGTGATGTCGCTGAAGTTCCTCATAAACCGTCGGTAGAAACTTGCCAGTCTATGGAAACTACGAACTTGACTCACATTTGTTGGACTCGGCCATTCTCGGATTGCACGTATTTTCTCCTCATCCACTTGAACTCCCTGTGAACTCACAACAAACCCAAGAAAAATAATTCTATCCGTACAAAACATGCACTTATCCATGTTAGCAAATAACTTCTCCTTACGAAGTACATCTAAAACAGATTTTAAATGCAATGCATGCTCTCCCAAGTTTTTGCTATATATCAAGATGTCGTCAAAATACACAACCACAAATTTTCCAATGAACGGACGCAAAACATGGTTCATTAATCTCATGAAAGTACTAGGAGCATTAGTTAGACCAAAAGGTAACACTAACCACTCATACAACCCATATTTTATTTTGAAAGCTGTTTTCCATTCATCACCCTCATGCATGCGAATTTGATGATATCCACTTTTTAAATCAATTTTTGAAAATACACAAGAACCATGCAATTCATCTAACATGTCATCTAAACGTGGAATGGGATGTCGATATTTTACCGTAATATTGTTTACCGCTCGATAATCTATGCACATACGCCACTTCCCATCCTTTTTAGGCACTAAGATCACTGGAACTGCACATGGACTCATGATTTCCCTCACGAACCCCTTTTCCATGAGTTTGCCAACTTGCCTTTGCAACTCCTTCATCTCCTCGGGATTGCTCCGATAGGCTGGACGATTTGGAATGGTTGCACCGGGTACGAAGTCAATTTGATGCTCAATTCCCCGAATAGGTGGTAATCCTTGTGGAAGCTCCTCGGGAAACACATCCTTGTAATCCTGCAAGAGAGATGAAACAATACTAGGCAAAGAAGAATCATTAGCGTTAGTATTCAAAAGCGCCTCCTTATAGCGAAGTATAATCATCGGCTGTTTACTATTTAAAGCTCGCCTCACATCGCTCTTTTTTGCATAGATATTTGTTTTTCGCTCCTCATCTTTTCTCTTCTCTCTTTCTTTTTCTCTCTTATTTTTCCCCTCATTATTTTTTTCCTCTTGATTTTTCTTTTTTTTTTTGCTAAATGTGTTTACTGTGATTAAGGAACCAAAAATATAATGGCTAAGGGGCATACCCCAGAATATTGCTAACTCATCTAGTGACAGGCCACAGATGAGCACGCAATACAGGAATGAATCCACATACTAAAGCAGCCAATTACAATAATATTGACAAAAGGAAGTAGCTTTAATAAAAGATTTACATGTAGAAAGTCTAGACTTAATTAAATTAATGGCATCCTTTGCGAGGCAAGAAGGAGGGATAAGGATATTCTTGTGGAGCATTGAGTTGCGTGCTTCCCAGACTTTATAGACAAAGACTGTAGTGGAGAGGCACATAATATTTTTAGTCAGTTTAGTTCCTTGATAGGAGGTGATAAACCCAATGAGATCATCCCATAACATAGGCAGATTCGGCCAGTTGCCCAAATCCATCACAGCTTTGAAAACAGCCAAGGAATAGTTGCAATTGAAAAATAAATGATCAAAAGTTTCAGGCTTTTGTTAACATAGAGGGCAATTGAAGATTCTTCCTGTGTAATGCTGTGTTCGGTCATTGGTTTGCAGTCTTTTCAGTAAACCCAGCCACATAATGAAAGAGTAATGGGGGACATGCAGTTTATTCCAAAGAATAGGGTGCTAGGGAACTAATTGATGCCTGTGGCGAATGCTTTCCCAAATCTGGCTGGCTTTCACCGTGTGAATATCCCAGTTGCCCCAGCGAACACAATCAGCAGTTTGGGAAGGAGGAGGGCACAATTCAATTCGCCTGCGAAATAAAATCACATCATGGTAGTTACTGGCAGGAAGGGTCCACACTGAGTTCTGCAGGATAGAACTAACAGTAGTTGTTCCTAGCAGGCCAGAATTAGAGATTAAGGAAAGATTGGGGTTGAGGGCCTCACCATGGAGCTAAGGATCATACCATAAATTAATCTTGTCTCCTCTTCCCACATGATATTGCAGATGCGGCAAGGCAATGGGCCTTAATTTCAATACCTGCTTCCAAATCCATGAGCAGTCGTTCGGGATGGGGAGCTGCCAAAGTGATCGACCTTTGAAGATGGTGGTTTTAGCCCATTCAGCCCAAGTGGATTTAGAGTGGAACTGGATAAGTTGAGCAAGGTGCTTCAGGATTAATGCTTTGTTCCAGTCGAAGAGGCACTTCACTCCAAGGCCACCTTCAGATGTTGGAGAGTGATGGTTGACCAGGCCACTTTTGAGCCACCATGGGCAAGAGAAGATCCTTTCCACAGAAATCTGCTAAGAATAGATTGTATGGATCTAATCACAGCTTTGGGAAGGATAAAATGGTTGCTCCAGTATGATTGTATGGCAAAGAGAATTGATATAATCAATTGCAATCTACCAGAGAAGGACAGAACATTGGAAGTCCATGAGGATGCACGCTGGGTTATACGGTGGATGAGGGGTACACAGTCATGGAAGGAGAGTTTAGAGGAGATAAGGGGAACACCAAGAAATTTTGAAGGAAGGGTACCAAGGGTAAATCCAAGGAGGTCTAGGATGCCTTGGGCTGTTGTGTGATCAGAGTTTCCCAGATAACAATGACTCTTTTCTTCACTCTCTTTCCTTTTTTCATGATCTCTCTGCAGATGAAGTTGATCCTCATGCACCTGTTGTGGTGACATAGGACATAAAGTAATCTTCCTTTTATTGTGAACAAAAGAATACTCATTTGAAAAACCGTCATGCTTCACACATCTATCAAATTGCCAAGGACGACCAAACAATATGTGACCCGCCTGCATTGGAACCACGTCGCACAAAATTTCATCCACATACTTCCCAATGGTAAATGGCACCAAAACCTGTTTAGTCACTTTAATCTCATTACTATCATTGAGCCATTGCAATCGATATGGTTGAGGATGTTTGGTTGTAGGAAGCCCCAATTTCTCCACCATAGCCTTACTTGCCACATTCGTGCAACTACCCCCATCTATCACGACACAACAAATTTTCCCATTCACAAGACACCTAGTATGAAATAAATTTTCACGCTGCTCGCTGCTTTCCTCCTTCACTTGTGCACTAAGTACCCTTCTCGTCACCAAAACTTCCCCACATATTGCAACTTCCCTGTCTTCTACCTCCTCTAATGGTGGCATAGAATCAGTATCGCTATCTTCCCCTTCGGTCTCCACTTCCCCATTGTCAAGTAGTAACATCGTTCTTTGATTCGGATATTGACTTGCAATATGTCCCCTACCTTGACATTTAAAACATCTAATATCTCGATTACGAGTGAAGGAAGAAGGGTCAGTTTTACCTTGCACTCCCTTATTAATCATCTCCGTTTTTGGCTCAAACTTGGATTTGCTTACGGCTGGTTTCTCCTCTCGCTTCCCAACATTAAACTTCCATGATGATCTTGAATTAGGTATCGAACGTTGGCTACCTCTCCTCTTAAGCTGTTTCTCAATCTTGATAGCCATGTGAACCATATCCTCCAATACCAAGTAATGTTGACGTTCCACTAAGTCTGCAATCTCCCAATTCAATCCCGCCGAAAACCTGGCCATTGTTGATTCGCCATCCTCATTGATGTTTGCCCTAGCCATCAACATCTCCATTTCCTTGTAATAATCCTCTACACTCCTACTACCTTGCTTCACGCTTTATAAACTCCTAACTATCTCTCGGTGATAGTAATCTGGAACAAATCTCTTTTTCATCACTGCCTTCATATCTTCCCAAGTTTCAATCGGACGCTCTCCACACCTCCTTCGGTTGATCGTCAACTGATCCCACCAAGTAACAGCATAAGCTGAGAATTCTGTGGCGGCGAGTTTTACTTTCTTTATCCCTGAATAGTTATGACATTCAAATATCCAATCCATCTTCTTTTCCCACTCTAGATAGGCCTCTGGAACACTTCTTCCTTGGAAAGTCAGAATTTTCATTTTTATACTATCCAAGTTGTTGTCCTCTCTATCTCGACACCCTCTATCCCTAGCTCCTCGTCGTTTCCGATGTAAGAAGTCGGACTCTCGATCATCCTCTTCACTAAATCCTCCATCATTGAAATCAGTTTCTTCCACCCTAGCTCCTCTTTGCTGAGCTACCCCTTTTTGTTGAGATCCCTGACGGTTTTGAGAAGATTCTCCCCGAGTAACGCTTAATTGGTCCAAGCGCTCATGCACCTGTTCCATTGCCATATCCAACCTCCTATGATGAGATCCTAACCAGGCTCGCATCAAGCGTCATCGGCTCTGCTCAAGCTTCAAAGGTTCAACAAATGAATTCAAGTAATTGGGCTAGAATCTACTCAAGGATGCTTACATTGGAGCTAAATTCATATGAACGGCGAGGAGAGGATCAATCATGTGATTTGGGATTACTAGATACCATCTATTTAGTAAGGCCGAAACAACGCCAGCTAAGGCATCATGCAATGTACGGAACAATGAAAGTTGGTGCAAGGGTGATTGGAATGGAGATTGAGGAGTTTGGAGATGTCATTTACGTAGCAGTCACTTCGGGTCCAATTTCGATCTTTTTAAAGCCCATATCTCTGAACGCTCAAAGAATAAAAGTTGTAGATCTCGTCGAGATCTTCGATTTGATAGGTGGCAGGTTCCGTAACTCTTCCCGAATCAAAAGTTATGGCCATTTTTCCAAAGGACTTGCAATAAAATTTTGGTGCGAATCGTGGATGTTTTCAAAGATGGGACTCAAAGCCCCGGCGTCCGGAATGCCTTGGAAATGGAAGCCCCGGCTTTGGAATACAGAATGTTTCCTGGCCTTGAAAGCCCCGGTGTCGGCAAGTTGGAGCCCAGACACGGATCCCGAGGACGCGTTTTATCAGATTTAATGCAATCTTTTGGGGATCTTTTCCTATTCTTTTGTAACTAGGATATTTATTAGATAAGATTTTATTTCCATATTGTTTTCTAGCCAAGATTTCTTTTCTAATTCAAATTCTTATTTCCTTATAGGATTAGGGTTTCATGTTATTAGTATAAATAGAATACATGAGTTATGTACAAGGGGACTACACTTTTGATTAATGAAATTATTGTGAGATTCTTCTCATCTTTTGGTTCTTTAAGAATTCCTAGATTATTTTCTTAGTTTTCTTGAGCTTCAATTATCGACTTATCATTCAACAGATCATAGTTGTTTGTGGTGTCATTCTACCGAACCATCAATCGTCGATTGTACCGAGGTTTCCTGTTTCTCTATAAACACGGGGTTTAGGTGTCGTTGGTGTCCATTCAACGCAAGCTTCCTAGCGCAAAGCAATTATACCAAGGTTCTCGTCTCAATATAGGCGAAGGGTTAAGGTGTTGTGAGCGTTCCACCTTCATAACTTGCTAGAAACGATCCAGGCGATGACCACCTCACGCAAGCGTGCCGTGGAGTCTATCATTTGGTATCAAAGCTACGTTTTCTAGCTAGTTGTTTATCTTTATTTTTCGTGTTGATTATATATTCAAAGAAAAAAAACGAGGAAAAAAATTATTGCAATTGCTTGGGTTTCATAAGTTTCGTGAATATTGGGATTATATTGAAAAAGCTATCATTGTCTCTATTGTTAGAATTTGTGAAATTTGAAGATATTAGGGTTTCACTCAAGAGGATCTTAATTGGTGATCGTGAAAATTTTGTGGTTATTGTACGTCACACTTGCTATATTTTGTTTTGTGATAAGTTCTTGTTGAATTGATAGAAAAGCTGAGATATTTATTTGGCGAATTCAAAAAGAACCTATAAGAGGGAATTTGAGAGGTAAAAGGCAAGAGTGTGAGATCAATTGAGGGTAAAAGCCTAATTGTGTGATACACGAGTGTTTTCATATTTATGTGATACATTGTTTGAGCGAAACACGTAAGGGAGTGTGTGAGGAAATTTTTTATCTACTAATCTTTGTTTTGTAGGAATCATGTATGGATATAATTATGAAAATAATTATGAGTGGCAAAAGAGATCCTTTCAAGGAAGGTGCGATCCTAAAGCTTATTTGAGTTGGGAGGAAAGGAAGGAACGAGAGTTTGGCTATCATAATTATTCCGAATATAAGAAGTTCAAACTTGCAGCTCAAGATTTTTCTGATTATGCAGCTACATGGTGGGCTGAATTTGTGCGTAGCAGAAAAAGGTATGGAGAGCGTCCGATCGAGACGTGGGAAGAATTAAAAACCGTGATGAGAAAGCGGTATGCTCCAGGACAACCTAGTAAGAGGAATGAACATGCATCTCCGAAACATGTAGAGCAACCTTCAAGGCGTTCAACTTGTGATAATGGAAAGAAGGTTCGTAGACATGGAGATTCACATCGGAGACAACCACGAGAAACTCCTAGGGCGTATATTGAGCCGATATCAATTGAGGACATCATGAGAACATATAATGAGATAAGGGACGATCATTTGAAGCAACATCAAAACATCTCTAAGGTACAAAAGGAGCAAGATCAGTCGAAAAGGGAAGAAGATGGAATAGAGTATGCCATCCAAGGAGAATTGTTAGGTTCTAGTGTACATGATGAGGTCCATGAAGATTTAGTGATTGTACAAAAAGATTGTGATCAAAAGCGAGAAAGTGAACGACAAAAATAAGTTAAAAAAGAGATTAAGTGTGAAAAAGAGAATGAAAAGAAACGAGAGAATAAAAAGAATGAGAGTAAAAACAAACAAGAGAAAGAAACAGTAGAGAGTAAGAGTGAAAAAAGAGAGCAGAGTGAGTTGGAAAGTGAGTTGTATTTTGAAAAGCCAATGACTATACATTCGTACAAGACGGCGCTTTTGAATACTAACCAGATTAACTCTTCTTTGTCTAGTTCTGTTGTGTCTCTTATACAGGTGATTGAGGATATACCCCGAGCTATCGTTCCATATCAGCCAGCTTGTAGTATTCCCGAGGAGACAACGGAGTTACCAAGGCGGGTTGGAAGGTTAATGGAGTCCAACTTCATCAAGGCGGGTATCGTGGGAGAAAGCATTAGTGCGTGTGTTATTCATGAGATCATAGTACCTAAGGAAGATAGGAAGCCGAGCTTGTTCGTTGATTTTGAATTGGTAAACAAGTATCAATATTATTTTCTTTGCTTAGATAATATGTTTGATAAATTGCATAGTACTTGTGTTTTATCTACATGTGTTGATGACCATGTGATGATATTGCCTAGTCAAGTTAGCTTAAGAGAATGTGATAAATGGAAAATTGTGTTAACATGTGAATTGTATAGGTGGATAGTTATTTCTGTTAGATTAACTAATGCATCTAGTATTTTCATGAGTTATTTAAAACATGTTTTGCATGCTTCCATGGATAAAGTTGTGTTTAGCTATTTTGATGGTAAAATCGTCTTTATCATAAACTATGGAGGATACTTGATATTTGTCGAGTTAGTTTATGAGCATGCGTTATATTCTCGTTGTCAATATTCCTTCTATCATTTGGTAAATTTTCACTGTCAAAGTGCATATCTTCGTAGAATTTATTCTAGTGATTATTATGGGTATTCTTGTTTTCAACATTTGTACTTGCATGAAACTCATTCTAGGATTTTTCATTCACATGTTGAATTAGGTTTTGATCAATCTTTGCATGGCATGTCGTTAATTGATAATGGTAGTGATCATGATTTGTCAGTAGAGAAATCTTCATTGCATGATTTGCTGTCATTGGGTAATGTCTTTCCATTAGAGTTGTTATCATTGCATGATTTTAAGAATGTTGTCTTGAATGGGAAAGAATTACTGTCATTTGGTATTGAGTTGAAAAGTGATTATCATCGGATTGGATTAAGATATGGTTTACATACATGTTTAGTCAAATCGTTGGGATTAACTAATGCATTAAATGTTTTCATGTTAAATCATATTTTGCATTCTTTCATGGAGAAAATAGTTATTATCTATTTTGATGATATTCCTATTTTTGTTGACACTTGAGAAAATTCTTTGGCATATGTTAAGTTTGATTGTGAGTATCATAAGTATGCTAGCGAGTTTTTATCTTGTGGTGTTGGGTTTGATCTTTCAATTCCATTGATGTCGTTATTTGATTTTGCATTGGTTAGTGTCAATGGAAGGGAAAGGTTGAATTTGTTTTGCAGATTTGTGATGGGTTCATACTCTTCGAGGAGAAAGGTTTAGATCAATTTGAAAATCAATTCGAACAATGCGTGGAAAGTCTAAAGGGAAGTGTTTTGGATTTTGTTTTAGTAGACTTTGCATGTGATTTTGAGTTATTTGATTTCTTTGTGATTAAACGAAAGGTACTTGTTGATTTGTCTGGTTTTGTGTTTAATCCAGGAATTCAAGAGCACTTGCTAATGCAACAAGTTGAATTTCAAATTTTGGTATTTGACCCGGGTGCATTGGAATGGAAGTTAGTACAAATGATCAAGATCATAAGGTTCCCTTTTGATCCGGGAATTTGTCAATGAATTTATCTACGAATGGTCAAGATCATCAGACTGGTTTTTGATCCGGGAATTCGTGGATGGGAGATTATACTACATAGAGAGTTCTACGTGCTGATATTTGATCCAGGAGGATATAGGACTTTTCATAGTTTTATTTGCTTTTATTTTACTATATATGCATTTGATTTCTTAGGTAGAAATTTTGATTGCGTGTTAGTTTTAGTTGCTTATTTAGTTTGTTTGGGTGTAGTTAATACTTTGGAAGTATCTGGAATATGTGTCGGAAAGCATCGTATTGATGTGGACAAGACCGTGCATAAAGGAGTTCAAAAATTTGAGTTTCCAAGTTGTGTTACGAGGAGCTTGCAGGGTGTTATGCCGATTCGATCACTGCTTGGAAAGAGATGTTTACAAGTTGTTAATGTCGATACGTCGGAGTTGCCAGATGTTGCTATGTTCTTTGCAGGAGTTGGAGTTTTTGATGATTATTTTCATTACTTTACTTGCATTGTTGATATTGCTTATATATTTCGTTTGCAAGGTGAGTTTTGGGATTATGATTTGTTTGATGCTACTAACTTAATTTGTTTTTATGTAGGATCAGATTTGTGGGTAAATCCTTTTCAAGAGGAGGGGATGTCAGATTTGAGGACAAATCCTTTTCAAGAGGAGGGGAATGATGAGATCCTGACCAGGCTCGCATCAAACGTCATCGGCTCGGCTCAAGCTTCAAGGGTTCAACAAACGAATTCAAGTAATTGGGCTAGAATCTACTCAAGGATGCTTACATTGGAGCTAAATTCACATGAACAGCGAGGAGAGGATCAATCATATGATTTGGGATTACTAGATACCATCTATTTAGTAAGGCCGAAACAATGCCAGCCAAGGCATCATGCAATGTACGGAACAATGAAAGTTGGTGCAAGGGTGATTGGAATGGAGATTGAGGAGTTTGGAGATGTCATTTACATAGCAGTCACTTCGGGTCCAATTTCGATCTTTTTAAAGCCCATATCTCTGAATGCTCAAAGAATAAACGTTGTAGATCTCGTCGACATCTTCGATTTGATAGGTGGCAGGTTCCGTAACTCTTTTCGAATCAAAATTTATGGCCATTTTTCCAAAGGACGTCGCAACAGAATTTTGGTGCGAATCGTGGATGTTTTCAAAGATGGGACACAAAGCCCCAGCGTCCGGAATGCCTAGGAAATGGAAGCCCCAGCTTTGGAATACAGAATGTTTCCTGGCCTTGAAAGCCCCAGCGTCGGCATCTAGTGCAAGTTGGACGCCCCGGCGTCCAAGCCCAGACACGGATCCCGAGGATGCGTTTTATCAGATTTAATGCAATCTTTTGGGGATCTTTTCCTATTCTTTTGTAACTAGGATATTTATTAGATAAGATTTGATTTCCATATTGTTTTCTAGCTAAGATTTCTTTTCTAATTCAAATTCTTATTTCCTTATAGGATTAGGGTTTCATGTTATTAGTATAAATAGAATACATGAGTTATGTACAAGGGGACTACACTTTTGATTAATGAAATTATTGTGAGATTCTTCTCATCTTTTGGTTCTTTAAGAATTCCTAGATTATTTTCTTAGTTTTCTTGAGATTCAATTATCGACTTATCATTCAACAGATCATAGTTGTTTGTGGTGTCATTCTACCGAACCATCAATCGTCGATTGTACCGAGGTTTCCTGTTTCTCTATAAACACGGGGTTTAGGTGTCGTTGGTGTCCATTCAACGCAAGCTTCCTAGCGCAAAGCAATTATACCAAGGTTCTCGTCTCAATATAGGCGAAAGGTTAAGGTGTTGTGAGCGTTCCACCTTCATAACTTGCTGGAAACGATCCAGGCGATGACCACCTCACGCAAGCATGCCGTGGAGTCTATCATCCTACCCCATTCCTTATTCATGGCTTCAATCACCAACTTCATATCAGCTGACAATGAAGGTTCTGCAAACGTTCCTTTGTCTTTTGAGTTAGACATACTTTCTACAAAACAAAGGTTAGTAGCAAAATAGTTTCCTCACCAATTCCTTACGTGTTTCACTCGATTAATGTTTCACTCGTGTATCACTCAATAGGCTTTTTCCCTCAATTGATCTCACCACTAAGCCTTTTACCTCTAATTATTCTCTCTAATAGGTTCTTTTTGAATTTACCTAGCAAAATTTCTCGGTTCTACTAATCAATTCAAAATAACTTATCACGAACAATATAGTCAGTATGACTAGCAGTAGCAATAATCTTGATTACAGAATTAGAAACGAATTCTACGAATAAATAAAAATAACTGAAATAATAAAAGAATTTTCTATACTCTTTTTTTTAACACACAACTTCAACGAAACAATAAAGATAGATACTTAGCTAGAGAACGTAGCTCTGATACCAAATGATAGACTCCATGGCACGTTTGCGTGAGGTGGTCGTCGCCGAGATCGTTTCTAGTAAGCAAATTAATGGACTCTTTCGAAATCTTAACCCAACGTCTAATCTGGAGACGAGAATCTTGATATATTCGATCAAGCAATTTGAATGTATGAAGGATGAAACACCAACAACACTTTGACCCTCGTTTAATTCAAACGATAATCTCCATATGATTGAATGATGCGGTAGAATAACGCCACACACAAATATGGATTGTTGTATGATAAGTTAAATATGAATCTCAAAAGAAAAACTAAGAAATTAGCTTAGAAATTCTTCAAAGAACCAAAAGTAGAGAATAGCTCTCAAATAATATAAACTCTGAATAATAATGAATTGTTGTTTTGAATTACAATTAAATGTCTATTTATACTAACTATGAAACCCTAGAATCCCTAAAGGAAATAGCAGCTGATTTGGAATCAAAATCCTATCTTAAAATATCCTAATTACAATAGAATTATGAAAATATGTTGAAATTAAGGAAAGAAATCTAATCAAACGCGACTTTGGAATCCGTGTACAGAGCATAGCGCTTTAGGCGCTAGGTTGCTTCTTGATGCAGCGCTTTAGGCGCTATCCTGCAGTGTCTCCACATTTGGCTAGCGCTCTAGGCGCTGGAAATACAATGGGACGAGCGCTTTAGGCGCTAAAGTAGCTGAATCGCCCATATTTGGCGAGCGCCCTAGGCGCTTGAAACACAAGGCATGTAGCGCCTTAGGCGCTAGAACCAAGTCTTAGTTGAAATTTTTCCTCCTTAGCTTCTTGCCTTGGGTCCCTCACTTGTAGCACATTCACAAACCTAAGTTCCAACTCCAATGCCTTTGAACTAGCATCCTTGTCATTCCAAGCTCCTTGAATAAGCCCAATAAGCCCTTCCCTGAAGCGCTTTGCTCGTGCTCTCGTCAATGGTCCAACTGGAACTTGCACCGGATCCGCTCCATAGCTCTCGCCCTTGTCCTTGCTAGGTATGTCCTCATCATTAATTGAATCCTTTGTGCTCTTGCAATTGCTTCAAGCCTCCATCTCTTTCTCCCAAACTAGGGTTAGCAAAAAGTAGCAAGATCTCGCTCATTCTATGCCTCACATCATGTATTTAGAGGTTCTAGTTAAAGTCCTAAACCAATTAGAAGTTACAATCCTTGTTACATTCAATTTAGGTCAAAAATAAGCTTTTTAAAAACCCGACCTAGCATGGTCGCGCCCATATTTGGCCTAGGAAGCAGCGCGGCCACGCCCAAGTGCCAGAATTTAAGTTTTTTCTCCTACAGACCAGCGCGGTCGCGCCCAAAATACACTAGGAACCGGCGCGGCCGCGCCCGACCAAATTCTGCTCAAACATCTGTTGGAAAAATGGTCATAACGTTTGATCCGGGAAGTGTTACGGGGTTTGCCACCTATCAAATCGAAGCTCTCAACGAGATCTACAACTTTCCTTCTTTGAGCATTGCGAGATTCGGGCTGGAGAATGGTTGAAATGGAGCTTCAAGTGACTGCTATGTAAATGACAACTCCAAACCTTGATCTCTGTTGATAAAAATGTCATAACTCTTGCATCCGAACTCCAATTGGGGTGATTCAAAATGTTCTGGAAAGCTAAGAAGTAAATATACAATAAAATCCAAGTTCCAAACCAAGAACATGCATCTATTTTAATGTTAAAATCCCTGCAATCTTCCCTTCTCACATTTGCTCGCATGTTGTACTCCAAAAGATGTTCGGATTGCGTTTCCTTGCTCATTCTTACAAAATAACATAAAAACACTATAAATACCTAATACTAACTTAAAATACTTAAGAACTTACAAATTATCAAGCCAAACGTACTCAATTCATAGATGTAAAACCCATTCATCAAATACCCCTAAACTTAAATCTTTGTTTGTCCTCAAGCAAACACTAAGAATAAAAACTATAACAACTAATTCTAAATAACAACTCACACGACTCGAGCAATGAATCAATACAAATTTTCATAATAGCCTCAAAGATTTCTTCTAATGTTAACTTAAGAAAAAATTCCGAAAACATGCAAAGTTTAAATTTTAACCTAATCATCAGTTCCACAACTACTCATGATCTTTTAAGTGCGTGTGTGTGCATCCAAATGTTCAACCAGCCATGACTCACACTAGATCATATAATCAAATTCTCATAAAAGATTTTCAAATCAACTCTAAAAACCTGCTTTCACATCAATCTCCGCTAATAAAGGCAAAACATAAAATTTAGATGATCAAAAGGATATTTTATACACTTAAGCACACTTGAACCCTTCCCAAGTAATTCAAAACACAATTTTTCTTTTATTTTTTCTTTCTTTTTTAGTGAGTGTGTTTTACGCTCCATCTCACTTCCCATTGAACGATTGCGTTTTACGCTCCATCCCGTTTTCTCTCGTACGAGTGCGTTTTACGCTCCATCCCGTGCTTGTGTTTATGGGTGAGTGCGTTTTACGCTCCATCTCAACCCACCACATGATTCATCATTCTAACTCAGGAAGGTTTCACAATTTTCAAAATTTTCAATAACCCAAGATTTCCACCAAACTTATGTTAATGCCTAAATTTCGCTTTGAATGATGCTCAAATAAGATTTTAAAGTTTTAATGATATCTTTCACAAGCATTTAACCAAATTTTTTTTTAAGACACAACTAGCTAAACAGATGGATATGTGCTTTGAAGTTCGAAAAGATCACAAATAGTGTAAACCCAACTTATAAGTCAAAATATAAACTAAGCATGTTTCTCAACTTCACAAGAGTTAAAAGAAATTAATCCATTTTTTTCTTATCATTGGCCATAATCAAATTCAAATCAAACCATTGCTCACCTATCCTAAAAACATACTAACTAACATGCAACCTTAATAAACTAAAATAAATAATACAAAACAAGACCACTCCCCCCAAACTTAAACTAGACATTGTCCTCAATGGCTAAAACAAGAAAAAGTAAAGCAAAGGACTTCCCTGAAAATATAGCAATCTTCCTCCTTGTCTACTAACTCTAAAGAATAGGCTAGGCACATTGGAATGAATAAGGCATTGCACTTGAATTGGACTCGAATAACCTGTAAACACATTAGAAGCAAATTTATTAACTACTATGAAACCTAATAAAATAAATAAATAAAATAAAATAAAATAAAAATTAAACTTGGGTTGCCTCCCAAGAAGCGCTTGTTTTAAAGTCGTCAGCCCGACTTCACTATTTACTATCCAATTCCCCTTCGAAAATTGAGGAACCCTCCATCCATTAGTAATAATGTAGCTTTCGAGGGATTTGCTACAGTAGGGGTCATAATTTCAAGATCATCTAGCTTATTCTTTTTAGATAGAATATTCTCTATGAACTTCAAATAGCTAGGCGTTTTCCCAATTATGTTTCTGAATGGAATATGGACTTGAACCTCTTTAAGCACAACTAGAGTTTCATTTAACATCTCATGGTCCCTTCTTTCATTCCACTATGGCCCCAAATTTATGTTAACTCCATTGTCACATAGAGCCTTGCCGACGATATGACTACCAATTGGGCACGGGATCGCAAAACTACCCAGATCCTTGAGCTTTTGCGGAGAAGGTACATGGGGTACTAATAATGTAGGATCATCAGCATTGGAACTCAAAGCTAGATCTTCTTTGGCTGTATTTTCCCGATCCCCACTTGTCTCTTCCATATCAGAATCATCGTCAATTAACACGTCCAGTTGTAACTTTAGCGCGGACAATCCATCAGTCTCGAGAACCGCATCATTGGGCCATGCACAATGATAGCTATTGTTGAAGGCGTTGATAAGCTGTCCCATCTCATTCTCAAGATTTCGAATCGACACTGCTTGGCTTTTTATATTTAAATCCACTTGGTTCAACAGCCGATCCTGATCACTCATTCTTTTGTCCGTAGCTGTAATGAACTTTGCCAAGACCTCCTCTAAACTTAAGTTCCTTTCTTCTTCATGTGGAGGGGCTGGATCCTGAAATTCTGCAGTGCGTGATTGGCTTGAAGCAAAGATTTGGACTTGATTATTATGGCTCCATGAAAAATCCGGATGATACCCCCAACTATGATGATAATTATTAGGGTATGCATAATTGTTGGGGTAGTCACCGCCACACTATACCGACTCAAAATTGATAGTATATTGGTGACACAGATGGTTTCCAGCACAATAATCACAAATCATCATTACACTTTGAATAGATTGTGTTGCTAAAGCATCAAACTTCCTCGAAAGTGTCTCTAACTGTGACACCCCCAAATCCAAGTTTCCTAACCTCGAATTCGGTGTTCACGATACTCAACAACAAACATACTTTCTAACTAATGCGGAATAATAAACATACAATGTCTATCGAAATAGTAATAAAGTCTTACAATCATGGTCCCAAGGTTCTTTAACCTTAACTTAAAACATACCCTTAATACAATAAAAGTTCACATAACCAAAGAACATTTAAGATAAACTAGTACATAAGCCATATCAAGCAACTACTCTTGCACCTTCCCTTTTCCTTTGTCCCCTTTAGACGTTTCTGCCTTAGCTGAAATGAAGATCATGATATAGCAAGGGTAAGCAACTAATTTGCTTAGCAAGTTTATATACAAGGGAGATATATCATGAATAGAAGGAAGTTTCGCTTTCAATGTTCAACAACAGTATAAAATTGTGAAGAAACATGAATTAATAGTCGATAATTGAATATTCGAATAATTGAATGACAGTTACTGAGTGGTTGAAAATAACCATAGACATTTGCCAAGGTACTCAGCATTTAAACTGGACCTCTTAATATGTTTTGGTAATCAAGGGGATCAGCCTTTCATACCCCGTGATTTATGCATAAACACTTAATAAACCAGCATTGATATCATGCCTTAATCAAATTTATCCTTTTTCTCAGCCAAGAGTTCTTACCATAACAATTTAATAAGAACAGCTTTTAAAATACATTTGATTTCACAAATTTAGACATGCTTGATCTAGCTGATACAAATAGCATAGATCTATCTCATAAATAGTTCATGCTTGAAAGAACTTTAATCTAATTCACAATTCAATAACAATAGAATAGGAATTCAATTGCACAAGATGCGAATCTCAATAACCAGTATAGATGTGAATAATCAACAATAATTATTCACTAACATGCTTCAAAAATCATAACTCGAGTTTGAGTTAGGGAACTTGCCTGTCTGCTCAGCTACAAATAATTTTATCTTTAACTAATTGGCCTTGAAGAGCCTAACATTGATAACGCCGATCTACCAATTAGTACTGCGTAGTTGTATATCGATACGCTTACTTATGCTATTTATTTAACAATTAAGCAAATCACATAGCACACATAAGTTAATAAACTATAGTAAATCCTATAAGACACTTAATATTATCAATCCAGAATATTTAATTCACCTCTTGGTATTATTAGTCCACTAATAACACTTTTATTCATTTACTAATGTTATTAACATCTTAATAATATTTTAATCATCCAATAATATCTAATATTATTAATCTCTTAATAATATTTTAATTCTCATATCATTAATAATATTTTAATCTAATATTATTAGCCATTTTAATAATATCTTAATCATTTATTAATGCTTAAAACAAATATTATTACTCATTCAATAATATTTCCATAAAGTTTTAATCTTAATATTTTTTTGTTTACTTAAAAATATCGAATTCTTATATTACAAATATCATAGTAATATTTTAATAAGTTATTAGGCGAATAAACAATTTATTCTAATTGTTTTACCCTTTATTAAACAACTCATTTACTACCCATAAAAGGTCATAAATATTATTTCTCATTAAATATTACCAAAATAACCCTCAATAGTCAGAATATATAATATTAGGAGTATCCAAGCTTAAAAATCACATTTTCCTTATTTATGACATCATTTAACCATTTATTTTCTTTTAACCATAACTATAACATTATTATGAAAAATAGCAAATAGGTTCTGAAAATTATTATCCTCTGGATCTGGATAGTATATGATCTAACAATGATCCACAAATTTTCCTGGAATTTTAGAAAATGATTTACTATTTTTAAAGTACTCAAAACCTCCGAATTTTGTTATATTTTTCATAAATCGAGTTTCGCTCAGAAAATTCTGCCCTTTTCAGTGTACACTCTCATAATATATATAAACATACTGTAAAAATTTCATATTGTTTAAAGGTACACACAGTGAGAAATCCGAGTATGAATATTTAGGAGTCCTTCACGGTAAAAGCCATTACACAAAAACTACACATCGAAACGTGTTCGTTCTTTTTCCTACTTGTAGATACTTATTAAGGTACCTCTGTGATTTTTCCCAGATTTTTAAAAAATTCATAACTGGCTGAAACAACCTTTGGAAAAACGAGGACAGCAAGCTTTTAGGGTTTTAAAGCTTTAAGTTTTATAGCTGGACTGTTTTGGGAAAATAGCCCCCAAGACTTCAAAAATTATTGGATTTGTGTTCTACCACTTAGTTTTACTAGCTAACTCATGTACCTAGCACCCCCTTTCGACGGATCACAAATCCAAGTTGTAGATCTCAAGTTATGGGTGATCCAAGTGAAGAAAAGCTAGGGTTTTTACCCTTTAAGAACATAAGTTCTTTTTCTTCCTTCGAATCTCCATTCTAACACTCAAGAGGATTAGATATATACATGAAGATCTAATGATTCTTGAGTCTTAGAACAAAATCTCTCAAAAACTATGAAAATAAAACAAAGTAAGAAAGAAGGAAATGGTTTAGGGTTTTACCTTGATCTTGTAGCTACTCTCCTTGATCTACCAAAGTATGTGATGAACTATGCTAATCTCACTCTCTTTTCCTCTTTACGCTCTTACTCTATGTTCTTGCTTGGGAGAAATGAAAGAATGAGATGAAAAGAAGAAATGAACTTGAAATGAAATGAAAGGATAGAATACTTGCAAGTATAATGCTAAATCAGAATTCATGCTATTATCCCCCACATCTTTCTTGCCCCTTGGATATAAGAGTTCACTTTATCCCTTCTATTTAGCCTTAATCTTATCTTTAAGTGTGCTAATTAGATTTTCCACCAATGGGAGCTTGACAACCTTGTCCTTTGTGTAAGAGTTACTAATATCCCCCATATCTTTGTTGTCCCTTGGATAAAAGGCTTACTAATTGGATAATAGCAAGAAACATCTACCTTTTGTCATCATGGAGCTAGTGAGTAGCCTTGTGTCACTAGGGTGTCTAGTTGACATCTTAGGAAGCTATGACATAATAGGAAGCTACTTGACATGATAGGAAGCTATGATATCAAGTCTACAACTTCAACTTCCAAGACAAGCTAGCTACTTAATTAAAGCAAAATTTGAAATCAACTTGCTCTCCCCTCTCTCCTAGTGCACGACCAAGAAGGAAGTTGTCCCAAAAATGTTGTCCCAAATAGCTTTAATTAATAAACAAATGCTACACATTTAATTTATCAAATGGCTAGGTTTTGGACCACACATTAAATACCATTGGGCTTCCAATTTAAATGATTAGGCTAATAAAAATTCAAATCTATTTAATGCAATATTGGGTCATTTAATTTAACCCCATGATAGCTCATTTAATAAGCCACACAATTAATACCTAAATCCATGATTAATATAAATGATTGAACTAGGTTCATTAATTAAGTAACTTAGTCAATTAGTAAATAAATTACTAACTTAACTATTAATTATTATTATCCAATTTGGATCATATCTCATTAACAACTACTTTCATTAATTAACCCACACACTTTATTTACTAACTATATTCAATTTACTTGAATACTTAATTTAGTAAATACCTTGTCAACTTTATGGATATAAATCCTTAGGGTTTGCTCATTAGTTTAAATATACTACTAGTGATTCCCTTAACACAAATTTATATCAGTAAATCACATAGTCACATAATCCACCAATACACCCAAGGGTTTAAATAAGAACACAAAGTTAACTCATTAAAATTAAATTATATTTAATTAATAATGACGTTCAAAATTCACGGCATTATATCCCTCCCCCCTTATAAAAATTTCGTCCTCGGAATTGCAAAAATAGGGTTACTCAAATAAAAACGGATAATTCGCTTTCATTTTCTCTTCGAGTTCCCACGTAGCTTCTTCGACTGCGTGATTACTCCAGAGAACCTTAACGGAATGGATGGTCTTGTTTCTCAGCTTCTGTTCCTTCCTATCGAGAATCTGGACAGGAACCTCCTCGTACGTTAAGTCCTTCTCGACTTGGATTGGTTGATAGGAGATAACGTGCTTATAGCTTGGTTTATACGGCCGCAACACTAACACATGAAACACGTTGTGAGTGTGCTCAAGTTCAGGAGGTAACGCTATCTCGTACGCCACCTCGTCGATTCGCCTCAAAATCTCAAACGGTCCTATGAACGTAGGGCTCAATTTGCCCTTCTTCCCAAGCCGGATCTTTCCTTTCCAAGGAGAGACCTTCAAAAATACAAAGCTACCAACTTCAAAGTCCCGCTTCTGACGATGTAAGTCGGCATATTTCTTCTGGCGATCTTGAGCTGCTACCAGACGGTTTCTGATCAGCCGCACGATGTCTGTAGTCTGCTGCACCATTTCTGGTCCCAGCAACCTTCACTCTCCAACCTCGTCCCAACACATCGGGGTTCGACATTTCCTTCCATGTAGCGCTTCGTACGGTGGCATGCCGATACTGGCATGATAGCTATTGTTGTAAGCAAACTCCACTAGTGGAAAATGGTCATCCCAGCTGCCCTTTAAATCCATCACGACTGCTCGAAGCATATCTTCTAAGGTCTGAATCGTTCGCTCGCTCTGGCCGTCGGTTTGAGGATGATATGTTGTACTCAACCTCAACTGCGTTCCCATTCTTGCCTGTAGACTTTTCCAAAAATTTGACGTGAAGCGCGGATCTCGGTCAGATACAATTGATACCGGCACTCCATATCGTGACACTATCTCTTTCACATAAAGCTTTGCTAATTGCTCCAGATTGTACCGTATCTTGATTGGCAGAAAATGAGCAGACTTGGTTAGACGATCCATAATTACCCAAATGGCGTCTAAACCCTTATGAGTTGGTGGCAGTCCCACCACAAAGTCCATTGTGATGTGCTCCCACTTCCACTCCAGAATCTCTAGTGGTTGAAGTAGTCCGCTCGGTCGTTGGTGCTCTGCTTTAATCCGCTGGCATGTCAGACATTGGCTGACGCACTCTGCCACTTCTCGTTTCATATTCGGCCACCAAAAATTTCGTCGCAAATCCTGGTACATCTTTGTGCTCCCGGGATGTATTGAGTACTTCGTGCTATTAGCTTCCTGAAGGATTTCTTCCCTCAATTCCAGATCCAACGGTACCCAGACTCTCCCTTCAAACCTTAGCAATCCTGTGCTATCAACCTTATACTTAAGCTCCTCGCCTTCGGCAATTCGCTTCTTTATTGAATCACAATCCTCATCCTTTTCTTGAGCCTCCTTAATCTGATCCAATAGGGTCGGGCTCGCTGTCACTGTAAACAATTTCACATCCGTCTTCATCGGATACTTAACCTCCAATTCCAGACGTTCGAACTCCTTTATCAACTCTGCCTGAGACGTGAGCCTCATTAATTTCTCTCTGCCTTTCCTACTCAGGGCATCTGCCACTACATTTGCTTTACCCGGATGGTACAGAATCTCACAGTCGTAATCCTTGATCAATTCTAACCATCGGCACTACCTCATATTCAGCTCCTTCTGAGTGAAGATATATTTCAGACTTTTATGATCTGTATATATATCTCGCACCTCTCCCCATATAAGTAGTGCCTCCAAATCTTCAAGGCGAACACTACTGCTGCTAACTCCAGATCATGAGTCGGGTATCCCTTCTCATAGTCCTTTAGCTGACGTGAAGCGTACGCAATGACCTTGCCATGCTGCATTAGTACACAACCAAGACCCTTGTGTGACGCATCACTGTAAACAACAAAACCTCCAGTGTCGTCTGGTAAAGCCAACACTGGTGCTTGGCTAAGTCTCTTCTTCAGCTCCATGAAACTCCCCTCGCACTTCTCCGTCCAAACGAACTTTACCGTCTTTCTGGTTAGATTGGTCAACGGTGATGCTATCTTCGAGAAATCCTGGATGAATCTCTAATAGTATCCCGCTAACCCTAGGAAACTTCTGATCTCCGTTGGCGTCTTCGGCTGCTCCCAGTTGATAATGGCTTCCACCTTTGCTGGGTCTACCGAAACACTATTTCGGTCAATGACGTGACCTAGAAACTGCACCCTTTGCAACCAAAATTCGCACTTTGAAAACTTCGCGTACAACTTCTCCCTTCTTAATGCCTCTAAAGCAATCCTTAGATGTTCAGCATGTTCTTCCTCTGTCACTGAATACACCAAAATGTCATCGATGAATACTACCACGAACTTGTCCAAGTACTGCTTGAACACTCTGTTCATCATATCCATAAATGCCGCGGGTGCATTTGTCAGTCCAAATGACATAACCAGAAACTCGAAATGTCCATAACGAGTTCTGAATGCCGTCTTCGGGATATCCTCCTGTCTCACCCTTAGCTGATGGCAGCCTGTCCTTAAATCAATCTTTGAAAAGTATTTCACTCCCTTGAGTTGATCAAACAGATCGTCTATTCTGGGCAGCGGGTACCTGTTCTTAATCATAACCTTGTTTAATTCCCTACAATCGATACTGAGCCTTAACGATCCATCCTTCTACTTTACGAACAGAACTGGCGCTCCCCACGGAGATACACTCGGATAAATATACCCTTCTTAACCTCTCCTCCAGACTTGTTGCCTCCGCAAGATTGGCTATCAATCCCTTTCCTTTTATTCGGGTTACTTCCCCCACGGCTACCTTCCTTGTGACCATCATGGCTTTTCTGATCTTGGTTGTGCTTTGTCAACGCTTCATTTCCTCCTTGGCAACGATTACTTCCTTAAGTAACGTAGGAAATGTGTTGATCTGTAAAACCATAACCTTACTATATGCCCAGGGCTTCAACCCTTGTTCAAATCTCTTCGCTCGCCTAGCTCCGGTGTCCACTTGGTGTGGAGCAAACCTAGCTAGTTTGTTAAACTTCGTTGCGTACTCTGCTACCGACATATCATCTTGCTTCAGTTCCAAGAACTTTATCTCCATACTTGCCTGCATGCTTTTTAGAAAGTAATTTTTCGAAAAACAGCTCCTTAAAATGAGTCCACGCAGTTGTGCCTTCCCCAGCTCGGTTCTATTCGCCTTCCACCAGTAATTTGACTCACCCTTCCTCATGAAAGTGGCAAACGAAGTCTTCTGTTCCTCGGTCACTCTTGCGACCTTGAAAACTTTCTCCATTTCTTCTACCCATGTCTGGGCTTCACTCGAATCCGTATTCCCACGAAACTCCGGTGGTCCTAGTAATTTGAAACTCGTAACGCCATGTGACTTCATGGTCGAACAACCACAATGGCTGGTCTGCCTTGCATCGTTTCCTCTAACAAGTTCGCAAAGGTCCTCTTGGGGTCAGTCTGACCCTCCTCGTTATTCACTGACTCTTCCACCCTCGTGTATTAGGGTTGTCTCCTTGACGGCATTATTTGTTCTAAACAAAACCTTACATAAATCCTTCTTGTTTTACACATCGTGCAAAATTCTACTAATGTTATCATTTAAGAGTCAAGGCACAAATCGATCACAATCAATCATGTAATAATAATACCACATTTATATTCATACACCCCTTAGTGTGTCAAATACTTATAATTCCGGCATATTCCTATAAATGTTAACTATCCCATTAAGACACAAAAGATGGGATTAATAAGAATTGTATTCCCCTAGATCTGAAAAGTGGGGATGTATCATCATCATATCAACTTAAGGAACCTTTAGTAAATACTAATAAGCTCATCTTAATACCTCGTACTACTTACATCATATAACATTCCTGCTATCCACTTATCCTTCTGTCACTAACAACAAGATGGGATTCACATAACTACTCCACAACTTATACAAAGTTGGGACTTACAACAGATATACTGCTAGCTATATAAAAACTGAGATTCACATTTCTTACATGCATAGATATACTAGTACATATACATTGACCATTATTCTTCATTCATTACGACTCACAAAGGTCTTATAACTCTCAGACTTAACCTTTCTTTCTTTCATTTCCTCCATCTATTCCTTATATCGGGCTCCAATTGATCCTCCTTAGGGATTTCCATTATCTCATCATTCAGTTCCATCTCTAGATACTTTTTTCCAGATCAAACACTAAATCTACCCTTGGTTCATTTCTTATAATCTCTCCGTTGTCTCTCCTTTCTAATCATCAAAACAATCTAAATTGCCATCAGTCATCTCTTAAATTTTTTTTTTTGCATATAACATCATTCATCTCAATACTCTCAACTTTTGCTTAACAACTCTATATGAGTCCATTACCTTTGGCTAACCTGCCATTCCACCATAAAGCTTAATAACTTAACTAACACTTCAAAATATCGATATATTCATTATTTATCGAATCAATCATTTCCTTCTTGCAAACCTTAACCCAACAGATTCTAAGGTACCCTCTTTTCATCACAAAGAAACTCCATACCACATCACTCCAATATCTTATCTAATGAATAGCCACAAAAATTGATCAATAGCCACAAAATTGATCAATAG
This sequence comes from Aralia elata, assembly GCA_034770075.1. Lineage (NCBI taxonomy): Eukaryota > Viridiplantae > Streptophyta > Magnoliopsida > Apiales > Araliaceae > Aralia > Aralia elata. The sequence goes on along the minus strand of CM068387.1, from coordinate 54,094,128 downwards.
CATCAAATGATTAATCTAATTACCTCGAATATCTATAACTCTAGTTTACAATGGATCGTTCATACTTAATGGTCTTCACTTTACCATATTATCTCATCAATACACATTCCTCAAATTATCCACAAGCTTAATAACACCAACATATGATCCAAATCCTCAATTTTAAGATCATAATAAATTTTTACCCAAAAATAACTCTATATGAGTTCTATCCCCTTCTATTCGTCTACGTTCTCTTAGGTTATAGCCTAAGGACTCTTTCTCCTAAGGGTTATAACTTATAGCTCTGATACCAACCTGTGACACCCCCAAATCCAAGTTTCCTAACCTCGAATTCGGTGTTCACGATACTCAACAATAAACATACTTTCTAACTAATGCGAAATAATAAACATACAATGTCTATCGAAATAGTAATAAAGTCTTACAATCATGGTCCCAAGGTTCTTTAACCTTAACTTAAAACATACCCTTAATACAATAAGAGTTCACATAACCAAATAACATTTAAGATAAACTAGTACATAAGCCATATCAGGCAACTACTCTTGCACCTTCCCTTTTCCTTTGTCCCCTTTAGACGTTTCTGCCTTAGCTGAAATGAAGATCATGATATAGCAAGGGTAAGCAACTAATTTACTTAGCAAGTTTATACACAAGGGAGATATATCATGAATAGAAGGAAGTTTCGCTTTCAATGTTCAACAACAGTATAAAATTATGAAGAAACATGAATTAATAGTCGGCAATTGAATATTCGAATAATTGAATGACAGTTACTGAGTGGTTGAAAATAACCATAGACATTTGCCAAGGTACTCAGCATTTAAACTGGACCTCTTAATATGTTTTGGTAATCAAGGGGATCAGCCTTTCATACCCCGTGATTTATGCATAAACACTTAATAAACCAGCGTTGATATCATGCCTTAATCAAATTTATCCTTTTCTCAGCCAAGAGTTCTTACCATAACAATTTAATAAGAACAGCTTTTAAAATACATTTGATTTCACAAATTTAGACATGCTTGATCTAGCTGATACAAATAGCATAGATCTATCTCATAAATAGTTCATGCTTGAAAGAACTTTAATCTAATTCACAATTCAATAACAATAGAATAGGAATTCAATTGCACAAGATGCAAATCTCAATAACCAGTATAGATGTGAATAATCAACAATAATTATTCACTAACATGCTTCAAAAATCATAACTCGAGTTTGAGTTAGGGAACTTGCCTGTCTGCTCAGCTACAAATAATTTTAGCTTTAACTAATTGGCCTTGAAGAACCTAACATTGATAACGCCGATCTACCAATTAGTACTGCGTAGTTGTATATCGATACGCTTACTTATGCTATTTATTTAACAATTAAGCAAATCACATAGCACACATAAGTTAATAAACTATAGTAAATCCTATAAGACACTTAATATTATCAATCCTGATAATATTTAATTCACCTCTTGGTATTATTAGTCCACTAATAACACTTTTATTCGTTTACTAATGTTATTAACATCTTAATAATATTTTAATCATCCAATAATACTTTAATCTAATATTATTAATCTCTTAATAATATTTTAATTCTCATATCATTAATAATATTTTAATCTAATATTATTAGCCATTTTAATAATATCTTAATCATTTATTAATGCTTAAAACAAATATTATTACCCATTCAATAATATTTCCATAAAGTTTTAATCTTAATATTTTTTTGTTTACTTAAAAATATCGAATTCTTATATTACAAATATCATAGTAATATTTTAATAAGTTATTAGGCGAATAAACAATTTATTCTAATTGTTTTACCCTTTATTAAACAACTCATTTACTACCTATAAAAGGTCATAAATATTATTTCTCATTAAATATTATCAAAATACCCCTCAATAGTCAGAATATATAATATTAGGAGTATTCAAGCTTAAAAATCACATTTTCCTTATTTATGACATCATTTAACCATTTATTTTCTTTTAACCATAACTATAACATTATTATGAAAAATAGCAAATAGGTTCTGAAAATTATTATCCTCTGGATATGGATAGTATATGATCCAACAATGATGCACAAATTTTTCTGAAATTTTAGAAAATGATTTACTATTTTTAAAGTACTCAAAACCTTCGAATCTTGTTACATTTTTCATAAATCGAGTTTCGCTCAGAAAATTCTGAACTTTTCAGTGTACACTCTCATAATGTATATAAACATATTGTAAACATTTTATATTATTTCAAGGTACACACAATGAGAAATCCGAGTATGAATATTTAGGAGTCCTTCACGGTAAAAGCCATTACACAAAAACTACACATCGAAACGTGTTCGTTCTTTTTCCTACTTGTAGATAATTATTAAGGTACCTCTGTGATTTTTCCCAGATTTTTAAAAAATTCATAACTAGCCGAAACAACCTTTGGAAAAACGAGGACAGCAAGCTTTTAGGGTTTTAAAGCTTTAAGTTTTATAGCTGGACTGTTTTGGGAAAATAGCCCCCAAGGCTTCAAAAATTATTGGATTTGTGTTCTACTACTTGGGTTTACTAGCTAACTCATGTACCTAGCACCCCCTTTCGACGGATCACAAATCCAAGTTGTAGATCTCAAGTTATGGGTGATCCAAGTGAAGAAAAGCTAGGGTTTTTACCCTTTAAGAACATAAGTTCCTTTTCTTCCTTCGAATCTCCATTCTAACACTCAAGAGGATTAGATCTATACATGAAGATCTAATGATTCTTGAGTCTTAGAACAAAATCTCTCAAAAACTATGAAAATAAAACAAAGTAAGAAAGAAGGAAATTGTTTAGGGTTTCACCTTGATCTTGTAGCTACTCTCCTTGATCTACCAAAGTATGTGATGAACTTGGGATGCATGAACTATGCTAATCTCACTCTCTTTTCCTCTCTAAGCTCTTACTCTATGTTCTTGCTTGGAAGAAATGAAAGAATGAGATGAAAAGAAGAAATGAACTTGAAATGAAATGAAAGGATAGAATACTTGCAAGTATAATGCTAAATTAGAATTAATGTTATTATCCCCCACATCTTTCTTGCCCCTTGGATATAAGAGTTCACTTTATCCCTTCCATTTAGCCTTAATCTTATCTTTAAGTGTGCTAATTAGATTTTCCACCAATGGGAGCTTGACAACCTTGTCCTTTGTGTAAGAGTTACTAATATCCCCCATATCTTTGTTGTCCCTTGGATAAAAGGCTTACTAATTGGATAATAGCAAGAAACATCTACCTTTTGTCATCATGGAGCTAGTGAGTAGCCTTGTGTCACTAGGGTGGCTAGTTGACATCTTAGGAAGCTATGACATAATAGAAAGCTACTTGATATGATAGGAAGCTATGATATCAAGTTTACAACTTCAACTTCCAAGACAAGCTAGCTACTTAATTAAAGTAAAATTTGAAACCAACTTGCTCTCCCCTCTCTCCTAGTGCACGGCCAACAAGGAAGTTGTCCCAAAAATGTTGTCCCAAATAGCTTTAATTAATAAACAAATGCTACACATTTAATTTATCAAATGGCTAGGTTTTGGACCACATATTAAATACTATTGGGCTTCCAATTTAAATGATTAGGCTAATAAAAATTCAAATCTATTTAATGCAATATTGGGTCATTTAATTTAACCCCGTGATAGCTCATTTAATAAGCCACACAATTAATACTTAAATCCATGATTAATATAAATGATTGAACTAGGTTCATTAATTAAGTAACTTAGTCAATTAGTAAATAAATTACTAACTTAACTATTAATTATTATTATCCAATTTGGACCATATCTCATTAACAACTACTTTCATTAATTAACCCACACACTTTATTTACTAACTATATTCAATTTACTTGAATACTTAATTTAGTAAATACCTTGTCAACTTTATGGATATAAAGCCTTAGGGTTTGCTCACTAGTTTAAATATACTACTAGTGATTCCCTTAACACAAATTTATATCAGTAAATCACATAGTCACATAATCCACCAATACACTCAAGGGTTTAAATAAGAACACAAAGTTAACTCATTAAAATTAAATTATATTTAATTAATAATGACGTTCAAAAGTCACGGGCATTACACTAACTGCGCTATAAATCATCGAGTTCATAAATCCTTGTCACTTTTGGCTGAGTCATTCTCGTATAAGGCCATTGACAGTCAAAGTTGGCCATGGTGTACCTCAAAAAGAAGTAAAACAGAAAAAGAAATAAATAAAAAATAAAAATAAAATGTTTAAATTAAGATTAATTTGATTGAAATTAATATTGGTAAAAATTATTAAATTAACTCCCCGGAAACGGCGCCAAAAACTTATTTGTAGATTTAGCAATCAATACATACGTGCAAGTGTACACGATCAACAAGTAATAAAGTGTTAAGAGAGTGTCGAATCCACAGAGAATTATTTAATAATAATTACCAAATACTAACTCATAATCAAATTAATTTTATTTAAACAATTCGATAAAAGAATTTGAATTTTGAAAATAAAGTACTAAACTAACTAATTACTAACTACCAAGAATTGAATTCAGATAAAAAGGCTTAAGATTACAATTTCCCTTAATGTTTCACTTGAATTAATACACTTCCTGTTAAGTTATATTAATTATTCTGGATTGTTAATCAAGAACTCATCAATATTTATAATCATCTCTCGATGTATCATAAACGAATCAACTTAAATCCACAAAAGATAGAATTAAGATGAACATCCTAGTTAACTAATTCACTATATCTCTATGTGAATTATAATTAAAAGGATTTAAAGCACAAATTCTCTTTCAGATTACATGCGGCGTATAGGTATATCTCTATCCTAAACACAAATCATGAATTCCATCGACAGCAGAATACACAATCACATGCTATTATGATTAGGTCTAAATCTATAATCCATCTCTCAAGTTCATATAGATTACCACGGTAATTGTTGATCAAATAATTAAGCAATTAATCACAAATCATAATAGACAACCCGATAATAATCAATAATAATTAATAAGGAAGCATAACAATAAAAGCTACGCACTAAGTTCAATTGTAATCTTAAAAAGAAATTAATTCATAATTGAATTAAAATCCATAATCCACAATTGATAAAGCATTCAAGAATACAAAATAAGAGGTAGAGAAGAGAATAGAATATGTAGACGCAATCCTTGAGTCTCTTCTTTAGCTCCTTAATTGAATCATTTGTGCTCTTGCAATTGCTTCAAGCCTCCATCTCTTTCTCCCAAACTAGGGTTAGCAAAAAGTAGCAAGATCTCTCTCATTCTATGCCTCACATCACGTATTTATAGGTTCTAGTTAAAGTCCTAAACCAATTAGAAGTTACAATCCTTGTTCTATTCAATTTAGGTCAAAAATAAGCTTTTGAAAAACCCGACCTAGCGCGGTCGCGCCCATATTTGGCCTAGAAAGCAGCGCGGCCGCGCCCAAAATACACTAGGAACCAGCGCGGCCGCGCCCGACCAAATTCTGCTCGGATATCTGTTGGTAAAATGGTCATAACTTTTGATCCGGAAAGAGTTACGGGGCCTGCCACCTATCAAATCGAAGCTCTCGACGAGATCTACAACTTTCTTTCTTTGAGCATTGCGATATTCGGGCTGCAGAATGGTTGAAATGGAGCTTCAAGTGACTGCTATGTTAATGACAACTCCAAACCTTGATCTTTGTTGATAAAAATGTCATAACTCTTGCATCCGAACTCCGATTAGGGTGATTCAAAATGTTCCAGAAAGCTAAGAAGTAAATATACAATAAAATCCAAGTTCCAAACCAAGAACATGCATTCATTTTAATGTTAAAAGCCCTACAATCTTCCCTTCTCACATTTGCTCGCATGTTGTACTCCAAAAGATGTTCGGATTGCGTTTCCTTGCTCATTCCTACAAAATAACATAAAAACACTATAAATACCTAATACTAACTTAAAATACTTAAGAACTTACAAATTATCAAGCCAAACGTACTCAATTCATAGATGTAAAACCCACTCATCAACGCATAATTAAATTAATCTACCACAAATTCATCAATTAATTATTTAATTCAATAATTAAATCATCGAAAAATATTTATTTAATTCAATAAATATTTAAATTAAATTACAAAAATCTCGTTCGTCACAATTTATACTAGATGAATTTCCATAATCCATCACCTAGCATACTCTATATGAGTTTTCTTTTAAGGTTATAACCTAGGTTTCGCGTTCCTAAAGTATATAACCTACAACTTTGATACAAATCTATGATGCCCCCAAATTTGGGTCTTCACACCTCGGATCCAGTGCTTACGATCAATCATTAACATACACATTTTTATAACTACAGCAGAAATAATAAACATACATTGTTCATTATAATGAGGTTCTGCAATAAATCTGAGATCTATTAACCTTAACTTAAAACATACCCTTAATATTACAAAAGGTTTACATAAATAATTACATCAGAAAATAAGATAATTAAACGTTCACATAAATTTATTCTTGAGCTTTGCCTTTTCCCTTATCCTTCTTAGAACTTTCCGGCAAAGCTGAAATAAACGCCATGATATAGCAAGGGTAAGCAACTAATTTGCTTAGCAAGTTTAAATACAAAGAAGATATATCATGATTAGAAAGGAATTTTAACCTTCAGATTTTCAACAATTTGAATCAATTGGGAAAAGACGTGAATCATGTTCAATAATTGAATCATCGAATAGATGAAGCTGAGTGGTCGTTAATGACCATGAACAACTTCGGAGGTTGTTAGTAATTAAACTAGTCCTCTTAAAGTTTTGGTAATTGAGGGGATCAGCCTCTCATACCCGGTGAATTATGCATAACCACTTAATAATCGGGCAAATAATTGTTTTCCAATTTATTGCCTTAATAGGTCTTTTTCTTTTTCTTAGTCTAAGAATCCCTACCAATCAATTGGCTTGGGAACAACTGTTTAAAACATAATTGAGTCTATCAAATTTAAACATGCACAGTCTAGCTGATACAACTAGCATAGACTTAAACTAATCATGAATGTTAGAACATCAAATTATTCCTACAGTTCAATAATGAATAAGCTTTTGAGCATAGAATTGCAATAATATTGATGTGAAATAATTTTCAATAATTAAACCACCTAGATATCTTTTCGATGGATACAAGTCAGATTATAAGAACTTGCACCAATTATGAGTCTCAATAATCATTATGGATGTGGAGTAATTAACAATAATTACCCACCAACCTGCTTGAAAGAATTAATTCAAGTAAAGTTTGGAACTTACACAAGTATATACACAATGATATTTAAAAGTGTGAACATAAAGGAACTTGCTTGGTACAATTCAAATAGAGTAGTAAATTTACTCAACATAAATCTTGAGTAAGCTCATAGAACTTGCCTTGCACGTGCATTAGTATCTTGACGTTAATCGTCCTTCAAGTATATCCTACATAGTTCATTAAAGTCATCAAAATGATTAGTCATATAAGGACTAGGTTCAATACAGTCATTATGTCATTAAAACATTTTGATTGTCATGTCGACAAAGTAGTCGGGGGTTTGGCTGACTTAATGAAATTATACCAAGGTTGCTTGGGCGAAGCTCTACGATTTCGGAGTGACTGGCTAACTTACTCTACGATCGCTGAGAAGTACTCTACGATCGTCGAGTAACATAGCTAACTGACTCTACGATCACCGAGAAATACTCTGCGATCGTCAAGTCACTTGGTTGACTGACTCTACGATCGCCGAGAAATACTCTATGATCGTCGAGTCACTTGGCTGACTGACTCTACGATCGACGAGAAATACTCTACAATCGTCGAGTCACATGACTAACTGACTCTACGATCGTCGAGTCACTAGCTGACTGACTCTACGATCGCCGAGAAATACTCTACGATCGTCGAGTCACTTGACTGACTAACTCTACGGTTATAAGTGCACTCTACGATCGTAGTAAAACCCCTTACGATCGTTGAGTCCCTTTCCTTGTTCAGATTTACTTCACAAATTTTAGCTCAGGAAAATATCCCTTGACTGATTTGGCCTAAGGTCATATAGGTCTCACATCATGATTTGGGTCTAACTCATGCTTTACAGAACTTCATGATTGGTGTAAACTCACCTTCTATTAATTGTGTCTGTTCATAATTGATTTAACAAAGACCTATAGCTTTAACTTAAAAGATAGGTCGGGGTGTATACTAAGATACACTCCTTCTTTGGTCATGATCATTGGTCTGACTGTCATCCCTTATGGTCCATAAACACATTGCTCTGAGATTTTAATCATACAGATTACTTTCGTTAGTTTTACTACGGTAGTTCTGATTTGAGCTCAGCTCAAGTCATTAGTTGGTCTCAAATAGATGGTGACATCGTTAATTAATCACGGTTGTTTTAGTACAAGGTTGTCAAACTACCATTCTTGTGGTTTAACTGATCTGGTCATTATTCTTAATGACAACACTTTTACTCTGCCCAACACATAAAAACAGAGTACTTAGCTCATGAGTCATTTCTGGTCTTTAAACTATTTTGCACATATATGAAAATAATAGACCTTAACCACTGAGACTAGAAAACTTCTCACCTCTTTGATTTCGTGGCTCTTCTTCTCTTCCTTCCGAAATAGGTAATTAAACTAGAGAGCATCCGGTTGTTGGCTTCCCTCCCTTTAGTCACTCCCTTCTTCTTACCTTCAAACACACTGATCCTCTCTATATCAGAACTAACCCTCTTAGTAAACTTGTAAGATTGAATAGAAACTCTGTTTTCAGAGAAAACTCTTACTTCTCTGCTGGTCTCTACTCCAGATCATAAGAATATCATACAACGAATGTACCCATAGATGAAGAAGGATTAGGTAGGAAGTACTACCGACTCACTCCCCTTGCCAAACCCCTGGTGATCAGAGTAGAGGGATGAGTCACTGGTTTTAGGATAGCTTGTGTGCAAGACACGAAAACTATCGAATTGCTATAACAGGTGTCCCACTACTGTTGAAGATAATTCTTCAATTGAGTTACCGTATGGGCTAAGCACCCATTCTAGCTGTGGTTGCTGATGTTTTTGGCTGGGTCAATCCTTATATGGGTCAATTCTAATTGGCCTACCAAATAACATCTATAATGGACCCTTAAATGCCTGACCATAATTAAATCGAATTGTGCCTCTTTTTGATAACTTATTAGTCCAAACTACAAGTCCCCGACAATAACTTGAACTGGGCTTGCTTAATAAATCAATTGGACTAGTTCATTAATTTAAATATTTGGACTCCTCCATGGATGTAATAATGTAGTTACATAATTCTTATACCTAATATATGATTAGGTTATATATAACAAATAATTATTCACATATCTGCAATATATATATATATATATATATGTATATTAATTTAATCATATACTTATCCTTTACAAGTCACAAAGTATTCAATACATTAGTTAATAATTACTATATACATTTACAATGTGATCTCAATATTCTTGGTTATTTCACCCGCTCTATCCAGAATTCACATTTTGAAAACTTAGCGTACAATTTCTCTCTTCTTAACGCTTTCAATGTCGCCTTCAAATGCTCTGCATGCTTTTCCTTGGTTTTGGAATATACTAGAATATTATCGATGAACACTACTACGAACTTATCCAAAAACGGCTTAAACACCCTGTTCATTAGGTCCATGAATGCTGCAGGAGCATTCGTTTGACCAAATGACATTACCAGAAACTCGTAGTAACCATAACGAGTCTTGAACGTTGTCTTCGGTACATCCTCCTTTCTTACCTTCAACTAATGATAACCACTTTAAGAGAAGGTTCTCCCCTCTCTTATTGATAAAGCCCAATCTGCCTTCATTTCGGGTAGAAGTATCACTGATAACATATTACTTGCCCAAGAGCTTCTGCGTGAGAGAAGCTCCTCCTTCTCTCTAGCCTTCCATTCTTTGTTCCCGATCTGATCTTTGATCCTTGTTCTAATCTTTGATTAGTGATTTTTCTTTTCTTTTACGGTTTTCATCCAATGTCTCAATCTGTACCTTGTATTCATATCGAATCTTCTCTATGATTTGTTTTGAGCATATCCTTTCTTGCTCGGCTGAACTTGGTTCACGCTGTTCTAACTTGAACTTTGTCTTCAGATTTGTATTTTGGGTTTTGTAGGGCTTGTTCCATTCTCTTTCCCTTATGGGTAAGCAGCTGAAACGTTCCAAAACAAAACCAAATTTTGCATCAAAAAAGCGTCGGTCTAAGATGGTGCATGGCTCTTTTGGGTCTACTAGTTTTAAGGATATTGTCTCCTCTAGTAACACCGCAGATTTTGATCTTTTCGATAAGTCTAGCCATTCCGGTGAGGATGATGATTTTTTGCTCACTGGTCCTGCTGATCCAATCCTTGATGTGCGTGTTTCACACTCTCTTGTTGCTGGCGGTGTGCATCCTTGCCCTGGGTCCCGCACTTTGAGTGTGCCTGCAATGGAACATCAAGACAGTCAACTTATTCTTAACAATTCAAAGCTGCTAGTGGGTAATGTGCTGGTCTCTGACCATGCTCCTCAAAATTCGCAGCTAACATTTGGTTGTGTTTCACATGTTGAGAATTTTACTCAAAAGGTATGCCAGCTATCGCGGGTGGGGGACAATGTGCAGGTTTCAACCCTTGATACCGTGCACCCAGGCTCTCTGACTTCGCATGGTGTGGCTGATCCTTTTCCAGCCCATGCTTCCCAATCCATTTCTGCTTGTTCCTCTCAAGGGAATCGTAATGGGGCTGAATCCCTTGTCGCGGGTGTTTCTTTCCAGACTCCCGCTAGGGCTGCTCATGTCTCCTCTGTTGGCTGCTCCCTGTTCCATCATAAGGTCAGTCCAGTCAAGGAACACGAAACTCTCTCTATCCCCTCTAAAATCTCACAACCGGGAATAGCTACTTGGTCTCTTTCTCTTGTGGGTTTTTTTGTTGGTGGAAAGAAGTCTATTCAAGGGCGGAGCCAGGAATTATTTTTGTCCTGGGCTACCAAGTACCAACCATATACACAACAAATTGTCCCACCAAGATCAATTATAAATTCAAAATAATACATAGTAGTAACGTTCAAAGGTACATAACATGTAAGAAAAAAGCAAAATAAAGCACACTATTTAAGTTGCATCCTTCTATGCTTTGTAGAATAGAATTCATCTATTATGGAATCTGAATCGATATCTTCAAGAAGCTCTCGTTCAATGTAAATCATCATAGAATCTGCTAAAAACTCCTCTTCCATTTTATTGCGAAAAGCAGTTTTAACATGTTTCATAGCTGAAAATGATCGTTCTGTCGTGGCAGTAGAAACAGGTAACGTCAAAACAAGACGAATCAATCTATCAATCAAATTATAATGCTGCAACTTATTTGTTTCAACTAACCCGCGACACAATTCAGTGATGGTAGACATATTTTGAAAGCTCTGATGATGGAGCACATCAATTTTATAATGATTCAGCTGACATCTCAAATAATGCATTTCTTGTTCACTAAAATCTTCAGGATAAAATTTCTCAGCAAGCTTGCAAATATCATCAACTTTAAATGATTTAAAGTTGTCCTTCGGTTCTAAAGCAGAGCTAAGTATAAGAAGTTCCACTGCTCCATCACTAAATCTGGAATTCAACTCTTCTTGCTGAAAATCTATTGCTGAATTAAATACATCAAAATGATAGTGTTGACAAACTGTCATCGATTCTTTTTGTTGGCATGAACGACCTGTAGACCTTTTGTATGAAGCATTCATATCTGGTATGTCAATGTCATTTTGTGTGCAAACTGATTGCACATGCTCAAGGAGATGATCAAATCCCTCTTCTCTCAAAGTGTGAAGCAGTGATTTAGTAGTTGAGACTAGATCCATGGCATTTACGATGTCAAGAGATTTGTGCTGCAAAGCTCTACAAAGCAAATCAGTAATCCCCATAATTTTATGCATCATATATAGAGTGAAAATAAATTCAAAAGACCTCATTATGATCAAACAACCACCAGCTTCTCCACGCATAGAGTTAGAGGATCCTTCTTCAACAATACTTTCAAACACTGAAATAGTTGCACCATACATATCAATTAAGCTGCAAATAGAATCAAAATGAGAGCTCCACCGAGTAGCTCCACTCCGATGTAAATTACCAATCTGATTAATGCCTCTACCAGTTTCACGTTCACCAGAAGCTACCATACGTGCAATTTCAATAGCTTGAGCAGAATGCAACTCAGTATGCCATTTGGGAGAAGCACCAATGAGATTGATAATGGCTGTTAGTTTCGAAAAAAATTGCCAAACAGAAATCTCTTTTGCTGAAGCCGCAACTAATGCTAATTGTAGTCTGTGAGCAAAGCAATGTACATAATATGCGTATGGACAATCTTTAAGAAATAGAGCTTGAAGTCCGTTCCAAGCACCGCGCATATTACTAGCACCATCGTACCCTTGACCTCGCATATTAAGGATATGCAAATTATATCGAGCAAGGACATTAGATATTTCTTTCTTTAATGTTAAAGCAGTAGTGTCTGAAACATGCACAATCTCAAAAAAACGCTCTTGTAAGAAGCCATGACTGTCAACAAATCTCAAAACAATAGCCATCTGCTCTTTATTTGATGCATCTTTGGCCTCATCAACCAAAATACAGAACTTTGCATCTCCAACTTCTTCACGAATTTTTCTTCTAACTCTGTTTGCAAGAATATGCAAAATTTCTTTCTGAATAGTCGGTGAAGTATATTTTGCATTTTTCGGAGCTTTTTCTAAGACTACATCACCAATCTTAACGTTCAATCGGCCCATAAGTCTTATCATCTCAATAAAATTACCACGATTGGTAGAAGTTGGAGATTCATCATGACCTCTAAATGCACAAGCTTGCAAACAAAGCCATTTTATACTCTCAATTGTTGCTGTAAGTCTCAATCGATTCTTCTGAACTTCTTCTAGAGTTTGTGCATTCAAAACTTTGTCAATATGTCCAGTTACTTTCATTAAGTCTTCAACACATTTCACTGCATTCCTATGTGGTGAAGTAGGACCTCCAACATGCATCAAAAGTGCACATCTAACTCCATCATGAACCCTCTTCCAACTATTAAACCCTTCAGTAATGAATGTAGGATGCAGAGGCACTTTATTTTGAAAAACAAAGCATGGAAAACAAAATGCTGCATCCTTTGATGGAGAGTACTCTAACCAAGGAAATGATTCAAACCACGAATATTGAAATTTTCGATTTTGTGACCCTGATTTAGTCCTTGGGTACTCTACCAACTTAGGTTGATACGGACCCATTTTGATATAAGTTCTCCTAATTTCATCTCGTTGATTAACAGGATGTTGCCATATAGGGATCCGAATCCCAGGATCCCGTTCAAGAGTACTAAGATCAATTTCAACTCTTCGAAATTTGGAAAGGGGTGGTTGATGATCTGAGATATCACTAGTTGATGCACTTTCTCTTGGTTTAAAGAAAGAAAACAAAGTTTTTTCTCTCTTGCTTCCTTGACTTTCCATTGTGACTTATTCAAATTGAAAATCCCCAAAACCTAAAAATTCAGAAATTACCTTCAAAGTTTAAATAAATCATGAATCTAAGATAAATATAAATCCATCAAATATCCCACAATTTCTTCAATGGACAAACTCAGAACATCCAAACAAAACTAAATATCCAAACTAATTAAAATCTTCTGTAAAGAACTGAAAATCAGAGTGAATTGCTTCTAATAAAATATTTAAACTCAGAAGTGTCAAGTGTGCAAATTGATCTGACTCTATGAAACAAACATGAGAACTATGATTAACTAAGTACACTACAAGTCTAAAATAATCAAAAATAACTTTCAATTTGATTTATTCTTTATGATACAAAATTTTTGCAGTAGCCAAAGATTTGTGGCTAATAAAAATCAGCTATTCAGCTTCAATAACAAGACCAAAATCTAGGATTTGGGAGCTCAAAACCTCTAAAAGCAACAATTATATTATCAATGAAAATTTAATGTTCTACTAAACTGGTCTTACCTCAATTTCTGCCCCAATCTGTTGTAAATCCACTGTCCACAGGAGGAGGTTGCCAAGGCTTTTCCCCAAATTTGCCGAGAGAGAGAGATAGCCAGATAGAGGATTTAAGTTTTGGTAGTTTTTCTTCTTCTTCTAGTTTCTATTCGTCGCTACTCGCGAGAGAGAGAATAAGGGATTTGGGGTTTTTTTTTTCTTTGTCTGCTATTAGCCGAAAGAGAGAGAAGAGGGATTTGGGGTTTTTTTTTCTTTGTCTGCCGAAAGAGAGAGAAGAGGGATTTGGGTTGTTTTTTTTTTTTTTGTGAACTGGGCAGCCTTATAAACAAATATATATACTAAAGGTTTTTCAAAATAATCACCTGGGCTACGGCCCACCGTAGCCCCTACGTAGCTCCGCCAGTGAGTCTATTCACTTTGCAACTTACTGGGCAAACATAATATGGGGCTCTCGAGTTGATAAAGTGTTTTTCAAAGGTAATGGCCTCTACTTTTTCACTTTTAAGAATGAGGATGACATGCTGCTGATCCTAAACTCTGGCCCGATCTATTTTGGTCAATCTCTTATTATCCTCCAACAATGGCAGCCGGGAATGGACTTAGTTAAGGCTGATCCTTCTTCTGTTCCTATCTGGGTCAATTTTCATAACATCCCGCTCGCTCTTTGGCATGAGGATGGGTTTGCTTACCTCGCTAGTCACTTTCGTAAACCTTTATACCACAATGAACATACCAAAAAAGGCAACAAACTTGCATTTGCTAGGGTATATGTGGATATCGAGGCTGCTACTACCGTTCCTTGTTCTTTCAAAATTCAAATTGAGAATTGTGCTCCTCAAGAAATCAAGGTGGAAATCCCTTGGCAACCTCGTAAATGCTTGCATTGTAATACATAAGGGCACTCTTTTGCTACCTGCTCATCCAAACCGACGCAGAATAGTGTGAAACGTAAGTCCAAATGGAATGAGGCAGGGAATACAAAGGATGTCAGAGCAGCTAGTCCTCCTTCTCCTTCTTCTCCGGCCCCTGGCCCTTTGGGATCTCTAGGAAAGGAACAATCTGCTGTTTCTGATGCTTCTAGCAATTTGGTTGAGGTGGGGATTACAATGGATGTCAGAGCAGCTAGTCCTCCTTCTCCTTCTACTTCGGCCCCTGGCCCTTTGGGAACTTTAGGAATGGAACAATCTACTGTTTCTAATGCTTCTAGCAATCTGGTTAAATCAAGTCATAAGGATCCTACCCCAGAATCTAGTGCTTCAAAGAAAGTTCGTTTTGAAAAGACTGCTTTCTTGCTTGGTAAGGTCCATCTTGCCCAAAGGGCTGCCATATCTTCTATTCCTTTTCCTGCTCTCAAGTCTTGCTTAAAAGTAACTTCATAAAGACCAGCCTTGAGAACTATGGAACCCAAACCTCCAAACATTCCGCTTGTGTTCTCCTCCACGTCTTTTTTTGGGCGAGTAGTCCCATGCATTATCCGCATGTGTTTGCTGCATGTCCATGCTTTGTTTCATAGCTGGAGCATGCCTCGTTTTTCTTGTCCGTCCTCTTTGGGCTGCTATGGCGGATCATCTGCTTTGTTGGTTATACTCCTTGCTTAGTCCTTGTTTCCTTCTCCCCCTTCATGCCACAACCTGCTGGATATTTATTACTAGGGATGAGATCCTAGTGGGCTTCACCGGGGCTGTTGTGGCTTGTTTGGACTCTGCTGGTTATTTGGACTTTCTTGGCCTTTCTCTTATTCCGACTGTCTGTTTTCAATTGGTTTGGCTTTCCTCCTTTTGGATTTGTTTGTGCGCCATGTCTTCCTTTCGGTTGTTTTATGCAATAGCCGAAAATTGTGCATGGCCACCTTTCTTCATGCATGGTTGCTGTGTGGGGTTTGTTCTTGGTTGTCTTTTTGCTGGGAGTAGGCCCATGTTGTTTGCTACCGGAATGCTCTTTTGTGCCCACACCTTTTGCTGCTATTTTGTGCATTCCATAGCAATGCTTGTAGTTCACGTTGACTGTTGTTTCTGCTGTTTTGCTGAGTTGTCACGACTCACGTGGGTGGCTGTTTTTGGGCTGCTGCTTTTCTTCTTAGTTGATGGGCTGATCTTTTTGCTGGAACGGGTCCCATGTTTATGCTAGTGTTTGGTGCTGGACATCCTGTTTGGGGCAGTGTTTCATTCCTTTTGACGGGATTTTTGGCTCCTTGGGGTAATGGCCCATGCACTATCTGCATGTGTTTTGCTGCATGTTCATGCGTTGCTTCATGGCTGGTGCATGCAGATCTTGCGATGGTTTTGGATTTGCTTCATGACTGGTGCATGATGTTTTGGTTAGTTTATTCACGGGCTGAATTTTATTTTACTGGATATTAGTGTTTGTACGCCCCTCATGGGCTGTACATGGGCAGTGTTTTGTTCTCTGGATTTTATTCTCCGTTTGCTGCTTTTTGCATGGCTACCTTTCCTCATGCATGAGCTGTTGCATGGGGGTTGTTCGTGGTTTCTGATGATGTTCATGTTCTGGGTTGTTTGTTTATGCTGGAGTCCTGTCGGAGCTGTTTGGTGATCTGTTTGGGGCTTATGGGTTGTATGAATTGTTGATCTCCATCTCCGACTTCTTGGGGTCTGCGCCGTTGTTGATGGCGTTGTTGGCTCTGTGTTTTGCTTGCCGGCATGTTCACCGTTGCTGCTGATTTGGGTTTGCGCGTAGGGTCCAGCCATGGCTTGTTTGGCTGGATTTTGGGTGTTGGATCTGATCAGTCTTTTTCGGTCAGGCCGATGCCGGTGGTAGAACTTTGTTTTCAGCGTCTTGGGCAGTGAGCTGGGTTTTGGGCTGTGCATTTGGGGGCCCACGGTTTCTTAATTAAATCGCTACTGCCCATGGTTTCTGCTGACCTTTCTACCGCATGTCTTTGAATTGCTGATTATTGAGTCCCACTAAAATTTAGGAAATTGATATTTCCACATCACATTTTGATATTTCCACACATATGGCTTACATATTAGCCAATAAAATTTTGACACGTCAGCTAATATGTGGGCCATACGTGTGGAAATATCAAAATATTATGTGGAAATAACAATTTCCAAAATTTAACCTGGGCCCAAATGTTTCAGCTCTTTTTTGCTCTGCCAAGTGGGCTGCCTGTTTATCGATTTAGCAATCAATAAATACGTGCAAGTGTACACGATCAAAACTAATAAAGTGATAAAAGAGTGTCGAACCCACAGAGAATTATTTAATAATAATTATCAAATACTAACTTTTAATCAAATTAATTTTATTTAAACAATTCGATAGAAGATTTTGAATTTTGAAAATAAAATACTAAACTAACTAATTACTAACTACCAAGAATTGAATTCAGATATAAAGGCTTAAGATTACAATTTTCCTTAATGTTTCACTTGAATTAATACACTTCCTGTTAAGTTATATTAATTATTCCGGATTGTTAATCAAGAACTTATCAATATTTAAAACCATCTCTCGATGTATCATAAACGAATCAACTTAAATCCATAAAAGATAGAATTAAGATGAACACCCTAGTTAACTAATTCACTATATCTCTATGTGAATTACAATTAAAAAGGATTTAAAGCACAGGTTCTCTTTCAGATTACACGCGGCGTATAGGTATATCTCTATCCTAAACATAAATTATGAATTCAATCATATGTAGAAAACACAATCACATACTACTATGATTAGGTCTAAATCTATAATCCATCTCTCGAGTTCATATAGATTACCACGGTAATTGTTGATCAAACAATTAAGCAATTAATCACAAATCATAATAGACAATCCGATAATAATCAACAATAATTAATAAGGAAGCATATCAATAAAAGTTACGCAATAAGTTCCATTTTAATCTTAAAAAGAAATTAGTTCATAATTGAATTAAAATCCATAATCCACAATTGATAAAGCATTCAAGAATACAAAATAAGATGTAGAGACGAGAATAAAATCTGTAGACGCAATCCTTGAGTCTCTCCTTCAGCTCCTTAATTGAGTCCTTTGTACTTTTGCAATTGCTTTAACCCTCATCTCTTTCTTCCAAATTAGGGTTAGCAAAAAGTAGCAAAATCTCCCTTATTCTATGCCTCACATAATGTATTTATAGGTTCTAGTTAAAGTCCTAAACCAATTAGAAGTTACAATCCTTGTTTCATTCAAGTTGGGTCAAAAATAAGCTTTTCAACAACCCGACTCAGCACGGCCGCGCCCATATTTGGCCTAGGAAGCAGCGCGGCCGCGCCCAAGAGCCAGAAATCATGTTTCCCACTCTGCAGACCAGCACGACCGCGCCCAAAATACACTTGGAACCGGCGCGGCCGCGCCGACCAAATTTTGCTCGGATATCTGTTGGTAAAATGGTCATAACTTTTGATCCGGGAGGAGTTGCGGGGCCTTCCACCTATCAAATCGAAGTACTCGACGAGATCTACAACTTTACTTCTTTGAGCATTGAGAGATTCAGATTGGAGAATGGTTGAAATTGAGCTTCAAGTGACTGCTATGTAAATGACAACTCCAAACCTTGATCTCTGTTGATAAAAATGTCATAACTCTCGCATCCGAACTCCGATTGGGGTAATTCAAGATGTTCCAGAAAGCTAAAAAGTAAATCTACAATAAAATCCAAGTTCCAAACCAAGAACATGCATCCATTTTAATGTTAAAAGCCTTGCAATCGTCCCTTCTCACATTTGCTCGCATGTTGTACTCCAAAAGATGTTCGGATTGCGTTTCCTTGCTCATTCCTACAAAATAACATAAAAACACTATAAATACCTAATACTAACTTAAAATACTTAAGAACTCACAAATTATCAAGCCAAACATACTCAATTCATAGATGTAAAACCCACTCATCAAATACCCCAAAACTTAAATCTTTGCTTGTCCTCAAGCAAACACTAAGAACAATAACTATAACAACTAATTCTAAATAACAACTCACACAACTCGAGTAATGAATCAATACAAATTTACATAATAGCCTCAAAAATTTCTTCTAATGTTAACTCAAGAATAATTTTCGAAAACATGCAAAGCCTAAAATTTCAACCTAATTATCAGTTCTACAACTACTCATGATCCTTTAAGTGCGTGTGTGCATCCAAATGTTCAACTAGCCATGACTCACACTAGATCATATAATCAAATACTCATAAAAGATTTTCAAATCAACTCTAAAAACTTGCTTTCACATCAATCTCCGCTAATAAAGGCAAAACATAAAATTTAGATGATCAAAAGGATATTTCATACATTTAAGCACACTTGAACCCTTCCCAAGTAATTCAAAACACAAAATTTCTTTTATTTTTAGTGAGTGCGTTTTACGCTCCATCTCACTTCCCATTGAACGAGTGTGTTTTACGCTCCATCCCGTTTTCTCTCGCACGAGTGCGTTTTACGCTCCTTCTCGTGCTTGTGTTTATGGGTGTGTGCGTTTTACGCTACATCTCAACCCACCACATGATTCATCATTCTAACTCAGGAAGGTTTCACAATTTTCAAAATTTTCAATAACCCAAGATTTCCCCCAAACTTATGTTAATGCCTAAATTTCGCTTTGAATGATGCTCAAATAAGATTTTAAAGTTTCAATGATATCTTTCACAAGTATGCAACCAAATTTTTTTCCTTAAGACACAACTAACTAAACAGATGGATATGTGCTTTGAAGTTCAAAAAGATCATAAATAGTGTAAACCCAACTTATAAGTCAAAATATAAACTAAGCATGTTTCTCAATTTCATAAGAGTTAAAAAAAAATAATCCATTTTTTTCTTATCATTGGCCATAATCAAATTCAAATCAAACCATTGCTCACCTATCCTAAAAACATACTAACTAACATGTAAATATAATAACCTAAACGCATAAGTACCATATAAAATAAGAACACACCCCCAAACTTAAGCTAGGCATTGTCCTCAATGGCTAAGATAGGAAAAAGTAAAGCATAGGACTTCCCTGAAAATATAACAATCTTCCTCTTTATCTGCTAAGTCTGAAGAATAGGTTAGGCACATCGGAATGAATAAGGCATTGCACTTGAATTGGACTTGAATAACCTGTAAATACATTAGAAGCAAATTTATTAACTACTATGAAACCTAATAAAATAAATAAAAACTAAAACTAAAAATTAAACTTGGGTTGCCTCCCAAGAAGCGCTTGGTTTATAGCTGTCAGCCTGACTTCACCATTTACTATCCAATTCCCCTTCGAAAATTGAGGAACCCTTCATCCATTAATAACCATGTAACGTTTGAAGGTTTTACTGCAGTAGGGGCTATTGTTTCAAAGTCACCTAGTTTGCGTTTTGTAGATAGGTTTCTAATTATGACTATCAAATAGCTAGGTGCTTCCTCCGTTGTGTTCGTGATTAGATTGGGACATTGAATCTTGTCAAACACCACGGGCTCGTCTTCTATCTCCTCTCTCTCATCCCACCATGGTTGTAATGTAGTCCTAGTTCTAATGTCATTAAGAGCTTTACCAAGGACATGACTACCAAGTGGACACGGTTTTGCAAAACTACCCGGATCTTTGAGCTTTGGTGGAAAAGGTATATGGGGCACTAACAAAATCGGTACATCAGCGTCGAAACTCACGGCTTCGGCTATATTTTCTTAATCCCCACTATTCTCCTCCATATCAGAATTATCATCAATTAGTACGTTCGGTTGTAGCTTTGGCACGGGCAATCCATCAGTCTCGAGAACCACGTCATTGGGCCATGCATAATGATAACTATTCTTGAAGGCGCTGATAAGCTGTCCCATCTGATTCTCAAGATTTCGAATCGACACTGCTTGGTTTTTTATATTTAAATCCACTAAGTTCAACAGCTGATCTTGATCACTCATTCTTTTATCCGTAGCTGTAATAAACTTCGCTAAGGCCTCCTCCAAACTTAGTTTCCTTTCTTCTTCATGTAGATAGGCTGAATCCTGAAATTCTGGAGTGTATGATTGGCTTGGAGCAAAGATTTGGACTTGATTATTATGGCTCCATGAAAAATCCGGATAATACCCCCAATCTTGATTATAGTTGTTGGGATAGGCATAACTGTTGGGGTAATTGCCGAAATTGCCACCATACTGCATCGACTTAAAATTGATGGCGCATTGATGACTCGGATGATTTCTTTTTTTTTTTTGCTAAATTTGTTGATTTCATAAAAGGAACCATAATTACAATGGCACAGGGGCATACCCCATAATATATAGCTAGCTCCTCTAAAGACAAGCCTTTAGAGGATCCAGCTATATGAATAGGAGAATTACATCATCAAAACACCTATTAAATAAGCCAATTACAAAAATAAGTGCTAGTATTTGCAATTTTAACAAAAATAGTCGATGTTGAAACGCGACATTTGATAATGTTGATGATGTCCTTTGCTAGTTGGCGCGGAGGGATAAGGGTTTCACCATGTAATTTTTTATTTCGCATTTCCCATATCTTGTAGAAAGTAGCAGCTATGGTGAGCCAAAGAATGTGCTTAGTAAGATTACATCCTTGATAATTAACAGAGGAGTCAATTAACCCAGACCAATGCATAGGTAAGTGTTGCCAATTACCTACGGTGAGAGAGCTTTGAAGGACATAAGTGGAGTAAGCACACTGGAAGAAAAGATGTTCAAAGGATTCATTCTGGATCATGCATAGAGGACAGAAATGAGGCTGTCCATGAGAATAGTTAACAGTGATGTCGCTCGTGGGTAATCTCTTAAGCAAACCCAGCCATAAAATGAAAGAGTATCTTGGGACATGAAGTTTATGCCAAAGGATTTTATGCCAAGTAACCTCCTGTTGAGTAGCTCGGATGCTATCCCATATATGTCGAGCTTTAACACTGTGAAGTGGCATGGAATTCCAACATATACTATCTTCTAGCATCGTGGGAGCAGGAATGGCTGCAATTCTGCTGCGAAATTAGATGACTTCATGATGAAAGCTGCTAGGTAGTGACCAGGCAGAATTAGCCAAAATGCTGCTAACAGTTGCCGTGTTGGGTAACCCAGAATTTGAGAGGAGGAGAGCATTGGGATTTATAGAGGTCCCATTTATCCAAGGATCATACCATAAGTTTATTTTACCCAATTAGCCCAGAGAGAATTAGTAGTGAACTTAACAATATTAATGAGATGCAACATGATTAAAGATCTATTCCAGTCCATAATGCACTTCACCCCCAGCCCCCCTTCATGTTTCGGCATAGCAAGGTGCCTCCAAGCCACTTTGGCACCATATTTGGCAAGGGAAGGCCCCTTCCAAAGAAATCTGCTCATAATAGATTTGATAGCACTTAAGGCAGCTTTAGGTAAAATGAAGTGTCTAGACCAAAAAGATTGAATAGCAAACAAAACAGAATTTATGAGTTGTAACCGTCCAGAGTAGGCCAGGATTTTAGAAGTCCAGGAGGTAACTTTGCTCACCATTCTATTGATTAAGGGCATACAATCATGAAGGCTGAGTTTAGAGGAGATAAGAGGCACTCCTAGAAATTTTATTGGAAGAGTACCCAATGGAAACCCAAGAAGAGACAGTATAGCAAGAGAGGAAGCTTGATCCACATTAGCTAAAAAACATTAACTCTTCTGGGCATTAGGTATCAGTCCAGAAAAAAGAGAGAATGAACTTATGCATGAATGTATGGTCTCAACACATTTTAAGCTACCATGACAAAACACAAGAATATCATCTGCAAAAAAGAGATGGGAAAGGTTGCATTGTTTTGTTCGCCAATGGAACTTAAAGTCAGGTTTCGAAGTTCCCCAATTGAGTTTCAAAGAAAGGACTTCCATGGCAAGGACAAAAAGATATGGAGACAGTGGATCTCCTTGCCTCAACCCTCTCGAGCCACTGAAATACCCAGCAAGAATTCCATTTACTTTTATTGAGAACATAGAAGTGGTGACACAAGCCCTGACCCAATCAATGAAAATAGGTGGAAACCGAAAGTGAGTAAGGGTGTCAAAAAGAAATTCCCATCGAACAGTGTCAAAGGCCTTCCTTAAATCAATTTTCAGAGCACAGCGAGGAGGGCCTGATTTCCTGTGATAATTTCTGAAGAGTTCTTGAGCAAGAAGAATGTTATCACTTATGTTCCTTCCTCTAATAAAGGCCGACTGAGCAACATCAATAATAGAGGGAAGCACTGCCTTTAATCTGTCTGCTAAGATCTTAGATATACACTTGTAGATTGTGTTACAGCAGGAAATAGGCCTAAAATCAGCCATGCAAGAAGGATTTGCAACTTTGGGAATAAGAGCAATAGCGGTGGAGTTTATACCTTTAGGCATACAGCAAAAAGAGAAGAAATATTGAACAGCTTTAGTGAAGTCAGCTCCCACAATGCTCCAACAGTGTATGAAGAAGTTTACATTAAAGCCATCTGGGCCCGGACTTTTGTTCTTTTTCATTGAGCTTAGAACCCTGAATATTTCTTCATCTGTAATAGGAACCGATAAAGATTGCTGATGATTTTGGCTTACTTGTTTTGTAAAAAGAGGAGCCAGCTCTTCAATGCTCTCATAGGTGACACTGTTAGGAGGATTAAACAGGCTTGTGAAGAAATCCACAGTAACCTCTTCTACAGCAGTCTGCCCATGAACCATTTCACCATTGGAATTTTCAATGGATAGGATTTTATTGTAATTCCATCTACTTTTCAAGACATTTGAAAAAAACTTTGTGTTCCTGTCACCTGCAGCAAGCCAAGTAGCTCTAGACTTTTGTTGCATAAGGCTTTCCTCAAGATCAAGAGCAGTCCAAAGGGTGCGAAGACATTGATTTTCCTTCGCAATAAGGTCCAGATCAGATGGATTATCATGAAGAAGGGACTGAGTGTGGTGGAGATCCTCAGTAGCAATCTTCACTGATGTAGAAAGGTTACCATATGAACGATTAAGGCTTATTATAGCAGCTTTGGTTCTTTTCAGTTTTTGAGCAAAGATTGCAAACGGATTACCAAATGTGGGTTGAACCCAAGCATGAGTAACACATTCCAGAAAGCCATCAATCAGAAGCATAAAGTTGAAGAATTGAAATGGTTTTTTAGCTGTAGAAATTTGAATCCCAGTATTAAGGATGACAGGAGAATGGTCGGAGAGACCCCTAGGACCGTAGTAGACATGAGCAAGAGGCATCGCTGAAAACCATAAATCGTTTCCAAGAGCTCTGTCAAGTTTCCTGTGAATTGGTCTTGATTTTTGGTAGTTCCACCACGTGAAGACAGGGCCTGTACCTCTGATGTCATCTTCACTTATAGACTCCAAACAGTTATTGAAATCATCCATACCAATATCCCAAGAGTCATCATTCCTGTCCGTGTCTGATAAACTTTTAATTTCATTAAAATCTCCCAAAATGCACCAACAATAGGAAGGATTAAAGGATTGAAGCTCTCCCCAAAGGGATCTTCTTTCAGCAATAGTATTGAAACCATAAACAATAGAGACATAAAAAAAATCACAATTACTATTAAGTTGCTGAATTTTGCAATGGATCAATTGAGGCGAAACAAAAAGGATGTCTACATTCCACAAAAGAGGATTCCAACCAATCCAAATCCTACCATTATAATGACATCCATAGTTAAAAACCCAATTCCAATTTCTACAGAGGGCTTTCAAAATTCTATTTGCATTATGCTTCTTAACCCTAGTTTCCAGCAACCCAACAAAAGATAACTGATTATCAGCTATGAACTGCCTAACATAAGCTTGTTTAGGCTTTTTATTAAGACATCTAACATTATAAGTAGCTAACATTAAATTAGAGAGTAGAAGTCCATTACCCTTGTTCCTCCTCTTGGATGCTTTAGGATTGTCCTTCCCCATTTTAGATTTCTACTTGAGATCATTACATTCTTTTTCATCCACAACTTTAAGCTTTGAAACTAGAGGATTTGGAACAGCAGGAGAATCAGAGTCAGAAATTGCAATGTCTGTAACATGATCAGAATCAATAGGAGAAAAGGAATTAAGAGAAGTGATTTGGGGCCCAATCGGATTTGGGATGGGGGATTTTGCACCTCTAGATACAGTAATCCAATTTTTGTCATTGGCAGCAGATTCATCCTTTGCTGGAAGGGAAGAGTGACTAGAGGGCTTAAGAGGCTCGGATGAGGCTTTATGAGGCTCAACATTCAGGACAGATGGATTTTTCTCTTTAGGAACCCATTTGAATGAAGTATTGGGGCAATGTAAGGCATTGTGCCCAAAAACTTTGCATGCAGGACAGGACGGTGGCCTACTTTGGTATTCAATATCGATCGACACAATCATTTCTTCAGAACAGTCACCATTTAAAATAGCTACATTTATAGACTGAGGGAAGGAGAATTCAGCATCCACTTCGATACAGATTCTGGCAAAGGACATGGGTTCAAGCTTTGATGTCATCTCATCAGCAAAGAGAGGCTTTCCTATGCCACTAGCTAAATAGCTAATACCTTCAGGAGTCCAATAGGAGAGAGGGATATGGCTGAACTTAACCCATATTGGTACTTTCCTGCATTCAGATTTGGAGATAATATTACCCTCTTTCCAAGGTTGCAAGATAATAAGCTTTGAGGCAAAATACCACGGCCCAGAAGCAAGGACATTGTCCCGCGCATCATTAGTTGTGAATTTGAAAACATAGAATCCCTTGTCATTTAGGAGAACCTTTTCAAGACCCATACCACCCCACAAACGCTTTGCAATAGGCTCAACTACCTTGTAGGGAAATTTGGAATGAAGAAAGTATCCAACTAAGCTTGAAGACCAACGTTGGTTCCCTTTAATAAGGACACTATTAGGTGGTTTGACTAGAATCTGACCTTCGTTAGCAACAGGAGGGAAAAAGTTTAGAGAAAGCTTGCTGGTATCAATGCTTTTAGAAACAACATCACACCAAGACTTTGGAGACCCCACTTTTTGACATTGTATTTCACCCTCCTCTAGGTGGAAATCAGATTTTGAATTTGATATAGGGCCTAGACGAGTGACAGGGCTTACTGACTTTAGCAGCGATTGGGAGACACGCTCCGGCATAGGTTCTTCCCCAACACAGGTAACCGGAACGAAGATACCATTGTCAAGAATGGGATTAGCTTCAGAGACCACTTTTGGGGTAGTTTCTCTCTGAGGACTTTTAACAAACACAGACTGGGCAATCTTCCCAGAACGAACAAAGTCATTGACATCCTTAATCGACAGCCCATATGCAGAAATAAACACAAGCAGATCCTGATTCATCTTTCTCTCAAGGACAGCTTCTTCCCTATCTTTTTGAGAAAAGTGGAAAACAGCTTTGAAAATATCCTGCGTGTCATCCCCAAAAGAGGGTACTTGCAAGTTTTCATGGCTTTGGTCTAGAGGAGACGAATCCTCAGAGCTAAAGACAGCACCAGAAGGACATGCATTAGATTCCGCCATGTCCACTGTAAAATCATTACTCACTTCATGAGCAGAGGACGAATCTGGAACCGAGATACCATATTCAACAAAAAGATTCCTCGAAGATGAGCTACTAGAGTTTCCAGCAGAAAGATGAGGATGAGTGACCATAGTGAAAAGGGAAAAGGCAAAAAGGTACAAAAGACCCAGCAAGACTAGGGATTAGGGTGCGAAGAGAAAGATAGGGGAGGTTTGGTAGGTAGAGACGGAGGCGGAGGGAACAACGGCCGGAAAAGGAGATGTAAGGAGCCAAAAATGGTAAACAGAAAAAATTGGTGGGGATGGAATAGTTTGGTGAAGGTGAGCGGGAAACAAAAAAGGAAAAAGATAACAGAAAGGAAGAAGGAGAATTAATGGAAAGAAATAACCGGTCAAGAATCCTAGAGAGAAGGGAGAGGAAATATCTAGAAAGAGAAACTAACCCATCTCCTTTGTTATGCTCGGATGATTTCCAGCACAATAATCACAAATTACCGCCACACTTTGAATACGTTGTACTGCAAAAGCGTCAATCATCCTCGAAAATGTCTCAATCGGTGCTGACAATTCATCGAATTCATAAATCCCTGTCGCTCTTGGCTGAATCATTCTCGTATAAGGCCATTGATAGTCGTAGTCCGCCATGATGTACCTAAAAAGAGAGAAACATAGGAAGAGAATTAAAATAAAAACAAAATGATTAAATTAAAACTAATTTGATTAAAGTTAATGATGACAAAAATTATTAAACTAATTTCCCGGCAACGGCACCAAAAACTTATTTGTCGATTTAGCAATCAATAAATACGTGCAAGTGTACACGATCAACAAGTAATAAAGTGATAAGAGAGTGTCGAACCCACAGAGAATTATTTAATAATAATTACCAAATACTAACTTTTAATCAAATTAATTTTATTTAAACAATTCGATAGAAGATTTTGAATTTTGAAAATAAAGTACTAAACTAACTAATTACTAACTACCAAGAATTGAATTCAGATAAAAGGCCTTAAGATTACAATTTCCCTTAATGTTTCACTTGAATTAATACACTTCCTGTTAAGTTATATTAATTATTCCGGATTGTTAATCAAGAACTCATCAATATTTAAAACCATCTCTCGATGTATCATAAACGAATCAACTTAAATCCACAAAAGATAGAATTAAGATGAATACCCTAGTTAACTAATTCACTATATCTCTATGTGAATTACAATTAAAAAGGATTTAAAGCACATGTTCTCTTTCAGATTACACGCGGCGTATAGGTATATCTCTATCCTAAACACAAATTATGAATTCAATCATATGTAGAAAACACAATCACATACTACTATGATTAGGTCTAAATCTATAATCCAGCTCTCGAGTTCATATAGATTACCACGGTAATTGTTGATCAAACAATTAAGCAATTAATCACAAATCATAATAGACAATCCGATAATAATCAACAATAATTAATAAGGAAGCATATCAATAAAAGCTACGCAATAAGTTCCATTTTAATCTTAAAAAGAAATTAGTTCATAATTGAATTAAAATCCATAATCCACAATTGATAAAGCATTCAAGAATACAAAATAAGATATAGAGAAGAGAATAAAATCTGTAGACGCAATCCTTGCGTCTCTCCTTCAGCTCCTTAATTGAGTACTTTGTACTTTTGCAATTGCTTCAACCCTCCATCTCTTTCTCCCAAATTAGGGTTAGCAAAAAGTAGCAAAATATCCCTTATTCTATGCCTCACATAATGTATTTATAGGTTCTAGTTAAAGTCCTAAACAAATTAGAAGTTACAATCCTTGTTTCATTCAAGTTGGGTCAAAAATAAGCTTTTCAACAACCCGACCCAGCGCGGCCGCGCCCATATTTGGCCTAGGAAGCAGCGCGGCTGCGCCCAAGTGCTAGAAATCATGTTTCCCACTCTGCAGACCAGCGCGGCCGCGCCCGACCAAATTCTGCTCGGACATCTGTTGGTAAAATGGTCATAACTTTTGATCCGGGAGGAGTTACGGGGCCTGTCACCTATCAAATCGAAGCTCTCGACGAGATCTACAACTTTCCGTCTTTGAGCATTGAGAGATTCAGATTGGAGAATGGTTTAAATTGAGCCTCAAGTGACTGCAATGTAAATGACAACTCCAAACCTTGATCTCTGTTGATAAAAATGTCATAACTCTCGCATCCGAACTTCGATTGGGGTGATTCAAGATGTTCCAGAAAGCTATCTACAATAAAATCCAAGTTTCAAACCAAGAACATGCATCCATTTTAATGTTAAAAGCCCTGCAATCGTCCCTTCTCACATTTGCTCGCATGTTGTACTCCAAAAGATGTTCGGATTGCGTTTCCTTGCTCATTCCTACAAAATAACATAAAAACACTATAAATACCTAATACTAACTTAAAATACTTAAGAACTCACAAATTATCAAGCCAAACGTACTCGATTCATAGATATAAAACCCACTCATCACTGCCCATGTGAGCGGGTTTGTTTAAGCATTTCCGGTTGGGCTCTCTTTTGGCCCAGTCACAGTTTTTGCTTTGTTGTTTAATCCCATTAGCTAATTATTTAGTTAGTGTTTTTGTTATTTTCATTATCTAGCCTCGAGTTGTGAGGAAATTTGTAATTAGGCCAGGTAATGGGTTTTCCTATGCTTATCTAGGTGGTTTAGTCCTCTCGGGAGAAAAGGACTATGATCTGATCTTCATTGTAATATCTTTTGTTTTTGCATTTAATATACAAATAATTTAACAAAAAAAATGATAACCACTTCTCAAATCTATCTTCGAGAAATACTTAGCTCCTTTTAATTGATCAAACAAGTCATCGATCCTTGGCAACGGGTACTTATTTTTAATCGCGACCTTGTTCAACTCTCTGTAATCAATGTAAAGTCGCATTGATCCGTCCTTCTTCTTGACAAATAACACCGGCGCTCCCCACGGCGATACGCTCGGCTAGATATACTTTTTGTCTAAAAGTTCTTGCAGTTGCACCATCAATTCTTTAATCTCTACTAGAGCCACACGATACGGAGCCTTCGATATAGGGGCAGTTCCTGGCGCCAAATCGATTACGAATTCTACTTCCCTGTCTGGCGGAAGTCCTGGCAACTCATCTGGAAATACGCCTATAAAATCTCTTACGACAGGTATCTCTTCTAATTTCGGACTCTCTTTTCGAGTATCGACTATGTAGGTTAAGTATCCCACACAACCTTGTCTCAACAACTTCCTGGCCTGCATTATCGTCAGACAACTCGCTTGCCTAGGCTACTTGCTGCCATAAAATTCTACCTTAGACAGAGTCATAAGGCTAATACACTTCCTTTGGCAATCAATTATCGCCCCATAATTGAATAGTCAATCCATTCCCAAAATAACGTCAAATTCCGCAAGTTTAATTAAGATCAGATCTATAGTCATCACGTTTCCCTTAATGGACAACCTTACAGTTCTTGTGTACAAACTTAACATGAATTATCTCCCTATTCACAATTTCTATGTTCAAAGGGTGATCTAATTCCTCCTTAGGCAAATCTAGATTCTTAGCAAAGTCATCGGATATAAATGAGCAAGTAGCACCCGAATCAAATAATACATAAGCATTTATATTATTGATCGGAATGATACCTAACACCACATCTCGTGACTGCACAACGTCCTGCATGGTCATGTTGAAAGTTCTGGCAGTAGGTCGATTTTTCGATGCTGATCCAATTATGGTTAACGTGCTACCACCACTGTTTCCCTTACTCCCTCCTGCTCCTGTTCCTCCTGCTGCCTTCTTGGGGCAATCCCTAGCCAGATGATCCTTTAACCCGCAAGTGAAGCACGTGCCCTTCTTAGGATTAGGATAATTTGGTACTATGTGACCTTCCTGACCATAATTGTAGCAAACCCTCTTCCCCTTCAGGCATATTCCCACGTGATTCTTCCCGCAGGTTACACACGCCTCCACTTTCTTCTTCTGACCTCCCTATTGATTCCCAGCTGACCCACTGTCATTCCACTTCCTCTTCTAATTGTGACCACCATTATTACTACCACTACCCTTGTTATTCGTATTTTCACTCTTTTTCTTCTTCTGCTCCTGGTTATACTTAGTCAGAGCGTCACTTCCGCCTTCTGCGATAATTGCCTTCTCCAAAACTCCTGTAAAAGTGTTCAATTAGAACATTGACACCTTGCTATACAATCACGGCTTTAACCCCTGTTCAAATCTTCTCGCCTGCCTTTCATCGGTATTCACCTGATAAGTTGCGAACCTAGCCAACTCGTTGAACTTCCACAGTGTACCCTGTTTCAGCTCCAGGAATTGAATCTTCATCTGATTACGCGAGCTTGTCAGAAAGTACATCTCAAAGAACATTTCCTTGAACCTATCCCATGTGATTACACCCTGACCTCCTCGAACCTTATTCGCTAGCCACCAGTAGTTGGCCTCTGACTTAAGCATGAACGTTGTCTTTTGGTCATCACTAACCCTAGCAACGTCGAATACCTTCTCCATTTCCATCACCCAGGTTTGGGCTTCAATTGGGTTCATGGAACCTAAACTCTGGCAGTCCTACCGCTTTGAAATCCTTAAATAACGTAACTGGTGGAGCTTGCGGCTGCTTCGCAAGTGCTCCGGCTAAAAGATTTACCAATTGTTGTACAGGATTAGCATTGACATCGTTATTGTTATTATTGGTAGAGCTTTCCTGAGCTTGTTGACGTGGTTAACGTCTCGGCGGCATTTTCTATTTAAGAGTATACGCTTATTAGATCATTACTCAATTTCTTAAGTGTTTAATACCTAACTCAAACAATTCAGGTTTAACACTTAACACATAACATCTTCAAATAAACTTTGATATTTCATTGATTCAAAAGTTTTAAATATAGAAAGATAGCGTCACTGCTATTTACATCAACTATCTCGAGATCAAAGAATCTTCAGGATTAAATAATCATATTCCATTGTTTATAATAACGCTGGAATTTACATTACTAACTACCATAAATATTCACATATTTCAATACTTTTCCTATCACGGCCTACTAAGGCGTCGCACTGCCTTTCTGCGTTCTTCCTCCATAATACGGAACATTGTCCTGCGATCCAACATGTACCATGGAAAATCCTCGTACTGAATTGGATAATGAAGAACCCGATCCTGGGCCTTGTCAATTGCTATCTGAAATGTGTAGTCCGTCTCTTCAATCTTAGCCTTCTTTGCCCGCTCAGCTTCTTCAGAAATTTCTGCACGTCGAGAGGCCTTCATCCAGACATCCTCTGGTCTAGCACGTTCTGCTGACTCTTCACTCAGGTCATCCTTTAATTTCTCAATTTCAACCTTCATTTTCTTATTCTCAGCTAACATCTCTTCCTTTTGACTCTCTGCCTGAACTAGCTTCCATTCCACGTCTCCAAGACATACATCTAGATGTCTATTCTATAGCAGTCTGGCGTATATTTGCCAGCCTCTCCAATTCTTTGATTCTATCCTGTAACTCTACGGTACGGTCATACAGAGCATCATACATCTCGATGTCGATAGAGGTAAGAGGTACCTCCTCGGGATCTTCATCATTGATGAGATCCTGACCAGGCTCGCATCAAGCAGTCAAGAGTCAATTCATATTCCGGGTGTAGAACAAATGATCGAGACTAATTGGGCTGGAAATTACTCAAGGATACCTAATTTGAGGCTCAACTCAAGTGGATCGCGAGTGGAGGATACATTCTATGATTTGGGATTGTTAGATATCATCTATGTAATAAGACCAAATCAACACAAGTTAAGTCAAGGAGCATTACACGGAACGAAGGAATGGGATTCAAGCTTCATGATAAAACATTCGTTATGGGACATGGTTCTAAGTTCCTTTATTGGTGCCATACAAAGATTCAAGTTTGATGGAAGAAGTGAAAGAAGAGCAAAACATCAAGTTCGGGACTTAAAATCAGAGAAGGAATCCTTGCTGACCACCCGGCGCGCCCCGCACCAGAATAGTGCTAAGGCAAGCGCGCCCCACACCAGGAAGGTGGGAGCTTCTGTAAGTGCAGTGCGCCCCGCGCCGCTGCTAGGCTCAGGCCGGCGCACCCCGCGCCCGAGCGTCAAATTGTTCAAAGAGTTTTTCGAGGCAACGCGTTTTTCAAGATTTTCCAATATTTACTTCCATAATTATAGAGATTTTTCATATCTTTTAGATTTCTAATGTAATTAGGATATTTATTAAATATGATTTGATTTTCATATTAATTAGTTAGGTAGAATTTGATTTCCAATTGGATTTCTATTTCTTTTAGGATTTAGGGTTTCTTTAAGGTTTATTCTATAAGTATAAATAGAATACATGGGTTATGTAATAGATACATTAGACATTAGATTACTTTTGATTAATAAAATTCTTGTGAGATTTTCTCATCTTTTGGTTCTTTGAGAATTCTTAGATTAATTTCTTAGTTTTCTTGAGATTCAATTATCGACTTATCATACAACAATTCATAGTTGTTTGTGGCGTCATTCTATCATACATCAAGCGTCAATTGTACTTTTGGTTCTTGTCTCTTTATAGACATTGGGTCAAGGTGTCGTTGGTGTTCCATTCAACGCAAGCTTCCTAGCGCAGAGCAATTGTACCAAGGTTCTCGTCTCAATATAGGCGAAGGGTTGAGGTGTTGCAAGCGTTCCACCTTCATAACTTCCTGGAAACGATCCGAGCGATGACCATCTCAAGCAAGCGTGCCGTAGAGTCTATCATTTGCTATCAGAGCTAAGCTTTTCTAGCGAGTTACGTATCTTTAAATTTTCTGTTGAGTATTTATTGTGAAAAAAAAAGAATATTCGTGAGTAAAAAAAAGGGAAAAAATTATTATTATTGCAATTGCCCGGGTTTCATAAGTTTCGTGATTATTGGGATCTTATTGAAGAAATTATTATTTGATTCTATTGTTGGAATTCGTGAATTTTAAGGATATTGGGATTTCTTCAAGAAGGATTATAATTGGCGATTATGGAATTCTATTGGTTATCATATGTCCTATACTGCTATATTTTGTTTTGTGATAAGTTCTTATTGAATTGAATAGAAAACTGTGATATTTGTTTGGTGAATTCAAAAAGAACCTTTAAGAGAGAATTAGAGTGGTAAAAGATAAGAATGTGAGAATAATTGAGGGTAAAAGCTAATAGAGTGATACACGAGCATTTCATAATTGTGGGATATACTGTTTGAGCGAAACACGTAAGGGAGTGTGTGAGAAAAAATTTCTTTATCTACTAACCTTTGTTTTGCAACAAATATGTATGAGTATGGTTATGAAAATTCTTATGGGTCTCGAAGAAATACTTTCCAAGGCAGGAATGATCCAGATGCTTATTTGAGATGGGAGAAAAAGATGGAGCGAGAGTTTGACTATCATGGCTATTCCGAGCGGAGGAAGTTCAAACTGGCAATTCAAGATTTTTCTGATCATGCAACTACATGGTGGGATCAATTTGCAATTAGCAGGAGAAGATGTGAAGAGCATCCGATCGAGACATGGGAAGAATTAAGAATTATCATGAGGAAGCAGTTTGTTCCAAGACAGCTTAATCGGAGGAATGAATATGCAACTCCAAGATATGACGATCAACCTTCAAGGCGTTCAAATTGGGATGATGAAAGGAAGGATCATAGGCATGGAGATTCGCATCGGAGACAACCACGAGAAACTCCTAAGGTGTATAGGGAATCAGTATCAATTGAGGATATCAGGAGAACATATAATGAGATAAAGGACACTTATTTGAAGCAACGACAAAACATCTCTAAGGCGCAAAGGGAGCAAGATCAGCCAAGGCAGGTGGAAGAAAAGATAATAGAATATGCAGTCCAAGGAGAGTTGTTAGATTCTAATATTCAAGATGAAGTCCATGATCTCGAGGAAGAAAATACAAGTGTTAGATTAACTAATGCATCTACTATTTTTATGGGGTTATTAAAACATGTTTTACAAGCTTCCATGGATAAATTTGTTGTTAGCTATTTTGATGGTAGAATCGTCTTTATCATAAACTATAGAGGATATTTGATATTTGTTGAGTTAGTTTATAAGCATGCGTTATATTCTCGTTGTCAATATTCTTTTTTTTTGTTAATGTGGAGTTTCCAAACCGCAGTCGGACTAATCTCCCCACCCCGGGTCAGGCTTTTCATACGGGCTTGCACCCGCGTCCCCGTGGCCCCATTAGCATTTTTATTGCCTTTGACAATTGTTGCAAGTGGGATTCGATCCCAGGATGTCCGGGTCTACGGCTCATCCTAGGACGTCATTTGAACCACTGCGCCAACTGCTGGGGTTTTGTCAATATTCTTACTATCATTTGGTAAATTCTCTTGTCAAAGTGCATATCTTCGTAGAATTAATTCTAGTGATTATTGTGGGTATTCTCGTTTTCAACGTTTGTACTTTTTTTTTGCTAAATTTGTTTGGTTGTATAGCTTAAAGAAAAATCATAAACAATGGCAAAGGGGCATACCCCAGACTATAGCATGATCATCTAGAGACAGTCCAGGAGAGGAGCAGGCTATAGTACGAAACCATACAGATTATAAGAGCCAGTTACAATAGTAATTACAAAAATGAGTAGCCTTAATGAAGGGTTTTTCATTCACATGTTGAATTAGGTTTTGATGCTAATCAATCTTTACATGGCATGTCGTTAATTGATAATGGTATTGATCATGATTTTTCAGTAGAGAAATCTTCATTGCATGATTTGTTATCATTTGATAATGTCTTTCCATTAGAGTTGTTATTATTGCATGATTTTGAGAATGTTATCTTGAATGGGAAAGAATTACTATCATTTGGTATTGAATTGAAAAGTGATTATCATCGGATTGGGTTGAGATATGGCTTATATACATGTTTAGTTAAATCGTTGGGATTATCTAATGTATTAAATGTTTTCAACCTAAATCATATTTTGCATTCTTTCATGGGGAAAATTGTTAATATGTGTTTTGATGATATTCCGAGTTTTGTCAACACTTGGGGAAATTCTTTAGCATTTATTGAGTTTGGTTGTGATCATCATATATATACTAGTGAATTTTCGTCTTGTGGTATTGCTTGTGATCTTTTGATTCCATTGATGCGATTATTTGATTTTGAATGTGTTAACGTCAATGGGATGGGAAAGGTTAGTTTTGTTGTACAGGTTCGAAATGGGTTCATACTCATCAAGGGGAAAATATGGATCAATGTGCACATCAAATGGAACAATGCATGGAAAGTCTAAAGGGAAGTGTGTTGGATTTCGTTCTAGTAGACTTTGCATGTGATTTTGAGTTATTTGATTTCTGTGTGATTAAACAAAAGGAACTTGTTGATTCGTTTGGTTTTGTGTTTAATCTAGGAATTCGAGTTTGTCTACTATTGTTCCATGAGAAATTTCAAAGATTGTTATTTGATCCCGGTGCAATGAAATGGGAGTTTGTACGGATGATCGAGTTCACGAGATTCATCTTTGATCCAGGAATCCGTGAATGGATGAATATGCTACATGAAGAGTTCTACATAATGATATTTGATCTAGGAGGATATAGGACTTTTCATAGTTTTATTTGCTTTTATTTTACTATATATGCATTTAATTTCTTAGGTAGAAATTTTGATTGCGTTTTAGCTTTAGTTGTTTATTTAGTTTGCTTTGATGTAGTTAATACGTTGGAAGTATCTGGAATACGTGAGGAAGAGCATCAAGTTGCTGTGGACATGTTCTTGAGTAAAAGAGATCAAAAGTTTGAGTTTCCAGGTTGTGCTATGAGGAGTTTGTAGTGTGTTATGCTATGTCGAGCATCGCTTGGAAGGAAACATTTACGAGATGTTCATGTCAATTCGGGGAAATTGCCAAACATTGTGGCTATGTTCTTTGAGGGAGTTGAAAATTATGATGATTCTTTTTATAATCTTATTTGCATTATTGATATCGTTTATATATTTTATGTGCAAGTTGAGATTTTGGGTTATGATTCGTTTGATGCTACTTACTTAACTTGTTTTTGTGTAGCATCAGATTTATGGGTAAATCCTTTTCAAGAGGAAGGGATGTTAGATTTAAGGACAAATCCTTTTCAAGAGGAGGGGAATGATGAGATCCTGACTAGGCTCGCATCAAGCAGTTAAGAGTCAATTCATGTTCTGGGTGTAGAACAAATGATCGAGACTAATTGTGATACAATCCTGACCAGGCTCGCATTAAGCGTCATCGACTCAACTCAAGTTTCGAGGGTTCAACAAACGAATTCAAGTAATTAGGCTAGAATCTACTCAAGTATGCTTACATTGGAGCTCAATTCATATGAACATCGAGGAGAGGGTCATTCATGTGATTTGGGATTACTAGATACGATCTATGTAGTGAGACCAAATCAATGCAAGTCAAGCGTTCGAAATAGTGTTCATCATGTTCGTTGGTATCGTCTAATCATTAATGAAGATATGTGTCAATTAATGCAAGGATTAGCGTTCTTACGACGTTATGGATGTCCAAGAAAGCTGAAGAGGTTATGTTATATCATGGGACAACATGAGGTTGGATTGCACAGAAAACAAACTCAGAAGTTGGGATTCAGGGTTCTCGCCCCGGCGAGAATCGCAGGCTTATTTTTCTCGCCCCGGCGAGAACTCCTTTGGATATTTTCGCCCCGGCCCAAACTGAAGCCGCCCCGGCCAAGACTTCTCTGCCCATCCTCGCCCCGGTGAGGTTTCCAGTACAAGTTTCTCGCCCCGGCGAGAACAACCAGATTTCATTAGCGCGTTTTTCGATGCACGCGGTTTTGGCAGATTTCTTTCTTTTATTTTAGGGATTTACATATCTTTTAGATTAATATTGTAATTAGGATATTTATTAGATATGATTTGTTTCCATATTAATTAGTTAGGAAGAATTTGATTTCCAATTGGATTTCTATTCTTTTTAGGATTTAGAGTTTTTTTTAAGGTTTTATTCTATTAGTATAAATAGAATACATGGCTTATTTAATGGGAGACTACACTTTTTGATTAATGAAATTATTGTGAGATTCTTCTCATCTTTTGGTTCTTTAAGAATTCCTAGATTATTTTCTTAGTTTTCTTGAGACTCAATTATCGACTTATCATTCAACAGATCATAGTTGTTTGTGGTGTCATTCTACCGAACCATCAATCGTCGATTGTACCGAGGTTCCTGCTTCTTATAAGCACGGGGTTTAGGTGTCGTTGGTGTCCATTCAACGCAAGCTTCCTAGCGCATAACAATTATACCAAGGTTCTCGTCTCAATATAGGCGAAGGGTTAAGGTGTTGTGTTGTGAGCGTACCACCTTCATAACTTGCTGGAAACGATCCGGGCGACGACCACCTCACGCAAGCGTGTCGTGGAGTCTATCATTTGGTATCAAAGCTAAGTTCCTAGCAGGTTACTTATCCTTATTTTTCGTGGTGATTATATATTGGAAAAAAAAATCGTTAGAAAAAAAATTCGTTAGCAAAAAAAAAAAGAAAAAAAAAGTGATATTTGTGAGACAAAAAAAATATAATTATTATTATTGTTGCAATTTTCTGGGTTTCATAAATTCGTGATTATTGGGATCGTATTGAAGAAGTTATTATTTGATTCTATTGTTGGAATTTGTGAAATTTGAAGACAGCAGGGTTTCACTCAAGAGGATCTAAATTGGCGATTGTGGAATTCTATTGGTTATCATACGTCCTATACTGCTATATTTTGTTTTGTGATAAGTTCTTGTTGAATTGATAGAAAAGCTGAGATATTTATTTGGTGAATTCAAAAAGAACCTATAAGAGGGAATTAGAGTGGTAAAAGGCAAGAGTGTGAGATTAATTGAGGGTAAAAGCCTAAATTGTGTGATACACGAGCGTTTCATAATTGTGAGATATATTGTTTGAGCGAAACACATAAGGGAGTGTGTGAGGAAAAATTTTCTTTATCTACTAACCTTTGTTTTGCAGCGAACATGTATAATTATGGTTATGAAAATAATTGTGAGTGGCAAAAGAGATCTTTTCAAGGTAGGCGCGATCCTGAAGCTTATTTGAGTTGGGAGGAACGGAAGGAACGAGAGTTTGGCTATCATAATTATTCCGAGTACAAGAAGTTCAAACTTGCAGTTCAAGATTTTTCTGATTATGCAGCTACATGGTGGGCTGAATTTGTGCGTAGCAGAAAAAGGTATGGAGAGCGTCCGATTGAGACGTGGGAAGAATTGAAAACCGTGATGAGAAAGTGGTATGCTCCAGGACAACCTAGTAGGAGGAATGAACGTGTATCTCTGAAACATGTAGAGCAACCTTCAAGGCGTTCAAATTGTGATAATGAAAAGAGGGTTCGTAGACATGAAGATTTGTAGTGGAGACAGCGAAGAGAAACTCCTAGGGTGTATATTGAATCGACATCATTTGAGGACATCATGAGAACGTATAATGAGTTGAAGGATGATCATTTGAAACAGCAACGAGTCACTCTTAAGGCACAAAAAGAGCGAGATCAGCCGCGAGAGGAAGAAGATGGAAAAGAATATGCTGTTCAAGGGGAGTTGTTAGATTTTGATGTTCGAGATGAAGTCCATGAAGATTCAAAGATTGTACAAAAAGATTGTGATCAAAAGCAAGAAAGTGAACGACAAAAAAAGATTGAAAAAAAGATGGAATGTGAAAAGGAAAAGTGTGAAAAAGAAAAGAGAGATAAGAATGAAAAGAATAAAGAGATTGAAAATAAACGAGAGAGAGAAATAGTGGAGAGTAAGAGTGAAAAAAGAGAGGAGAGTGAGTTGGAAAGTGAGTTGTATTTTGAAAAGCCAATGACTGTACATTCGTACAAGACGACGCTTTTGAATACTAACCGGATTAACTCTTCTTTGTCTAGTTCTGTTTTGTCTCTTGTACAGGTGATTGAGGATATACCCCGAGCTATCATTCCATATCAGCCAGCTTGTAGTATTCCCGAGGAGACGACGGAGTTACCAAGGCGGGTTGGAGAGTTGACGGAGTCTAATTTCACCAAAGCGGGTATCATGGGAGAAAGCATTAGTGCGTGTGCTATTCATGAGATCATAGTTCCTAAGAAGGAAAGGATGTCGAGCTTGTGCGTTAATTTCGAATTGGTAAACAAGTATCGTTTTCTTTACTTAGATAATATGCTTGATAAATTGCATAGTACTTATGTTTTATCTACATGTGTTGATGACCATGTGATGATATTGCCTAGTCAATTTAGCATGAGAGAGTGTGATAAATGGGAAATTGTGTTAACATGTGGATTGTATAGGTGGTTAGTTATCTCTGTTAGATTAACTAATGCATCTAGTATTTTCATGAGTTATTTAAAACATGTTTTGTATGCTTCCATGGAAAATTTTGTGTTTGGCTATTTTGATGGTAAAATCGTCTTTATCATAAACTATGGAGGGTATTTGATATTTGTTGAGTTGGTTTATGAGCATGCATTATATTTTCGTAGTCAATATTCCTACTATCATTTGGTAAATTCTCATTGTCAAAGTGCATATCTTCGTAGAATTTATTCTGGTGATTATTGAGGGTATTCTCATTTTCAACGTTTGTACTTGCATGAAACTCATTCTAGGGTTTTTCATTCACATGTTGAATTAGGTGTTGAAGTTAATCAATCTTTGCATGGCATGTCGTTAATTGATAATGGTATTGATCATGATTCTTCAATAGAAAAATCTTCATTGCATGAGTTGCTATCATTTGGTAATGTCTTTCCATTAGAGTTGTTATCATTGCATGATTTTGAGAATGTTGTCTTGAATGGGAAAGAATTACTCTCGTTTGGTATTGAATTGAAAAGTGTTTATCATCAAATTGAAGTGAGATATGGTTTATATGCATGTTTAGTTAAGTCTTTTGGATTAGCTACTGCATTAAATGTTTTCATGTTAAATCATGTGTTACATTCTTTCATGGAAAAATTTGCTAATATCTGTGTTGATGATACTTCGACTTTTGTTGACACCTGAAAAAATTCTTTGGCATATGTTGAGTTTGATTGTGAGTATCATAAGTATGCTAGTGAGTTTTTATCTTGTGGTGTTATATTTAAACTTTCAATTCCATTGATGTCGTTATTTGATTTTGCATTGGTTAATGTCAATGGGAAGGAAAAGGTTGAATTTGTTTTGTAGATTTGTGATGGGTTCATACTCATTGAGGAGAAAGGTTTAATTCGATTTGCAAATCAATTCGAACAATGTGTGGAAAGTCTAAAGGGAAGTGTTTTGAATTTTGTTTTAGTAGACTTTGCATGTGATTTTGAGTTATTTGATTTCTTTGTGATTAAACAAAAGGTATTTGTTGATTTGTTTGGTTTTGTGTTTAATCCAGGAATTCAAGAGCACTTGCGAATGCAACAAGTTGAATTTCAAATTTTGGTATTTGACTCGGGTGCATTGGAATGGAAGTTAGTACAAATAATCGAGATCATAAGGTTCACTTTTGATCCGGGAATTTTTCAAGGGGTTTATCTACGAATGGTCAAGATCATCAGGCTGGTTTTTGATCCGGGAATTCGTGGATGGGAGATTATGCTATATGAAGAGTTCTAAATACTGATATTTGATCCAGGAGGATATAGGACTTTTCATAGTTTTATTTGTTTTTATTTTACTATATATGCACTTGATTTCTTAGGTAGAAATTTAATTGTGTTTTTGTTTTAGTTTCTAATTTAGTTTGTTATTATATGTTTAGTGTTATGGAAGAAATTGGCTTACATGTGCAAGGGTATCATGTTAGAGGCTTGATATTGCTATTTTGAGTCTTGAGGGAGTTGGAAGTTTTATTGATTATTTTCATATTCTTACATACTTTATTTATATATTTCATGTGATTGGTGAGAATTATGATTAGGTTTTGTTTGACGCTTCTAACTTGGTTTGTTTGGGTGTAGGATCAGTTTTGTGGATATATCCTTTTTAGGGGGAGATGCTGGATTTGAGGACAAATCCTTTTGAAGAGGAGGGGAATGATACAATCCTGACCAGGCTCGCATTAAGCGTCATCGACTCAACTCAAGCTTCGAGGGTTCAACAAACAAATTCAAGTAATTGGGCTAGAATCTACTCAAAGATGCTTACATTGGAGCTCAATTCATATGAAAATCGAGGAGAGGGTCATTCATGTGATTTGGGATTACTAGATACGATCTATGTAGTGAGACCAAATCAATGCAAGTCAAGCGTTCGAAATAGTGTTCATCATGTTCGTTGGTATCGTCTAATCATTAATGAAGATATGTGTCAATTAATGCAAGGATTAGCGTTCTTACGACGTTATGGATGTCCAAGAAAGCTGAAGAGGTTATGTTATATCATGGGACAACATGAGGTTGGATTGCACGGAAAACAAACTCAGAAGTTGGGATTCAGGGTTCTCGCCCCAGCGAGAACTCCTCTGGATATTTTCGCCCCGGCCCAAACTGAAGTCGCCCCGGCCAAGACTTCTCTGCCCATCCTCGCCTCGGCGAGGTTTCTAGTACAAATTTCTCGCCCCAGCGAGAATAACCAGATTTCATTGGCGCGTTTTTCGAGACACGCGATTTTTGACAGATTTCTTTCTTTTATTTTCGGGATTTACATATCTTTTATATTTCTATTGTAATTAGGATATTTATTAGATATGATTTGTTTCCATATTAATTAGTTAGGAAGAATTTGATTTCCAATTGGATTTCTATTCCTTTTAGGATTTAGGGTGGTTTTTTTTAAGGTTTTATTCTATTAGTATAAATAGAATACATGGCTTATTTAATGGGAGACTACACTTTTTGATTAATAAAATTATTGTGAGATTCTTCTCATCTTTTGGTTCTTCAAGAATTCCTAGATTATTTTCTTAGTTTTCTTGAGACTCAATTATCGACTTATCATTCAACAGATCATAGTTGTTTGTGGTGTCATTCTACCGAACCATCAATCGTCGATTGTACCGAGGTTCCTGCTTCTTATAAGCACGGGGTTTAGGTGTCGTTGGTGTCCATTCAACGTAAGCTTCCTAACGCATAGCAATTATACCAAGGTTCTCGTCTCAATATAGGTGAAAGGTTAAGGTGTTGTGAGCGTACCACCTTCATAACTTGCTGGA
The DNA here is from genome assembly GCA_034770075.1 of Aralia elata. Classification (NCBI taxonomy): domain Eukaryota; kingdom Viridiplantae; phylum Streptophyta; class Magnoliopsida; order Apiales; family Araliaceae; genus Aralia; species Aralia elata. The sequence continues at coordinate 54,051,423 of CM068387.1, read as the reverse complement.
AACGATCAGGGCGACGACCACCTCACGCAAGCGTGCTGTGGAGTCTATCAAATTGGGCTGGAAACTACTCAAGGATACTTAATTTGAGGCTATCATCTATGTAATAAGACCAAATCAACACAAGTCAAGTCAAGGAGCATTACACGGAACGAAGGAATGGGATTCAAGCTTCATGATAAAACATTCGTTATGGGACATGGTTCTAAGTTCCTTTATTGGTGCCATACAAAGATTCAACTTTGATGGAGGAAGTGAAAGAAGAGCAAGACATCAAGTTCGGGACTTAAAATCAGAGAAGGAATCCTTGCTGACCATCCAGCGCGCCACGCGCCAGAATAGTGCTAAGGCCAACGCGCCCCGCGCCAAGCAGCTGGGAGCTTCTGTAGTGCAGCGTGCCCCGCGCCACTGCTAGGCTAAGGCTGGCGTGCCCCACGCCCGAGTGTCAGATTGTTCAGCACGTTTTTTGAGGCAACGCATTTTTCAAGATTTTCCAAGATTTACTTCCATAATTATAGAGATTTTTCATATCTTTTAGATTTCTAATGTAATTAGGATATTTATTAGATATGATTTGATTTTCATATTATTTAGTTACGTATAATTTGATTTCCAATTGGATTTCTATTCCTTTTAGGATTTAGGGTTTCTTTAAGGTTTATTCTATTAGTATAAATAGAATACATGAGTTTTGTAATAGATACATTAGACATTAGATTACTTTTGATTAATAAAATTCTTGTGAGATTTTCTCATCTTTTGGTTCTTTGAGAATTCCTAGATTAATTTTTTAGTTTTCTTGAGATTCAATTATCGACTTATCATACAACAATTTATAGTTGTTTGTGGCGTCATTCTATCATACATCAAGCGTCGATTGTACTTTTAGTTCTTGTCTCTTTATAGACTTTGGGTCAAGGTGTCGTTGGTGTTCTATTCAATGCAAGCGTCCTAGCGCAGAGCAATTGTACCAAGGTTCTCGTCTCAATATAGGCGAAGGGTTGAGGTGTTGCAAGCGTTCCACCTTCATAACTTGCTGGAAACGATACAAGCGATGACCACCTCACGCAAGCGTGCCATGAAGTCTATCAATCATCCTCCTCAGCCTCTACCTCTACCTCCTCAAAATCCTCCTCTGGATCAAACTCAGGCTCATGCTCCTGACCCACAACAGTGATCAACGGTGATGGCTCTCCCTGTATCAACTGCTCCCGGATAACATGGATATCATGGGGCTCCTCCTCTCTAGCTACTCGGGGCTCAACCTCCCTAGGCTGACTGAATCCTCCAACATCCGACATCCTGACAACAAAGTTTAAGTTTTAATTAATACTTGATACCACTCGCGGCACATAGGTTGTTAACACATAAGCATATAGCACACAAAGTCTTTTATTATCTTTAATGAATTCCTTAATTCATTTCTTAGAGCTCGATAAGAGTTTATCATCACTATGTTTTTTGTCTCCTAAAAGGTTACTACCCCCAAGGTTTCCCCACCTAAGGTTCATACCCTACAACTCTGATACCAACCTGTGATACCCCCAAATTCGGGTACTTTATTCTCACGAGATTTGGTGTTCACTATCCAAATAAATCACATCACATCTAACTACCCATACAAATATAAGAATGAAAACTTTTAACTGAAATAGAAATCCTCCCATTAAAGGGTTACAACATCATAATAACATTAATCCCAGGTCATCTAACCTTAAACAAAACATCAATGTGGAAACATAAAATAAATAATATAGGTGTATTACATAAACATCTTTCAATAAATCAAACAAGTCTTCATCACTTGTTCGCTTTGCCTTTTCCCTTAGTAGAAGATGGTTCATCAACTCTTTCAACCTTAGCTGCAATGTTATTATGCAAGAATGAGCAACAATTGCCCAGCAAGTGAAACAATAACAATAATAATAACATGTGAATAATTAATGGATACATAGTAATTGAAAGCTCGACTTTTGAATCAAGATTAGAAAGAAGAATCAAAAGAACATCTGAGGGTCATAAGACCACGAACTATGTCCTAGGTTATCAAGTATTTCTACTTTAAACCTTTAACAGTCGTAAGACTATATAGACCTTACTTCTCGTACTTATGGGGATCAGCCCTTCGTACCATGTATATGCACAACATCTTAACATTAACGCGTAAATCCAATCCCCTATAAAGGGTTGTTCATCTCAGTTTGACATCAGAGTCTGCACCAAAGGAAGTTTGGTTTGGATTAACTTCAATAACAGTTCTGGAATTTAGAACGCTCATCAACTATAGGCTAGTCGAATCAATAAGGGTTCGCTAGTCAATCAAGGTTCAATAATATAACTGATATTTCAATCGAATAATGAATTTTAAGGTATACAATTGAACAAACATTGTATAACCGAAGTATTGTTTTAAAGGAATTAGAACATCTCAATCAGAGTTATATAATTGGATAATCAAGAATAAGAAACTTGATCAACATAAGTATATGATTTATAAACTTGCTCAATATAAAAATAAGGTTTAGAAACTTACTTTCAATGCAATAAGAAGATTAACCGGCGACCTTTGGCTTAGTTGGTATATCTAGCCTCTTGCTTAGCAAGAGGTCTAGAGTTCGAATCCCCCCACCCCCAAACATAGCAAAAAAAAAAGATTAAAGATAGAAAACTTGCATAAAAGAGAAGTAGGGTTTAAGAACTTGTCGCGTGCGTCTGTTACAACTAATAGTATCTATTTGCTCTTTAAGTAACCTATACATTCAAGTCACATTGAACAATTAATACTCATAGTTCAACTAATTACTACCTTTATTAAACGATTGACCACTTCAGAAAACATAACTCGAACTTACGCTCTTAAACTATTGTTATTCCTTTACATACTTATCATCACTACTACAAAATAGTAAATAGACAACTCTTAAACCACAACGTTTTTATAAAAAACGTTGTGGTATTTTTTTACATAACGTTTTTTTAACAAAACGTTGTAGTTTGGTAGACAAAAACGTTGTGAATTTAGAAGGGCAAATTTTTAATTTTAAATAAATAACGTTTTTTTAAAAAAACGTTATCTATTTAAAAAACACGGAGGGGCATAAGGAGTAATTTAAAGCACATAATCGACGTCTCAAAAACTAGGGCTCAAATTCAGCTCCAACTCAGAGCTCGAGCTCTCCTCTTCGACAAAGCCTCTTACTCGCTATGAAAAATCTCAATCATTACAGAAAAAACCCAAATTACTCCGTAGAAAACTCCCAAGCTAGTTTCTCTCTCCTCGTCCTCTTTCTCTCAATCAACACTGATTTACCTGTTACAAATTCAGTTTCTTTCATTAATGGTGGATTATTTCTCGAACAATCTGTTCCTTCGTCTTTTATTTCATTACAGAACGATAATTCTTCTTCGATTAATTTTTTCGACCTCAATCTCATGTACGCGGCCGCGGACTCGCAGGAGACAAGGGGGAAATGAGATTTTCCGGCGTGGCACGGAACGGAGCGGAGGATTTTTGTCGGTGAGCTTGTCAGTGAAGGGGAGTGGTGAGGGTTTTGTTCCGGATTCAGGTGAAATTTTGGGCAAAATGGGCTGGATCTGTTTCTGCTATGGTTTCTAGGTTGAAGTTACAGAGGTTGGTGGTCCTCTCGTGTCGAGTCTGTATTCCTCTTTTCCCTTGGAGTCGCACTGCTTTTCCTTCTTGGATTGTGGGTCCGTACTCAGATCACTCAGTTCTCTAAGGTATTTATATATACTTATGCTTTATACTTCCCCTGTGCCTTATTCTAATTAATATTCTCTTTTTATATGCTAGTCTCTTTTACATGTACTTGACAGATTCAGTTTCATATTTGCTTATTTTAAGATTTCTTTGTAGATTTTGTTATCATTTATTTTTGGCATTTGTTAGTTTGCGGAAATATGGATATTCTTTTAGGAAATTATGTAGTGATTTCAGTGATTAGTTATTTGCAGATCTTGTGGTTGCTTGGGGGTGACTAGTTTAGTTTTTCAGTTAAAACTTTCTCCCCATCTCTTTGAGGGAAAACATTTTATCCGGGGTAATCTGGCTTAACTGATACATAATTCTGCTAAACTTGTAACTCTCAACACCTATTGTGTTCACTGGTCCACATAAAATTGGTGCTGCTGAGAAGCAGGTGGTGGCTTGTTTCTTTGGACTCATTACTGTGAGTTGTGTGAATGAGGAGAGAGGAAAAGGAGTGGGGACTGAAAGTGGAGGGTTTTTGATTTTGCAGGTTATCCTTTCAATTCTTATACTTCCCCTTATAATTCATGACTTCACACATTATACTTTCATATTTTCTTTTCTTTCTCTTAACCAATGCAATAGCTTCTCTGTTTCTATTACGGTAATGGTTATGTGAGGAATGAAGAGCTATATATTACTCCAGTTTATTTTATTTTTAAAACAATTACTTATATTTTTGCTGCTCATTTGTTTATGTTTGATACATAGAAAACTAAGAGGGCACCAAAGGTGGAAGTTGGAACTGCAACCACTGATGCATCCATGGATGAATGGCTCGAGGTTTGTACTTTCATGCATTATCACAGTCGACGTCATCTTGTGGTCGATTATACTTGTAAATTGTAATTTCATAATATAGTTGTACTCTTTTTTTTTTAAGTAATAAGTGTTTTATTGATAGTAATACTTAATATAGTTGGACTTGGAAGTCTTTAATTTCTTTCAAGTACATAGAGCTCTTGTTGAGTAATATCTTTTTTGCTCAGGGAACTGCGTATACTCGATCGCTGTCTAGCAAATCAAAGAAACACATGCCTTGCTATTGTATAGCATGACAAAGGAACTTGTACGTTCCATTGTCTTGGAGCTTCTAAAAGTTGAGCCGTTATCCTTTGAACGCAAAACTAACATACATTTCTGGTAGAAAAAGATGCAATTTTGTCAAATCTGAGGGTTTAGAGGGTTTCTGCTAAAAGATGTGTACCTTACCTATTTAGTTTGATTATGAATGTTCGGATTATTCAATTGATAGTTAGTGTAGTATTTATTTATGGTATTTTGATTAGCTTTATGCTACGAGTGCAGTAGTGTCAAATTTTTTCGAGTAACCGAAACCTGTAAAATGTTTCTGCAGTGATGTGATGCTTAAGTTTGTCAAGTGAATCGAAATCTTGGTATGTTTATGTTTTGATAGTCGTGCTGGTGCTGTGTGGAACTCTCTCAAGGTCTTTGGGTGCTTGCAAAGTCTTTAATATCTCTGAATTGCAAATGCTAGCATTTACTTCTGGTGCTATAGTGTTTGGTTTTTTACCTTCATGTTTGGTCTGATCTTTTTGGTTCATATGCTGAGTCATCTTGTGCTGCCCTTGTTGTTGCTTCTATTTCATCTTTTGGCATCAATCATGAGTTTACTGCTATGTGTTATCCCTTGCTCATTAGTTCCATGGGAATCCTTGTTTGCTTGATAACAACCCTCTTCGCTACTGATTTTTTTGAAATTAAAGCTGTCAACGAAATTGAACCAGCACTCAAGAAACAGCTAATCATCTCTACTATCTTTGGATCTACTATGCAGCAGAAGCCACGGTTGAAACACCAATCAGTTTGAACTAATAAAGAAAAAGGAACTGGAAGAAATATGGGAGTTCTGACATGAGTTGAATGAGGCAACAAAATGTTCGTTCTTTTCTTTCAGAATATAGAGTAGGGATACCAATTAAGTAGTTCTCCTCTACGTGCAGTCCAGTTTCCAAGTTAATTTCTGAATGTTTCTATTTTCCTAAAATTGGCAGGCTATATGGCCATACAGTGGTCACTATCACCCAACAGAAGAGAATTTCATGGAATTCATTAGTTTTCCTTGAGGAGCACCATGTTGACTTGAGCAATGTCAAGGTTATTACCTAGACTTTAAAGGTCATTTATAAATGAATATAATACAACGGGACTTCTATGTACTCAATACTAATTAGTACGTGTCTTTGTGGTTGTTTCGTGCAGAGATGTGCAATAGACGACGACGATCCATCCTTAAAACTTAACATTATCGAGGATCCAAAGTCCGAGTTTCTAGGGATTCCCTCTTCAGAAAATATGCAATCTGGTAACGAGGAATCGGGTGGCAACAAGAATATGACTAGTATCAATGTAGGCAGTACTTGTTGGGGCAATGGAAAAACACCAGTTTTTGAGTTGCGGAGACCCCTATCGTCGAAATGGACTACAGGGGCATGCCCACATTATTGAAGAATATATATTCATTGACAGATTGTCAATCCTTTGGATGTGCTTTTCAAAATACTTTTTTATTTTTTTGGATTGCCAAAATTAGGACTGAATATTAGCTGCTACTTACCTGAATCGTCACCTACAGATAGCAATATCTGCATCGAACACTGGTGGTGCCTGGGACAATGCGCAGAAATATATTGAGGTAATTATCTTATTTGCATGTGTCAAGATGGTTTGTTGTTTGTTTTTTAATTAATGAATTGATGTTTAAATTTTGAAGTCTGTCAGGCTGGTGCCTCTGAGCATGCCAGGACCCTTGGACCAAAGGGATCTGATCCACACAAGGCAACTGTGATTGGTGATACCATTGGAGTTAGTTTGTAGTTGGTAGTAGCTTAATTTTATGGATAGTTTGGTTTATTTTGTGTATGTATGTAATCAAATTCACAATTCAATATATTTTTGGTGGATGTAGTAATTTGAAATTGTAAACGAATGGTATTATTGGGATGTATTGTTGATACATTTTGGCTTTAAATTTAAATGAGAATTTAGACCTTTTTAGCTATATAGCATGGCATTAGCAGATTGTAGGTGCACAGGTAATATAAGCAAACCACAACTTTTTTTTCTTTTTAAAAATATTTGCAAGTCAATCTACAACATTTTAAACACGTCGTCTGTTGTTGCAAAAACCGTTATGGACAATAGATGACACATAGATGACACATTATAAACGTTGTATAAATGTGGCTAAAAAACGTTATATAACGTTAAATAAATTTGTCTAAATAGATGACACATTATAAACGTTGTATAAATGTGTCTAAACGTTGTCTATTATATTAAACTACAACGTTTTCGAGCATCTACTAATTTATGGAAGACAAATCTACAACGTTTTTTCGTTAAAAACGTTGTATAAGATGCCTAACTACAACGTTTTAAAACGTTGTATAAGGGTGTCAAATAGATGACACCCTTAACCTCGACGTTTTGCTGACAGAAACCACAACGTTTTTTACGCGTTATCTATTTGTTGTTTTGTAGTAGTGCATATTGTTTCATATATGTGAAATTATTTTATTTTAAAATCTGGGAAATTTTTATTTTCTGGGTTTTTGACCCAACCCAACCCATTTAACCTGGTCCGACCCGGTTGACCTGGACCAGCGTTGCGGCGCTGGCCTGACCTGGACCCGGACAACTCGGGCCAGCGCTGTGGCGCCCGAATTACACTTTGTACCAGCGCTACGGCGCTGCTCTGCAGACTCAGTTGCCCAAGTTCGCGAAGAACACAGAAAAAGCCAAATTTGGCCAAAGCTTCGCTCAAACAACAATTCTAAGGCTACACATAAATTTTAGACTTTACAGAAACATAACCCAACAATTAGAGCATGATTTTATCAACTTAAACAACTCAAACAACCGAATTTGAACTCATAATTTTCATGTTCTTGCTATTTTTTAAAGTTTCGTCGAATTTCATGAAATCACACATTACAGATTCGTTATAACACCAAATCAGTCTGTTTAAGTTTCGTTCTCTTTGTTTTTACATGTATAAACATAATCAATAACCACAACATTTAGCGCAGTGGTGCAAACCGCCCTGGGAACGAACCGTAAACCCGGACGACTCAGGATCGACTCCCACTAGCAACATTTGGAAGGCACTAAAAATGCTCTACTGTGGCCACGGTACCCCTGGCGCAAGTCAGGTAGCAAACCGCTCTGGTATTGGGCTAGGGAGATTAGTCGACCCGCAGGTCGGAAACTCCACATTAACAAAAAAAAACATAAAAAAAAAACATAATCAACCATCAATTTACCGTTTAATATGCATTTAAAACATAAATTTTCATACATTTAAGCCATATTCAAATACTAGTTCTCTGTAAACTTCAAAACTCCAATTAAACATAACTTCATAGATCGATTACTCTAAAACAGTTTATAAACATCATATAATGATTCATACATGCATATTAATGAATACAAACAACTTTTAAATAATTTACTCATGAAATTCAATTAATAGAGAACTTACAGTGTATGTTCATGGAGAAAACTTAAAAACATAAATTAAAGCTTGAATTAAGAAATTACCTTTGATTAGTGATTTAGATTGCTAGATGATGGGAATTCTTCTTCCAATTCTCAAATTCTCTCAAAACTCTCTCTGTATTTCTCTGATTTTAGACTTAGGAACATAATATGTATAAACTAATAATAATAACTGGCACAACATGGATGTCAGTTAAGGCCAGTACGCACTTAACTGCTCCCATGTTCATAAGGCTATGTTTGGTTGTCCCTATAAGTTCCTTTTTGGTTTATTTTAATTAACTTACTTATTATAAAGTTTATTTGTCACACTTTAATTAATCAAATCATATTATTTAATATCAATTAAATAAAAGTCACTACTAGTCATTAAATCAAATTATCACATAATAAAAATTCTCATTTATTTAATTATGACAAATCAATAAACCTCTAATTAGTTATTAAATTAATTAGAACAATATCACAATTAATACACAACTCATTTAATTTAATCATCCCAATTAAATTCACACTTTGCATTATAAAATTATTTCACATTAATACAATCAATATAACACATTTAATTAAATTAATATACAACAATTACATCAAATATATATTTTACTCAATAGATAAATCGACACAAATATTTATTTAATTCAATAAATATTTAAAAATCAAATATAAAAATCTCGTTCGTTATAATAGCCTTCATCTCCTCCCACGCGTCAATCGAACGTTGCCCGCACCTTCTCCTATTGGTTGTCAACTGATCCCACCAGGTAACTGCATAACCTGAAAATTCTGTAGCGGCAAGTTTGACTTTCTTAAGTTTTGAGTAATTATGACAGTCAAAAATCCACTCCATCTTCTTCTCCCATTCTAAGTATGCCTCAGGATCACTCCTACCTTGGAAAGCTAGAATTTTCATCTAAATGTTATCCAAGTTATCATCTTTTCTATTCCGACCTCCTCTTTTCCTAGCACCTCTTTGCCTTCGATGGATGAAATCGGACTCGCGATCCTCCTCTTCACTAATCCTACCATCATCATAAGTTTCCTCCCTTCTAGCTTCATTTTGTGCGTTCTCCCCTTTTTATGCGCCCCATGAAGATTTTGAGATGATTCTCCTCGGATCTCACCTAACTGATCAAATCGCTCATTCATCATCTCACATCTCCTGTTCCATTCTTTATTCATGGCTTCCAACATAAATCTCATATCAAATGTCGAGGAAGGTTCTTCAAAAGTTCCTTTATCCTTTGAGTAGACATGCTTTTCTACAAAACAAGGTTAGTAGAAAAATAAATTTCCTCACCACTCCCTTACATGTTTCGCTCAAATTAATGTATCGTTCGTGTATCACTCAATTGGTTTTTAACCTCTATTAATCTCACCATTCTTGCCTTTTGCCTCTAAATATTCTCTCTAATAGGTTCTTTTTGAATTCACTAAATAATATCATAGTTTTCAAATCAATTCAAAAATAACTTATCACGAAACAATTATAGAGTGTTCTAATTTCAGAATACCACAATTATTACAGATTAATTGCCTTGTACTCCTCTTATAAACCTTTGAAATTTCCGTCGGTGTACCTTGTTAGAATTGATGATGAATTTACGAAACTAATCGCTGTTAAATATAGGATTGGCAACAATTGGAATAAACTGAAAATAATTTTCTATATTCTTTTTTTTTGCTACTCAACAACTCAAACACGAAAAAAAAATAAAGATAAGTAACTCGCTAGAAAACTTAGCTTTGATACCAAATGGTAGACTCCACAGCACGCTTGCGTGAGGTGGTCGTCGCCCGGATCGTTTCTAGCAAAGTTGTAGGATGAATTGCTCGCAACACCTTAACCCCTCGCCTATATGTAGACAGTAATCTTGGTACAATTGCTCACGTTCAGAAATCTGTATTGAATGGACACCAACAACACCTTGACCCCTCACTTATATGTAGGCGGTAATCTTGGTACAATCGACGATTAATGTGGTAGAAGACGCCACACACAACTGTGTATTGTTGTATGATAAGTCAAAGATTGAATCTCAAAGAAAAACTAAGAAGATACTTAGGAATTCTTTAAAGAACCAAAAGTAGAGAATAATCTCACAAGAATATGATAAAATCTGAATTGTATTGAATTGTTATTAAATTACATACATAAAGCTTATTTATAGTAGTTATGAAACCTTAGATTCCATAAAAGGTAATAACAATTGATTTGGAATCAAAATCCTATCTTAAAGTAACCTAATTACAATAGAATTTCAAAAATATACTGAAAATATCTAATTTATGAAAGAAATCCGCTTCCAAATCAATCCAAAACGCGTCAGCCAAAAACGACCAACTCGTCGGGGCGAGTTAAGCTCGCTGGGGCGAACTCCAATAGAGAGAAATTGGTCGGGGCGGCTTCAGAGCTGGCTGGAGTGAACTTGGACAAAGAGGAACTCGCTGGGGCGAGTTCATTGGCTTGACGGGTTCGTTGGGGCGAGCTCTTACTTTTGCTCCAGACTTGGCTTGATCATTTGCAACACATTCACGAACTTGGAATCCATCTTAATAGCTTTTGAACTCGATCCAACCTCGACCCAAACTTCTTAAATCAAACCAATAAGCCCCTCCTTGAAGCGTTTAGCTCGAGCTCTCGTCTTGGGCCCAACCAGAACGCACACCGAATCAGCTCCATGTGATCTATTCATTTTTGAGCAAGGGATGTCCTCATTATAACTCGTCTGGAAATACATCCGCAAATTCTTGCACGATCGGTATCTGTACCATTTCTGCTCCCACTTGACGGGTATTAACAACATGACACAGATAACCTATGCATCCTTTTATTAACAGTTTTTGCGCTTGCATCATCATCAGACAACGAGAATGTCGTTGTGATTTACTACCATAGAATACTACCTTAGACTGCTTCGAAGTATGAAGGTTTACGCTCTTCTTCTGACAATCTATTATCGCCCCGTGGTTAAACAACCAATCTATTCCCAATATTACATCGAATTCTCCCAATTTAATCGGAATTAAATCTACTGATAACTTATGTCCTCTAATTTCAATGCAACAATTCCTATGAATGTGTTCGACATGGATTACTTCCTTATTCGCAACTTCTATGTTCAAGGGTGACTCTAGTTTCTCTAGAGGTAAGCTTAAACGTCTAGCAAAATCATAGGATATAAACGAACAGGTCGCACCCGAATCAAACAATACATATACATTAATATTATTGATTGGGATGATACCTGAGACTACATCTCTAGATGCCACAGTATCTTGGACCGTCATGTTGAAGGTCCGGGTGGTTGGTTTACTCGGTGGGGCTAGACCAGTTACAGTCAGCTTACCACTGCTGTTTCCTTTGTTGCCGCTCCCCCTGTCGGCTCCCTTCTTCGGGAAATTTCTTGCCATATAGTCTACCGCTCCACAGACGAAACATCTTGTGTTTTTCTTTAGGATGGGGCAGTTAGGACAGATGTGTACCTCTTACCCGCAGTCATAGCACACTGACTTTCCCTTCAGATAGACCCCTGAGTGGTTCTTCCCGCAGGTCTTACACGGTTCTCCCTTCTTCTTCGGGTCCCCTTGTTTGGTTTCGGTATTCTCAAAATTGTTCCATTTCCTCTTCTAACTTCCTCCACTTCCACTGGCTCCCTCGGCCTTACTTCCCCCTTCGCTCTTATTCTTATTCGTCGTCTCCCTATTGTATAGGCTCAGCGCCTCGCTTCCCCCTTCGGCTATAATAGCCTTCTCCAGGATTGATCCAAAAGAACTAATCTGTAACACAGACACTTTATTGTAGAGCCAGGGATTCAGGCCATACTCAAACTGTCTCGTCTTCCTTTCTTCGGTGTCCACTTAGTGTGGAGCGAACCTAGCTAGTTCATTGAACTTTGCAGCATATTGGGAAACTGACATCTCCCCCTGCTTCAATTCTAAAAACTGCACTTTCATACGGCTTTGCATGCTCTAAGAAAAATAATTCTCGAAGTATAACTCCTTGAATCTTTCCCAAGCAATAACTCCATCTCCAGCCCGATTCTGGTTGCCTTCCCACCTGAAGTTGGCCTCACCCTTCAATAGGTAGGTAGCAAATGCGGTCTTTTGCTCCTCCCCGACTCTGGCAATAATAAATGCCTTCTCTACAACCTATAATTGAGCCTTTATAGGCTCAATGGTCACCCTAAACTCAGGCGGTCCCACGCTCTTAAAGTCCTTAAAGTTGGCAACATGCACAATTGGAAGATCTAAAGGTGCTACGGTAGGAGTTCTATCAGGGCCCCTACTAACATATCTATAAAATTATCGCATAGGATTTTCCTGGTCCCTATTCTCGTTTTCTGGTTCTTCAGTTTGGTCTCTTTGCATTCTCGTACGTCTTGGCGGAATTTTCTGTTAAATAATAAAATTATATTATTATTAATCCATTATTTATCTTTTAACACATTTTTTTAATTAATGATAACATATATTCATCACAAAGTACATTTAATAAATATTTTTATATTAATATGCTTCTTAATTCATACAACTTACTTCATATAGCTTCAGCCATTTACATACTATCCCTCTATTACTTACAAAAGATGGGATTTACATAACTATTCCGCAACTTGAACTAAAGTTGGGACTATACAAAAGATATCCCGCTACTAATACCAAAAGTTGGGATTCACATCATTACCTATATATATATATATATATATATATATATATATATATATATATATATATACCTACACATTTTTTTAAACATAGCTTACATACCTCTATTAACGGCATCTGCGCGCTCCTCTATTACTATCGTGACCCCTACTCATAGTGTAACAGGTCTGACCTTTTTTAGCAGGGTAGTAATATACCCTATCCTGAATACGGTCCATGGAAGTTCCATAGGAATAGTTCATTTGGTCGATCTTCCTCTTCTTCACTCTCACTTTAGCTTCCAGATCATCTACCTGATCTTCAGCCCTCACTCTATCCGTGATTTCTGCCTCCCAGTACTCTTCTATCTCATGCTTCTCTGCCAGGAGATCTTGCACCCTCTTTTCTAAGTCTAGAGCTTTGTTCTTTGTTGTATGGAGTTTGATATTCAACTCCACGTTCTCTGATGATTTGGATCAGCGCTTTCAGAATCTCAGGATTTATAAACTTATCCTCTAATTCCTCCTCTGAGGGTACAGCCTCAGATGCTGCACCGTCTAGCTCCTCCTTGTGCTCGGACGGATCCTCACCCGAATCTTCTTCTAGGTCATTCTCAATAAGAGCTTCTACCTCGAATATTGGCTCGGGTGGAGCGATCAGCTCCTCGCTCACTATATATATGTCTCTATACTCTCGTTCTTCTCCTGACATCTACATTCAAATTTTAATATCTTGATTAGCACATATTAACAAAGTATATTTATTATTATCACATAACAAATATAGTTTATTTTAAGTTTACTTTTTATTATTACTTTCGATGAATTTTCTCAATTCATCTTCTTAAAAATTTATCTGAGTTTATCTGCTTACCAACTTCTCTAACTTCTCTAAGGTCATATTCTTAAGGTATTCCCTCCTCCCTCCCTACCAAAAGTTTATAAACCTACAGGTTTGATACCAACTGTAACGCCCCCGAAATTCGGGTCTACCTTTAAACCCGAGTTCGGTGCGTCACGGTACTATTCATTTAACATCCACATATATCTAACTATATAATCTTAATGACACAAATGTAATTACTATATTATTACATCATATCCATTCAATCCCAGGTTCTAAATACCTTTACATATTCAAAACATCATAATAATAATAATAATTATTACAATAATACTACTAAACTATTACATAACCGCTTCTATTCATTCATCTTTTTCTTTCCCTTATCCTTACTGGATCCTTCACCCCGTTCGGGCTTAGCTGAAACATTTAATTTAAAAGAAAGAATGAGCATTTAATTGCTCAGCAAGTATAATAGTTGGATAACAACAAAATCAAGAATTAATTTATACTACTTCAACAACTAAACAATAGTTGTGAAACATTCCGAATAAACAAGAATAATACTGTACTTTTGTTTAAAATAACTTCTAAAACAACATACTGAGCGGTCATAAGACCTTGAACTTTTATTTTCATTCATAAAAAGGTTTCACAGTAATTCAACTGCAAACCGGTATGCTTACGAGCACTTTTAGGTGATCAACCTATACTCTATGTTGATCAACACTCTATTTTTAAATGACTATATGCGTTTGGTTTAAGCGCCTCATGGCCTTGCCGGATTAACCGACTAAAACTGTCCCCTTATATTAGGGTTGTTCATCTCATACATGCATTAGAATCCTAACCGAAACAATTCAGTTGGATAGATCTACTTAACTTCAATAATACTTCAATTGATAAAATATTCAACATTTGTCTAGCCGAGTCAAATGACATCGACAGTCATTATAAGCAATTCATGAATAATAGAACTTAAAAGCTTTAACAGTTTATGCATAGCATAGCTTGAACTCTTGTGAAAAGTTTAGAAGTACTTGCATTCAATATGAAAATCAAATGAAGTCAGGGTACTTGCTCAAATATAAAAATTGAGCAAATTTAGGAAACTTGTCTTACGCGTCTTCTAAAAGTTTACGCTAATTCGCCGTTTGAATGGCCTACATAATTAAGTTTACATATACATACCAATTAACCACATAATTGACGCCAAATATTGGTTTATGTTAACTCTATTCAATAACTTATAATGTCTGATTCATAAGAATCGGAACACATTTCTAAGTTACAAGCACTTGGTTCGACGTTTTAATGCTCGTACGTCGCACACCCGATTTACCTTACTCGAATGCCCAAGCGACATGCCCTTGCGTGTGCTTAGCACGCTCATGCTATTTGTCTACTACTCATTGATTAATGATAAGTATTTTTCATTTCATAAAGTTCATCTTTTATAATTTAGAACAACATAGTTTAGCGTTTGAAAGTATTACACGTCGCACGCTTGAACGCCCGACGTTCGCCGCCCGACGCCCTGCCTAGCCAGCCTTGGCCTGCCTAGCCCTTGGTCACACCAGCGCCGCGGCTCTCTACCCAGTGTCGTGGCTCTCGAGGACAGCGCCGCGGCGCTGAACTCCCTGTCCTCGAATTGAATCAAAGCTCACATTTTTAGCTTTAGTCGATTTTAACATACCTACTTCGTAACTTCATAACTCGCTCATCCGATATCGGAATGAGTTCTTTCTTGAGCCATTTTCTTGCTCGTAACATCCTCTACACATTCCCACAAATGAAATAATTTTTCAGATTATCTAAGAAGCCGAAGTAGTGGCTCAAAAGTTCCTCGTGAACTAGTTTTCGCCAAATAACGTTTTCAACGTCGAGTTTTCAAATCGTCATAACTTACTCATCCGAAGTTGGAATGAGCTCATTCTTGAGCCTACGACTCACTTTTACTATGTTCTACAAAATCCCTAGAAAACTAAAGTTTTCTGGAAGCGTTATTTACCCGTAAACTTGGCACGAAAATCATATCAAACTAGGGTTTTCATCATTTTAACGTCTTTTATCAAAAATTTTACCATAACTTCGTTATAGCATATTTTTACTCCGTTCTAATTGGAACATTTTCATAACATACATATGTATATTTCCTTCTTTCTGGATTTTAAGAATTAACTTACAAACAATGGTTTACACTAGTCCAATGAACAACAAATATAACTTTTTTTATGCTTTCTTGGTTTGGTTCGTTATTAACATTACATTTTCACTTATCATGCATATTACCGGTGTTTTTAGTCCACTAATGTCATCATCCTTATATCACCAAAATCCTTCATGATCTTTCATCGCAACAACAACCACCAATAAAGCAATACATACATATATAAAGCTTAAGGAATGGTTTTAGGGTTTAGGGTTTTTACCTTTGTTCTTGCTTAAGCTTTGAATGAGATGATTAACTTGCTAGCTTTTCTTCTCTTTTCCTTGCTCAATCTGAAATTCTCTCCCTTTCTCAATATTATTATAGTTTCTTTTCTTGCTTTTGTGAATTGGTGAGTTTGTGAAGAGAAAGGCTTGCTATTTATAGGATTTGTAAGAGTTGGGGTAGTTTGGTCTTTAAGACAACTTTGCTAGGGTTTTAATCTTGGACCCTTAACTTAGGTTTTACATGGTCAATCCCCTCTAATTCTTCAATCCTTACTAACCTTTCCCTCATTATCCAACACACAACTAACCATGATTGAGTTAAAATGATCAAGCTAGGACTTTTGGGGTCAAGACATTAAATGAAGAAGACTTGCAAGGCTTAGCTTGGTCAAGCTACTCCCTCTCCCCTTTGGCCGGATCCCCCCCCCCCCCACTTGGTCCCTCATTTGGGTTTTATTTAACCCACATTTCAATTCATTTAACCCACATGTTGTCCCTCCTTTGACCTTGATAGTTTGGACTTGATTTAATATTAGTTTGGGTCATTATTTGGGCCTCCATCACCATTAATTTGGGCCTTGATTAAATCATTCTTGGGCCTCCTACATTACTTCTATTTGGGCTTCTGATACAAAGCCGGAGGATTAATAATTAATCTTGACTTTCGTAATTCCGAGACAAGCTGAAAAATCGCGTTTTTCGTTTTTAAATTTTATTAGAGATTACGTCTCATGACATCATATAAACGTTATGGCGTTCTTCAAAAAATCGAAAAACGTAAAAGACGTTTTTAGCGTGAATAGTGTTTTTACCTCTTTTCTCGAAAAAATTTATTTTCGTCTCTGAAACCCTAATTCGTAAGTTCTAGCACGTAAACACAATTCAGGTCATAATACGAACTTTAAACACATAATACAGAATAATATTCATAAAAACTCATTTTATTCAATAATATTCATAAAACCCTAATTATAAGGCTAAGAATGATTCTCTATTATTACAAAACGAGCCAAAGCAGCCTTATATAGGCACCCTAGGGTTGTCACAGGTCCACCTGCGGCAGTCCTAGGGCGAGCCCACCTGCATTAATTTTCATGTCGTGCCGTCAGTTTTCGTGTCGTGCACCAAAACGTCCATAACTTTCAAACCGGGATAAGTTAGAAAACATTCATACCAATCCAGAAAGCTCTCTTTGAGAGCTATACAATGACATCAAATTTGATCAATTTTGAATTTGAGAAGATGGAGAAAAGGGTAAAAATCAACCTTCTATAAACGTTGACTAGTCACTCGTATTCTTTTCTGTAACTTGTTGCTTAGAGGTCATTGTGCGGACTCCAAATAATCATTTTGAGTATTGTAATATTTGCTTTGACATTTTTGTCTTGAGGTAAAATAATACTTTTACCCTCTGTCACTGTTAGATAAAAAAATGTACAAATTTTGAGTGTCTACAGAGATTATCCCTTATAATAAAAAAATATCACCGATAAATAATTGTATAACAAATCTCGTGCTTTACGGGACGTAATGAGTGTTTACCGTCACATACCATGTCAATACTAAATCGGTAGTTCAACACATAATATATTGAATGGTCCAGTTGTCCACCACAATATCGAACAAGCAGTGCAATAATTACATAATTGAGATACAAAATTGAATAATTCTAGGCCGACCGGCGCCGGTGACCCTTTAGCGACCGGTCGGAATTTTTTTTTTTTTTTTTTTTTTTTTTTTTGGTTTTGGTCTGTACAACACTGTTTTGTATATGTATCCAAAACACACCTAAATCACTTTTTTTTAAAAAAAATTTCAGTTCCAATAAATCACATAAATTATTTGAGAGTGAAAATCCAAAAAAAAAAAAAAAAAAATTTCCGACCGGTCGCTGAGCCCGGTCGCCCCAGAAGTACTCTACAAAATTTCGAACATCATTTAGAAACCCCAAGCATATCTTATACTCCCTCCGTCCCAAATTAATTGCTCAGTTTTGACTTTTTAAAGTTAAATTGACCATTTTTAAAACTAATCTTTTTACTATTTTTGCTAAAACATAGGTGAAGAGATTATAACCAAAAGAAAGTATATACAATTTATTACTAACCCCAATTTTTATAATTTTAGAAATATATTTACATATGCTTAATTATTAATTCTAAAAATAGTTAATTTGACTTGAAAAAATCAAAATTAAGCAATTAATTTGGGACCGAGGGAGTACTTGATTTTGCAATGTGCCTGTGGTACGAACAGAGATACAAGTTGTAACACGGGGTTCAGACAGTAGATAAACACTAAAGACAGATTCAATTAAAAGAAAAGAAACAGAAAAACACAAAGCAATGCCAAACAGAAAAACACAAGTTTTTTCTTATTTGCAAACTAGTAGTTAAGTTTTGTACAAAGAAACAACTACTTTTTTTTCTTTCTGATTCCCAACGATTCATTAGCAGGAATGCCTTCTATGAATTTATTCCTAATACTAGAAAGATGTGAACAAGAGAGCAGTTCTTTCAGGAAGTCACTCCTAGTCCTAGATCCATAAGAGAACCTCGACTCGAGATCTACTGAACTTCATCATATTCAATTGAGCTTTTGAGACATACCAACACCATCCTTCACTCTTTAATTTGTTTTCAAACTTTAGTTTGGGTACTCTGAAATGGATCTCCCCTCTCAAGCACGCGGACACCAGGAGAGACAGATTCCACCTCGTGCTCAGAGCTGAGGTAATTTCCTGCTGACATTTATCAAACGATAGAAAAATCAAGTATATTCAGTTTTTGTAATTTGAACAGAAATTGTTTAAGTTAGATAAATGCTTTGCAATATAAAATACACAGACGAGGAAAGTCAAATTCTACCTCGTGCACGGAGATGGGCTGGGTGCTGACATTTACCAAACAAGAGAAGGATTAGCTACGGTTAGATTTGTGGTTTGACAGAAATTATGAAGTTAAATAACGTTTTGCAATTTAAAATGGAGAGGAATCAACTACCAGTCACAGGCATGACACCTTCAATCGCTGCAACATAGCATATTACTACTTTACCTGACCAGGCTTTAGAAATTTAAATATGTTTAGGATGGAAAATTTTCAATAATCTGACGAAACACTGAAGATGATGTATTCGCATGATCTGCAGTGGGCAGACTGGTTTCATATAGATTGTCATCCTGCTCCTTTTTGGGTTTGAGGAACTTTACATCATTCTCGTTGAGCTGTTGTCCATCAAGGAAAGACTGGACTGAACCCATTGGTTTTCCATTGTTATTAAAATCTATGCCGCCCATATCCATATTTGCTGATCCTGTAATACTCATTGGTAAGGAGAAGCGGAAATTGGGCAGAACTGGAGAGACTGAACAGGCTGTATGGGGATCACTATGGTTGGAATTCATTACAAACGAGCCAAAAGACATTGAGTTTGGTAGGGGTGGTAATTTCATCGGGTAAACAGAGGAACCTCCAAATTTCATGTCAGCACCAAAATTTCCAAGAATATAGGGTCTAAGAAATTCATTAGGTGGTGCGGGATTTCTTTCGAAACGAAGAGCAAGATCATGAACTTGTGGTTCAAGCTTTGGGGAATTAGAAGTTCTAGTTAATGTTAGAGTAGGCTGAGTGCTAGAGACAGACGGTGGTAAACTTCCAATACTCGAAGTGATCACCTGACTACTGTTTTTGGCAACAGGCACTTCATGGTTGTGTTTCCCCTCATATGTTGTAATTACAGATTTTAGATTGTGGGAGGCTCTTTCCACATGCTTTCTTACTGGGCATCCGGCACTAGTGCATTTGTAATAGCTCCTGCAGGAAGGCACATTTCAGGAAAACCTGAGTTCAATACTCGTAAAAAGTAGTTGAAGGACATGGACTGTTGGACTTCATATTACAGTCTGCATAAGTGTCTAGTATATATGATTTTGATACTTTAACCAAGTCCATGAATGATCTAAAGAAAAAAAATTGTGTAAAAAGAAATCAAATAATCACATACCTCGGGTTAGGATTTCCTTTGACTACTTTTTGCCCATACTTTCGCCATCGATACCCATCATCAAGTACATCTACTTCACTTTCTATCTGGACAACAATTCTTGGTTCACGTGTTGCCCTCGATGTCAAATTTGTTTCATTTATGCAGCTGTCTTTCCTCCTGAAATGAGTGGTTAAATATAATTTGAAAACATGAATGTTTTTCTTATGTACCTGCTACAGTATAATAAGACGGACGTGGAGGAATTACCTCCTTTTTGACTCAAATTCACCGTCATCAGCATCTTCTTCAAGCGATATGCTTCCCTGGGTTGCACCATCTTCATCACCATCATGACTAGCAAATGTAGAAAGTTCTGGAGTTCCGGCAGATTCAAATACACCCATTGGTTTTCCTTGGGTGTTCGACAAAAGATCTGAGATCTCGGTCAGAACAGATGTTGAAGATGTCCTTTCAAGACCATCAGGCCTACAGTCTGAACCAACCTTTATATCCTTACACCCCAGTTGAATATTTCTCCAAATTTCCCCTCCTTCCACTTTGATGCCAGAGCCATTGCTTTCAATCCCTGAGATCTCACTGAACGAAAACCGAGACCCAAGTATTGCCCGGCGATTAGGCTGAGGTTTTTGGTGATTATGAGCACCCTTATAGATTATTTCTGTTATTTGCCCATCATGGGAACGTTCTACCTTTTTCTTCACCTGACAATTTGGATGCGTACATTTGTAGTAGCTCCGAGGATATTCACTACCTTTAACTTGTTTTTGCCCATACTTTCTCCAGTTATATCCATCTTCGGATGACCTCAGCATTCCTGTGGGAGCATATCCCTCTTTTTCTTGTCCTTCTAGAAGACGAGAAAGCACTGCATCACCTCCATTTGTAGGTTCTATGAACTGATACATTTGATCACCTGCTGTATTGGTATGACGTGATCGTTTTAAAGCATTACAGTTTGCATTCAGAATCATATCTTCCGATAGTTTAACTTCATCAGCAGATGAATCAGTAGCACAGTTATTTGTAGCAGTTTGTTTTTGATAATCTGCTGGGAATTCAACATCCATAGGTGGCTGCATGGGAGCAAGAGTTCATTAATTAAAATCAGCCCCCAAATATGAGAAATGCTGAAAGAGGAAGAAACCTGTACAGAATCAAAAATACCACACAATTTAAATATACTAGTAATATTAATATCTTGCCAATACACTATAACAAGTCTACAGTCCAAACACAGGCTTCAACATCAAGAATTCAACATATATAAAAATCTTAAGAGAAGTGAAATAGTATCTGAAAAGGATTTGTGTAATCATATAATTATCACTGTCTGCGTAAGTTTTGTTACTTCTGCCAGATACTCCTTATGCAATACAGAAGTGGGATCCAAAACTTACCACAACACGCCCGCACACAAAGAAAAATTAAAAATTTAAAAAAACTTGTCTCAAATTAAAGCCGCCTTTTATCCCATAGTTTGGTTAGGCTGAAAATGAATAATATATTAAAGCGTAAACACAAAATTCATTTGGATTGATTTTCATAAGAGACAGCTACTTTTTACAGCCAGCTCGCAATGCCTGACTCAACATTTCTCCTTTATCCTGACTTGGGACAGGCTATGCAAGAAGCATAGCGGAGACGCACACAAAAACAACAACAAAAAATAAAATAAAATAAAACAAAACATAAAAGCAAAAAGAGCAAAAGGCAAACAAAAATTCGAAAGAAAGAAAACCTATATGGCGGTGGGTGTTTCCTGGGCTTGAACCCCGTAAGCACTTGCCCATCGCGCCAAACACAACCTTCGTAGTTGTAAGTTTAAACATTGTGATAATATTCCATCAGTTAAACATGCCAAACTAGACCAGTTATACCAATTAAATAGATAAATTTTACCTTCTTTGTTAGATCTGAAATGCATGGCAATGAAATGGGACCGCCATCATGCTTGAAACTGAAAGAAGAGACAACATCACTGTCCCTGTCCACATCTGCAGCAGGAGCGACTGAATTCAGCATTAAGCTTTCATGACTGAGAGGGGGGAATGGATAAGTTCCGGTAGTGGGAGATTGATGTGCCTATGGATAAAGAGAAAATGACTTAAAAAAGAAGTAAAGAAAAACCTTTATGGAATTAAAGGGGATTACTCAGAGTAACCTTGAAGGATGCACTGTGCCAAAATTACTCAATCATGACAAGGCAAACCACAAAAAGAGCCATCTGGACAAAATTATCTTGTAAATAGAACCTCAGTTCCATTATATATATGAATCAAGATATGTGGTAAAATAACGTGATATTTCCAATTGGGTGAGCATTAACATTGTGAGTTTGTTCCTATGATATGGTTGTGATGTCCCAAAACCTCAAAACATACACCAAGTCATTAATGAATGAGTCACCTGACAAAACTACTGTATATGTCATACACGAAAGTAATATGCCCTCAAGTCAATTATATTTGATGTAATAAGCATTTACTTTGTAATCTTATTCAAATATTAATAATAGAATAAAAGGCATATTTTATCCATGTTAATTGGTTGAATTAATAAATGTGATGAACCCATAGTTTTCGAGCAATGCTTTTAGAATCATGATGAGATCATGCTAGTGAGATCTAAATTCAAGAAAGCTCAAAACTAAAATGTTCCTAATCGTTGGATCACTAATATTGGGATTACTGATCCGGATAGATTAGTACATACTATGCTTGATCTTTAGAAGATAATGATTGATCTCATAATCATTTGTGTGAAGACACTAAAGCAAGTATGTAGGTGCTTATTAGAGAATAAGTTCACTGAACGTGACTCGCTTAAAGAACCCTAATGGAGTTTTATTCACCTGTCAATAGGGAAGTTCTTAAGTGATAGTTGTACAAGTGATCCTTGGACTTGAGATCATCATAGTACCTTGTGTATGTTAAGTTATACTTTGTCATATTCCTTAATACCTTAGGGTATGTCATAGGGTATGTACGGGTATAATAAAGTATACACGGAGGTAGGTGAATGATCGACAAAGGATCTACCACTTCTGATAAAGGGAGAGAATGTCCTATGCGATTTGATAAATGACAACTCAGAAATCCCTGGCCAGGGTTGAATGAAAATTAGAAAGGAGTTTCTAATTTACATTAATCGGAGTTGTGCATTTTTAAATCGAAATGCATATGATTAAATAAAATAAGACTTGTCAGTAATTCCATGTCTTATATTTAATCGGGACATTGTATGGTAGAATGATTGAATTGTACGGTAACTACTACTGAATAGGTTCTATGTGATTAAACATTGATTTCATATTATTCGGATAGTCATGATACATTATCGTAAGGTGTCCCTCATGATGTAGAATAAATATTATTTATTTATGTTTGAATTAAAGGAGTTTAATTCATTATAAATAATATTAGAATTGTTCTAATTTATTTATTCTACTACCGGCAAAATATTAAACCTAAAGGGTCACACCGCAAAAAGAATAATATTATATTAGAAGAAATTGGCTTAATGATAATAAATTAAGTATTTAATTTATTAGTTGAATAAATTGAAATGCTTAATATTTATAATGATATATTTGGAGAAATATTGAATTATAAATTAATAAGAAAAATCTTATTATTATTATCATTTAATTCTTAATTAGATTAAGAATTAATTTAAATGAAATGTAAATATCATTTAAATTAAATGCAAAAGGTGGGCTAAACTAATAACATGTGTTAGTTGCTTAAATGCAAAACATGTGGGTTAGGAGAATAATGTTACTTACATATTATGTAAGTATTATTCTTGGTAGTATACTAATTGAATTAGGGTTTTCCTAATTCATCTAACCTAGCATTTATTGCACTTAGAGAAGTGCTAGCCTCCATCTAATGAAAGAGTTCTTGATGAAGAGTTCTTATTATTCTTAAGAGTTAGGAATAAAAGATTTAATTGGATTAGCCATCCAAGATTTCTAGGAAATCAAATATTGTTTCTTGTATAATCATTCTTGGTGGATTACCTCTAGAGTGCTACATACACTTTGTAGCTAGTGTTTAATTCAAGGAACAAAGATTGGAGGAGCTTGAAGAAATCAACAAACAATTGTAGATTGGAGAAGCTTGAAGAAATCAAGAGAGGAGTAGATCTTGTAGCGGTTCAAGAGTTGAGTCATCAAAGGTATTTTCTCTTGTTATTCTTCTTCAATTAATAGCTATGCATAAGGTGATTCATGGTTAAGTTGCAAAATTTTTAATTTCCATTTTCCGTTGCGTATTACAATTAGATTGTGATTTTGCAAACTTACAGTGGTATCAAGAGCCATCCTTATGCGTATTATTAATTGTGTCAATCATATATATATGTTGATATGTGTTTAGAACAATTTTTTGGGTATAATTGTTAGTATGAAATTATGTTTTTTGGAAAAACATCAAAATCAAAACAAAAATAAAAAAAAACTGTTCACCAGGAACTGTTCACGCCGGAACTGTTCACCGGCACTGTTCTCGTCGGAACTGTTCACTGACGGAAACTGTTCACCGGCAGGAACTGTTCACCGTCGGCACTGTTCACCGGTCAGCCCGTTACTGTTCATCGGGCAGCTGGGCACTGTTCATTACAATAAAAAAAAAATTTGATTTTCCAATTTTAAAATTTCAATGTCAAAAATAAAGATGTTTATTTTGGACTTGGAATTGGTTTAAAATAAAGTAGTTTATTTTAATTAATATTGAATTTCAATTTTGAACAAAGATTCTAAATTTTATAAAGGAGTTTATATTAATTTGAAATGGATTAAAATAAAGAAGTTTATTTTAATTGGATTTTAGATTTCTACTAGTCAATTGCCCATTAAATGATATCAATTATATATATTGAATGTTTATTAATTCATGAGATGAATGGTTTTATATATGTTGATATATATAGGGGATGATTAAGGACTATTGACCAATGTGATTGGATTTAATTTGAATGGATGCTTGAATGAATGGTTTTATTCATAATGGGGTCTGCGTACCTCGTCTATCTAAATTTCTAAATGTAATTTCTATCTCTCTCTTATGTACTTCCCCTTGACTGTTGATCAAGGTTTCTATTTTGTTAAAATAGAGTGTAATAGGATTTAATAGAGTTACTAGAGAAATTGAAACCGAAGAGCAGGAGCATTGAAGACCCATTTGTAATGAAGCATGGGTTGAATGTAATAGTTATATTCAAATTTATTCTTGCACCCTAGGTTTGACCTATTGATTTACTCGGTGGCTCGAGTGAATCAAATTAGATTAAGTCCATAATCATCCCATATAGAATATAGTATTCTATGAATGCATGCTTATAATATATATATTAAATATATTATTATTCATGTTGATGAATGTTTAATATGACGCGTATTTATATATATACTTGCATGCGCGCTAAACAAGATGAGACCATTAATAACAAAACCCTCATTACAAAATATTAAGTTGAATACGTTTAAAGGTATTTCAAAAATATCAAACGTAGCCTTCTAGCATGATAAAGCAATAGAGTATTAATTATTTAATATTAGTTTGTTGTGCACACACAAGACTCATAGTAAATTTTTAAGATGTTGGCTTTATTACATTAAAAATGTTTTATAAGGAATTGAACAATACTAGTTTTGTTGTGCACACACAAGGACTATATTTTTCTATTCGCTTATATGGAAATGCTAGGTGAAACTTAACTTGGATTATTTTAGTTCGGATGTGCACACACTTGACTATTATAATCTAAGAGGCAAAATACAAGGAGTTACA
Organism: Aralia elata; assembly: GCA_034770075.1. Classification (NCBI taxonomy): domain Eukaryota; kingdom Viridiplantae; phylum Streptophyta; class Magnoliopsida; order Apiales; family Araliaceae; genus Aralia; species Aralia elata. The sequence goes on along the minus strand of CM068387.1, from coordinate 54,025,413 downwards.
TAGTTGATGTAATTGACAAGAGTTGTCTACCCTTTGAATAAATATATGGTTTGTTGTGCACACACAAGACTGTATATTTATGTCAATAGGATCCTTACTCACTAAACAGATTTTTCGAAAATTTGTCGAACTATATATGGAGGGTCATATAGTTTGAATAAAATAGTGGGAGACACCTTTTAATAAAGACCTACATTAAATTGGTGTTTAATAAAATTGAATGCATGCTAATGTTGTTTAAATCACAAATTCATTTTCAGAATTTTACAATGGCCCATTCACTATCACTGCGGAGCATATTGGATGCTAATAAACTAACCGGACCGAACTACACGGATTGGTTAAGGAATTTGAGAATTGTTCTCACCGCTGAAAAATTATCTTATGTCCTTAATACACCTGTCCCTGCAACTGTTGCAGAAAATGCCTCTGAGGAAGAGATTGCTACTTTTAAAAAATGGCAAGATGATGCTATGGTAGCTCAATGCATCATGCTCGCATCCATGAGTAACGAGTTACAGCGTCAACATGAGAAAATGGATGCACCTGCTATATTGCTTCACCTGCAAGAGTTGTATGGTGAACAAAGTAGGTCTGCAAGATATGAGATATCTAAGGAGCTCTTCCGATCTAGAATGACCGATGGCCCTACAGTACAGGCGCATGTCCTCAAAATGATCAATTTGATTGAACAATTAGGACAACTGGGTTTTGTAATGGATGGAGAGTTGAGCCAAGATTTGATCTTGCAGTCACTCCCGGACTCCTACTCACAATTTGTTGTGAATTTTCACATGAACAAGCTTGATGTTAGCTTGCCTGAATTGCTTAACATGTTGAAAACTGCAGAGAGTCACTTTCCATCCAAGAAAGACCAAGTCTTACTGATAGGTGACGCTTCCAAGAAAAGGAAGTGGCCCAAAGGAGCTTCTGCTAAGAAGAAAAATTCTAAGAAGGCAAAAGGAAAGACAGTTGACAAAGGTAATAAGAATAAAACAAATGCGGATAGCAAAGGAGTTTGCTTCCACTGCAATAAGCCTGGACATTGGAAGAGAAACTGCAAGGATTACCTTGTAGAGGCAAAACAGAAAAAGCTTGTTGAAGCTTCAGCTACAGATACAGGTTTATTCATGATTGAAATAAATCTTTCTGTAAGTCAAAATTCTACTTGGGTATTAGATACTGGCTGTGGTTCTCACATATGCAATTCATTACAGGGAATAAGCAGAAGTAGAAGGCTAAACAAGGGAGAAGTAACTCTACGAGTGGGAAATGGAGCAAAGGTTGTTGCATTAGCTGTGGGGACTTATTGTTTAGCACTGCCTACGGGAAAATCTATCAATTTAAATTGTTATTATGTACCTGTTCTCATTAGAAACATTATATCTATTTCTATGTTGGACAAAGAAGGATTCGATGTTATATTTAAGAACAATGGTTGTTCTATTTATAATAATAATGTTTTGTTTGGAACTGGTAGATTAATTGATGGACTTTACTTACTTGACTTACATGAAAATATTTTTCAAATTGAACAAACTTGTAAAAGAAAAAGAGATGAAGTAAATCATACTTTCATTTGGCACTGTAGACTCGGTCACATCAATGAAACAAGATTAAACAAGTTGCATATTGATGGTCTTTTAGAACCATTCGATTTTGAATCATATCCAACTTGTGAATCATGTCTCATGGGTAAAATGACTAAATCTCCATTTAGTGGACATGGAGAGAGGGTTGCAGGGTTGTTAGAGTTGGTACACACAGATGTATGTGGACCTATGACAACAGATGCTAGAGGAGGGTATTCGTATTTCATTACATTCACTGATGATATTCAAGATTTGGATATGTGTATTTAATGAAATACAAATCTGAATCATTTGAAAAGTTCAAAGAATTCAGAAGTGAAGTAGAGAAACAAACTGGCAAAAGTGTTAAGATTCTTTGATCAGATCGAGGAGGAGAATACTTGAGCAATGAGTTTCTTAATCATCTCAAAGAAAATGGTATTCTCTCTCAATGGACGCCTCCTGGTACGCCACAATTAAATGGTATATCTGAAAGGAGGAATCGTACCTTGTTAGACATGGTGCGGTCCATGATGAGTTTCACCGACCTTCCAATATCATTCTGGGGTCATGCCCTAGAAACGGCTGCATATCTACTTAACAAGATTCCCTCAAAATCCGTCCCTAAGACTCCATATGAGATGTGGACAGGGAGGAAACCCAGTCTTAAGCATGTTAAGATTTGGGGTTGTAACGCTTATGTAAAGAAGTTACAAAGCGACAAACTTGAGGCTAGATCAGACAAGTGCAAATTTGTGGGGTATCCTAAAGAAAGTTTAGGATATTATTTCTATAATCCTACCGAGCAAAAGGTGTTTGTTGCCAAACACGCTACCTTCTTGGAAAAGGAATTTATCCTTGAAGGGGCTAGTGGGAGGAAAATAGATCTTGAAGAAATTCAAGAACCACAAATCACTACAGATCAAGTGGATGAACATGTTCAAGTAGATATAACTTATGTACCACAACCGAGTCGTAAATCTGGAAGGGTGCCGAAAATACCTAAAAGGTATACACTCATCATAGAAGATAATGATGAGGTACGCATTGTAACTGATGATGATCCAGTAATATACGATGAGGCTATGAGTAGTAAACACTCTGAGAAATGGCAAATAGCCATGAAATCCGAAATGGACTCCATGTATGAAAACCAAGTATGGACTTTGGTTACTCCACCTGAAGGCATTGTGCCTATAGGGTGTAAATGGGTCTTTAAGAAAAAGACTGGAGCAGATGGCAAGGTGGAGACCTATAAGGCCAGACTGGTTGCAAAAGGTTTCAAACAAAGACAAGGAGTTGACTATGATGAAACCTTCTACTTGCGATTGCCGCTTACTATGACTACGAAATCTGGCAAATGGACGTGAAAACGGCATTCCTCAATGGGAAACTAGATGAGGATGTATATATGATACAGCCAGAGGGTTTTGTTTCAAAGGTTGGAACAAATCAAGTGTGTAAGTTACAAAGATCCATTTATGGATTGAAGCAAGCTTCTCGAAGTTGGAACATCCGTTTTGATGAGACAATCAAAGAGTTTGATTTTATCAAAAATGAGGATGAACCATGTGTGTACAAGAAAGTTAGTGGGAGTGCTGTGACATTCCTGGTATTATATGTTGATGATATATTACTTATAGGGAATGACATACCGATGTTATAATCAGTTAAAATTTGGTTATCTAAACACTTCTCCATGAAGGACTTGGGAGAAGCATCCTACATATTGGGGATAAAGATCTATAGAGATAGATCAAAGAGGATGCTCGGCTTAACCCAAGGTGCATACATTGATTCGATGTTAAAGAGGTTTAGCATGCAAGACTCCAAGAGAGGGCTCATACCGATGAGTCATGGAGTAAATCTCTCTAAGAAATTGTCCCCAAAGACACCTGAAGAGAGAGAACGCATGAATCAAATACCTTATGCTTCGACAATAGGATCCATAATGTATGGAATGATATGTACCAGACCAGATGTTGCTTATGCACTTAGTGTAACAAGTATGTTGGAAATAATAATGGAGAATATTTTTCTTCACTTTATTCCAATATTCCTCCACCTTTTCCCTATATTCTTCCTTATGTTTTATTCCATGTTTCCCACTCCATGTTTTCTTCCTTGTATTAGCTTGCATGTTTCCTTATATTAAGGAACATGTTTTGTCTTAATTATTTCTTCCAATTGTATAAGTAGGTAACCTTGTAAGCTTTCTAAGTAATGAAAATATATGAAATGTAAGTTCAAGTGTCTCTTTCTAACATGGTATCAGAGCCTGATCTTTTCCGGCGACCTTTTCCGGCGACTTTTTCCGGTGACTTTTTCCGGTGACTTTTTCCGGCGACTTTTCCGACAACTTTTTCCGGCAACTTTTTTCGACGACTTTTTCCAACAGTCACTTGTGCAGTTTTTTAAACTGCATATTTCCGGCGACTTTTCCGGCAACTTTTCCGGCACCATCTATGCAGTTTTCTGAAACTGCCTATTACAGTTTGTACCCCACAACCTGTTTTTTCTGAAACTTACCCACAGTTCTTTAAAAAAAAAAAAAAATGGGCGAAAAATTAGAAACTTCAAATTCTACTCCAGTGATGATTTTTCACAAGAAATCCCTTTTGCAATTGGGGTAAACTCAAACACACCACAACCATCCCAAGTTTATTACAGTAAAGGATCGTCTCACGAAGATGACGATTGGTGCTGGTAAGGAGATGGAGGTTTTTACAGGTATTGTCCAAACTGCCGGAATTGCTATTCATAGACGGAGTTACTAGTCACTACCAGAATTGCTATTCATAGACGGAGTACTGTTCACTGCCGGAATTGCTATTCATAGACGGAGTACTGTTAACTGCCGGAATTGCTATTCACAAACGGAGTTATGTCCAATTGCCGATCGTTTTCCAAGCTGAGAAATAGGAGATTTCTATTTATCAGCTTGAGGGGGAGTGTTGGAAATAATAATGGAGAATATTTTTCTTCACTTTATTCCAATATTCCTCCACCTTTTCCCTATATTCTTCCTTATGTTTTATTCCATGTTTCCCACTCCATGTTTTCTTCCTTGTATTAGCTTGCATGTTTCCTTATATTAAGGAACATGTTTTGTCTTAATTATTTCTTCCAAATGTATAAGTAGGTAACCTTGTAAGCTTTCTAAGTAATGAAAATATATGAAATGTAAGTTCAAGTGTCTCTTTCTAACAAAGTAGATATCAGTCTAATCCTGGAGAAGAACACTGGAAAGCTGTGAAAAATATCTTGAAGTACTTGAGAAGAACTAAAGATGTGTTTCTAGTATATGGTGGGTCTGATTTGAAACTAGAGGGCTTTACAGACTCAAGTTTTCAAACTGACCAAGATGACAGTAAATCCATGTCAGGGTATGTATTTACCTTGAACGGTGGAGCAGTGAGTTGGAAGAGTTCTAAACAGCAAACAGTTGCTGACTCAGTGACAGAGGCAGAGTATATAGCTGCAAGTGAAGCTGTAAAGGAAGTTGTTTGGATGAAGAAGTTCATTTTTGAACTCGGGGTAGTTCCTAGCATTACTGGACCCGTTCCGGTTTATTGTGACAACACTGGAGCTGTTGCACAGGCTAAGGAACCCAGGTCTCATCAGAGATCCAAACACGTGTTGCGGCGATTTCATTTAATTAGAGAAATAATTGAAAGAGGAGATGTCACCTTAGAAAGAGTGGACTCCCAGAACAACATTGCAGATCCATTTACTAAAGCATTATCGCAAGATCAATTCAATCGTCATTTCGATAAAATGGGTATTAGATACCAAGGTGATTGGCTTTAGTGCAAGTGGGAGATTGAAAGTAATATGCCCTCAAGCCAATTATATTTGATGTAATAAGCATTTACTTTGTAATCTTATTCAAATATTAATAATAGAATAAAAGGCATATTTTATCCATGTTAATTGGTTGAATTAATAAATGTGATGAACCCATAGTTTTCGAGCAATGCTTTTAGAATCATGATGAGATCATGCTAGTGAGATCTAAATTCAAGAAAGCTCAAAACTAAAATGTTCCTAATCGTTGGATCACTAATATTGGGATTACTGATCCGGATAGATTAGTACATACTATGCTTGATCTTTAGAAGATAATGATTGATCTCATAATCATTTGTGTGAAGACACTAAAGCAAGTATGTAGGTGCTTATTAGAGAATAAGTTCACTGAACGTGACTCGCTTAAAGAACCCTAATGGAGTTTTATTCACCTGTCAATAGGGAAGTTCTTAAGTGATAGTTGTACAAGTGATCCTTGGACTTGAGATCATCATAGTACCTTGTGTATGTTAAGTTATACTTTGTCATATTCCTTAATACCTTAGGGTATGTCATAGGGTATGTACGGGTATAATAAAGTATACACGGAGGTAGGTGAATGATCGACAAAGGATCTACCACTTCTGATAAAGGGAGAGAATGTCCTATGCGATTTGATAAATGACAACTCAGAAATCCCTGGCCAGGGTTGAATGAAAATTAGAAAGGAGTTTCTAATTTACATTAATCGGAGTTGTGCATTTTTAAATCGAAATGCATATGATTAAATAAAATAAGACTTGTCAGTAATTCCATGTCTTATATTTAATCGGGACATTGTATGGTAGAATGATTGAATTGTACGGTAACTACTACTGAATAGGTTCTATGTGATTAAACATTGATTTCATATTATTCGGATAGTCATGATACATTATCGTAAGGTGTCCCTCATGATGTAGAATAAATATTATTTATTTATGTTTGAATTAAAGGAGTTTAATTCATTATAAATAATATTAGAATTGTTCTAATTTATTTATTCTACTACCGGCATAATATTAAACCTAAAGGGTCACACCGCAAAAAGAATAATATTATATTAGAAGAAATTGGCTTAATGATAATAAATTAAGTATTTAATTTATTAGTTGAATAAATTGAAATGCTTAATATTTATAATGATATATTTGGAGAAATATTGAATTATAAATTAATAAGAGAAATCTTATTATTATTATCATTTAATTCTTAATTAGATTAAGAATTAATTTAAATGAAATGTAAATATCATTTAAATTAAATGCAAAAGGTGGGCTAAGCTAATAACATGTGTTAGTTGCTTAAATGCAAAAGATGTGGGTTAGGAGAATAATGTTACTTACATATTATGTAAGTATTATTCTTGGTAGTATACTAATTGAATTAGGGTTTTCCTAATTCATCTAACCTAGCATTTATTGCACTTAGAGAAGTGCTAGCCTCCATCTAATGAAAGAGTTCTTGATGAAGAGTTCTTATTATTCTTAAGAGTTAGGAATAAAAGATTTAATTGGATTAGCCATCTAAGATTTCTAGGAAATCAAATATTGTTTCTTGTATAATCATTCTTGGTGGATTACCTCTAGAATGCTACATACACTTTGTAGCTAGTGTTTAATTCAAGGAACAAAGATTGGAGGAGCTTGAAGAAATCAACAAACAATTGTAGATTGGAGAAGCTTGAAGAAATCAAGAGAGGAGTAGATCTTATAGCGGTTCAAGAGTTGAGTCATCAAAGGTATTTTCTCTTGTTATTCTTCTTCAATTAATAGCTATGCATAAGGTGATTCATGGTTAAGTTGCAAAATTTTTAATTTCCATTTTCCGTTGCGTATTACAATTAGATTGTGATTTTGCAAACTTACAATACATCCATCTTTAGAGGGAACCTACAAATAGGTTACTAGGTGGAACAGCCTGTGTACACTCGTGGTAACAAGTGGCACACACACTCAATGCTTCTTTACACATAGAACACACATCTGAAATTATCTTCTATCAAGTCCCAAGCTGCTTCCAAACCAAAATTACACAGCTTCATTAAGAAGCTCTTGTACACCATATAAATTCCAGATTGGAGCCCCTAAACTAAAGTACTAACCAATTGCCAACCTTTTGTCATCTCTAGGGGTACCAAACAAAAGGTAATCCTTCAACCCCCCCCCCCCCAGACTTCACAAGTGAAAAGTAGGTACATAAGCTAATAAAGATGTCCACATGACCCACCTCTAGCCCTGAAAGCCTCATCAAAATGGGGGGAACCCGAAGTACACCAAACTCTAGCAAAGTAATTATATTTATTATACTTTCCCTAGTGGTTTATTATTGATAATGGAAGAAATTTTAATGAAAGAAAAGAGAGAATAAAATAAACTGGGAGAACAAGAAGTCCACCCTCAGCATGTTCGCAAAAAATGAAGACCCTAAAGAAAACATAAAAAAGTGCCCAGTCCACATACATCAGATATAGGGGTACCGTTAAAGGCCCCTATCACAGAAGACCACAGGGAATAAAAAGATAACCCTATCTTTTAACAACTGAACAGATAAGAATTTCCCTCTATACAATTGAGCATTTCTCTCATTCCAGATATCCCAAAAAATTGAGATGAAAGCACACTTCCATAAAGGTTTGGCCTCCATCTTACTACCAAATCCTCGAAAATGAATGAACATATCTTCCATCGAAGATGGGCACACCCACTCCTCTCCTAACGCTCCAAAGAGAGAGCTCCACAAACCCCAAGCAATAGGACAATGCATAAATAAATGAGCATGTGGCTCATTACTCTACCTACACCTAGCAAATATCCGGAGAAAGAGCCTTATAAGATCTACGCTCCTGATAAAGATCACTAGTGTTTAATTCTTGTAAAACCGGAGACCACACTAAGTTCAGGTTGGTTCAATATGCCTGAATAGTTGCAATGAGTAAATTGCTTTTTCTAGTAAACAAGTTATCTGTTTGATGATTGAATCAAGACACTTAAAAATCAAGACGTCTAGGGTCTAAAAAAGTTAATGTCAGATCTTCTTGCGGGACAAAAAGCAACATTGCAATGAATCTAGAAGAAGAAATTAGGCATAAACCTTGGTTTTTCGTCTATTGGAATCTAGGCTGCTTAAGATTTAAGGTTAGAATTTCATGAAACAAAAACTCAAAAGAAATAATGGCTACTGGAAGAATTCTGATTACTGGATTGTAATCCAAATTAGTATGATTCTGTGGCAGTGAATAAATTGTAGTATTCCTGAATTTTAGTAAAACATAGAGACACTTCACCGAACTCGTTGACTTTAGCTTGAAAACTTTCAGAGTGCTACATGTATAAAATCAATGATAATTAATAAAAATAAAATGACTGGTAACTATTAAACACTTCAAGTGAATATGGAACTTATACATCTTTACTCTTGAAAACGCAATAAAGCTTGCATATAACTGAACTAGAGATATAATTAGCAGACACAAACCTAAAATGGCCACTTCCAAATTCAGAGCTCAACATCGAAAGGACCAAAGTAGGCTTCTTTAATATGTAAGCTTTACCCAAAATGTGGTGATTAAAACCTGTGACCTTGAGGTTGGTGGTCCTTCTGATGTCAATTTGGGTAGAGATAATATTTTGAGTTTTTTTGGGTCTATTGGTCAAAGGAATGCTTAGATATTCATTTAACTTTCAGCTTCTACAAAGGGGATTTCCTATGGTATCGATCTCTATAAGGATTGACACATTGCCCTTTATTGATGGTTTGGCTTTTTTTTTCATTTCTTTTCTTGAGGATTTATTGTCCCGTGATAATTTACTCTCCTTCATCTCCAATAAAATATATTTTTATGTGAAAAAAATAAATATTGTGTAGGGGTTGCTTGATCATGGTAAACATTAAAAAAGTTGGTCAAATCTGGTTTTTTGATGCTGCTGTAACTAGGATGTTGGCAGTCTGATGGTTTAGGAGATTCACAATAAAGATAATCCAGTATGGTCCTTTGCAAAGAATTTGATATGAAGAAAAAGTTTGACCAATAAAATGTCTGACCAGTACTTTAGTTTGCAAACCAAATTCATATCAGATAAATTAGAGTACACTCTAAGTCTAATTTCAAGTGGATTCCAAAGGCTCAACCCTCTTCTTCTTCTGGTACGGTCAATCAAGTAGGTTCTTCAGGCCTGGTATCGTCCAAATGTGAGGAGGTCCTCAAAACCCCCCTTGATGCCCAAGCACAAGTTATGGATGCCCCTGTTCCTCATGTTTCCAATGCCCCTGTTTCTTCTGATTGGATCACTGTCTCTAGGGGAGCAAAAAATGGCCAGGGCCTTGTTGATCATATGCCTATCATGGCTACTACTAATTCATTCTCCCCAATAGCCTCATCTGGGTCTCAACCACTTTCTGATAATGATTCCCCTGCTGCTGCTAACCCGCTGGTCTCCAAGCTTATAGTGGTTGATGAGATAGAGGGTAAAGAATTAAAACATAAGTTGTTGAAAGGCAGCAATCGTCTTCAAGATGCCAAGCGAAGGAATAAAGGCAAAGGCCGTGATGGTAACTCCTCTCATTAAGTTATGTCTATGTTAGCTGCTTATAATGTTAGGGGTCTGAATAAAAAGCCTAAACAGGCTTATATTAAACAGCTTATCAAAGATAATTGTATTTCCTTAGTTGGTCTGATTAAAACTCGGGTTAAGGAACACAAAGCTCAAAGAATTTCTAGAGCATTATGTATTTGCTGGAATTGGGTCTTTAATTATGACTCTCATTATAACGGGCGAATTTGGGTTGGGTGGAATCCCACCATTTGGAATGTGGATGTCCTTTTTGTATCTGCCAAAGTAATCCATTGTAAAGTGCAGCAGGCTGATAACAGTAATTATGACCTTTTGATTTCTTTTGTTTATGGTATGAACTCTATTGTTGAAAGGAGAGACCTTTGGAGGGACATTTCTGGATTTTCGTCTTCCAATTGCTGGTGCATTATGGGTGATTTTAATGTCATCAAAAGTCTGGATGAAACTGACAGGGAGGATGATTCTTGGGACGCTGGCATGGAGGATTTTAAGGAGTGTATGCATAATATTGGGGCTGAGGATATCCGTGGCATTGAGCCCTTCTTTACTTGGTGGAACTGTCAACTTAATAGGCCCATTTACAAAAAGCTTGACAGAGCAATGGGAAATGCTTCATGGTTCTCCAAGTTTCCACATGCTCAGGTATCTTATGCCCCTAGGGGCTTATCTGACCATACTCCTGTCATACTAAATACTGGAATTCCTTTAGTTCACAACAGGAAACCCTTTCAATTTTTTAATCACATGCTGCTCATGGAGGGATTTTTTGATTGTATTCGTGATGTTTGGGACAGTGAAGTCCATGGTAATCCTTTCTATGTGTTTTCTGATAAACTCAAACGCACAAAGAAGGCTTTAATTGCCTTTAATAATGCAGCTGGGAACATCAGTACGTTGGTTAAGACTACTACTTCGGAGTTGCATAATATTCAAACCCTTCTTCAATCTAATCCAGACAACTTGGAGCTTATGGATCAGGAAAAGAACTGCATTCTCAGATTATGGACTGCTTTGGACAATGAGGAAATTCTTCTTCAGCAGAAATCCAGAGCGACATGGTTGGCTTTGGGCGATCGTAATACCAGCTTCTTCTCAAATGTGATCAAATGTAGATGGAATGCTAATAAAATATTGGCAATCAATAATGCGGATGGAGTTATGGTGTATGGCCAAGAAAATGTGGCAAATGTGGCTGTTAATTACTTCCAACAGTTATTCTCTACTCCATCAGATTCTACCTATAACGGGATTGGGGAATATGAAGCCATTCCTCGTAAGATTATTAGTCCTGTTCAAGCTAGTCTCCTCTCTGCGCCTATAACTGATACAGAAATTCTTGAAGTTCTAAAATCTATGAAGCGCAACAAAAGTCCAGGGCCTGATGGATTTAATGTGAATTTCTTCATCCAATGCTGGGATATTGTGGGTGAGGACTTTCTTAATGCAGTCAAATACTTTTTCTCCTCCTGCAGGCTGACCAAAGGGTTAAACGCTACTGCCATTGCTCTAATTCCTAAGAATGAAAATCCATCTTCCATGGCAGATTTTAGACCTATTGCTTGTTGTAACACTATCTATAAATGTATTGCTAAGGTTCTCTCTTCTAGGCTTAGAGAGGTGCTGCCGAGCATAATTGATAAAGCCCAGTCTGCTTTTGTTAAAGGGAGGTCAATAAGTGACAACATCTTGCTCGCTCAGGAACTGCTAAGAAATTATCATAGAGCTTCTGGCCCTCCTCGTTGCGCTCTTAAAATTGACTTAAGGAAAGCATTTGATACCGTTCGTTGGGAATTTATTTTGGACACTCTTGATTACTTCAAGTTTCCCTCGGTTTTCATTGATTGGATCAAGGCTTGTATCTCTTCGGCTATGTTCTCTATCAAAATTAATGGCTCTTTGGCTGGGTTCTTTTCAAGCTCAAGAGGTATAAGACAAGGCGACCCTCTTTCCCCATACCTTTTTGTGCTTGTCATGGAAATGCTTTCTTTAAAGCTCAATCACAGCTCTTCGCAGCAAGGGTTTAAGTATCACTGGAGAACAAAAGATTGTAAGCTCACCCACCTTTTATTTGCCGATGACATTTTCATCTTTTGCCATGCCGACTTGCCAACGGTAGCCATTGTTCACTCGTGCATCAACTCTTTCTCATTGTTCTCTGGGCTTATTCCAAATGTCCAAAAAAGTTTATGTTTCCTTGCCAACTCGAATTCAGCCATCTCTCATAACATCCTTGACCTGCTTGGGTTTTCTTTAGGCAATCTCCCTGCCAAATTCTTGGGTGTCCCTCTTATCTCCTCCAAATTAACTTACCGCGACTGCATTCCCCTCATTCATAAGATCACCCAGCGAGCTACCTCTTGGACTTCCTCAGTACTTGCCTATTCCGGTAGGATCCAACTTATCCAGTCGGTTCTTTTCTCTATGCAATCCTATTGGTGTAATCATTTCTTACTTCCAAAGGCTGTCATTCGGTCCATCCAGTCCATTTTATGTCGATACCTTTGGAAAGGCCCCTCTCTTTCCAAATATGGTACAAAGGTTGCTTGGCACAAATTAACTGTCCCTAAATCTGAAGGAGGGCTTGGGATTAAAAATATTTTGGACTGGAATAAGTCGCACCTCATGATGCATTTAATTCATATCCTGCAGTTCTCTTCAAAGTCTCTTTGGGCTAGTTGGGTTAAGACTACCATTCTCAAAGGACAATCTATTTGGCAGACCCCCAGTCCTTCGGATTGCTCATGGATTTGGAAGCAGGTCCTTAAGCTCAGGCCGCTTGCATTGCAGCATCTCCATTATAATCTGGGTAGTGGTGATCAATTTAACTTGTGGTTCGATCCATGGATTAATGGCGCTGCCATCAACCCGTGCCGTGACTTGCTCTCTAATTCTGGACTATCTATAAGAGCTACAGTAAGAGAAATTCTTCAAGACTCCACTTGGATTCTCCCTAGCAGTAATCACCATGAAGTCATCACTTTTAGGCGGCTTTTTGATGACCTTCCTATCCCATCCAGGACTGAGGATTCTATCAATTGGGGAAATATTAATATTAATTCTGTTAAGGCCCGGCATGTTTGGGACAACATTCGACAACGGGAACAACAAGCTGACTGGCATAAGATCACCTGGAATAGTTTGCATGTGCCGAGGTATTCTTTTATCCTCTGGCTGGGGTTTCAGAAAAAGCTTCAAACCAATGACATTACTAGGCATTACACTGGGAGAGTAATATCCTGTCCTCTTTGCCAACTTCATCTGGAAACATTTGCACATCTCTTCTTTGAGTGTGAATACTCCCGATCCATTCTTGAGGCTGTCTTTAGGCTGGGTAATTGGGTCAACATTCCCATGCACTGGAATAGCCTTACATCTTACCTAATTGCTTTTCAAGGAACCAAACTCACCAGAAATATATTGTACCTCTCGGTTGCAGTTTCCTTTTACAAGATTTGAGAGGCTAGGAACTCAAAGCTACACAATCTCAATGCTTCCATTATTCCTCCAAGACGCCTAGCTCAGGAAGTTATAAACATTATTAAATCAAGGCTCTCCAAATGTACCTCCTTCATTAAGGCTACTAATTTTTGTCACTATTATTGTAACTGGATTATGTAATTGGTGAATTCAATTCTTGCTATAGCTAGTTCCTCTTTTGGTCTGTCTCTAGAGGACCTAGCAATAGCCTGGGGTATGCCCTTGCCATTGTTGCCTTTCCTTTGTATATTCAATACAATCAAACAAACTTAGCAAAAAAAAAAAAAATTAGAGTACACAGGCAACAAATGAAAAAGAAGAAGAAATATGGCAGTGTTAACATCATAAGGGACCAACTACTCTCATAATGGATTGACAAAGTGATGTAGAACAATGTAACAGTTACAAGTTTTGAACCTAGACCTCTTGAGCGAGTAAATTCAGGCAAGAGGGTAGATTTGGCTTACTTTCTCTAGTATTACGCAAATTTTGGGTCTTCAACAATTCTAGCAAGGAAGAACGCGACTAACATGTATACATAGGTGGGAGAATAGTCATTAGGGCAACGAATAATAATTTTCATTTCTCTTGTGTTTCAAATTTCCCTTAAATAGTTGGTTCATAGATGAGTTCATAGATGAGTACCTTTAATTCTCTTATTTACTTGAGTTTAGTATCTTAGTTTAATTCTTATTTTATCCAAATTTTTATTTAAACCTTTATTGAAACCAAGTAACTGATCATAACAAGGGCAAAACTAATGAATTACCCATTATAGTTGGCACGTTTTACTGATTACACCATTGAACTTATAATTTTTCAAATTACTCCATTAAACTAATTATTATTTTAAAATTGGGTCATTCCGTTAAAAGAATTAAACGGACATTAATTTCTTATCGGCAAAACTAATAAATTACCCACTGTAGTTAACACGTTTTACTGATTACACCATTGAACTTTTAATTTTTCAAATTACCCCAGTAAACTAATTATTATTTTGAAATTAGGTCATTCTGTTATCTCTACCTCACGACTGTTAAATCGTTTTAGTTTTTATCATACGTGGACGTGAAAAAGAAAAAAGAAAAAAAAAATTTATTTATTCTCTCTCTTCCTTCCTCCCATCTCTCTCTTCTCCCCCTTCTTCCAGATCAAATAGATATGCGTATTTTCTTTTTCTTTTTCTTTTTCTTTTTCTTTTTTTTTGATAATATGGAGTTTCCGGGTCGCAACTAGATATGCGTATTTTCTCTCTAAAATCTATGAAAATTCTGAGATCCGAGTACCCAAAACATTAAATTGAGCTTCAAAATTCAGCATTAGATATAATAATGGAGTCCGAATCCCCAACAACAACAGATGAAGTAAATTGTGTTGCAGTAGGTTTCCTCCCTCTCGCCTCCGACTCTCAGCAGCCTTATGTCTCCGAACTCCTTTCGTTCACTCTCAATCACCTCCACAAGGTCCACCCCTTCCCCAATCTATCTCTATATCTATGTGTGTGTATGTATATGTGTGTGTGTGTGTGTATACACACACATGTGGTAGTAATATTTGGTTAAATTAATTTTGTTAGGATTGTGTTTATGATTTAATAGGAGCCGGAGCTTTTACAGGTGGATGCGAAGAGAATTTAGAGGCAGATGCAAGATGTGGCTGTTGCCGATTACCGTGCTTTCATTTCTGTTGTTAATGCATTGCTTTCCATTCACGAGGAAGTTTATTCTATTGATAAACATCTGAGATCAAAGTACTCAAAATATTTTGATCCTTTTGTTTTCACTTTCAGTTTTTTATAATTTTTTTGCCACATAAGTAATATTTTTTATTTTTATATCTTTTCCAGAGCCACCGTAGATAATAAATTAACTTCTGTTTAATTTTTTTTAACGAAATGACCCAATTTCAAAATAATAATTAGTTTACTTGGGTAATTTAAAAAATTAAAAGTTCAATGGTGTAATCAGTAAAACGTGTCAACTACAGTGGGTAATTTATTAGTTTTGCTGATAAGAAATTAACGTCCGTTTAATTTTTTTTAACGGAATGGTCCAATTTCAAAATAATAATTAGTTTAATGGGATAATTTGAAAAATTAAAAGTTCAATGGTGTAATCAGTAAAACGTGTCAACTACAATGGGTAATTCATTAGTTTTGCCTCATAATAAGTGTGGTATCAAAGCAGCTTTTCCTCCCTATTTTATTCAAACCTTTATTGATATGATCTTAGACTTTTCCTCCCTAATAGCTAGCTTTTGCAAATTGGCTCTTATGAGATCATAACAACCGATATCAGAGCAGTGCAATCCTTGGATTACCTTCTAAATAGAGAAAGAACCCTATAAGCTAGATTAAAATACTAGTAGGTATATTTAATATATGAAATGTAATAGAATATGACGACTTAGCTCGGATGAGTGGAGCCTATTGTAATTCCATCGTTTTGGACAAGTTGGTGTAGTTTGATATGGTCTTGGGCTCTCTCCCGAACAGCTAGCTTTGGGGTATAGGCTATCTTATGATCAAAATAAGTGGTATCAGGGCTTTGTAATTCCCTAGCCTATTTATTGGTAATGCATCACTAATGGTGGACACATCCAAATTGAAGAGTTTGGATAACCGTATGGGAGCAAATGAGGCCAAATTCAATGAATTAAGTAAAATGGTCAGAAAAGGTAGGGCGAAGATGATTTAGAAATTTGGGGATGTGGAGAGGAACGAAGAGGTCTTTTGAAGAATTGAAACTTCTCATTATTGGGATATAACACCAGGATGTTATCACCTCACAATCACCAACCTCTTCTCGGAACAACAATAGGGATAATCGTGAGAGTTGTTTTGGAGAAAGTTTATCTCAAGGCAACGACCATACCAGTGCTCTAATAGTAATTATGCGATTCACTATAGCTCCACTTATACTGCACCCATTACCACCATCATAACATTCAATCCCCCACAAATCCCAACCTTTCAGCCAAGCCACCAGCCCCAATATCATCCAACCTTCAATTATCCATCTATTAATCAACTTAGACATCAACAATCCCACTACCAGGTGAACGTACACCAGACACAAATCCCACCAACCCCACCATCAGAACTGTCAAAACCTCCACAACTAACACCCTTTCATCAACATCTTCCTCCCTTCAACCACACAAGGCCCAACTATTACCCACAACCACTTTACCAATGCATTAATTCATATCCAACACAAAAAATGGATTTTCCCAAGCATGATGGCAGTGGGTATGGGTTGTAAGGCTGAATAGTTCTTTGATTTTGTACCAATGGAGGAACCAAGGAGGGTGAGATTTGTTGGAATTTACTTCAAAGGGAGGCTAATGTGTTGTAAAGAACTACGAAACAGAAAGAGGCTATATACCATGGAGAGATTTCACCCAAGATGTGATTACCAATTTTAAGAAACCTGGGATATGGATGTACAAGATTAGTTCATCGAGACTAAATAAATGGGAACTATTTCTTGAGGAATTAAGATCACAAGTGGTGGTGAGACATAGAGGCTTGACATGAGAAGGGGACTATGCTTTTTCTATGATGATGCTTGGACACCTGGTCACAAATACAAAACAAAGGTGTATACGATAGTAGGGGAACAATAAGGAAAAGAAGGAGAAGAATAGTGCATAAAAGAGTAGGTAGAAATTGTTGAAGAGACCAACACTAATGAGCGAGAAGGATTGATGGTGTAGTTGATGATGAGGACATCCATAATCCAGAAACCCGTGACACAACCCGAGAAGACCCATTGCAATTACCACTTGGACCCATTACTAGAGCTCGAGCTAAAACCTTCAAAGACGGACTTAACGGAATGATCCATGAACTATGGAACGAGGTTGGATCAAGTATAGAAGTTATGGAGATGGAGTCCAAGCGTATGAAGCCCGTGAACATGTTGCGAACGGACGTAACAATCAAAACGACGAAAGGGGACAGTTTGTTTGGAACAGACTCTCTCGCCCCGGCGAGCTTTTTATAGGCCTTTTCTCTCGCCCCGGCGAGAGCTCGCCCCGGCGAGGTTTTCCAGCACAACTTTCTCGCCCCGGCGAGAGGCTCGCCCCGGCGAGGATTTTTCAGTTCAAATCTCTCGCCCCGGCGAGAACCTCCTGGATGCAATTTGTTATTTTTTGACTTTCTTGATTTTCGAACCTTCTTTCATCCAAAACATGATATCAGTATTTAGGATCAATTACATGTGTTCTGATTGCAACATTTCCAAATTTGTGTGCTTGTATTTCAAAGAGTGTGTGCTTCTAGAAGCTTCTAGTTTGTTTCTAAAACTAGTATAAATAGGTGCTATTGTAGACTTGAATTATTCATTAATATTTAGATTATCATCATTATTGTGAGATTGTTCTCTTCTTGTGGTTCTTGAGAATTCCTAAGTATTCCTTAGTTTTCTTTGAGATTCATATTCGACTTATCATACAACCAATCATAGTTGTGTGTGGCGTCTTCTACCGCATCAATCGTCGATTGTACCAAGATTACCGCTTACACATAAGCGAGGGGTCAAGGTGTCGTTGGTGTCCATCCTACGCAAACTTCATTTGCAAGCAATTGTACCAAGATTACCGTCTACATATAGGCGAGGGGTTAAGGTGTTGCAAGCTACCCATCCTATCAACTTGTTAGAAACGATCCGGGCGACGACCACCTCACGCAAGCGTGCCGTGGAGTCTATCATTTGGTATCAAAGCTAAGTTTCCTATCAAGTTACTTATCTTTACTTTTATTGTTGGATTATAGTCAAAAAAAAAAAAAAAAAAAAAAAAACTGCATAAAAAAAAATATATATATAGCAGAAAATTGTTAGTGTTGATTGCTATCATTGGGATTGTTAATTGCAAGAATCATATTTGACGATTGGAAGTCTTGTGGAGAGTCGTACTTTCTATATTGTGTTCTTGATAAGTTATTATTGGATTGTAATTAGAGAATTGAGGTAATATTTGTGAGAATTCAAAAAGAACCTATTAGAGAGAACTACGAGCGGAAAAAGGCAAGAGTAGTAAGTCTAATTGAGGGTAAAAGCCTAATTGTGTGATACACGAGCGTTTCCTATTGGTGAGATATATTGTTTGAGTGAAACACGTAAGGGAGTGGTGAGGAACTTGTTTTCTACTAATCGTTGTTTTGCAGGAAATATGTCTAACACAAGAGATAAGACAAGTGAAAATGAACCTTCTACATCGAATTTTGACCCAAAACTCATGATGGAGGCTATGATGAAAGAATTTTCTAGACAATTGGGGATGGCTATGGAACAAGTGCATGATCGCATCGATCAATTGAGTGACACTCGAGGGGAACGAACTCAAATCCCTCCGGGTGGGCGCCCAAAAGGAAAGGCCCAACAAAAGGAAGTAAGGTTAGAGGAGACAAATTACTATGATGAAAGGTTTAGCGAGGAAGAGGATCGAGAAACTAACTATATCCCTAGGAGACATGTTGCAAGGGATAGAGGCGGCCGAGATCGAGAGGACAACAACCTCGATAGCATCAAAATGAAAATTCCCACATTCCAAGGCAGGAGTGACCCCGAGGCATATTTAGAATGGGAAAAGAAAATGGAGTGGATCTTTGATTGTCACAACTACTCGGATCTCAAGAAAGTTAGAATTGCAGCTACCGAATTTTCAGACTATGCAGTTACATGGTGGGATCAATTAATGACCAGCCGAAGGAGGTGCAGAGAACGTCCAATAGAGACTTGGGCAGAAATGAAAGCTGTAATGAAAAAGAGGTTTGTCCCAAGCCACTATTATCGAGATCTGTTTCGAAACTTACAAAATTTGAGACAGGGAGGCAAGAGTGTGGAGGACTACTTCAAGGAGATGGAGATGCTAATGTCTAGGGCTGACATCGACGAGGATAATGAGGCAACCATGGCCCGATTTTCAGCAGGTTTAAATTGGGATATTGCAGATTTGGTGGAGCGTCAACATTATGTGGTATTGGAAGATATGGTACACATGGCTATCAAAATAGAGAAGCAACTTAAGAGGAGAGGTGGCCCGCGAACAAATCCAACCGCAGGTACATCATGGAAAGCCAATAATGTGAAGCGTGAGGAAAAGCCAACTATTTTCAAACCAAAGCCAGAAATCAAGCAAGGAGCGGCTACTCAAGTAGTGCAAGGTAAAACTAATACACCTTCTACTAGTCGTAATCGAGATATTGTATGCTTTAAATGTCAAGGCAGGGGACATATTGCAAATCAATGCCCAAATCAAAGAACTATGTTATTGCTTGATAATGGGGATTTGGAGACCGAGGGAGAAGATAGTGACAATGACTCTATGCCACCATTGGAGGAAGATAGAGAGGTTGCTATGCATGGCGAAGTGTTGGTTACACGGAGAATGCTTAGTACACAGGCAAAAGAAGAAAGCAGCGAGCAAAGAGAGAATCTATTTCATACTAGATGCATGGTAAATGGTAAGATTTGTTGTGTTGTAATTGATGGTGGGAGCTGTACAAATGTGGCAAGCATCACAATGGTAGAGAAATTGGGACTTACAACATCCAAACATCCTCACCCATACCGATTGCAGTGGCTCAATGACAGCGGCGACATTAAAGTTACCAAGCAAGTATCAGTGCCGTTTACAATTGGAAAGTATGTTGATGAGATCCTTTGTGATGTAGTTCCTATGCAGGCAGGTCATTTACTACTTGGGAGACCTTGGCAGTTCGATCGGCGAGTAAAACACGATGGTTTTACTAATGAGTACTCTTTTGTTCACAATCAAAGAAAAGTTACCTTGTGTCCTATGTCACCAAAACAAGTGCATGAGGATCAAATACACTTACAGAGAGATCATGAAAAGAAAACAAAAGAGAGAGAAAAAAAGAAAGAAGAGAGAAAAACAAACATTTTTGCAAAAAGGAGTGATGTAAGGCGAGCTTTGGATTCTAAAAAGCCAATGATTATACTTCGGTATAAGGAGGCACTTTTAAATACTAACGCTAATAATCCTTCTTTGCCTAGTGTTGTTTCTGCTCTTTTACAGGATTATCAGGATGTATTTCCCAAGGAACTTCCACAAGGATTACCACCAATTCGGGGAATTGAGCATCAAATTGACTTTGTCCCAGGCGCGACCATTCCAAATCGCCCAGCATACCGAAGCAATCCCGAGGAGACAAAGGAATTACAAAGGCAAGTTGACGAGTTAATGGACAAAGGTTTTGTGAGGGAAAGCATGAGTCCATGTGCGGTTCCTGTTATTTTAGTACCTAAGAAAGATGGGAAGTGGCGTATGTGCATTGATTGTCGAGCGGTAAATAACATCACGGTAAAATATCGGCATCCCATTCCTAGGTTAGATGACATGTTAGATGAATTGCATGGATCTTGTGTGTTTTCTAAAATAGATTTAAAGAGTGGTTATCATCAAATTAGAATGCATGAGGGAGATGAGTGGAAAACTGCTTTTAAAACAAAATATGGGTTATATGAGTGGTTAGTCTTACCTTTTGGTTTAACTAATGCTCCTAGCACGTTCATGAGACTAATGAACCATGTTTTGCGTTCCTTCATTGGAAAGTTTGTAGTTGTCTACTTTGATGATATCTTAATCTATAGCAAAGATTTAGTTGAGCATGCATTGCATATAAAATCTGTCCTAGATGTGCTTCGAAAAGAAAAATTGTATGCTAATATGGACAAATGCACATTTTGTACGGATCGAGTTGTGTTTCTTGGTTTTGTTGTTAGTGCACAGGGAGTACAGGTTGACGAAGAAAAGATACGTGCAATCCAAGAATGGCCAACTCCTACGAATGTCAGTCAAGTTCGTAGCTTTCATGGACTCGCGAGTTTCTATAGGCGGTTTGTAAGGAATTTCAGCGAAGTCACAGCACCACTCACCGAAGTAATCAAAAGAGTGTAGGATTCCAGTGGGGTGATGCACAGGAAAAAGCGTTTTAAATTGATTAAAGAAAAAATTAACTAACGCTCCTTTACTTGTATTGCCTAATTTCACTAAAACCATTTGAAATTGAATGTGATGCTTCAGGTTTAGGCATTGGAGCTGTGTTAATGCAAGAAGGAAAACCAGTTGCATATTTCAGTGAAAATTGAGTGGAGCAGCTTTGAACTATCCCACTTATGACAAGGAATTATATGCTTTGGTTCGATCATTGGAAACTTGGCAACATTACCTGTGGGCCTAAGGAATTTGTGATTCACACGGATCATGAATCATTGAAATATTTGAAAGGCCAACACAAGTTGAACAAGGAGACATGCACGATGGATGAGTTCATCGAGACATTCCCGTATGTCATTCGGTATAAGCAAGGTAAGGAGAATGTCGTTGCCGACGCTCTCTCAAGAAGGTATGTATTGTTAAATACTCTCGACACAAAATTACTTGGTTTTGAACAAATCAAAGAATTAATATGTTAATGACCATGATTTCTGTGAAGAGTTTAAAATTTGTGAAAAGACTGTTGTAGGTAGTACTTCAAGATGGATGGGTTCTTGTTTTCGTGAGAATCGATTGTGTATACCTGCAAGTTCTTTACGTGAAACTATTGGTTCGTGAATCACATGGAGGTGGTTTGATGGGACATTTTGGTGTTGATAAGGACTTTATCTGTATTAAAAGAGCATTTCTATTGGCCCCATATGAAACGAGATGTGGAACGAATTTGTGATAGGTGCATTACCTGTCGTCAAGCTAAATCTCGTGTTCAACCCCATGGGTTATACACACCATTACCAATTTCGAGTGAACCTTGGATTGATTTGTCTATGGATTTTGTAATTGGGGTTTTACCTAGATCTAAGTATGGTCATGATTCTATATTTGTGGTCGTAGATAGATTTTCAAAAATGGCACATTTCATTCCATGTCATAAAACTGATGATGCATCCCATATTGCTGACTTATTCTTTAGAGATATTTGTGCGATTGCATGGCATGCCCCGAACCATTGTTTCAGATAGAGATGCTAAATTCTTGAGCTATTTTTGGAAGACCTTGTGGTGTAAATTAGGAACTAAACTGTTGTTTTTCTACTACTTGTCATCCACAAACTGACGGTCAAACGGAAGTAGTAAATAGGACTCTATCTGCATTATTAAGGGCTATCATTAATAAGAATATTAAGCTTTGGGAAGAATGTTTACCCCATGTTGAGTTTGCTTATAATAGGTCTGTTCATTCAGCTACTAAATTCTCACCTTTTGAAATTGTGTACGGTTTTAATCCTTTAACACCATTGGATTTAGCACCTTTACCTATTTCTGAGTATACTAACATGGATGGCAAAAACAAGGCTGATTTTTGTTTAAGCAGATACATGAGAAGACAAGGATTAACATTGAGAAGAAGACGGATCAATATGCTCGACAGGCCAATAAGGGTCGGCGTCAAGTAATTTTCGAACCCGGGGATTGGGTATGGCTACACATGCGTAAGGAAAGATTTCCTGCTCAGAGGCGTTCGAAACTACTCCCGAGAGGAGATGGACCATTTCAAGTGCTTGAACGCATTAACAACAATGCTTACAAATTGGATTTACCCGGTGAGTATACTGTTAGTGCAACTTTCAATGTTTCTGATCTAAGCCCGTTTGATGTAGGTGAAGATTTGAGGACAAATCCTTCTCAAGAGGAGAGGTATGATGAGGACATCCATAATCCAGAAAACCCGTGACACAACCCGAGAAGACCCATTGCCAATTACCACTTGGACCCATTACTAGAGCTCGAGCTAAAACCTTCAAAGACGGACTTAACGGAATGATCCATGAACTATGGAACGAGGTTGGATCAAGTATAGAAGTTATGGAGATGGAGTCCCAAGCGTATGAAGCCCGTGAACATGTTGCGAACGGACGTAACAATCAAAACGACGAAAGGGGGACAGTTTGTTTGGAACAGACTCTCTCGCCCCGGCGAGCTTTTTATAGGCCTTTTCTCTCGCCCCGGCGAGAGCTCGCCCCGGCGAGGGTTTTCCAGCACAACTTTCTCGCCCCGGCGAGAGGCTCGCCCCGGCGAGGATTTTTCAGTTTCAAAATCTCTCGCCCCGGCGAGAACCTCCTGGATGCAATTTGTTATTTTTTGACTTTCTTGATTTTCGAAACCTTCTTTCATCCCAAAACATGATATCAGTATTTAGGATCAATTACATGTGTTCTGATTGCAACATTTCCAAATTTGTGTGCTTGTATTTCAAAGAGTGTGTGCTTCTAGAAGCTTCTAGTTTGTTTCTAAAAACTAGTATAAATAGGTGCTATTGTAGACTTGAATTATTCATTAATATTTAGATTATCATCATTATTGTGAGATTGTTCTCTTCTTGTGGTTCTTGAGAATTCCTAAGTATTCCTTAGTTTTCTTTGAGATTCATATTCGACTTATCATACAACCAATCATAGTTGTGTGTGGCGTCTTCTACCGCATCAATCGTCGATTGTACCAAGATTACCGCTTACACATAAGCGAGGGGTCAAGGTGTCGTTGGTGTCCATCCTACGCAAACTTCATTTGCAAGCAATTGTACCAAGATTACCGTCTACATATAGGCGAGGGGTTAAGGTGTTGCAAGCTACCCATCCTATCAACTTGTTAGAAACGATCCGGGCGACGACCACCTCACGCAAGCGTGCCGTGGAGTCTATCAGTTGAGATCTCACTTAATACACTTACTGAAAATGCAACAATAAGTACCTCAAACTTAAATAAATTGTCAAGAAAAAACTCCTCAACATACTCATTGACAGCTTCAAAGATCCTAAAAGCTGAGAGCATCGTTGAGATGACCAAGCCTCTATTATTTCAGTGGCAGGTGAACAAGTTGGTCAGTAATTCCATATGTAGGATTTTAAGTGGGAGACGCATAGTCAGGAGTTTGAAGCAGGCCTTAAAGTCCTATCTCTTAGGGGATGTGGTGCAGCTCTTTTAGGTTTGAGACAATAGAATCCAGTTACATTATTTTGTAAAGCTTCATATCACAATCCAAAAGGGTAGAAAAGGTAACACTGTAGGGTTCTTGTGAAGAGGGATCTTTTAAGATGATAAGTGACAATGAACTTCATAAGCTAGTATGGACCAAGCAAGGAATTAGAGATAGTTCAACAAACTATTTCAACACCCCTCCTCAAGTTGGAAGATGTATGCCATATACATGCCTTACTTGGATATGACGATTAAACACGTATCTATTCACTGCTTTGTAAAAACATATTTTGCCTAATCCACAGTTATCGGGAAGTTCCTGATCGATTGGGTGAACGACTACTAACTAGGTATATGGAACGTTACGTATGGTAGAATGCACAATATATTTAGTTCTCGTACCACGATTCAAAACAATAGTACTTGCGGAACACAAGACACTAAGAGTTCCCTTGTTCTGATTTGAAGAAGTAACAAATGAAGTGAAGAATATGTCAACATCAATCTTTTCCCTGATAAAGTGTCAATCAATCTCCGCATGCTCAGTCATGCATGTCATGTTGAACAGGATTACGAGCAATATTGATAGTTGACTTACTGTCAAAGTAAAGAATTAAAGGCTTATTACCAAGGAAGCCAAGATCTTTAGTGTTCCCTTGTTCTGATTTGAAGAAGTAACAAACGAAGTGCAGAATATGCCAACATCAATCTTTTCCTTGATAAAGTGTCAGTCAATCTCCGCATGCTTAGTCATGCATGTCATGTTGAACAGGATTGCGAGCAATATTGGTAGCTGAATTACCTTCAGAGTAGAGCATTAAAGGCTAAATTAACAAGGAAGCCGAGATCCCTTAAAAGCTTCTTAATTCATAATAGCTCACACATCCCTCGAGTCATAGCTCGAAACTCAACCTTTACACTTGACCTAGCGACAACCTTGCTTCATGCTCCGCCATGTAAAAAAGTTACCCCCAACAAATGGGCAATAACCAGTGGTAGAACGTTTTTCATGACTGCCACCCCAGTTTGCATCCGTGAAAGGTTATGAACAATTGTGTTTATACGCAGCGAAACAATAATTCTATCAGGCATAAAAACCTTGACGAACATCTAGAAGTACTTGCAAAACAAAAAAAATTGTTACATATATTCTTCTTGCTCACTCTTTTGATCTTTCTGCACTTTGTGTAATTTACAGCATTTTATCAACTGTAGATGGTGTCTCTATAATGTTGTGGCATTGTAATACCCATGCCTTTGCTTAAGTCCCACATTGCCCAACCATTAAAACTTCTCCCCTCCCTTTCCCTATAAATATATAGCTAACCTTTGGTTTTAACTATTAACACTAAGGTTTGTCTTATTTTGAGAAAAACCTTTTTGTGTGAGGTCCTTTTTGGTGAGGACCTCCTTAGTTAAAATTTTCAGTATTGAGGGCGTAGGCAGACTGCGAACTTCATAATTTCGGGTATGTTCTTTTTCTTTCTTTCTTGTGTATTAATTTTATTTAATTTTCTGTATTATTATTTTATAATTTTAATTAGTATATTTTAGTTAGTTTGTTAGTTAATATTTTGGTATTATTTTGGATAAATATTAAGTATCTCAATTATAAGAAAATGTTCTCTTTAATTTATTAATTTAATTAATAATATGGAGGGTTCAATATATGCATAAAAACTATTAATACTAATATTATAGTATTTAATAAAATGTATTATTTTTGTGAATAGATTATATTGAGCGAGTTTAACCAATTGCATCTGTAATTGTGGGTATTGCATTACGTACTCCAGGTACGGATTCCGTACTCCTTCAGCGATAGTTTTTTGAAATTTAATTAATTCGTTTTGTTCCGTGTTTTGAATTCCGTTATTATTTCACATAATTGTTGCTTGTGAAATTCATATAATTCTTTCATTTTTGAGTTGATACATATGACTCGTATTTGTACCCTTTGGGTTGGATTATCATGTCTACTATTTATTTTGATATCTGTAGAGCGGTACATGTTGTTACTTTCTTTTGAGACATTATGATTATGATTTGATTTGGTTCACATGTACATATAGAATCCTTTTGTTGGTATTATGTCACATGTGTTGTGACATCATATTTCTGTTAGAATATACTGTAGGGTATACTTGAGCTATAACCACCTGTGGGGGTACCACAGGCATGTCGTCTTGGCACGAGAGACATGACACTTTCCGTGGCAGTGTGATTAGTCCATGGCGTCTCTGATTTATGCTCCGATAGGAGTTGGCCATTTGGTGATTTGTTGTGAGAGGCGTATGGGTCGGCCCTAGTTTTCTGTTCTGTTCTGCGGATTGGTGATGTTGTGCCAAACACCCTTTCCGATTTTGCATGCATTTGGATCTGCAGTCCAATGTGTGATTTGTCTATGTGACATTATTTAACTTGTCTGTGTGGCAAGCTATACTTTTGAGCTCAGTATGAAATAACACCTTGTCATTCTTTTTCAGACTATTAAGTTATTGTGATACAACTTAGTTCAGTTTAGTTGATTTTGTTATTCAGTTCAGTTCATAATTCTGTTCTCTATATCCGTACTGGGCATTTGGCTCATGCTGTGTTTTTCTTCCGGCAGGTACTCAAGGGGATCATGGGCAAGTGTGATGAGAGCTTCTCACCTAGATGGTTATGTTTTGATGTTTGGATCTTTGTTTAGAGATGTATTGAACCTTTATTAAGAATTAGGTTGTATTAAACAGTATGTATTTTGAGCCGGTTGGGCAGTTATTAATATCTCGTTAGACTAATCTTTTGCGGTTTATAACTTTGGTATTAATTTATATTTCTGTTGTGCTTTGCACGTGACCTCCATTCCTATTTTTCGGAATGGGGTGTTACAGAGTTGGTATCAGAGCATAGGTTCTTTCTTGTAGAAAACCTATTTAGGTTCGACCTGTGAGTTATGGGTAGACTTTGGGCTAGGTTTTTGTTCCATTTGATATTTCGTTCAGCTATTATGTTAATCATATTCAAATTATTTTGCTTCAGTCTGTTGTTTTTCTTTATTAGATGGCTCGTAGATCCGCTAGAGTTGCTGGTAGACGAGGAAATAGTAGGGGAAGAGGTGTGCGCCAACCCGAGTTACATTCTGATATGCAGCATGATGTACAATCGAATAATCAAGATGATGCTCAAATGGCAGCTTTGGTAAATCAGGCGATTAATCAGGCTTTGCCGCAATTGGTGGCACAAGTCGTTCAGGCAATGCAACAACCGACGCCAGAAATTCCTAATCAAGGGAATCTCGGGAATGGTGGTTCGCAGACAAATGAAGAAGGAGTGAATACTGTTGGGATTAATCCATCTGTTGTTCCGATGTATTTGTGGTTAGAGAGATTTCAAAAACAGAAACCACATTCATTCACTTCAGCTCCAACTCCAATTGATGCAGAGAATTGGGTTGCCCATTTAGAAAAGATATTTGATGTGCTAGGATGTTCGGATAACCAAAAAGTGGTGCTAGCTACTTATAAATTAGAGGGGGATGCGCAAAGGTGGTGGAAAACAATGAAAGTAACAAAGGGTGATGGGTTTGTGGAGGCACTTACATGGGCAGAGTTTTGTGATATCTTTTATCAACAATACTTCTCAGCTGCTGATAAAGAGGCTTATGGTAGAGAGTATCTGTCTATTCGACAGAAGGAGGATGAGTCTGTTACGGATTTTATGACAAGGTTCACTAGGTTGGCAAGTTTTGCAGGAACCTCAGCAGGGACTGCAGCAGAACAAGCTGAGAAATTTAAGTGGAGAATTCATTATAAGTATCGCCAACATCTCATTAACATTAAATTCGAAGACGTGTCAGCAGTGGCTAATGCAGCCAAGAATATTGAGATGGAGCGACAAGACTTTCGAGCTTCTAAACCGGAGGGAAGTCGGAAGAGGGATAGAGATGACCAGCAGAGTCAAGTTTCGGGTCAGCAGGGGAAAAATCAAAATGGTCAGTGGAACAAGAACCGAAGTGGTCAACAGGGACAGTGGCGTGGCCAGAATCAGAACACAAGTTATCAACAATTGCCTCAGCAAGGTCATAATCGTCAGCAATGGCAGAATCGTCAACAAGGGCAAAATCAAGGTCGTTACCCAGGACCAGCAGGCGGGGGTAACCCTAATCTTATTCCAATAACTCCTTGTGCTACTTGTGGGGCTAACCATCCAGGGAGACCTTGTCATAGAGTTACTGGTGCATGCTTTTTGTGCGGTCAGTTAGGTCATCTTGCCAAAGATTGTACTCGACCACGTGGTAATGATGGAATTGGTGATAATGGTGGCAATGTTGGTCAGCGCCGCGGTGGACGGGTCTTTGCCTTGACACATAATCAGGCAGCAGGTGCGCCAGGTACTGTTTCTGGCACTCTTATAGTTGGCAATCGTGAAGCTTCCATTTTATTTGATACTGGATCTACCCATTCGATTGTTGCAAATTCTTTTGTTCGACACCTTGGTGTGTTGTCTCAGTGTTTAAATTCTGCTATGTCTATTACTACCCCGATGGGAAATTCTATTGCTATCTCTGATTTGTATCGAGATTGTCCTATTAGTTTTGGAGATAAGATTCGTAGGGTAGATCTTTTGCCGATGGGTATGCACGATTTTGATGTGATTCTTGGAATGGACTGGTTAGATAAACATCAAGCCACTATTGATTGTCAATCGAAGAGAATTATCTTTGGGGATTTGAAGTCCCCAGATTTTGTGTATCAAGGTTCACGACCGGGTAAGGTGGTGAAATTAATTTCAGCTCTAAAAGCTGGAAAATTGGTGGCTAGGGGTTGTGAGGGATATTTAGCATTTGTGAATGACACCTCTATGAGAGAGTCTCGTATTGAGGATGTTCCAATTGTTCGTGAATTTTTTGATGTGTTTCCTGAGGAATTGTCAGGGTTGCCACCGCAACGGGAAGTTGAGTTTACCATTGAGCTTGTTCCTGGTGCACAGCCTATCTCTAAGGCACCGTATAGGATGGCACCATTGGAATTGCAAGAGTTGAAGGAGCAATTGCAAGAATTATTAGATCGTGGTGTAATTCGACCAAGTGTGTCACCGTGGGGAGCTCCGGTTTTATTTGTAAAGAAGAAGGATGGGTCTATGAGATTGTGTATAGACTATAGAGAGTTAAACAAGATTACCATCAGGAATCGGTACCCTTTACCGAGGATTGATGATTTATTTGACCAACTTCAAGGGGCGAAGTATTTTTCGAAAATAGACTTGAGATCGGGATATCATCAGTTGAGGGTAAGAGATGAGGATGTCTCTAAGACAGCTTTTCGTACTCGCTATGGGCATTACGAGTTTTTGGTGATGCCATTCGGGTTGACTAATGCTCCGGCGGTGTTTATGGATTTGATGAATCGGGTGTTTAGAGAGTATTTGGATAAATTTGTTATTGTTTTTATTGATGACATCTTGATTTACTCTAAGTCTAAGGAGGAGCATGAGGAACATCTTCGCATAGTTTTGGGAATTTTACAAAAAGAGAAATTATATGCTAAATTCTCCAAATGCGAGTTTTGGTTGGAGCAGGTTATATTTTTGGGTCACATTGTGTCTGTTGAAGGCATTAAAGTGGATCCTGCGAAGGTTGAAGCTATCACTAAATGGCCAAGACCTACTACGGTGACGGAGGTTAGGAGCTTTTTGGGTTTGGCAGGGTATTATAGGCGATTTGTAGAAGGGTTCTCTTTACTTGCTTTGCCATTGACTCAATTGATGAAAAAGGGCACGAAGTTTGTGTGGAACGAGGAGCGCGAGAAGAGCTTTGAGGAGTTGAAGAAACGGCTTGTGACAGCTCCAATACTTACGTTGCCATCAGGGACAGGAGGTTACCAAATTTATAGTGATGCTTCTAAGAAGGGTTTGGGGTGTGTTTTGATGCAACACGGTAAGGTGATTGCTTATGCTTCTAGACAACTTAAACCTTATGAGGTGAACTACCCCACTCATGATTTGGAGTTGGCAGCAGTAATCTTTGCTTTGAAAATTTGGAGGCACTATTTGTATGGCGAGACTTGTGATATCTTCACCGATCACAAAAGTCTTAAGTACATCTTCACTCAGAAGGAGCTCAATATGAGGCAAAGGCGTTGGTTGGAGCTTCTCAAAGATTATGACGCTAAAATTCAATATCACCCTGGGAAGGCGAATGTAGTTGCAGATGCACTTAGTCGAAAGAGTTCAGGGAGTGTAGCAGCCCTTATTACGCAACCACAACTTATTTCAGATATGGAACGGTTGGAGTTGGAGTTGTATGTACAAGGTGCAGATGGACTTTTAGCAGGTATGAGAGTGGAGCCCTCTCTTATTTCGAAGGTTAAGGAAGCTCAGAAAGAAGATGGCGAGTTATGGGCTATAGCGCAAAATTTGGAGGGGAGAAAGCAGCCTGAGTTTCGTATTGATGACCATAGTGTGATTTGGTTGGGTAATCGGTTGTGTGTGCCGTCAGATCCAACTATTCGGGAGGCAGTATTGGCTGAGGCTCATAGTTCACCATTTTCTATTCATCCGGGTTCTACGAAGATGTATAGGGATTTAAAGAAGAATTTTTGGTGGAATGGGATGAAACGAGACGTGGCTGAATATGTGGGAAGGTGCCTTACTTGTCAGCAAGTGAAAATTGAGCATCAACGTGCTAGTGGATTACTGCAACAATTAGATATTCCTGTTTGGAAGTGGGAGGATATTACAATGGATTTTGTGACTGGGTTGCCAAAAACGTTCAAGAAGAATGATGCTATTTGGGTTGTAGTAGATCGATTGACCAAATCAGCTCACTTCTTAGCTATCCAAGAGGGTTATTCTGTAGACAAGTTGGCACAAATCTTTCAACAAGAGATTGTTAGACTTCATGGAACTCCAGTGTCAATTGTTTCCGATCGAGACCCACGGTTCACTTCACGGTTCTGGAAAGGGTTTCAGCGAGCTTGGGGCACTCGACTAAAATACAGTACTTCTTTCCATCCACAAACTGATGGGCAATCTGAGAGGACTATCCAGACTTTAGAGGATATGTTAAGGTCTTGCGCATTAGAATGGTCGGGTAATTGGGATGATTACTTGAGCCTTGTTGAGTTTGCTTATAACAATAGTTGGCATGCAAGTATTGATATGGCTCCGTTTGAGGCATTGTATGGTAGAAAGTGTCGAACACCAACTTGTTGGGATGAAGTTGGCGAGAAGGCCATAGAAGGGCCTGAGTTAGTTCAAATCACTACGGAGAAAGTAGCTGTGGCTAAGGAGAAATTGAGGCTTGCTCGATCTCGGCAAAAGAGTTATGCTGATAAGCACAGAAGGACTTTAGAGTTCAAACTTGGTGAACATGTATTTTTGAAGGTTTCTCCTTGGAAGGGTATTCGACGATTTGGTTTGAAAGGTAAACTCAGTCCGCGTTATATTGGGCCATTTGAGATTCTAGAAAGGGTCGGCGAAGTTGCATATCGGTTAGCTCTGCCTCCACAATTAGCTCATGTGCATAATGTGTTCCATGTGTCGGTGCTGAGAAGTTATCATTATCATCCGTTGCATGTGGTACAATATCCGTTCGATAAGATTCGGAAGGATCTTACTTGTGAGGAACAAGCCGAGAAAATTTTAGATCGTCAAGAGCGGATTATGAGGAGGAAAACAATTTCGTTTGTTAAAGTTTTGTGGAAAAATCATTCGGAACGAGAGGCAACTTGGGAAATGGAGGAGTCTATCCGGGCGGAGTATCCACATCTTTTTGATAAATAGGCACGTTCCTTTTCTTTTGATTCCGGGGACGGAATCTTTTTAAGGGGGAAGTAATGTAATACCCATGCCTTTGCTTAAGTCCCACATTGCCCAACCATTAAAACTTCTCCCCTCCCTTTCCCTATAAATATATAGCTAACCTTTGGTTTTAACTATTAACACTAAGGTTTGTCTTATTTTGAGAAAAACCTTTTTGTGTGAGGTCCTTTTTGGTGAGGACCTCCTTAGTTAAAATTTTCAGTATTGAGGGCGTAGGCAGACTGCGAACTTCATAATTTCGGGTATGTTCTTTTTCTTTCTTTCTTGTGTATTAATTTTATTTAATTTTCTGTATTATTATTTTATAATTTTAATTAGTATATTTTAGTTAGTTTGTTAGTTAATATTTTGGTATTATTTTGGATAAATATTAAGTATCTCAATTATAAGAAAATGTTCTCTTTAATTTATTAATTTAATTAATAATATGGAGGGTTCAATATATGCATAAAAACTATTAATACTAATATTATAGTATTTAATAAAATGTATTATTTTTGTGAATAGATTATATTGAGCGAGTTTAACCAATTGCATCTGTAATTGTGGGTATTGCATTACGTACTCCAGGTACGGATTCCGTACTCCTTCAGCGATAGTTTTTTGAAATTTAATTAATTCGTTTTGTTCCGTGTTTTGAATTCCGTTATTATTTCACATAATTGTTGCTTGTGAAATTCATATAATTCTTTCATTTTTGAGTTGATACATATGACTCGTATTTGTACCCTTTGGGTTGGATTATCATGTCTACTATTTATTTTGATATCTGTAGAGCGGTACATGTTGTTACTTTCTTTTGAGACATTATGATTATGATTTGATTTGGTTCACATGTACATATAAAATCCTTTTGTTGGTATTATGTCACATGTGTTGTGACATCATATTTCTGTTAGAATATACTGTAGGGTATACTTGAGCTATAACCACCTGTGGGGGTACCACAGGCATGTCGTCTTGGCACGAGAGACATGACACTTTCCGTGGCAGTGTGATTAGTCCATGGCGTCTCTGATTTATGCTCCGATAGGAGTTGGCCATTTGGTGATTTGTTGTGAGAGGCGTATGGGTCGGCCCTAGTTTTCTGTTCTGTTCTGCGGATTGGTGATGTTGTGCCAAACACCCTTTCCGATTTTGCATGCATTTGGATCTGCAGTCCAATGTGTGATTTGTCTATGTGACATTATTTGACTTGTCTGTGTGGCAAGCTATACTTTTGAGCTCAGTATGAAATAACACCTTGTCATTCTTTTTCAGACTATTAAGTTATTGTGATACAACTTAGTTCAGTTTAGTTGATTTTGTTATTCAGTTCAGTTCATAATTCTGTTCTCTATATCCGTACTGGGCATTTGGCTCATGCTGTGTTTTTCTTCCGGCAGGTACTCAAGGGGATCATGGGCAAGTGTGATGAGAGCTTCTCACCTAGATGGTTATGTTTTGATGTTTGGATCTTTGTTTAGAGATGTATTGAACCTTTATTAAGAATTAGGTTGTATTAAACAGTATGTATTTTGAGCCGGTTGGGCAGTTATTAATATCTCGTTAGACTAATCTTTTGCGGTTTATAACTTTGGTATTAATTTATATTTCTGTTGTGCTTTGCACGTGACCTCCATTCCTATTTTTCGGAATGGGGTGTTACAGGCATGATGGATGAATGATAGGGAAATGGAAACTACTACTCCCTCCATTCCAATTTTAATGATACATTATGACTTTTTAAGTCAATTTGCAAAACCGTAAAATTCAAAAGGTTTTTTTTTTTTTTTGGAAAGCATATTAGTTTATATTTTGAAAGCAACAAATATAGTTATTAGTAGCATTTTTTTACTAGTATACAACAGTTATATTTATTTTTACTAAAATCAAATAAACTCATATCAATTTTGAATTTCATAATTTTACAAATTGACTTAAAAATCAAAATATACATCTAATTTTGGCAGGAAGAGTGTATTACTTAATTTTCAAATACAGTAACCAATGTTACATATTTTTTCCCAAAAGTACATAATCCCCAATTAAGATAAATTTCTTGCTTCGTCCTATATATATTTCAGAGGACAGTAGAAAAATGACAAACATGTTCATCAAGCAATAACAGAACATTTTAGCCCAAACTCAAGAGGCAAAATGAAAAAGAAATAGGTCTACAATACCAAGAATTTAAAAGAGAAGAGTTTTACCTGAGAATTAGGAAGCATGATAGGAGAGTCGAGCAATGCTGTGGGACTAATACCGGCTGGTATAGTAAGGTAAGGCGACATCATAGCCGCAGGGGACAGAGGACTTGTTACCGACCTAAATCGTGCCACATTGATCCTGGAAGCATTGAAACCACACTTTGCGGCCCTCCGCTCCGCAATACTCCCTCTACTTATCAACCCTGAAGGATTCTCATCTAAATCCCCAATCTCCTCTTCCACCTTAAACTCATTTTTCACCACAATTTTCTCACAATTTGGACCCTCACACGTTGAGAATTCTTCAGAAACTAACCCTGTAGGGCTTGAAACAACTCTCCAATCATCAAATTTCCCTCCATTTCCGTCCATCTCCATTAATTCCTAAATACGAAGAAACAACTCCAAAACCTACATGATTGTCATATTACCGAAACAGAGTAGGGTGTCTTGCCGATCAAATTCATAAGCCCTAATTTTATTTGATTGATACTGTGTTTGTAGCCGAAATCAAACACAGTATCAATCAAAATTGCAGAATATTTAAAACCCCCAGAAACTTCAATTAGTTGTTGTAGCTCAATTCAGGACTTTTAATTTCTTTCTCATGAATCACCATCCCAATTTTAGTATGAGAGAGGGGGACAGAAATCAAACTGCTTTCATTTTAGGAGAGAGAGAAACTGTTCAGTTGGCGTCGGATGTGCAATGCTAATGGCTAGCCGATAAGTCTTGAGCGGAGGTTTAGTTACATAAAATAATATGCAAAACAATATATAGTGTTCTGTTTTTGCGGTTGTAAATTTATTTTCTTTTTGCGGGGGAAGAACACTTGTCAAGCCCAGAGGCATTGTTGTAGTTTCCGGTATAAATGGCACGTGCGAAAATCTAACACAAGTGATACAGCTAGTTGCCTCTTAGATGTCGGATATCGTTGCAGTCGACTTTCTGATACTCTGAATAACCAAAAACGCTCGAAGTTTGGCACTTTTTATCAATTTAGCCTATGAACTTATTTTTTTTCACAAAAAACTTTTTAATTCTAATA